>OX422214.1:640501967-641146967 GCA_949130495.1 Sambucus nigra | reverse complement strand
CGATTGCATCGATCTTTTCTTATATGCATTGATGTCACTAAATAACTCCAATTTTGGACTTTGTTTCTCATAGAGATGATTTTCTGCCAAAGGGGTTCAAACTAGTGCTTTAAGAAAGTGGAGGAGATAATTGACTACATAGGATCGAGAAGGTGAAGTGGTAAGCTCATAATATCTTTCTAGATCTTCAAATTAGTACGTTTTATAGTTTGTTGGCATCTCTATGATTGACTTGGTGATCAAAACTAGAGTGATATTGCCGAATGTTAATTCTATTTACCAAAGAGCACAAGGGATTAAGTTATTGAAGTTGATTCGAAACTGTTTTGAGCCTAGTACCTATTTAATTATGCAAACACCTATACGATGCAAATAGATATGATTCTCTGCTCTGTGGGTTTCTGCTGACTTTCTCTGATAGTAGCTGCCTATCTGAAATTTATAGTTGGTACTTGGTTCTATCAATAGCATGCTTCCATCTTTTTGAGCTTTTGTAACTGTGTTGCGTTTGCATAAATATATTGTTCACTTACGCTTTCTGGGTTCAAGGGTGAAGCTTTAGGAGGTATTTGTAGTGGGTTGTCATGTCTATGTACCTAGATTTGATCCAATAGAAAATGCAGCTAACCAGATTACAAAGTTGTAGCTACCTTACATGAGATTTAGCTAACAAAAGGAGGGAAAGTAACTATAGAAACTGAAAAATCGATTAGGTAGGAGTTTGTATATTTTATCCTAAAATTGTTTCTGTTGTTTCAGATTTATAGTCAATTGTACCTACTTAATTTACCCCGTCAGTATTGCTGCTCACTTGGACTGGGTAATTTTTATCCAATGCAGACATACGTCTAGGAGTGTAAAGAAGGAAAGGTTATCTAGAAAATCTTCTTATCAAATCTGTTTTTCCTTTCTTTGTTATTTACATAATAAAATTGGGTCAAGTTTTTTTAGTGGAAAATTTCTTTATTATTCTAGGCTTTTGATCAATATGGTATTATGCTGAGTACATATTACAAAAATATTGAGTTTTGCATATTCCTTGGTTGGAAACAAATCAGAAAAAGTTCTATACTGTAGCTGGTAGTACAAAAAAATAAAATAAATATGAAATTGCACAGTTCTTTTGTGGGGAGTGACTCTTTAAATTTAACTTAACTAATTTTGTTTTCTTGCCTACTTTTGTAATGTCTAATTAATTTAGGAACTAATGTAGTTTAAATGTATTGTTTAGTTAATGCTTATTTACTGGTGTGGAAACTAGTTAATGCCTTTTTTTCTTCATGTTTTCCCCCCAGTTTTTAATGGCAAGATGAACTTATGAGTTATGATTATACGGTGTCATTAGATTATATTTTGAGTTAAATGGTGTTCTCAAATAGTTGCTTTAAATAGGGGTTTTGTAAGGAGTAGGTCAATTCATTATTAGATATAATAGATAGAAGACTTGTTTCAATCTTCTACAACTTCATTAGCAAAAGAGGGTAAGGATTATTGTTTTGGTTGTTTGAGTGAGGGAACGTGGTATCCTTTTGGTATTATGAAATCTGTGTTTCTGGTGATGCGTAACAACTTTGTCACATTCAAGGATAATTTGGTAAGAATGAGAGAACTTTGAGACTTATGCTGATATATATGCTTTGTGCCATTCTAATTAGTAACAGGAGCTGGTTTAAGTTTATGTGTGCATAAAATAGGTTATATATAGTCTTGTGTTGTTAAAGGTGGCAGCCGTGTTTGAACATATGACAAAAGGCTTTCTGCTTCAATTACTATGAACTTTTTCTTTATATACTCGGACAAATTAAGGCTGTAATATCACACATCTTGTTTCTTGCAGGATAGCGGCCTATTGAATTGGATGGTATCCGGCGTATCAAACAGTTCAAGTAAACAATGAAAGAAGAAAGATTGGAGGGAGCTTATTATAACATATTTTTTCTCTTCTGTTTTCTATGATTTTTGTTGGGTAAAAGAGATAGTAGGTAAAGTTTTTATTTGGTAAAAAGATTCAAGCTTTACTTGATTAATTCTCATGGCTTTTGATGGTTGGAACTTATGAGAAAGACAGTAATTTTCTGATAGTTGGAACCTTAATAGATAATGTCCTTCCCTCCTCTTTACTTTTATATTTGTGTTCCTTTTGGGTAGATCTAATGTTAACTTGTGTTTTTTGTGTTTGATGGTGAAGAATCAAGAGTAAAGCTCGTGGGATGGCCTCAGGTTTGATGCTAATATAAAGGGACATTATATGTAAAGCTGACTTTTGTCCCCCAGGCCAATTTTTTTTTTATAATTGGATTTTGGAATCCAAAAATGTCATATACACTCAAAAAGCATCACATATAGATCCTCATGAAGCTTTGCTTCACCATCAAACCATGGAAATAGGGTTGGCATGCCTATATGAATTCAATTTACTTATTTCTTTCTTTTGCATTCTGTTTTTTTGTCTTTTTACTGGATTTTGAAGAACCGAATTTTAAAGACTTTAAATATTAACTGCCAACTTGAATTCAGTTGAAACATAAAGTAGTTCTTAGTGTTTGTGTGTGTGTGTGTGTATATATATACTAGTGGATACCCGTGCCTGAATGCACGATAAAAAATTTCAAAGTACGTAATCGCGAAACGACAAAATTTTGAAAGTACGTAATCGCAAGATGACAACATTGCTCACATTTAAATATGGAGCCGCACATCTAACTAAGAACATAACCTTGTACATATTTAATAAATGAAAAAAAAGAAACAACACAAAAGGAATGAAAATAATTGAGAAACAAAACTCGTTAAAAACCATCACAAATAATATAACCCATTCCAATTACCACGATAAAAAAAAGTTTACGACGGAGGTGTCAAATTTGAGAAACTAATCCATATGTACACACTTTTCAACACCCCCAAAAAGAGGTTAAAAAGATAAAAACATTATTAAAAAGTACCAAGTTGTTTCAAATTTACAAACTTTTAAGAACACTAATGCAACATTTCCCAACCTTTAAATGTGAGTGCCAACACAACTCACAACCCATATATTTATGTTTTATATAAGTGGAAGTGAGTAACAACATTTTATGAATCTTTATATACCCCATACCTTTAAATGTAACATGAGAAAAAATCAAATAAATATCATGTCAAATATTGAAAAGGTGGCACATGATCCTCAAATAGCCAAAGTTCATCCCATACATAAAAAAAATCATGCTTGTCAAGGCCCTGTTTCTACCACCCATAATTTAAGATCACCTAATGTTATTCAATCATAACCATGAGAACTTTTGTGTGATGCAGACAAACCACATTTTTTTAAAGAAACATGAGGAAATAAACTCATATTTCCCATCTCTAAATTTCAGTTATTAGTTACTACCACCAATTAGAAATATAACCAATCTTCATTTTCATCAAAGTCAGTCCTCCGTTGCTTCATCACTCTCCGAATCACTAAGAACATACATCTTCGGTTGCACAGTTCACCATGACTTCATTCACAGATTCAGCACTGCCAGAGTAGAACCTGATTCCCCCATTTTCTCCTCACTATCGGGCTCCGCAATCGAGACCCTTCCCAACAGAGAACCACTCTTCTTGTTAAATAGAGAAGCTGTCGTCTTCCTCAATTTCTTCTCAGGTGATATCCTTGAGTTCTCTCCCGGTTACAACACGTCTTTGATCAGATTCTGCCCCACTATCTAAGTTAGCTTACGTCTTTTCTTTGCTGTTGCTACTGCTTTGGCAGTTATTGCTGCTGGTTTTCTCCATCCTCCATTCTTTTTCTCTTCACTAACCATATCAAAGTCGTCATCACTGAACTCATCATCATCATCATCGTCCTCCTCCTCTTTGCTATCAAAAATCTTGGTAGCAGGAATAACATTTGTTAAATGAAATTCAAAAATGCTCTATTAAGTTTTCAGAACCTCCAATTGCGACATTATGTATCCATGTTAAAGCTATTTTTCAAAAGAACTTTAAAATGCTCGTGAAAAAAAAACTTTAAGATGGATACATAAAATAAATAAATAAACTCATTAAAGTAATGAGATGTACCTGAGACTATTAGAGATATGAAAAATGCTTTAAATCTTGCAAAGGGAAAGATAAAAAAATAAGACAAATAAGTACCTGCAATGTGAAAAAAAATTAGCCAATTAAGTACCAGTTAGTACCTTGTACCTTAAATTGCATCCTCGTGTCAATGTGGAACAAATAAGTACCTGCAGTGTACTTGTACATGAATCTATGGCACACCCCACCCTTGTGTTTATGTAAGCCTTTGGTCAGTAATTGCTGCTCAACTACACCATAGATTGACCATTAATAGCAAGACCCGACAAATCATGGTCCATGTATTCAAAAACCATGTAGATTCCACATTTATACTTTGTTACCATCTGGTCATAATATCCATGTAGTTGCCTTCCTTTCAATTACAAAACATCCCTATAACAATGTGAATATCAGAACATTGAGTAGGTAGATCGAAACTCACAAAAGCATTTGTTCTCTAGAACATGACTTCTTGAAAGGAAAAAGGAGAGAGGTGCCAAAATTATAATAGACAAAACAAAATATTCATTTAAGTCCACCTGTGTCTAAGTGTGTTAATTAAAGTCCTAAAGCAGATGAAGGAAAAAAAAATCCCTAATGGTTGTTATTTTGTAGAACATGCAAGGGATAATGTAACAGAGACTTCTTTAAGCTAACAAATAATCCAAGCTTCAAAAATATTAAAATTGAGGAAGAAAGAAACAATTATTTCTAGAATTAAGGTCAATAAAACTAAGCGTGCAACAAAAAACTAAAATTTGTACAATATGATATGTGCATTAACAATTGCTTAGTATGCACAAATCATATGATATGTGCATTAACAATTGCCATGGATGAAAACATCTATATAAAAGGAAAAATATATGGCATATTTGAAAATGAACATAAAAATAAGGAAAACGCAGATACAAACAAATGTGTAAGGGGGGAAACTAAGCTTCCCATAATTTAACTCTGATCAAACAGATGTGGCAGGAGTTTGTCCCAATGACTAACATTCCCATGATTTTACTCTAAATAATTAAGGAGAGAAACTACGGTAGTTGATGTAACTGACATCTCAACAGAAATCCAGGTGTGACATTTAGTTGTCAATAACACACAAAGTTGACATATATAGAATTGTATCTTTGCCACACTGCTTTTGTTTATTTGAACGGACTTTTTTGTTTGTTCAACTGATGTTCCTTTGTAGAATTATATCTCTAACTACATATATACTTTAACATTACAAAAATGCAAGTATGCATCATTAATTTACAACTGTAGTGTAGGGACTCAAAACTACATACCTAGGAATAGAGAGTCCACACTTCAAACCTGAGGTTTATGATGAAATCTGCAAAAAAATGTATTAGAGTACTCATATTCAAACACAACACAATCAAACTAAAAAAACATCAAAACTTGATCGAACAAAAAAAACATACCAGAATGTTTGATTAGGATATAGTAAACTCCCTAAATATCAAATCTTCACAACTAACACATTTAAACTATCTTGACTTGAATCCTACTTTTAGTGATAGAAAGTTTCTATTGAAAAATGTTTTACACCATCATAAGATGTTCCAATCCCATTTCTTAGTTGCTGTCCCATCATAAATGAACTGTGTTTACAAAAGAAAAGTTTACAACCCCAATAAAACTTAACATTTCCAAATAAATAATACTTGCAAATCCTCTAATAATTCTATTTTTCAAACATTTCCGAAAGCATAAATGATATGAAAAATTAGGAACAGAAAAAAACCTAAAAAATTAGAGAGAGCAAGTCCTTCTAACTGTGGTAGTTTCTAGTTGTGAGAGTGTTCTCCATGGCACAGTGACTGAGGTTTGTTGAATGGTTGAAACTGATCTGAAAAAACATGTTTGAAATTGAAATTCCCGACCTCATATAAGAGCATTAAAGAACTGCCATCTTCAGACGAAAAAAATCACCAAGCAATTAGAAAGAGAACTTTAAACACTTTTTCAAATGAAGCCATATATAAGTTATAAGGAGAATAAACCTGATTAGAGAGAGTAAATAGATTAAGGGTTTCAATTTGCAAAACAAAACATTAAAAGAACAAATTTTATCTCCATAATAAGGGTCACGAAACAAATATAAGCTTAAAATACATATATTGCAAAATTGAGGCATCTTTGTTCAAATCTGAAACCCCAAATATAAGAGATTGCTAAAATTCGGAAAAAAAATGCATAAATATCAGGGCAGCTACATTAGTTCATAAAAACAAAATTTTATCAAAATAATGCCTAAAATTGAGAAACTGTGAAAAAAAATATTGAAATGAAGTAAATCAAATGCAATTCCATGTAATAAGCCCACGTGAAATGAAATATTTTAGCTTACAAATATGTTTCAAATTAAATCGAAAAATAACAAAGAAAATAAAGAAAGTCGTCAAAGTAATTAGACTACCCAAACCACACGATCCCAACATTAAAGAGAACATTGTAGTTATGACATTACCTGATTACATCATATGTACTATACCTTGCAAAACAGATACTTATTGTTAACCTTGATACTATGCCGTTGCAAAGATCAGTCTAGTATGAGAGGATCAGTGATAGTATGAGAGGGTTCAGTGAGATATTACCATATCCACCATCTGCTCTATAACAAAAAGAAAGAAATAGCAATAAATAAAGTGTCAATAATCACAAAATAGATAGAAAATGGGCAAATAAAACAAAACCCATACAATCTGAACCAAGCATGCAAAATGGAAACCAGCTCTCCTAAAATGCAAACAAATCTCTAAATTCCAAACTGAAAACCAAAAAGAATAGACGGTTGGAGTATACCTATTATGATACTCTGATTTTACTTTAGAGAATATTTCGTCACACACTCACAAATGGCACTCTGCAACCTTGGCACTCGTTATACCAAGACAAACTCCCATTCCATCTCAACCCCAATATAACAACAGTATACATGACTGATTGAGCACCCTTTTAAAACTTCAGGAAAAAATCAGTTAGAAAATTAAAATCTCAAAAATAAATTGTATACGAAAAGACTTACAAAAAATTAACAGAGCTAATAGACTTACTTTTATGGTGTATATCATTCACCCCACACATTGTTTTGCTCCACTTTTACTTGAGAGATGTAAGTTTCAAAATTATCATGGTATTAAAAACCTGAATTCCATGCACCAGAATATAAAATGAATTCTTTTAAACAATGAACAATGTCTTAATGTTAAAAGGCCTATAAGTAAAGAAGTACTACAATATCTTAATTTTAGGGTTTGAGATCAACACCACAACCAGTTTCTTCTACTGCTTCAATAATGAGATCAGTATTTGTGTTCTTTTGATAACAGTTAACTTTTCCTTCTTCGAGAGTTAAACCCGACACAGCTTTTTTCACTCCAACGACCATGGAAAGGGTACTCTTGATAGAATCTATTTAAAATTCTCTGGGTGTACGCGTTAAGAACCATGTGTCGCAACAAACAATCTCTTCAACATTGTCTTTATTCAAATCTAAGAATAGATATACACAATGTCTTTGGGCTACTTGTTTGGAAGTGGAGAGACTCTTAACAGTCCTCAAGCTCCGCGACCTTCTCAAAGGGCTGTTGTGGTTGCTACCACTTCACCACACGTTAAAAACATTCAGCAAAGAGCAACAGGATCTAGTGATAGAGTCTGTTTCCCCTTCACAAGTTGTTGATAACCACCTGCATAATTCACCAGTGGCTACTTTGATCAGTAATTATATTTTGTCCTCAACATTCTCCTATAAAGGTATTAAAAAGAAATCATCATATACTAAGAAAATTGACAAATTAAAATTAGACAAATCAAGGACTAATGGTGGTCCATATTTCAGTTTAGAAATGTATGATCTACCGCATCTGAATCTAGGAAGAAATGACACGGAGAAACATATGGTATAAACATTTTAAAAAATGGGCGTATGATGCCTATTTGTGAGCATACGGTATTCTTTAGTAAAAGGCGAAATAATAGTGTTCATTGTGTGGCTGCATCAATCTACAGTACACTACATAACTAAAAGTTTAATAAAAAAGCCAAGGACTTGCTTTATCTACACATAAGCATGATATATACTCCAAACAACTGATCTCTTGATTTATCTACACATAATCATAGAGCAATGGTGAACCTTAAAACTAAAATAAATAGAGTATAACTTGATAAACCTAGTACCAAATAATTATATTTAAAATTCCATATCTGATCATAAAAACTAAAGTAAGAGTGAGACATATACAAACAAAACAAAGATACAATCATGTCCCCCTTTAGATTTCAGCATCTATTTCCATACACACAAACAAACACATTTCAAAATCGTGAAAAAACTACAAAAAGTGCAACATAATGCGTATGTTAAGTGCAAAATATAGTCGTAACTCGTGCTTATGGAACTATTTTAGTTGGTGATCAAACTAACGGTCAAAGTAATAGTATATAATTCCAACATTTCAAACTACTTTAACATCACAAATGGATACGAACTTAAAATATTTTTTAGAAAACATTATGTACAAACCTGTTATATCTTCCTGACTGAATCCTCTAGTTTTTGACATGTTGCTTGAAGAGAAATGTGATTATATAGTTGAATGGTACTGTTTGAAATGAAAGGAATGCCAAGAAAATATTGACACGTGCCTCTCAGAACGCCCCATCCAAAAAGTGGAATAGTGGGGAAATAGGAAAAAAGTGCCTTTAGTGGCCATGTTAATCAGAACATTCTCACGATTACATTTCAGGTCAATAGTCCCCCAAAGAACCAAAATTAAGTATTAGGAGTTCCAAAATAGCCAAATACGTTTTGTTGAAGAAAATAACAAAAGTTTCCTATTTTTCAAGAATTCATTATTCCAATTGGCAACAAAAGCTATCATTTGGACACTTCCACACGTGCAATGAGATTTGGTGGGACCACTACCAATAATGAAACGCATGCATAATAGACCATGATTAAAAATTATTCTTGGTCTAAAAGTACAAATACAGGTACAGGTACATGAAACATACCAAATTTGGTTAAAGACTATAATGTTCATCATTTGTTGAACGAATATCATGCCATGGTGATAAAAAATGGTTTAAATAATGATTTGATTACTAAAAACGATAATTCGTGAAATTTTTACAAGAAAATAATTTTACTAATAACCATCAGTAAACATTAAAAACAAGATAATATCCTTTCATTGATACTTCAAAGTTATTAAATTACAAAGGTGTGAAAGGAAATACAATTCACCCTCTTTGGATCGAACGACAATGAGAAAATAGGTAAAAAATTTACGGAATGTATTCCATAGGGAGAGAATCTAATTTTGTTCGGACTCCAAGTAGGCCAGGTCTTGAGCCATCTTCAGCAGAAAGGGTTCATAACGTTAAAGAATTTGATTATGAAAATGCCTTGATCTTATGGAAGTCTTCTTAGAAGAAAGATCATCAAATACAAAGTCCTCAGGGTCACTTTGCTCCTAAATGTACACTAAAGAAAAATCCTTCCAATACTACAAGATACGATTATCTTTTGTAAAACGATCATCATGAAAAGCCACGCGCTCCTCATAATCTTTGAAATTGGCATCATGATGTATTAATCTTTTTTCAAAGGGAACGTAACATTTGAGAAAAAATAAGTTTTGAGCTTTAATAATGGGAAGAGTATCCTCGAAGTTATAAACAATCAAAATGGTCCAGAGTAGATTATCTCGAGCATGATCTTTCAAGAGTACCCATGGGGAGAGATGAGAAAAGGCATGTAGAAGTTCTAGAGCTTTGCGAACATTATTAGTGGTAGAAAAGGCATGGAAAAATTATAGAGCTTTGTGAGGTGTTCTCCTACCAATCTTGTCATTTACACATTTGTGACCTAGGAGGACTAGTGCATGTCAAAATCCGTTGCACATGAGATTTGTGAGATATAAAAATATTATATATATAAATGTGCACCGGGAAGGGCTCCGAAAGGATTTATTATCCTTTGCGAATAGTAAACCACCGTTTGAAAGGGACCTAAAAGAAGTATGTGGTCCAAAGGCCTAAAAATAGAATATGGCATTAAAAAGAAAAAATAATTGCCAAGGCCTATGTCTAATTGATATATTCATTCAAAATATATATGCTTATTGAGGGAGATTGGATGGTATATCAACGGTTTGAACAGTGTCCGTTTATCCTAGTTGTACTTTAAATGTCATGACTCTATTGGTTTGTAGAATCATCCAAAGTCTAGGCTTGTATGTATGACAACCCGCCTACTAAAATAATAGGTGGCCAACCCAATACTCTAATAATCAGAGGAATCATAGATGGTCTATTCTCAGCATCATTGTCGATTAAAATAATAGTACGAGATAACCACCAATCATTTTAGAAAACGGACTATCAAATTTAAAATTTTGAAAGTGAAAGAAAAACACTTAAACAATCCCATTTGCAAAAACGGTGGATATAAAAAATCAACGAATAAAGAATGACAATGTGATAAATAATCACCGAATAAGCTATCGGTGAACAAACCAATACAATTAGTTACACCGAGTATTACACATTAAATATCACAATGTAATAAATGAATGCAATGCTTGGGCAACACGCCCGAATAAATAAACTGAACATAACTAGAATACAATGGAAAGAAGCGTCTAATGGAAATAACCTACAACATCCGCAAAATGATGTAGCTCCATGACAACCGAAATGGAAATGTGAATAAAGGTGTCCATGCGGTAGAGCACCTGTACGACAAGGAGTATATGCACAAGCAACGGAATATAGACGGGTCAGGGCCCGATTTGATATGATTCCCATGTGACTAAAATGCATGACAGTTAAGTGCGTAATTCTCTCGCAATTAACATAATATTTCTCACCTCTCAACTAAAGGCACAACCTAGTGCAATATCATGAGATGCTATAGTTAACCCAAGTACTAAGGGCTAGCTTCTCCCCAGTCCCAACACTATGCCCTATTCGTGCGTGGGGTGTCTCGTAAAGTGAAATCAAAATAAGGACCCCCCCCCCCCCGATACACTACTACTTAGGCAAGGTTGATTATTAAGATCCATTAGACCCTCAGCACGAAATTAATATATATATATATATATATATATATATATATATATATATATATGTATGTATATATATGTATGAATGCATATGTATGGGAGGTCATATCTACAACTACTCAAGAAGATATAAATAAATCCCACCACCAACTAATGGCACCGTTCCTAATTTCTTTAGGAATTACATATACGGTAAATTCATTTTATCAAATGTTTACCAATTAAATCTCATTTCATAACCTTCTTTACCAATATTATTTCCTTTCTTCCATCCGGGAAAAAATACATTTTTAAAGCAAGTTTTATTATCATAAAAGTGCTTTATCCTTTTTCATAAAATCCCACTTCCCTTATTCCATCCAGGAAGTGTAATAAAAAGTCATTTTTATTATTATAAAAATACTTTTGCATACCATATGCTTCCATCTCCCTTCTTCCATTCGGGAAACGTATCCGAAGCCAAACCATATATCCCATTTCCCTTCTTCCATCTAAGAAATGTATTTAAAGCCAATTCATTATCATGAATTGCTTTAACATATCTAAGACCGTCCCTCTGGGTTTCCCCACTGGACGCACCCCTAAATGGCTATCATCTTCCAGGGCCTATCAAACAAGACAACCTGGGAACCTACCAAATGTCGGGAAGCGGCCATATGCCTGCAGGATAGTCATGACCACACCCAGAATCACCTAACCAGCGTAGTACAATAAATGCCCATATGGCCTAGGGACTATATCCACCCTGTATTCATTAGCCAGGGGCTTCACCACATGCACGCAACTTCCCTTATGATAGCGATTTAGAGAGGTGTGTAATCATAAATTAACATTTATGAAAAACATTACTTTTTCCTTTTGAAAACATCCAATTTTACGTTCTCAAAATCATTTGTACTCATTAGTACCACATATTAGCATATGTTTTTCTTATTCTTAGTGTCATATTTTCTTAATGACCTAAGACCCGAAGTGCCATTACCCTCAAACTAGTCTCCAAGGGTTCATACAATTTCATGAACCATAAAAGTGAGTCTTCATCAATAATAGACTCCCAAAAATCCCAACATTAACATTTAATCTCCAATAAGCTTTTAGGTTAACTTCCTATATCATTCGGACATTAACCTACACAAACTAGCCCTCGGTTAAGCCCAAATGTCTCCACTTAAACCTAGGACAATGTATACCCACAACAACCCTCTAGGAACTCTCATTACTTCCCAAAGGAAGGGTCCTAAACCTCGGACCTAAAAGAAAAAGGGATAAATATAAACTAGGAAAAAAATCTCATAAAAACAGGGCAACCGAATCGATTCGCCCTAGGGCCGAATCGATTCGCCCTGGTTGCGAATCGATTCGCCCAAAAAGCGAATCGATTCGGTGAGAAAAACCAACTTTATGTAATTGTCCGAATCGATTCGGCCTTAGCCCGAATCGATTCGGTCTCCCAGACCTGTAACCTTTCCCTCATCCAAATCGATTCGCCCCTAGGGCCGAATCGATTCAGCCCTGTAATTTTGCCCAGGTTGGGCTACGGGTTGTATAAACCCTAAAATCCCTAAACCTAAAATCTTTGATTTTAACCAACGTCAACAACAACTAATTCTCCCAAATTGTTTCTACACAATTAATAACCAATATATAATCCTCCAACCAAGTTAAAACTAGGATTTAAGGGATTAAACACCAAAAACCAACAAAAACTCATTTATGGTTTAAATCTCCAAAAACCTAACTATACATGCTAATTATCACATTAAATCAATATCTAGCAAGTATGAATCTTGTCTCGAGGTTGTAGTCTCAGATCCTCCTCCGGTAACAACAAAATCCGACCTCAAATCTTCATTTCTCTCTCTTTTCTCCCATTTCTCCCAACTCTCTCTTATCTCTCTCTCTCTCTCTCTTGGCTTCTAACACAAGATTGAGGAAATAAAAGGGGTGGGGGACTCATACGGGTCTTAAAACATAAATGCCCCTCTTTTAATTGCTAATACACCATTAAAATGACTCGTAACCACTTAATTGAGTCAAAACCCACAAAAGTGTCCGAAACTCAAAAATACAACTTGGCACTTATTTCGACTATCTCGAATAATCTAAAAACAACCGCACCCCCTATTTTGGCGTTCGGAATTATTTGAATTATTTTTTATGTTCCAATTTCATTTTATTTCATTAATTATCCCAACTTTAAGTATAGGTCATAGCCGTCGTTTTACATATCACGACGCAATATATCACAAAATAATGCTATTTACCTTCTCATAACGGTAAATAAACAAAGCATAGTAAATATTATCCCTGAATATCACGGGAAATAATATTTACTCCAACTTCCCCTATTTTATAAAATTATCCCATCAGGCAAAATAATATAAAATAGTCGCTCAAAACCCTGGGTTGTTACATACTCCCCCCCTTAGAAGGGAATTTTGCCCTCAAAATTCAGGCGTACCCCATAATCATAATAAGGGTATACTATACCAAACTATCTTGCTATCATTCTAGCAAACCCCTCGGCAGTGCGGCCTCCCCATTGGACTCGGACTAAGGTCATTACTATTCGATCTTAGTCCACATCATTGTGCTCTAAGATAGCACCAAATTGTTCCTCGTGAACTATCGATCCTACCATTCTACTATGGAAGGAGATACCTACACATCTCGGCACAAATTGCCTTACTTCCCGAAATACATTACACCCTTACTAGGGAAAAACTACACTAACTTATAATCGCTCACCCCAACACTACTAGCTCCTAGTCGCATTAGTGTAGCCCTTAAAAGTATACGGCTCAATGAGCCCAATTATGACAGAAACATTCTCGGACCACTCCAAACCCAAGGAATATACTGTCCGCTGGTTCCATCCAACGAATAGGTGAATTACTCAACCAACTACACTAGGCCACACACACGGATACATACTTATAGAAAACGATCCTAACTATTGTACGAAAGTTCTATCCATAAAAGCTAATAATCCCACCCTTCTTCGTTCCACCACTAGTTTCTTCACTCTAGTAGGTGAATTGGTCAACCACTGATGTGAACGCTCTTACTATAGCGTCCCCTTGGTTAAACTCATTCCACTAGGCATTCCATGCCTAAACTAATCTCTCCGACGGTTTTCTACCCGACACATTTACTACTCCCTTCGCATTTCCTTAGCGAAAGGGAATACCCAATAAATAGTCCCTTACGAACTCCAACTTGTTGCTCGTGAAAAGACCAGTTTCTTGCCCAGGAAGTAGTGCCTCTAATTCTTTAAGGCGAACTACAGCTATGAACTCTTCGTCAAGCGGGGGATAACACTTCTCACGAAGTTCAAGTTTGTGAGGCGCATAAACAATGGGTCCATGCTCTCGTATTAATACTTCCCGTTCCTGGCAAAGACTCGTTCATTAAATCCACTCTCGATATTAAAAACACGAGTGCAGGAGTAAAAGTCAACTCCTCCTTTTAACTCCCTGAAAGATAGGTTACCAATGTAATACTCTATCTACGAGAGGTCCCACCATCTACGGCCTAACGTTCTGAATCACTCGAGATCCTATACCTCTTCGTTCTAGGGACCTCATCCAACTTAGATTTAACCCACAAACTTATTGTGGTCAACTCCCTATCGCCTTTCTAAAATAATGTTACATGCCATAAGGGCCTTACATCCTAAAAATCCTAAAGTCGACCTACACCCTAACGAAGTCGTATAAATATTATACTAATTATGTCCTTAGTTTCCAAGACCTTTCTCGACTTTCGACATTAGCTCAGTTTCATGCATGGGACGTCTCACCGAAGCGAAATCCAAATAAGGAACCCTCCCGTTACACTACTACCTCGCATCGTTGGTCGTCAAGATTTGATGATCTAAAACACATGATCGGGACCACTAAAGTCCTAACTCATAACCCTACTAATGCTCTTCTACTTCTAAGTCTTACCATCACAATAATCTTAAAATTTAACTAACCTGGCATTTACTTTCTGTAAGATTCCACAAATACTTTTTCTCAATATATATACATACATCCTTTTTAAATGGACTTCTAATTAAGGCATAACCGTAAGTCTCCATCCGACTTTCTTATCTTAGTCTCCCCCACATCGATCAGAGAAAAGGACTATTACAGTGCTCATATCTCGCACTTCAACCTTAGCCTGTTAATCACTCAATTACGTGATTCTCGGCTAAATCTTCCAACCCAGCATCTAAACAAACAAAAAGAAAAAAAGAAAGGAAAATAAATATAGCATCTCTCCACTCCCAACGTTGTTAAGGTTCATGCGTGGAGTGTCTCGCAAAGATAAATCCAAACAAGGAACCCCTCTGACACAATCCCCTTAACTTGTTGGTCGTGGAGATAAAGCAACACCATACACAAGCAAAGCAAACAGACAATCAAACAAAACAAACAAAACAAGAAATGAAAACTACCTACATACCGTAAACCACCTCTATAGAGTCTCAACTTGTATCCAGGAGAGATAGTATAGAACAACTAGTTCTTCTATAGAACTAGAAATAGGATAGCCTCGCGATTTATCCGCTTGCTATCACTCCAACCAAACCAAAATAGCTCCACTCGTGTAATACATATAATACGAGTAGCACATACCACATATATACTTTTAAAGTATCATCACTCGCCTCATAACGAGTGAAGGAAGGATATAAAACTTCCCTACCATGGAAGTCCTATAGGCACTCTATATAATAACATGGTTACCACCATAAGATCAATATACACACGCGAATCTAGGGTTAATACAAGACACCATCTTATCATAGGGAATACACCACCCTTAACTAAGGTGGGATTTCCGCAAACATCCTTGCCAATCACCCTGGCCACTACTAATGGTTCCAAGACACATTATTCTAGTCTTATCTGAACCAAACTACTTCCATCAATGCCCCAACTAGTCATCCCATCCTTGCCGGTTATCTTCAATTGACAAGATCCAAACGAGTAGTTCCCTTAACTCCTTCGGCAAAGGGAACATTCTACTAGCCTCCCGGGCCTTAGTTCAATGAGCCTTCCCCGGGTGGATGTCCACCGTTGGGTCCCATGAACACTACTTTTCCAAAAGTGTTAGCAACACTTACTTGTGAGCCTATCGTTTCCATTGAAAGGATCTCTCTCCCTTGTACCAACCTTATTTCGGTGCACAACTTCCTTAACCGTAACACCCTTTATTCACGGTCGGCCTCTGACCGAACCTCACGTGAATATTTGAGAATCTACTTTCTCATCATTCCTGACATCCCAGAGAAACTCGCTGTTGAAAATACCTAACGGGTTTCTCCATGGGTAAAACCTCCCATTCCACCAAAATGAGGCGACTACCATACCCGCCATTTCAATCTCACTCCAATAGGTGAAATATTTTCCTCCACTCTTCGCACCTGGGTACTTCTATACCCCTTTTCTAGGACAAAATTTTCGGGCCTTATACTTCCACCAGATGAGGTTACACTTCCTCCATCCGACCATACTTCAACATACGGTCCTCGTCAAGGACCCCTCAACTTCAAATTAACATCGCTTGGAATCCCAAGCTTAGCATCACTCTCTACTTGTAGCGGTACTTGGAAAACTCTATCTACTGTACTCAGTAGTCACGGTAGCAATATTAAAATAATGCTACAAAGGGAGCGACCTCTAAAGCGGCCCTCATCCCCGACTACCACTTATAGCTCTTAGTAATCCCATCTCATAACGCCTTCACAACGGCATCCCTTGACGCCCTTCATCTGACGACTTACGAGTCTCACACGGACGCGCAAAAGATCTTCGGGGTTCTCATATCATACCAGGTGAACAAAATCTCACAAGAGAAATCAACGATCTTAATCTTAGGGCTCTATATCAAATCAGAAGTAACGCTGAAAGCGTAATTCGTCCACACAGATTCCTAAGGACTCTAGAACCTGATGCTCTGATACCATCTGTGATAACCCGCCTACTAAAATAATAGGTGACCAGCCCAATACTCGAATAATCACAGGAATCATAGATGTTCCATTCTCAGCATCACTGTCGATTAAAATAATAGTACGAGATAACCATGAATTATTTTAGAATATGGACTATCAAATTTAAAATTTTGAAAGTGAAAGAAAAACACTTAAACAATCCCATTTGCAAAAATGTTGGATATAAAAAATCAACGAATAAAGAATGACAATATGATAAATAATCACCAAATAAGCTGTTGGTGAACAAACCAATACAATTACTTACACCGAGTATTACACATTAAATATTACATTGTAATAAATGAATGCAATGCTTGGGCAACACGCCCGAATAAATAAACTGAACATAACTAGAGTACAATGGAAAGAAGCGTCTAATGGAAATAACCTACAACATCCGCAAAATGCTGTAGCTCTATGACAACCGGAATGGAAATGTGAATACGGGTGTCCATGCGGTAGAGCACCTATACGGCAAGGAGTATATGCACAAGCAATGAAATATAGATGGGCCAGGGCCCGGTTTGATATGATTCTCATGTGACTAAAATGCATGACAGTTAAGTGTGTAATTCTCTCGCAATAAACATAATATTTCTCACCTCTCAACTAAAGGCACAACCTAGCGCAATATCATGAGATGCTATAGTTAACCCAAATACTAAGGTCTAACTTCTCCACATTCTAAACACTATGTCCTATTCGTGTGTGGGGTGTCTCGCAAAGAGAAATCCAAACAAGGAACCCCCCCGATACACTACTACTTAGGCAAGGTTGATCGTTGAGATCCCTTAGACCCTCAGCACGAAATTAATATATATATATATATATATATATGGGAGGTCACATCTACAGCTACTCAAGAAGATATAAATAAATCCAATCACCATCTAATGGCACCGTTGCTAATTTCTTTAGGAATTACATATATGGTAAATTCATTTATCAAATGTTTACCAATTAAATCTCATTTCAAAACCTTCTTTACCAATATTATTTCCTTTCTTCCATCTAGGAAAAAATACATTTTTAAAGCAAGTTTTATTATCATAAAAGTGATTTATCCTTTTTCATAAAGTCCCACTTCCCTTCTTCCATCCAGGAAGTGTAATTAAAAGTCATTTTTATTATTATAAAAATACTTTTGCATACCATATGCTTCCATCTCCCTTATTCCATCTGGGAAACGTATCCGAAGGCAAACCACATATACCATTTCCCTTCTTCCATCCGGGAAATGTATTTAAAGCCAATTCATTATCATAAATTGCTTTAACATATCTAAGACCGTCCCTCTGAGTTTCCCCACTGGACGTGCCCCTAAATGGCTATCATCTTCCAGGGCCTATCAAACAAGACAACTTGGGAACCTACCAAACGTCGGGAAGCGGTCATATGCCTGCGGGATAGTCATGACCACACCCAGAATCACCTAACTAGCACAGTACAATAAACGTCCATATGGCCTAGGGACTATATCCACCCTGCATTCATTAGCCAGGGGGCTTCACCACACGCGCACAACTTCCTTTATGATAGCGATTTAGAGAGGTGTGTAATCATAAATTAACATTTATGAAAAAAATTACTTTTTCCTTTTGAAAACATCCAATTTTATTTTCTCAAAATCATTTGTACTCATTCATTTAGTACCACATATTAGTATATGTTTTTCTTATTCTTAGTGTCATATTTTATTAATGACCTAAGACCCGAAGTGCCATTACCCTCAAACTAGTCTCCAAGGGTTCATACAATTTCATGAACCATAAAAGTGAGTCTTCATCAATAATAGACTCCCAAAAATCCCAACATTAAAATTTAATCTCCAATAAGCTTTTAGGTTAACTTCCTATATCTTACGGACATTAACCTACACAAACTAGCCCTCGGGTAAGCTCAAATGTCTCCACTTAAACCTAGGACAATGTCTACCCACAACAACCCTCTAGGAACTCTCATTACTTCCCAAAGGAAGGGTCCTAAACCTCGGACCTAAAAGAAAAAGGGCAAGAAACAAATTAGGAAAAAAATCTCACAAAAACAGGGCAACCGAATCGATTCGCCCAAAAAGCGAATCGATTCGGTGAGAAAAACCAACTCTCTTTAATTATCCGAATCAATTCGACCTTAGCCTGAATCGATTCGGTCTCCCAGACCTGAAACCTTCCCCTCATCTGAATCGATTCTCCCCTAGGTTGGGCTACGGGTTGTATAAACCCTAAAATCCCTAAAATCGATTCGCCCCTAGGTTTTGCCGAGGTTGGGCTATGGGTTGTATAAACCCTAAAATCCCTAAACCTGAAATCTTTGATTTTAACCAACATCAACAACAACTAATTCTCCCAAATTGTTTCTACACTATTAATAACCAATATATAATCCTGCAATCAAGTTAAAACTAGGATTTAAGGGATTAAACACCAAAAACCAACAAAAACCCATTTATGGTTTAAATCTCCCAAAACCTAACTATACATGCAAATTATCACATTAAATCAATATCTAGCAAGTAAGAAACTTGCCTCGAGGCTGTAGTCTCGGATCCTCCTCCGATAACAACGAAATCCGACCTCAAATCTTCATTTCTCTCTCTTTTCTCCAATTTCTCCCAACTCTCTCTTCTCTCTCTCTCTCTCTGTTGGCTTCTAACACAAGATTGAGGAAATAAAAGGGGTGGGGGACTCATACGGGTCTTAAAACATAAATGCCGCTCTTTTAATTGCTAATACACCATTAAAATGACTCGTAACCACTTAATTGAGTCATAACCCACGAAAGTGCCCGAAACTCAAAAATAGAACTTGACACTTATTTCGACTATCTCGACTAGTCTAAAAACAATCGCACCACCTATTTTGGCGTCTGGAATTATGTGAACTAGTTTTTATGTTCAAATTTCATTTTATTTCATTAATTATACCCAACTTTAAGTATAGGTCATAACCGTCGTTTTACATATCATGACACAATATATCACAATATAATGTTATTTACCTTCTCATAACGGTAAATAGACAAAACATAGTAAATATTATCCCTAAATCTCACGGGAAATAATATTTACTCGAACTTCCCCTATTTTATAAAATTAGCCCATCAGGCAAAATAATATAAAATAGTCGCTCAAAAGCCTGGGTTGTTACAGTATGCATTGTGTATGTTTGTTCATTGAGTTTAATCTTTATTGTCACATGAGGTTATATTTAGATGTGATAAAGTTTGCAACCAATTGAGAACTCTGTGAACATGTTTTAAGTGTTTGGGTCTAAATTTAATTGTTTATAGTTCACACCCCTACAGTTCCATTTCCAAATGACACATTTTTGTCATACAAGTGTGAAAAACTTATTGTATTTTGTGTCATTTGTGAGTTTATATATATATATATATGTGTGTGTGTGTGTGTGTGTGTGTGTGTGTGTGAGTGTGTGTGTGCATGTTCATTATTGGTATATTTAGAGTATGTATATATATGATATTTCGTTTTGTCTTTACCTTGCTTTCTAGTCCATCTATGCTTCTACTTCATAATTGGTATCTATCTTGTTGCATCTTTTGTTGATATCACATGCTTATTATTCATGTATCATTTTGGTATCATTTTCTTGCATCTTAGTTGGTATCCTTTTATTCATCGATTAGTTATGCTTTTGTCGCCCATATGCTTTCATGTTCTTATCATTTTAAGCTTCATCGTAGTTTAAATTAGTTCATATCCTTCGTCTATTCCTGAACAAAAAGGGGGAGACTGATAGGGGGAGAAATGGTATCTAATCTTATTGTTATCGTATCTAAGTTTAGGAGATTTAACTTAGGGGGGGAGCGCTATCTTCTTAGGTTGATCATAGCTGATAAGGGAGAATTAATTTAGGGGGAGTATTTTGTAAGGACATTTTTGTCCATTAACAATTTATTATGTTGCACGTCGTTACACCGTTGAAGAAATTCAAGATTCATACATTCATCAACGAATCCAAATATCAAAAGAAGAAGAGGAATCAAAGTCTGACAGACCGGACCGGTCTGCCTGCAATAAAAGAACCGATCCGGCTAACTGGACCGGTCCGCCCTCAACTGGACCGATTCGTTTGATGCAGATCCAGTATACCCCGGACCGCAAGCGAACCGATGAAGCCTGCAATAAAAGAACCGATCCGGTCAATCGGACCGATCCGCCCCCAAGCCGGACCGGTCCGCCTGGGATAAACTTCGCCAGATCTGCTCGAGATTTTTTAGGCTCAAAGTTTTCTTATTTAAAGCCAACTTCGGGGAGTTGTTTTTTAAGACTTTTCAAGACGATTTTCAGAGTCCTATATACTCTAAGTCTTCACCTATTGAGCCCAAGACTCTAGGTTTTTTATGATTCACACAATTCTTCCAATCCTTTGTGAATCTTTTTGGTAACCCAAGAACACAACTTTGAGTTTGTTCAACCCTTGTGGAGAAGCCGTTCTCTTCTTCATTGCTGCCCTCCTGGAAAGGAAAACTTTCAGCCGCCGACATAGGAACCGACACCTGCGGGTATTTCTGTGTCACACTGTTTCTAGCCGTTGCTTTGAAGGTTTACCGAAGACACCGTGCGTTACACTTGTGGGCGATTATCAGGTTGTATGTAAGTCAATGGTCTTGTAAATTCTTTAAAGTTCTAGAAATAAAAGGTTTTTCCCATCGGGGATTTTTCCTTAAATTTGTGTCGCATGCTTTATATTTGATGGGTTGATTTAGATGCATGTTTAAGGGTTGATTTTATTTGGTTTAAAAGTAGACGCTAATTAAATAAGGGTTCTTGGAAACTTGCGAATTTAATTTAAATCATTTATCACACACCGAACCTATTCGGTTTCTCAAATTGGTATCAGAGTGGGTTACGCTAATTTATCGCGTGATCCTGATTTTTCGAGGATTTACTTTCTGATACAATTTGTATACTCACGTTTTCAAATTGGTATCAGAGCAGGTTACGCTAATTTATCGCGTATTCCTATTTTTCGCAAAATTGTGTGATATTGATTTTTTTAAAAATCAGTTTTATGAAAAATCGCAATTTTTCAATGGAACGCCCATTTAATGAGGAGCCTATTTTTGAAAAAGTTCACAACCGTGCTGAAAAATTAAAAAGTTTGAATTTGAAACTTTGCAAAAGAATTAAAGTTTTGGAAAAAGAAAATTCTCTCTTTAAAAGTAAGATTGAATATTTGCAAGCGTTTCAAACTCAAAGTGATATTTGTCGTGAGCACTTTGGCAATTTGTGTACTGATTTTGATTCTTTAAAAATTGCCAAAAAGAAGAGTGATGAGAGAGTCCTAGTTTTAGAGAAGGAATTGGAGGACTTAAAAAATTCTAGGGTTCCCGTTTGTGCCGTCGAGGATAAAAAATTAATCGATGATTTTACGGCACGCGAAAAGACTCTTAGAGATAAGTTTGTTTTTATTGAGGGGGAGCGCGATAAACTGTTAAGATTAATTGATAATATGAAAAAGAAATCCCTTAATTTGGAACAGTCTAATTCTTTGCTTGAGTCAAAAATTTTGAAGTTAAAAAATGATTTGACGAACTAAAGTAGGTTTGATAGTGATGGTAATGGCTCATCTTGTTCTCGTGCTTCTAGTGCTAAAGCCAAAACCATTATTTGTTTTAGAGGGTCAACTAATTCCAAGGATGTTAGAAAAGATCACACTTTAGGTGTCATTCCTCCCGTTTACACATGTTCATATTGTGGTAGGAAAGGTCACCTTAGGCGTTTTTGTTTTGATCTTGGAAAAAGTCCTAGGAAGTTTATGTCTAGTGTTCCCGTGGTTTCCAAAGCCCCCACACGATGTTTCACATCTATTTGGGTTAGAAAATCACTTTTAAAGGCACTAGATTTTAGACAAGTTGATTCCCGATTGCTTGCACATGATTCTTCACTTGCCATATCATATAGATGATTGTGTTTGCATGTTTGTCATACGCTAGTTATGCTTTTTGATATATTTTTACTAGCGTTGTGACATGTACTTTTTGTATATATCTTTTTGAAAAATTTTGAAAAATCCAAAAAGATTTTTGTTTTTTTGATTGCACCGTTTATGGATGAACACTTAGGATGACCGAGTCACAACATTATTCCATTATTTTCATGTGACTATTTGATAGTGTTTTGAGACAATAGGTCAATTCATCCATGTGCTTTATAATGTTTGGAGTCATTAAGATGTAATTAAGTGTTACTTCCTACATGTTTGACTCATGTTTCCTTTATTGCACACATGCACGGATTTATTTGATTATTGTGCTTGTCTTACCACATGTTGGTTGGGTGTTTTCACTTCAATCCTGTCTTTAAAACGAACCAAGCGCGATAATTTTTATAAGGAAATTGTGCATATAAGAACCGTTTTGTGAGTTTGTGTGCTTTGTTTGAAAACGGGGAAGGGCCGCGAAAGGTTCATTTTGCCTTTGCGAATACTAAGCCACCGTTAAATTGGACCTAAAAAATGGAGGAATTTTATTATCCGGGGTCCAAAGAGGTTAAAAGAGCCCGAAAAAATTGAAAGGCAATAAAAAGATATTCATACCAAAAAGGGGCCATTTAGGTTTTTGCACCGATTCTCCAATGTTTGAGAATTTAGTTTATACACCTCTAAAAGAATATATATATGAGGGGGTTTGGTTGGAGAATTAAAACGGGTTTGCACGTCCTTGAAATGCTTGAAAAATGCGCTACATAGTTTTGGACGTTATTGGTGTGGAAATCAATTGACTTTGATTTGTTGATTTGCATAAGACGATGTCATCTAAATTCAAAAAAAATTTACACCTAAGGATACCTTTGATGTTCATTCGTTAGGGGTACACATATGCATCGTGCACATATAATTGATTGAGTTGATTTACCTATCGAATGTGTTCACACCCATTCATTCCATTTCCATGACTTGGTTGTTTGAGTCGAAATCCATGGTGTGATTTTTGTATCATATTTGTTCATATTGGTATCCTATCTTTGTATGAAAAATTTGAAAAATTCAAAAATAGTTTGTGTATTTTTTTTGTGTACCGTGGCACCCCGATTGTGCTTATTTGATTCATTCTTCTCATTTGTCTATTTGGGGACATCATAAAAAGGGGGAGAAAGAATTATCTTTTTATGGGGGAGATTTGAAAGTTTGAGTTTGCTCATAAATTGGTATATATGTTTATCTCTTTTCAAACTCGATATGTCACTTGGTATTTGCTTTGTCTCATGTGTGTAGGTACTACATGTATTATCATTGGATTGCACACCCTGATGAGAAAAGTGTTGAGATTCCTGAAGAATTAAAGAGCAAATGCTGTAGTCTTATTCAGTTGTATCTTTCCAGTTTTGGGTTCATGGAAGGGTAGATTTGTATAGGCATTTTTAGTTGTTTGATAATTTGGATATTTTGTTTTTATGTATGTACCGGCATAGACATAGGGGGAGATTTGTAAGGACATTTTTGTCCATTAACAATTTATTATGTCGCACGCCGTTACAACGTTGAAGAAATTCAAGATTCATACATTCATCAACGAATCCGAATATCAAAAGAAGAAGAGGAATCAAAGTCTAACAGACCGGACCGGTCCGCCTGCAATAAAAGAACCGATCCGGCTAATCGGATCGGTCCGCCCTCAACCGGACCGATCTATTTGATGCAGATCCAGTATACCCCGGACCGCAAGCGAACCGATGAAGCCTGCAATAAAAGAACCGATCCGATCAATCGGACCGATCCGCCTGGGATAAACTTCGCCAGATCTTCTCGAAATTTTTTAGGCTCAAAGTTTTCTTATTTAAAGCCAACTTCGGGGAGTTATTTTTTAAGACTTTTCAAGACGATTTTCAGAGTCCTATATACTCTAAGTCTTCACCTATTGATCCCAAGACTCTAGGTTTTTTTTTATTCACACAATTCTTCCAATCCTTTGTGAATCTTTTTCGTAACCCAAGAACACAACTTTGAGTTTGTTCAACCCTTATGGAGAAGCCGTTCTCTTCTTCATTGCTGCCCTCCTGGAAAGGGAAACTTCCAGCCGCCGACATAGGAACCGACACCTGCGGGTATTTCTGTGTCACACTGTTTCTAGTCGTTGCTTTGAAGGTTTACCGAAGACACCGTGCGTTACACTTGTGTGCGATTATCAGGTTGTATGTAAGTCAATGGTCTTGTAAATTCTTTAAAGTTCTAGAAATAAAAGGTTTTGCCCTTCGGGGATTTTTCCTTAACTTTGTGTCGCATGCTTTATATTTGATGGGTTGATTTAGATGCATGTTTAAGGGTTGATTTTATTTGGTTTAAAAGTAGAAGCTAATTAATTAAGGGTTCTTGGAAACTTGCGAATTTAATTTAAATCATTTATCACACACCGAACCTATTCGGTTTCTCATTGATATGCCCAAGTATAACCTCGGAACAGGGATACTTACCTCGGCCGAGATAATGACCGAGACATGGATCGACCCAATGAGGGGTAAGGGCCCACGATATCATCCCTTGGCCAGGCCTACCCCGACCCAGGTCGACACTACTACATACACCTCCCCAAGGACACCGCGCATTGCAGGCGTCAACAACATCCTCAAGTACCTAGGAATGGCAACCTCGGCCATCAGTAGGCCGAGGTGACAAGGAGCCACTGATCATCTTCAACATGGAACCAGAGGTATTAATAATCATCAGTAATCCTACCTCGGCTTGGGCCGAGGTTACCAGAGGTATTAATAATCATCAGCATGCAACATGTCCAACCTCGGCTCGGGCCGACCACAACATATGTCTCGGCTGATATCAGGCCGAGACTCCTTATGACACTTCGTGGATTGAGCGGACATCCAACCTTTACAGCTCGGCCTCTCCCAAGCCGAGGTCATTCACCAACATGCCTGCCGAGCATCTGTTGACATTTGGATAAGGACACCTGGGCACAAATCAGTTATAACAAGATTATTCTCCACACATGGGAGAATATTTCATCATCATTGCTTACATGTGACAGTGACAGGTGGCACTCCCCCATTGGTGAGGATACCACACACATGCACATTACATGCATAGGGGGTACACTACACCCCCTAGGCACTATATAAAGGGATCATCCCCTACCTTGCAAAGGGATCCAATTATTAAAACCCTAGCTAAAGCCCTGTCTAAATATACAGTAGAGAGAGAGAGCTTGAGTGAATTGTACCCATGGCCATTAGTGCCTTTGTTCAGTGATATTACTCACACACTCACAGTGGACGTAGGCCAGATTGGCTGAACCACTCATATTCCAGTGTTGATTCTTCATATCCTCACCTCCTTCTCTTATCTCTTTATACAGTTGTGCCGCCATTGTTACTAATATATTGAGCTTGCAAACACCTCACCTGGTGGTGCTGATTCATAGCATCATCATTTTGGCGCCGTCTGTGGGAAGCAAGAGGCTATCTCTTCCTCTTTTTCTGCTTTACCTCACCGGAGACTCTGGTGGTGAACCAGGAACCACCCCTTGTGTGGAGCTGTTTCACCATTGAAAGAGGTCCTTTAAGGTATTAAGCTCACTTGCTGTTCAAGCTCTTTATTATTAACACATGGCACCAGAGTTACCACTGAAGCACCTTATACCTTTGACTTGCTTAAGTCTACATTGTATAAGTGCTCAACTAATTTGGAAATATTGACAAAATTGGTTGTCTATCCTAGAATCCAAAAAGCCTCAGAACCTATCTCTCTAATCCTCTTCAATGATCCATGATGGTATAAAATGAACCACACTACACACAATTAGAAGTGCATACATGTGTTCATATTGCTTAAAATTGAGTGTGTGTTTAATTCCCCTTGAATTGGAGCTTTAATAACTTTTTGGGAATTTTTAAATTTTTTTTAAACCTTTTAAACATTTTTTAAACATTTTTTTAATAAATGTTTTTATTAATAAAATGGGATTATAAAGTTTGTGGGGTTAATATACTATTTTAGAAACTTCATTTTTCACTGAAATGTTTGGTTGGGTACGATCTCAAAGCGCTAGAGACTTCAGGGTGATGTTTTGTAATTATTTTGATGCGCGTGTGAGAGCCTCTAACTAGCCAACACTTGTCATCCCCCGGGTGAATGTATTTGTGTTTGTTATGTGAGAGGGTTGGATGGATGATTGTTGATCGTTGGATCATTCCTTATCAAGGGTCTGCATGTGTTCTTGGTTAATCCCGGTGCTATCCACATGAACCAATCATAATCATCTTTAATCACCGCTGTCTTATAACCTTTGGATCAAGTCAAAGCTGGCATGACTTGATCTCAGCCCTTGATTTGCCTCGAGCATCCAGAACCTTCCCTCAGCCCTATATATACCCTCCACTTCTCAGCCTTAGAGAACTTTTTGGCATTCGTCTTTCTGAGAGGAAAAAATAAGAGAGAAGAGAGAAGTGAGAGAGAAGAGAGAAAAGAAAGAGAGAAGAGAGAGAAAGGAAAACCAGTTAGCCAAACCCTAACCCTAACCCTAAACAGTTCATCTTCTCAGAAACAAACCTTCGTACATTCAACCCCAAACACAACCTGAGTGTTTGAGAGAGAGAGAGAGAGAGAGAGAGAGAGAGAGAGAGAGAGTGGTTTGTTCATTTCGTTGTTGTAACCTCTTGATCTTTAGATCTTGTACACAACTTAAACATTTGTGTGAAGATCTAGTTTCTTTTTCATAGAAACATTAGATCTACATACTATATGTTACATTTTCACTAGATCTGCATTTTTTATACTTGATTTAAGAAAATCGTACTGATTTGGTTTTGAAAATGTTTTCTGGTTTCTGTTTTTACAAAACTTAACTCTGACCTAGTTGGATTCGCACTTGGAGGGTTTTCAATCTCATAAATATTTTCAAAAGAGATTGAGAAAGGTCTTGACCGATTTCTGAAGCAAGATCTCCGTGGAATCTGGGTTATTTTTAAAGGTCAAAAGGGTTTGAGTTCTGTGAGAAAGAAATAAACTAAATCACTGCATATAGACTTTATATGTAATTTACTAGGACTGTTTGTAAATCTAAGTGTGTGTGAGTTCATGCATGTGTATAGGAATCACTTCACAACACTTAACACACTACTACACTGGAAGTGTTGTGTTTAAGATCTGAGATCATTGAGTCGACATAAGGAAGCTAAAGCAAAGGAAGTTAGCAAACTGAAGAACATCATCAACAAATCAGATCTATGAGAAGTTAGAAGGACACCAAGTGGGGTATATTCCTAAACTTAGAATAGGTTGATTTGTGTGCTTGCATGTTGTATAGTTTGTAACTAATTTTTGTTATTAGTGGATTTTTTCTTTTGTGACTTAGAAGTCACCGTGGATGTTTCCTCTGTTGGGAGAGGTTTTACCACGTTAAAATCATTGTGTTGATTATCTTCATCTACTCATCTCATTCTATAAGTGTGCTGAATTTTTGAAACTGCCTTGGTTTTAAAAACTGATTACACAATCTTAATTACTCTCGTACATAAGTTTCTTTGTAAACACATCTTGTTTATAATTTTTATTTTCAAAAGAAAAGGGTTTCTCCAACAAACATTCGGAGTTGCTTATACAGTTTAACCTTGTGTTTAACGGCATTAGAGACGTTTTTCAATTGGTATCAGAGCCCTGTTAACTTTTATTTCAAAAGATCTTGTGTTTCTGAAATCGTTTTCTGAAAAACCTAACTATGGATGAGAAGAATGAAAGGTTTGGTAATCTGTCCAGACCTCCACTCTTTGATGGAAACAACTTTGCTTACTGGAAAGTAAGAATGGTTGCCTTCATCCAAGGGACTTTAGGAGATGATGTCTGGGACATTATCGAAAATGGATACACTTATCCTACTAAACCAGCCACTGAAGGAAGTGATGAGAGGGTAAAGAAAATCTTAAGTGAATTTACCCAAGAAGAAAAAACTATTTCTCGTAATAACAATAAAGGCAAGAATGCCATTTTTATGTCTATTAATGAGTATGAGTTCAAACGAATCTTATCTTGTGCCACTTCAAAGGAAGCTTGGGACACATTAATCATTGCCCATGAAGGAGACTCAAGAGTTAAAGCTGCTAAAACTCAAATGCTTATCCAACAGTACAACTCTTTGATCATGACTGATTCTGAGTCTTTTGATGATTTTTACATGAACTTAACTGATATAGTCACTAAGTTGCATGCTAATGGTATAACTTATAATAGAAATGAAATTGTCTCTAAAATTCTAAGGTCATTACCACAAAAGTTTGACAGTAAGAGGTATGCTATTGAGGAAATGAATGATCAAAACCTTACCCCTGAGTTACTCAGTAGCAAACTTAGGACTGTGGAAATGGAATTAGACTTTAAGAAACAATTAAATCATTCTCAAAGAAAATAGCCCAACCCTAACTTGAGTTTTGACTCTAAGATACCCAAACTTGAGTCCAATTTGACCAACTCTGACTCTGATGAGGAGTGTGATATAGACAAACTAGATAATCAGATTGCCTTAATGTCTAAACAATTTAAGAAAATTGTCAAATTTCGAAACAAACAGGCAACTAAACAAGGCAAGCCTAATTATCCTACTCTGTCTAATCCCAAACCTCATGAGAGAGGTCTTGACAAACATCCTAAGGACAACAATTCCAGATCCACTAGAGACCTTAAAAAGATTGAATGTTTTAGATGTGGGAAACTAGGTCACATTGCTCACGACTGCAGAGTTAATCTAAATAAAGCCAACACACATAATAGAGCCAATGTCTGTAAAACTTGGAATGATTCAAGTGACTCTGATGAAGAGGAACTTGAGTCATCTAATGTAATTGACCCTTGCATGTCCTTTTATGCTAAGATCATTTACAATGATGATATGCCTGTGTGTGATAATGATGCTCCTACTCTTGCTTGTGTGAATACTCCTGTGATTGGCCTAGATGCTTTACTGTCTGAAAATGTTGCTAGTTCTAGTTCCGTGTGTGTGAGTCAAAGTGATCTCGATAATGACAATGCAAATGGGTGCGTGAGTACTAAAACTGAATCGTTAGGGGTCACTACACACACTTCACTTAGCGACTCAGACACAGATGACCTCCCAGATATCCATACCTTGTATGCTAAAACTCTTAAAAAAGGCACTATACTGGAGAAGACTGTTAGAGACCTGACTAAGAAATTAGATGATCTAAGTCTTATAGTGAAGTTGAATGCTGAAGAGTACACTAACCAGTGTCTGACTCATCAATCTGAAATTGAAACTTTTGATCAAAAATTAAAAGATTTGACTAAAATTAATGAAACCCTAGAAATGAAATACAAGGGAACATTATTAGAACTAGAGGAAGCAAAAACAAAGACAGCTACTATTTTCAAAAAAATTTCTAAGTTTGAAAACAATTCAAATTGTTTTACTGCCTTTGTTGTTGACTCCAAGACCAATTATGATGATAGAACCGGTATTGGATTTTGCCCTAAGAACAAACCACAAACTACTAAACTTGAACCTATTAAGTTTGTGTCTGGGGGCAAAAGACCAATTGAAACATGTCCAGACTTTCATTTGATTAAAAATGAATTTGATCAGAAGCAACAAGAGAAAGACATTGGAGAGTCTAGTAATTCTAAGGCTGAGACTGCACTTAAGACTAAATACGTCTGTCCTTTGATCAGAAATGCTGATTCTACCTATAAGACCATCCCTCCTAGGAATAACACTTCTGAACAGAATACTGTCAAACCTATCTTTAGAAGTTTTCCTAAGGAAATTCATCCCTCAAGCAATCAATATTGCTCATACTGTGACATTTATGGTCACTCCTTTGAAGGTTGTTATGCTAGGCGTCTAAACACCCCTGTGTACAACACTTCTGTCTACAAGAACTTTAACTATTCTAGGCAAAGTCATAACAATTATGTCCTTCCAAGACAACCTAATAAGAACTCTAACTACAGAAATAGAAAGACCAAAACTAAGAGTTCATTTAAGAGAAAGGCTCCCAGAAACTTTCCTAAACCAAAAGCTCAAATTTTTCACAATAATCAGTTTGCTGCTCCAAATGTTTTTCGACAAAAAGCTGTGTCTCGAAAATTTTATCAAATGAGGGAAAACTTGCGCAAAATTAAAACTAGAGCTATTTGGGTTAGAAAAGATGATCTTTTACCTCAAATGAAGTGTAACATTGTCATCACTGCTTTAAAAGCTGAACACACTTCATCTGGTTGGTATTTAGATTCAGGATGCTCCAAACATATGACAGGAGATGAAACCAAACTTTTAAATAAAAACAGATTTGCTGGTGGAAAAGTTGTTTTTGGTGACGGTGTTTCATCTCAGATCATAGGTAAAGGAACCCTAAAAGAAGAAGGAATGCCTATTCTTGAAAATGTACTATTAGTTAAAGGCCTTAAAGCCAACCTCCTAAGTATATCACAATTTTGTGACTCTGACCATACTGTCACCTTTTCAAAGAACAATTGTAAAATTTTAAATGATAAAGGTGAATGCATTATTACAGGATTTAGAACACCTGACAATTGTTATACTGTCAAGACTAGTTCTGAAACTTGTAACATTGTCAGAATGGATGACAATGAAATCTGGCATAATCGTATGGGTCACTTAAGTTATGATATCCTTGGTAGATTGTCTAGTCAAGAGATAGTTAGAGGTATTCCTAAAATTAAACCTATTTCAAGTGTTGTCTGTGGTCATTGCCAGGAAGGAAAAATAGTTAAGACTTCGCATAAAAAGGTTAAAGACATTCTCAGCTCTAGACCTTTAGATCTCATCCATATGGACCTTATTGGTCCCTCTAGAACTGTTAGTCTTTGTGGACACAGTTATATCCTTGTCATGGTTGATGATTTCACACGATTCACTTGGGTTGCCTTCTTAAAACACAAATCTGACACGTTTCAGAATTTTTTGAAAATTCTATTAAGAATTGAAAATGAGAAGGACACACAAGTCAATCGCATTCGTAGTGATAGAGGGGGAGAGTTCATAGACACAGGAATAGTTGAATATTGTGACTACAACGGTTACAAACATGAATTCAGTGCCCCTAAAACTCCTCAGCAGAATGGCATTGCTGAAAGGAAAAACCGAACTCTTCAAGAGATGGCACGTGTCATGTTGCATGCCAAATCCCTACCTAAATACTTTTGGGTAAAATCTATTAGAACTGCCTGTCACATCACTAATAGGGTCTATCTTAGGAAAAACTCTAAACAAACCCCTTATGAGTTGTGGTACGGTAAGAAGCCTAATCTGAAATACCTAAGAACCTTTGGAAGTCAGTGTTATGTCTGTAAAGATAGAGAACATCTATCTAAATTCGAAACTCGTGGTGATAAAGCCATCTTCTTAGGATACTCTCCAAACAGTCGTAATTATCGTATATACAATCTGCGTACTAAGGCCCTTATGGAATCGATAAATGTAATTGTAAGTGACACTATTGTCGAAAATAAGATATCTGAATCACCTATTGTGGTTGAATCTGAAAATGATTTCAAAACTGATTCACCAGAAATAGATGACTCATTACCTATTGAGAGTCCAGAAGTACCTGGCTGGGTATCTAAAGATCATCCCATTGACAATGTGGTCGGTAATCTTAATGAGCCAGTTCGTACTAGATCCCAGTTAAGAAATTATGCTAATTATGCATGTTTCATCTCCCTTGTGGAACCAAAAAATGTTAATGAAGCATTGAATGACACACATTGGATTTCTGCTATGCAGGAAGAACTTTTACAATTTGTCATTCACGATGTCAGGTATCTTGTACCTCGGCCTCAAAATAAAAATGTTATTCGAACACGTTGGATCTTTAAAAACAAATCTGATGAAAATGGTGTGATTCTTAGAAACAAAGCTAGACTTGTTGCTCAAGGTTACTCTCAAATAGAAGGGATAGATTTCAGCGAGACATTTGCCCCTGTCACTCGTCTTGAATCTGTTCGACTTCTTTTCGCCATAGCGTGTCACTTAAAATTTACACTTTATCAAATGGACGTCAAATCTGCCTTCTTAAATGGAATTCTGTCCGAAGAAAAATATGTAGAACAACCCAAAGGGTTCATTGATCCTAAATATCCTAACCATGTCTTTCGTCTAAAAAAGGCTTTGTATGGCTTAAAACAAGCTCCTAGAGCTTGGTATGAACGCCTTTCCAATTTTTTGTTGGATAAGGGTTTTAAGAGAGGAGGAAATGACCAGACTCTCTTTGTCAAACATTTTGACAATAATATTATTATAGCCCAAGTCTATGTAGACGACATCATCTTTGGGTCTACTTCACCATCCGAAGTTAAATCCTTTTCTGCTAGTATGCATAAGGAATTTCACATGTCCCTTATGGGGGAGCTACAACTTTTCTTAGGATTTCAAGTGAAACAGAATTCTGATGGACTATTTGTCTCTCAAACTAAGTATGCCTTAGATCTTGTTAAGAAATTTGGTTTAGAGAATGCTAAAGTCGCCAAAACACCTATGAGTACTACTGTTAAATTATGTAAAGATGAAACTGGAAAGTCAGTCGATTCCACACTCTATCGTAGTATGATTGGTAGCCTACTCTATCTAACTGCCTCACGACCAGACATAATGTATGCTGTATGTCTGTGTGCTCGTTATCAGAATAACCCTAAAGAGAGCCATTTATCAAGTGTAAAACGTATAATAAAGTACATAAAAGGCACTCTTAATCTTGGACTTAGGTACACTAAGGATACCTATAGCACCATCATAGGGTATACTGATGCTGATTGGGCCGGTTGTACTGATGATAGTAAAAGTACATCAGGTGCCTGTTATTATGTCGGCAATAATTTAGTTGGCTGGAGTAGCAAAAAATAGAATTGCACATCATTATCTACGGCTGAGTCCGAATATATAGCAGCAGGAAGTTGCTGTGCTCAATTGTTATGGATCAAACAGATGTTAAGTGATTATGGGATTAAAGAAGATCAATTACAATTGTATTGTGACAATCAAAGCGCCATTAACATATCTAAAAACCCGGTTCAACACTCGCGAACTAAACATATTAAAATAAGGCATCATTTTATACGCGAACATGTTGAAACTAAGGAATTAGAAATTCATTACCTGCCTACTGATCTGCAACTTGCAGACATGTTCACTAAACCTTTGGACTATAACAGATTTCTGTATTTGTGAAATTCTATAGGCATGGTATGCGCTGATTAAACTCTCAAGACTTTAAGTTTTACCCTTTGTCCATTTGAGACAAAATGGGGGAGAAATTTGAGTTTATTGAGTTCATTTTTTTGTTCACATTTCATCTAAACTGCTTGATCTTAGTGTGCATATTTGCAGGAATCTCTTCTACTGATTGTCTACCGTTACTAGGGTAAAAATTTGTAAATAGTTGAGTTATGTAATTTTTGACTTTCTAGGAATTGGGTAGATAGTATCTTTTGTATAGGACTAGGTTTTATTTTTTTGTTCCCTACGAGTTTTAAGCTAACTCAAAGGAGATTTTGTCTCATATTTCCAAAGGGGGAGATTGAAGCACCTTATACCTTTGACTTGCTTAAGTCTACATTGTATAAGTGCTCAACTAATTTGGAAATATTGACAAAATTGGTTGTCTATCCTAGAATCCAAAAAGCCTCAGAACCTATCTCTCTAATCCTCTTCAATGATCCATGATGGTATAAAATGAACCACACTACACACAATTAGAAGTGCATACATGTGTTCATATTGCTTAAAATTGAGTGTGTGTTTAATTCCCCTTGAATTGGAGCTTTAATAACTTTTTGGGAATTTTTAAATTTTTTTTAAACCTTTTAAACATTTTTTTAATAAATGTTTTTATTAATAAAATGGGATTATAAAGTTTGTGGGGTTAATATACTATTTTAGAAACTTCATTTTTCACTGAAATGTTTGGTTGGGTACGATCTCAAAGCGCTAGAGACTTCAGGGTGATGTTTTGTAATTATTTTGATGCGCGTGTGAGAGCCTCTAACTAGCCAACACTTGTCATCCCCCGGGTGAATGTATTTGTGTTTGTTATGTGAGAGGGTTGGATGGATGATTGTTGATCGTTGGATCATTCCTTATCAAGGGTCTGCATGTGTTCTTGGTTAATCCCGGTGCTATCCACATGAACCAATCATAATCATCTTTAATCACCGCTGTCTTATAACCTTTGGATCAAGTCAAAGCTGGCATGACTTGATCCCAGCCCTTGATTTGCCTCGAGCATCCAGAACCTTCCCTCAGCCCTATATATACCCTCCACTTCTCAGCCTTAGAGAACTTTTTGGCATTCGTCTTTCTGAGAGAAAAAAATAAGAGAGAAGAGAGAAAAGAAAGAGAGAAGAGAGAGAAAGGAAAACCAGTTAGCCAAACCCTAACCCTAACCCTAAACAGTTCATCTTCTCAGAAACAAACCTTCGTACATTCAACCCCAAACACAACCTGAGTGTTTGAGAGAGAGAGAGAGAGAGAGAGAGAGAGAGAGAGAGAGAGTGGTTTGTTCATATCGTTGTTGTAACCTCTTGATCTTTAGATCTTGTACACAACTTAAACATTTGTGTGAAGATCTAGTTTCTTTTTCATAGAAACATTAGATCTTCATACTATATGTTACATTTTCACTAGATCTGCATTTTTTATACTTGATTTAAGAAAATCGTACTGATTTGGTTTTGAAAATGTTTTCTGGTTTCTGTTTTTACAAAACTTAACTCTGACCTAGTTGGATTCGCACTTGGAGGGTTTTCAATCTCATAAATATTTTCAAAAGAGATTGAGAAAGGTCTTGACCGATTTCTGAAGCAAGATCTCCGTGGAATCTGGGTTATTTTTAAAGGTCAAAAGGGTTTGAGTTCTGTGAGAAAGAAATAAACTAAATCACTGCATATAGACTTTATATGTAATTTACTAGGACTGTTTGTAAATCTAAGTTTGTGTGAGTTCATGCATGTGTATAGGAATCACTTCACAACACTTAACACACTACTACACTGGAAGTGTTGTGTTTAAGATCTGAGATCATTGAGTCGACATAAGGAAGCTAAAGCAAAGGAAGTTAGCAAACTGAAGAACATCATCAACAAATCAGATCTATGAGAAGTTAGAAGGACACCAAGTGGGGTATATTCCTAAACTTAGAATAGGTTGATTTGTGTGCTTGCATGTTGTATAGTTTGTAACTAATTTTTGTTATTAGTGGATTTTTTCTTTTGTGACTTAGAAGTCACCGTGGATGTTTCCTCTGTTGGGAGAGGTTTTACCACGTTAAAATCATTGTGTTGATTATCTTCATCTACTCATCTCATTCTATAAGTGTGCTGAATTTTTGAAACTGCCTTGGTTTTAAAAACTGATTACACAATCTTAATTACTCTCGTACATAAGTTTCTTTGTAAACACATCTTGTTTATAATTTTTATTTTCAAAAGAAAAGGGTTTCTCCAACAAACATTCGGAGTTGCTTATACAGTTTAACCTTGTGTTTAACGGCATTAGAGACGTTTTTCAACCACTGCCTCTTCCGCCGCCCGGAGGTGGAGGGGCTAGCTCCAGTCAGGCTCCTCCCCAGTCCTAAATGGCGGAGGTGGCAGCAGCTTTAAAATATTTATCTGCAACACAACTAGCCATGAAGGAGCAATTTGCCCAGCTCAGCCAAACCATGATGATGAGGCCACCTGGGGTCTCCCCGGATATGATAACTCCGGCGGCAGTTCAACCCCATCCTGATGCCAGGGGACCACCCCAGGCGCCCATGAAGGACCAACCTGCACCCCAGCGGAGGAGGGACGTTGCTGACCCTAGGCGCTTGTGCCTGGGGAGGCAGGGAAACCCTTGCCCAGAGGATAGGTATGATGACCTAGAAGCTGAAGAGGCCTCGGAAGACTGCTGGGAGCCGTATGAGGTGTCAGATAACACCGTACGACCCCTTAGGCAGAGCCAAGGATGTGTCGTCCGAAGAAGAGACGATGCCCAACAAAGGGGGTCGGCCTTTGATAGGCAGAGTCAAGGATGTGTCGGCCGAGGAAGAGATGAGGCCCAGCAGAGAGGGTCGGCCTTTAACAGGTTAAGCAGAGGGTCGGCCTTCGAGAGGTTAGGCCCAGTCAATGACCTGAGGCAGAGGCTATTGAGGTCAAGGAGCGCGGCAGGCTCTCAAAGAGGGAATAGGCAGGCTCGGCCAGATCAAGGCCGACCCGTGGAGAGAAGAGCCAGGGAGCAGGAAGAAGTCAATAGTCAGCGTGTTGTGGCTGGGGAACCCTCTGTCCATCGTAGGGAGGTGACAGGGGATAACCTAGGCCTAGCTGAAGAGAGAAGACCCTGAAATGACTCAATCCAACGTCTTGAGGAGAAGATAGGGGACCTCATAAAGAGCAGGGACCCACTACAGAGGGGCTACTCGGAGGGCTCCCCGTTTGTAGCTAGGATAGTGGAGTTCCCAACCCCAGCTAAATTCAAGTCTCCTACCGTGACTCCTAAGTATGATGGCAGCACTAACCCAGTGCACCATATCGAGATGTATCAATCGGCAGCAGATATTTACTCCAAAGGGTGGAAGAGAAGACCCAAGGAAGAGAAGAGACGATAGGTGCCATGGCGATGTCCCGGCTAGAAGGCATGATGATTCAGAGGGTGATGATGGAGATGACCCGGATGTCCCACCTAAGGATGACAACACCCTAGTGAAGAGGGTAGGGATGATCTCCTTTGGTGTTAGCACCATATGTGGGGGATTCGCAGGAGGTGGCTCTGAGGTAGACGACAGGAAAGCTCATGTATCGGAGGCCAAGTCAGTGGTCAAACCTGAGGTTATGAATCTGACCTCTTCTGATGCAGTACAGAAGAGAAAGAAGGTAGACATGGACACCCTAGTGGTGGGATTCTCCAAAATTGACTTCAAGGGCATCTTAGCCCCCCATGATGACCCTTTAGTCATAACAACAAGGGTGCATGGGTGCGATGTAGGGAGAATCCTCATAGATGGGGGAAGCTCAGCAGATGTGATGTTCTGGCCTTATTTCAAGAGCTTGGGTCTTAGCAGGGCAAGGCTGGTGCCCTATCATCACCCATTGATAGGATTCAGTGGTGAGAAGGTACACCCATTGGGCATGTATGAAATGGATGTACGGATGGGAGATGAGTGGCCTAAGAGGCTGACTAAGAAGATAAACTTTTTTGTGATGGACGAAAATGTCTTCTCGGCCTACAACCTCATCATCGGAAGAGTGTCCCTCAAAGAGTTTGAAGCCGTGCCGTCAACGGTCCACCAGATGCTAAAATTCCCGACTCCTTATGGGGTAGGGGAAGTGCAAGGGGACCAAACCACGGCGCAGGAGTGTTATTTCAACTCGGTCGAAGAGCGAGAGGCCCATAAGAGAGCAACCGCCACTTACAGCATTGACACTCTTGATCCCAGAGACGAAACAAAATTAAAGAAGGGCGAGGCCGCGGAAGAGGTAGAATCCATCGTCCTCAATGAGGACGAGCCGGAAAAAGCCATCCAGGTCGGCAAGGCCCTGGAGCAAGGGATCAAGGAAGAGCTGATAAACTTCCTTAGGAGGAGGCAGAGCGTCTTCGCGTGGAGTCATGCAGATATGCCTGGTATTGACCCCGAGATCATGACCCACAAGCTCAACGTAGACAGAGATGCTAGGCCTATTAAACAGAGGCGAAGGATCTACTCCAGAGAGAAGTATGAGGTCATCCGGGAAGAGGTGAAGAAGTTGGAAGAGGCCGAGTTCATAAGAGAGGTTACTTATCCAGAGTGGCTCTCAAATGCAGTCATCGTGCCTAAGGCCAATGAAAAGTGACGGATGTGTGTATACTTCACTGACCTGAACAGGTCTTTCCCGAAAGATAGCTATCCCTTGCCTAGGATAGACCAGATGGTGGACGCGACTGCAGGGCACGAGCTCATGAGTTTCATGGATGCTTATTCAGGCTATAACCAAATCTTCATGGATGCAGAGGACTCTGAGAAGACAGCCTTCATCACTGATAAGGGGACATACTGTTACAAGGTGATGCCCTTTGGTTTGAAAAATGCGGGTGCGACCTATCAACGTCTTGTCAATAAGATGTTCGAGGAGCAGATAGGTAAGACCATGGACGTATACGTGGACGATATGCTAACGAAGAGCCTGAAAGCATGTACTCACGTAGCGGACCTTGAGAAGACCTTTGATGTCATGGACTCCTATAGAATGAATCTCAACCCAGCGAAATGTGTCTTCGGGGTAGGAGCCGGGAAGTTCCTGGGGTTCATCGTTAATCAGAGGGGGATTGAAGCAAACCCGGAAAAAATCAAGGCATTACTCGACATGAAGACTCCTAGGAGTATCAAGGATGTTCAGAGACTCACTGGAAGGGTGGCGGCCCTTAACAGGTTTGTTTCCAGAGCCACGGACAAGTGTCTTCCGTTCTTTAAAGTTCTGAGAAAGGCCTTCCAGTGGGATGAAGAGTGTGAAAAAGCCTTTGATCAATTGAAGTTCTACTTGGGGTCTCCCTTGCTGCTGTCCCGGCCTATCGCGGGGGAAAGGTTGTTTGTGTACTTGGCAGTCTCTGAATTAGCCATTAGCGCTGCCATCATACGAGAAGAGGATGGGGTTCAGAGACCTGTGTACTTCAATAGTAAGTCCCTTCAAGGGTCTGAACAAAACTATCCACGGATGGAGAAGCTGGCTTATGCACTAATACATGCCTCAAGGAGGATGAAGCCTTACTTTCAAGCTCACTCCATGATAGTCCTCACCGACTCACCACTGCGGCAGGTCCTGCACAAGCCTGAGAAGTCCGGAAGATTGATGACCTGGGCCATCGAGCTAGGAGAGTATGATCTTACCTACCATCCCAGGACAGCCATCAAGGGGCAGGCCCTCGCAGACTTTGTCGCAGAGTTCACCAGGGAAGAGGAAGATAGAGGTTCGGAAGAGGCCGAGACAGAGAAAGGCCTGGATGACGCCGAAGAGACAAATCGTAGTGTCTTCCGAAATTTGGAAGAGACGGCACCAAACATCTTCCGAGGCCGAGAGGAGGTTGTACCAGGAAAAACCCAGAGCAGAGTGGAAGAGAACGAAGAGGATCGGTACCTCTTCAAGAAGGGGGTTATGAGAGAAGGGGCCTTCTCATCAGATGCAGACGTGTGGAGCCTCTTCATTGATGTCTCTTCTTGTGACAATGGAAGCGGCGCGGGGCTAGTACTCTCGGCTCCGGATGGCGCCAACATTGAGTACGCCTTGAGATTCAACTTCAAGGCCTCCAACAATGAGTCTGAGTATGAGGCCATGATAGCAGGTCTCTTGTTGGCAACAACTCTTGGAGTAAAGCGACTCCTACTCCATAGCGACTCAAGGTTGGTTGTCAATCAAGTGCTGGGGGCATACGAGGCCAAGGATGAAAGGATGGCCAAATACCTAAAGAAAGTAAGAGGGTTGCTAGAGTACTTTGAAGAGGCCAAACTGAAGAGAGTGCCTAGAATGAGCAATAATCACGCTGATGCATTGGCAAGGCTGGCCTCAGCAATGAAGACAGACTTGGGAAGAACCATCCCAATTGAAGTCTTAGGAAAGGCAAGTATTGAGGAGGACGAGGTTTGTAACCCTTGTCACAATGTAAACCTGGGAGACTCGTGGATTGACCCGCTTGTCAGATACCTAAGAGAGGGGGAGCTACTTGAGTCCAAGATGGAAAGAAAAAAGTTGAGATACAGGGCTGCAAAGTTCTCATTGGTAGGAGACGTCTTGTATAAAAAGGGGTTTCTCTTGCCTCTCCTCAGATGTGTGCATCCTGTGGAGGTACCTCGGATCTTACAGGAGGTTCATGAAGGCTCCTGCTCCAGCCACATAGGAGGAAAACCCTTAGCTAAGAGGATCATCACTCAGGGATACTGGTGGCCCACCTTGTCTAGGGACGCTGCCGACTGTGTGAAGAGGTGTGACAAATGTCAGAGGTTCGCCACTATCCCTCACCAACCCCATCAGCATATGACGTCGATCTCTTCTCCATGGCCATTTGCGGTATGGGGAATTGACTTGGTAGGACCTTTGCCAAGAGCTGTTAACAACTATAGATTCTTGATAGTTGCCATTAACTACTTTTCAAAATGGGTAGAGGCAGAGCCAATGATAACAATTACGGAGCAGAAGACCTTTCAGTTCATCTGGAAGAACATCATATGTAGGTATGGCCTCACAAACACGCTCATCTCCGATAATGGGACCCAGTTCAAGAATGCCTCCTTGGAGAAGTATTGCCAAAGTGTGGGGATCAGACAGTTCTTCTCTTCTCCTGGTCGACCTCAAGCAAATGGCCAGACCGAGGTCACGAACAGAACTATCTTGGATGGAATCAAGAAGAGGTTAGAAGACGCGAAGGGGAGATGGATAGAAGAGGTCCATGATGTGCTGTGGGCCTACAGAACTAAGGCAAGGACACCTACAGGAGAAACCCCATTCATACTGGCACATGGCTCAGAGGCAGTCATACCAACGGAGGTAGGACTGCCAACTCATCGGATTCAGACCTACGACCCTGACAGCAATGGGGAGAAGAGAAGGCTAGACCTGGATCTCATTGAAGAGAGAAGAGAAGATGCAGAGGTCAGGAAAGCAGCCTATCAGCAGAGGGCAGCAAGATTCTACAATCAAAGGATGAAGTCAAGGCCCATTGCGGTGGGAGACCTAGTGCTTAAGAAGACCCTACAAAAGACAAACAAGCTACACCCGAACTGGCATGGCCCCTACAGAGTAACGGAAGAGGTTGTGCCGGGCACGTATAGGCTAGAGAACCTAGAGGGAGAACATTTCACCAACCCGTGGAATGCTGACCACCTGAAGAGATATTTCATATGATGTTGCATAGGATTTGTAATTTGTAAATGTACCATCTTATCGAGAAGAGGTTGTTAATAAAGATCAGTTCCCATGAAAAATTCTTGTTCCATTCTTAGATCAAAGGCATTATAGGGAAATAACATCATTAATTTGGTGACATTATGAGGCTAACCTCTTACGTGATGACCTCATACCCTCATAACATCACTCGGTGGTGACGAGGTCTGAGCTCAGACACTTAGGTTAGATGACCTCAGACTCTTAACATCATTAATTTGGTGACTTACTATGAGGCTAACCTCTTAGGTGATGACCTCAGACCCTCATAACATCACTCGGTGGTGACGAGGTCTGAGCTCAGACACCTGGGTTAGATGACCTCAGACTCTTAACATCATTAATTTGGTGACTTACTATGAGGCTAACCTCTTAGGTGATGACCTCACACCCTAATAACATCCCTCGGTGGTGATGAGGTCTGAGCTCAGACACTTGGGTTAGATGACCTCAGACTCTTAACATCATTAATTTGGTGACTTACTATGAGGCTAACCTCTTAGGTGATGACCTCAGACCCTCATAACATCACTCGATGGTGACGAGGTCTGAGCTCAGACACCTGGGTTAGATGACCTCAGACTCTTAACATCATTAATTTGGTGACTTACTATGAGGCTAACCTCTTAGGTGATGACCTCAGACCCTCATAACATCACTCGGTGGTGATGAGGTCTGAGCTCAGACACCTGGGTTAGATGACCTCAGACTCTTAACATCATTAATTTGGTGATATTCATTATGAGGCTAACCTCTTAGGTGATGACCTCAGACCCTCATAACATCACTCGGTGGTGACGAGGTCTGAGCTCAGACACCTGGGTTAGATGACCTCAGACTCTTAACATCATTAATTTGGTGATATTCATTATGAGGCTAACCTCTTAGGTGATGACCTCAGACTCTCATAACATCACTCAGTGGTGACGAGGTCTGAGCTCAGACACCTGGGTTAGATGACCTCAGACTCTTAACATCTTTAATTTGGTGATATGATTATGACAACATCATATTAAGTAATGACTTCAGAGATCGTATAGCATTCAAATACATTCAGAGGTCAAGATAAAGGAAGAAATTGGCATTCAATAAAAGAAGAGATTACATAACATTCAGATGTCTGATGAATTACAAGTTCAGAATTACAAGTCAAAAAATACAAAATACAAGGCCAAGTTAAACATCTGAGGGAGGAACATTTAATATCTCGGCTGGGTTGACCTGCTCAGCATTGGTCACGTCAGCCACATCATCAGCAGGGTCAGTCCCTCCGAGATCACTCCCTTCCAGAGTAGCAGTCTGACCAGGGGCAGTAGCCTCGTCTTCTATCTCTTGCAGGGCCTGGGCAAACTGAGGGTCGGCCAAGCCGAGGCCCACAAAGTCGGAGGCCTTTATAGTGCCAACCTCCTTCTTCCTAACCTCGGCCCATTTGGTGGTGGCTTTGATACCTCTTTCGAGGTATTCAAGACCAAAACCTACGAACTCCTCAGAGACTTTGTAATCAGCAATTATTTTCTCTGAGGCATCTGCAAGGGCGGCCTTCACAGCAGCATTGACCTTCCTCTGCAGGGCATCGTCCTTATCCTTCAGGACCTTGGCGTGGCTTTGGACGAGTGCATAGATATCTTTTTCCAGTCCCTGGGCCTTATTTTCAGAGTTCTGGGCCTTGGCCTCGGCATTCTGCAACTCTGACCTCAGACGGTCAATCTCGGCCTTCAGGGTGCTCTCAACCTTCTCAGCCTCCTGCCCCTTCTGAATGAGAGGCAGTTTCCTCATGGCCCAGTTAGATAGCTGGTACATGGCAGTGGCACCCTGCGCAGATAATGAAGAGGTTAGACGGGGGTAATACAAGACGTTGCACTTAAAAAAATTATGAACAAAAGGAACAAGTCATACCTGAGCAACCCTGTGGAGGCCGAACTCAACAAGCATGGAAGTGTCCATGGCCCTGTAAAAACGCCTGTCGGAGTCGTTCATCATATTGGCAAGGGTGTCCATGTCCTGTCGGCTTTGGCCGACCACGCTGTCGGTAAGTTTCAGCTGGTCCAGACGAGCCGACAAGGTGTCGGCTGTGATAGGGATCGCAGCGTCTGAAGTTTTCTTTTGCCTAGAGGTCGGCCTCTGATCTTCAGAGGCCGGGACCTCGGGGGCCCTCTTCTTCGATTTGGATGTTGAGGGAGCAGGTGGAGGAGCATTCAAGCCAGTCTTCTTGATAAGTCTAGCCAAACTCGGAGCTACCATCTCCCACAACTCGTCCGAAACGCCTGGTGGTCTTTCTGCAAAAGTGAAAAGATAAGAGTCAGAAATCAAATATGAATGATCAGAGGTTAGACTTGAAATAAAAAGAAAAATCCTTACCAAAGTCAACAAAGGGACTTCCACCTAAGCTCGTCCCCGAGAGATACTGGGGGGTCAGCAGATGTTCGAACCTGACAAACAGCCCATGTGCCCCTTGGTCTTGCAGGGCCTTCACCTTTTTGCTATTTTGAACACTTAGTCTAGGATCGGCCCTTGCAGACATGGTGACTTTACCCCATCTGAGGGGTATTCTCGGCTCAAAAATGGAAGAGGAAATAGATGAGCCAAATTCCCACGGCCTCGAGGCGAAAAAGTACCGAGGTTTCCAATTATGATTCGAGGTCTGAGTGACCAAGAGCATCTTTTTCTCAGGCCTCCGAGCCACGAAGTGATAGTAGCTCGGATGATTCTTGGTCGAGGTGGGGACGTAACAACCAGCAAAGACCTGAACTGGGAGGTCAGAGTGGTGGACTGCCCTCCACAAGATGATGACCCCTATAATAACTCTCCAAGCATTGGGAGAGAGCTGCGAGGGGGCCAACTTGATGAAGGAAAGAATGGACCTAATGACAGGGTGAAAGGGAAGACGAAAACCTAACTTGAACATCTGCTCGTACAAGCAGATTTCTCCATCTTGACCGTGGTAGGCCCTCTCTTCCCTCAGAGGTCTCCTTAATTAGATTGAGGGACTGATGGAGTATAAGTATCTGAAGTGCAATAGATCCACCTCAGTGACTGTGCTCTCATACTCGTCCGCCTCAGATACGTCAACATCACTTTCGGCGTCCTCATCATCGTCAGGCTCAACATCGGCTGGAGCAGACGTAGACGGGTGATCGGGGAACCTCTGAGCAAACTCGGCCCCGGTAACGGCCGACAGGGGGATAGCATCTAAAATGGGTGGCACAGTCACATTTGGCTCAACAAGTTCGACATCAGAAGAAGAATTGGAGGTGCTAGAGCCATGTTGAGATGAGGCACGGCTGGAGACCTCGTCCTGGCCAGGGTCCTGACCAGTCTGAGGAGTGAAATCCATGGCCTCTTGGAAAGATTCCACAGACATTGGGTCGGAGGAAGACTCGGACTCAGACATCGGCAAGTTGTTGGCAGAGACGTCTGTCTGATAGAAATTCTCAGGTGGATCAGGGTATACCACCTTGAGAGGTGGAGGAAAGAGGGGTCTGACAGGGAACTCCTGTGACCTACGAGCTTCCTCCTGAGCTCTCTCTATTTTCCTAATTTTCTCTAAGTTCTTCTCTCTAAGAGAGGGGAAGTCCTCAAGAAGTTGATACAGGGGTTTGAGCATCAGAGGACGACCCAAAACTTTGATCGACCCTAAACTTGAGGAAAACTCCTAAAACTACAAACAAGTTTGGCTTGTAAATTAAAGGAGCCCAAAGATCAAACTAAGGAGTTTTTTAGAAAACCTAGTTCACCAGAAAACTCTAAACCTCGCCGGAAAACTCACAGAACCACCGAAAAACTCAAAACCTCGCCGGAAAATTCAAATCAAATGCCAAAAATGAAGGAAATGGAGAGGGAGAGGTACCTGAAGATGAGTTGATGGATGGAAAAGAAGAAATCTCGCAAGAAACTAGGCGAATCCTCTGCAGAAAGAGCGGTGGAACGAAGAAGCCTCGGAGAGAAAATTTGCAGAAACAGTGCGCGCGAAAGAGAGAAATGAGGAAGAAGAAAGAGGAAGAAAGGGTCTAACCCTTAAATACTTAGGCGCACTTCCCAAGGCTCATCATTGCCTTGGGAAACCCAAGGGACAACTGACAGCGTACGCAAGCCAAGTGGGCACGCCTTAGCCTGGGACAGGTGTCACGCAGGTGTTAGCCTTGGGATGAACAGGCCTCGGAGGTGAGAATCACCTAGCCACCTGCTCTCGCAAATGACTAAGGGCTGGGGGGTGATTGATATGCCCAAGTATAACCTCGGCCCAGGGATACTTACCTCGGCCGAGATAATGACCGAGACATGGACCGACCCAATAAGGGGTAAGGGCCCACGATATCATCCCTCGGCCAGGCCTACCCCGGCCCAGGCCGACACTACTACATACACCTCCCCAAGGACACGGCACATTGCAGGCGTCAACAACATCCTCAAGTACCTAGGAATGGCAACCTCGGCCATCAGTAGGCTGAGGTGACAAGGAGCCACTGATCATCTTCAACATGGAACCAGAGGTATTAATAATCATCAGTAGTCCTACCTCGGCTTGGGCCGAGGTTACCAGAGGTATTAATAATCATCAGCATGCAACATGTCCAACCTCTGCTCGGGCAGACCACAGCATATGTCTCGGCTGATATCAGTCCGAGACTCCTTATGACACTTCGTGGATTGAGCGGACATCCAACCTTTACAGCTCGGCCTCTCCCAAGCTGAGGTCATTCACCAACATGCCTGCCGAGCATCTGTTGACATTTGGATAAGGACACCTGGGCACAAATCAGTTAGAACAAGATTATTCTCCACACGTGGGAGAATATTTCATCATCATTGCTTACATGTGACAGTGACAGGTGGCACTCCCCCATTGGTGAGGATACCACACACATGCACATTACATGCATAGGGGGTACACTACACCCCCTAGGCACTATATAAAGGGATCATCCCCTACCTTGCAAAGGGATCCAATTATTAAAACCCTAGCTAAAGCCCTGTCTAAATATACAGTAGAGAGAGAGAGCTTGAGTGAATTGTACCCATGGCCATTAGTGCCTTTGTTCAGTGATATTACTCACACACTCACAGTGGACGTAGGCTAGATTGGCTGAACCACTCATATTCCGGTGTTGATTCTTCATATCCTCACCTCCTTCTCTTATCTCTTTATACAGTTGTGCCGCCATTGTTACTAATATATTGAGCTTGCAAACACCTCACCTGGTGGTGCTGATTCATAGCATCATCACTCATATTTACTTTAATTTCATTTCATATTTTTATATTCCCTATGCGTTTGATAGTTTGCTTAAGTGTGCAGGAAATTCTTCTAAGTGACAACTTTCATCATCGGCAAAGATATTGATCCTTGGGTCTTGAGTCAAGTTTGGGTGGGATGTTTGAGTCTAGTAGAGCTTGACGGCCCTTTAGGATTGTTGTTGTTTTTATCCCGGAATAGCCAAAGGAGGAGATTTGTAAGGACACAATTCTCCGATTGAGTCTTAATGTAGTTTTGGCTCAATTCAGGACAAAAACGTTTAAGTCATAGGATAGTTTTATATTGTATCCATTAAAGCCTATGACGAGTTAGTTGAAGACGTAGCGGCCAAGATATTAAAGCTTCATCAAACGCCGTGTGTATTGTGCCTCATTTTTACGTATCAACATGGTTCCATTTCTCCTAAGGTATGAATTCATTTTAATATATATCTATATATATGAGCTTGGAACAATTTATAATGGGTGAACTTTTATTTTAAACTGTTGTTTATTTTCAGAAAGATTTCATTAAAACTTTAATATAAAGTATATAAAATTTCTGGGCTAAAAATTGAAATTCAAGATTTCTGTAAGTTCGTTCGAATTGTCGTTCGAATGAGTTTGTCGTTCGAACGAAGTTTGCCAATGAGTTCCCCTATTGGCCACTGATATATCGTTCGAATTGTCGTTCGAATGAGAATGTCGTTCGAACGAGAATTCCAACGAGTTTATTAACGACTTCATATTTTAAGACTCTAGAAAATCGTAGAAGGCTCATTTGAACGAGACTTCGTTTGGATGAAAATCTCTTTCGAACGAGATTTGGCGGGAACAGTTAATTGGAAGTTTTGAGCAGTTTTTCCCACTTTCTCCACTTCCTTTCCCCACTAACTTTTGACAGAATTTATGAAGTGTGGGAACAAACTTTTTGAACTTAACCTTTTCATATTATTCCAACTCCTAGAGAGAGTTTTTGAAACTTCAACTTTCCAAGAAAAAGTTCATTATTTTTTAGCGTTTATTTTTCAAGAAAAAATCCTTTAAACACCTTTGTTTCACCCATATTGTTTATTCCAAGTTTCAATGTATATATACATCTTGCTTGGAGTGTTTGGCACCGGGTTTTCTCTACCGCATTGAAGAGATTGTTTGGGTTTACTTCTAAATCCCTCAAAGAAGAGGAAGTGTTTTTTGCTGCGGCATTCTCACATGGTGAAAGGCACCATGTGTGGTTGACGGTGTACCTAATGTCTCATTGGTGAAGTCCAATATTCCGGTGGAGCTCTGGGATTGTCTACTAGGCGGAGGTGTTTACAAGAATACGCGTCAGGGCTTGAAGGAGTCGATTCGAGTGTTGTAAGTCATCTGTCTTGTAATTGTAATTCCATACTTAGTGGACTTAAGTCTAGGGCCGTCCGAGATTTTTTTCCGTGTGGGTTTTTCCTCGTACATCGCGGCATAGTGATTCATTGTTTATTTTATCTTGCAAAATCATCTAAAACGCATGCTTAGGTAAAAAGATAAAATTGAGTTTAAATAACCACTTGTTTAATTTGGTGCTAAATTAATTTTGAATAATGCATATTTAATTCAAGTCATTAATTTAAATTGTTAAAATTAGTTTGGCCTAATTCTGGTAAAATTGAAAATATGACTTAGGCAAATTTCTTGGACTTGAATTAATCGTGTTTAAGTGAAATTAAATTATGTATGTGTTTGATCCATATTTCACTTGGTTTAATTTTAATTTGAAAAGAAATTAAAATTTGTTTTTGTGTTGTGTTGAACCATCATCTCGCTTCCGCATCTCTAAAAGAAAATTATTTTTGATAAGAGTATTCAAAAATTGGGGGCCCTACCGCTTTCAAATATGACTCATGTAGACAACCTCAAGTTATTGGGAAAATGTTTTGTTGAGTTGTCGTTAATTCTATTGAATCATATCTCTAACAATCACCCATCTTATTATTGTACATGGTTGATAAAAAAAATAGAAAAGATGTAAAAATACCATGTGTTATTGATCGTATGCTCTATAACTTAGATTTGATACATTGAGTGAGTGAAAAATGTATTCTAATCTTGTTAAACTTTATTCAGTATGATAGTAGTTTGTATGTCCCATGTAGTAGGTCGAAAGTAATTTGAAATCAATGTACATCAGGCCTTCCTAATACTTGTCAATCCAAGAGCAGTATCTTTCATTACAAATGCTTTTTATCTAAGTGTGATAGTACTTTGGTTGCAAATGTATTTGTTGAATCTAAGTGTTGCACATGTTAGTATACATGTTTTTCTTAACATAATGGCCTATAATGTTTATAGTTCAAATTGAGTTATTGAAATAAAATTCTACCATTCATCATTTATAATGAGTTTTTAATCGAGGTACATATTCTTTATAAACTGGAGATTAACATCGCACACCTAAAAAATGGTCAAATGTCAAGAAAATACGAGTGATATGCGTATGAAAATCAGAATTGAATGTCTTCAAAGTCGCATATGAGCAATGTGACTCAATTTTTTTTCTTTGTACAATTATGCCATAGATATTATATTCATTAAAGAAATTAAAAATTAGAAACAAATAAATCTTAAAGGCGATTTAGGCGGAGCACCATTACTTAGGACACTATGACAAAAGAAACAGATATGCGTATCCTTGTATACAATGAAATAATCGTAATTACACTTTAATGGAGATAGGTTTTATTATGTATTACCACGTGTTTTCTTCTTTCTATTTACTCCTATCTTATCTTATTTCGTTTTCGTTTTGTTACCCTTTTTCGATTTCTCATTCATGGGGAAAGGTCATCATCCCAAAGGGTTTAATGGAAGTTAATCCTCAAAACATTAGTGATTAAAGAACTTCAAAGGCTAAAAGGATAACATTATACTTCTATCCTAGTCCTTAAAGAAATACCTAAAAGTCTTGAAAGCTAAGTTATTATTTTCCTAAGAAGAATCACAAGATGTATTCCTCAAAAGGCTAGAATACGGACTAAGTACTAGTAAAGATAGTAAAGGATGACACACATCACACCTTGAACAACTACACACATAATCCACAATATAGAGTTCTAATTATGAAATAAGCAACTAAAATTGCACACATTCTTAACAAATTATTATTTACATACAAGCAAAAACATCAATTGAAATAAACTAACCACACAACCCATAATAAAATAACAATTGAAAAATGAGCTTAGGAAGCACAAATTTCAGCAGTATTACATTCCTCCATAAAAAATCACTTCATCTAAAGTTCACACAAAGTAATATTAAATACTCAAACATTAATCTTCTTAGCATCATAACAAGATTGTCTAATAATCAACACAATACAAACACAAATTCAAATTAAATGAAGTCCTCCAAACAATAAAAAATATAAATGATAAAAGAAAGCCATATGTAATCGTGATCTATTGCAGTCCAGTCTCAGCCATTATACAATATCATTGTTTCATGCGTTTCATTTTCCATATCCCCCCTGCAAATACATAAATTCAATCTCTTGACTACGGATAATAATTCTAAAAACTCTAACAAAACCTCAAATATTTTAGAATAACAACAAATCTCGTTCCGATTTTGTGTTTTTTTATAATGTAAAACCATCACATCTAACCAGCAACCGAAATTATGTGAAACATTAAATGGAGAAAATATGTCATAAAAATTTTGCAGGAGTTTTTATTGGGAGATTATTTGTGTGTGTATGTGAGAGAGAGAGAGAGAGAGAGAGAGAGAGAGAGAGACGAGTACCTATATATTCGTGAAATGAGAATGAAACAATAAGCCTAATTTAGTGTATGTGTGTGTGTGTGTATATATATATATATGAGGGCCTTAAATGAGGATTCTGTTTAGACCATTTTTTTAAATAGTAAGAAGATATTTTTGGCTTGATATTTTTACGTGTTATTTAAACATTTTAGGGAATCACCCAAAAAAACCAACTTAAAATATTTTTTTTGCAATTTTAAAAAATTGATCGAAATATGTGAGTATTTAAGTTGTTTAAAAGTTGACATATTTGGATTGATTTTTTAAAAATAGCAAAAATATTATTTTAAACAAATTTTTTTGTGGGATTCCGTGAAATATTTAAATACCACATAAAAAATCAACTCAATTTTTTTTTTACTATTTTAAATAAAATGGTCCGCACAAATAATATGTTCTCTCTCTCTGAGAGAGAGAGAGAGAGACAGACTCTTGTGCATAATAAAGTTTGCACACTAAGTTTGCATATCATTTTTTTAAAATAGCAAAAAAATATTTTGACTTGATTTTTTTTATATGGGTTCCTTGAAATGTTTAAATCTCACACAAAAAGAATGAGTTCAAAAAAAACCTTTTTTGCTATTTTAAAAAATTGGTCAAACTTTCACAACTTTTAAGCACTTTATAATCTGCGAAAGTTTGACCAATTTTTTTTAAATAGCAAAAATGGTTTTTTTGACCTAATTTTTTTATATGGGTTCCTTGAAATGTTTAAATATCACACAACATCTGGTCAAAAATATTTTATTTGCTATTTTAAAAAAATGATGTGCAAAATTTAGTGTGCACAGGATCATGCCTCTCTCTCTCTCTCTCTCTCTCTCTATATATATATATATATATATATATATATATATATATATATATATATATATATACAGTCCTGCTCTTGTGCGGACTAGTCCGCATTTTAAGAATGCGGACCGGACATGTGTCACCTGGCGGTGAGCCCAGAAAAGAGAGAGAGTGTGCCTATAATTTAGGCGATAATTTCTCGGCGCACCGTTAGGTGACACATGTCCGGTCCGCATTCTTAAAATGCGGACTAGTCCGCACAGGAGCATTATTATTATTATTATTATTATTATTATTATTATTATATATATATATATATATATATATATATATATATATATATATATATCCATTTTAAATGATTTTGATGGTTGATTTAAAGTTTAAACAATTGAAAATCGGTACATATTACATAAATTATGATTATATATAATAAAACAATAAAATTAGGGAGGGGCTATCCCCACTCCCGTACAAGTTTTTCCCATTCCATTTGTATGTTGAGAGACCCAAATACCCTCAATATCTACCTCCTTTCATTTATCCATAACACCCACAAGTTCTTTTTATTCATCCTTTAATCTAAAAATTAAATTACATGACAAACATTTATACTCAAAACTGATACTCACCTAATAAAACAAATTCCATAATTAAAAAATGAAAACGGTATTTTCAATAAAAAAAAATTGATTTTTATAATAAAAAAATTATTTTTAATAAAACCTTATTTAAAAAAAACGTTGTATAAATTATTCAAACAATCTTAAAAATACGCAAATAAACAAAGATATTTATATAAAAAATAGTTTCTTTCTCTCTTTATTGTTTTTTATAAAAATAAAACAACTGTTTTGATTATAAAAAAAAAAATGTTTCCTACAAAAAATTGTTTTTTAAAAATATAAATAATAGTTTTTGTATAAAGACTGTTTAAATTTTTTATCACCGTTTTAAAAAATAATAAAAACATTTCAACTAAAACGATAACATTATATTTTGTTTGAAAAATGTTTTAACTTTTTATAACAATTTTAAAATACAATTTTGACAATTTTTAAAATAAAAAATTTGACTCTTGTTTTTAAAAACTGTTTATAAAACTAAAACAATATTCAATATAATCTAAAATAACATTTCTTGCAATAATAAATTATTTTAACGATTAAAAATTTGTCTTTTACATAAAAACTGTATATTTTATTTAAAATAGTTTTATAAAAAGAATTAACATTGTTTTCTCTAAATATAAATAAAATACTAGAAAAACAGTTAAAAGAGTTTTTTTAAAAGATAGTTGTTTCTAAAAACAGTTTTTTGTATAAAAGTCAACTAGAAAAAAAGTTAAAACAGTTTTTTAAAAGATAGTTGTTTCTAAAAACAGTTTTTTGTATAGAAGTCAATATTGCTAATTTTATATTTATAGAAAAAAAATTTCTAGTGTTTTATTTATATTTATAGAAGGCTCTGTTAACTTTTTTTAACAAAGCAATTTAAAATTAAATCTACAGCTTTTTTTTATTAAAAAGATAAAATTTTAACAATTAAAACATTTTATTTTTAGTTAAAAACAATTTTTATATTATATAGAACACTGTTTTACTTTATTTCAACAGTTTTTAAAAACAACAATTACAGAGTTTTTAAAAATAGTTTTTTTTTATAACAAACAGTTTTTTTTTGTAACAAACAGTTTTTAAAAACAGTTTTTTTTATAACAAACAATTACAGATTTTTATAACAAACATTTTTTTTTATAACCAAAACAGTTTTTAATTTTTATAGGTGAGTTTTGGATGAACTCTCTCTCTTTTTCATCCATCACATTTCAACAGTTATCTGTAAGAATCAATTTTTTTATAATCAAAACAGTTTTTTTATTTTTATAAAAAAAATAAAGAAAGAAAGAAATTGTTTTTTTTTATAAATATCTTTGTTTATTTGCGTATATTTTAAGATTGTTTAAATAATTTATACAAGTGTTTTTTTATATTTTAAAAATTGGGTTTTATTAAAAAGAATTTTTTGTTATAAAAATAATTTTTTTTATTGAAAATACAGTTTTTATTTTTTAATTATGGAGTTTCTTTTATTAGGTGAGTATGAGCTTTGAGTATAAATGTTTCTCTTGTAATTTAATTTTTAAATTAACGGATGAATAAAAAGAACTTGTGGGTGTTATGAATGAGTGAAAGGAGGTAGATATTAAGGGTATTTAAGTCTCTCAACATACAAATGGAGTGGGGGAAACTTGTAAGGGAGTGGGCCCTCCCTAAAATTAAGTGGATGAAGACATTCAATTTTAAATTGGGTAAAAATTATAAAAATAAAATAATTTGACCTTGTGTGGAAGTAATCATGATAGACTTTCATATTTCAACCTAGATGGTGTAGGGTAGAATTGATCGATATTGGGAATGTGTTAAACTCTTGATTGATCTTCACTCTCATCTTCATGAATTCTATCAACCAATTCACTTGAAACGAAAAACAATTCCAATGTTTTGAGGGAAGTGAGATATTCTATTCCATGAGGCACTCTCTTCAATTGTACACATTTGTGTATGAGGAGACGTTCGAATCTCGACATCACTCCCTTTTTTATTCGCATCCCTTTCAATTGTGGGAAATTGTGTATAACCACTCGCTGAAGCTTTTGGAAGCCACCACAAAAGTGTAACTGATCACGTACATGTGAATTAACAAGGGTAAGATATTTCAAATTAGGGAGTGATTGGAGGTGAGGAAGTGGGTTCTCCGTCTATCGGCACCAACGCAAGACCAACCGAGTGAGATGTTGAAGCAATTGAAACCACCGTGGTACCGATTTCAATTTCCCAATTAAATAAAGACGCTTCAGGTTGGGCGGAGGTGAGGAGATTGTATCAATTGATAGGTACTCCTCACCATCAACTGCCTGCACAAATAACTTGCAAAGAAGAATCATACTCTGTATTGAGGTACATAACTCCTCATTCTCATTTCTTTCTCTCACTTCACAAATTGCCAACTGCTTAAGCTGGGTCATGTTTATAAGATTCTTCAACATTTTCGGTTCTGCTTCAACACCATTTAAAACTTGCAATTTCTTTAGATTACATATAGTTGATGGTGCTCCTACTCATTCAAAGGAAAAAAAGTCATTACCACTTGTATTTGATTTCGAGGTTTCCAAATGCCGCAAATTTTGTAACTTTGTGATTCCGATTGGAAGAAACTTAACATACGTGAAGGATATATCTAAGGTTTGTAAGTTATTGAGTCTTCCAATGGATTTTGGAAGCTCCCGCACCTTCGTGTTTTTCAAGTTCAAATACATTAAATTGAAAAAATCAACTAATTCATCGGGCAATTTCACAATCAAAACATCTTCTAGACTCAAGACTCTTAAAAGCCGTAAGCCCGATGAAAATATTTTCACAGAAGGAGAGATCTCACCGACAGGAAATATAAGGAGGGAGCGAAGTTGCGATATCCCCTTCCATGGTTCAAATTTTGTGCCATGTGCTTGAATTGATAGAAAGCGCGTTCCATTCTCTACGCGAACATGCTCCGAATGTGTGTACTTGATTTCAAAGGTGTGTGGGAACAATATCTCCCTTTGGTCGAATTTGCTTATAATAATTCGTACCAATTCACCATTGGGATGGCACCCTATGAAGCCTTGTATGGCCGAACTTATAGATGGCCCACTTGTTGGTTGAAGGTGGGGGATAATAAATTTCTTGGACCTGAAATGATCCAGGATACTTCTTCTAAGATTAAACTCATCCGGAATCGCATTCGAATAGCTCACGATCGTCAAAAGAGTTATGCCGATGTGAATAGAAGGCATGTAGAGTTGGAAGTTGGAGATCAAGTCTTGGTGCGAGTGTCGTCGATGAAGGGTATAAAGCGCTTTGGTAAGAAAGGAAAGCTTGCGCCGCGCTTTGTTGGACCTCTTCCCGTTATTGCCAAGGTAGTTCCAGTGGCGTATCAACTTGCCTTACCGGAACACTTACAACAACTCCATGATGTGTTTCATGTTTCTTCTTTGAAGAAGTATAAGAGGTGTGAGGGAGCCCTTTGGCACATACCCTTGGAGCATATCGATTTGCAACCCGATATTTCGTATGAAGAACAACCGGTTGTAATCTTAGAGCACGGGGAGCGTAGATTGAGATCTTGAGTGGTGCCCTTGGTGCGAGTCTAATGGAGTCATCACGACGCCACGGAATCAACGTGGGAGTGTGAGGACGATATGCGGGAAAAGTATCCGCATCTCTTTATACAAGGTACGCCGGAATTTTGAGGGCAAAATTCCCTCATAAGGGGGGAGTATGTAACAACCCTCGCTTTTGAGAACTTATTTTATATTAATTTACTGTGTGAAGTAATTATATAAAATATGGATGATGGAGTAAATATGAACTAAGTGAGTTAATTAAGCATATTTACTAGATTGTTGCATAATTACTGTTATGTGTATGTAAATATCATCATGTTATGTTTTATAATTATCGTATGCTTTAAACGACATTTATGATATAAATGAAACCTAAATTAACACATGACTTAAATATCTCCGGATGCCAATTTAGAGGGCGTAGCTAGTCTCAAAATGTGGGAGTTTTTGGGTTTCGATCACTTTTGACTGGTTTTAACATAAATGTGTAGTTACGAGTCATTTTAACGTGGTATTAACCATTGAAGTTGGGAATTTAAACTTAAGTCACGATTTAGTCTTGCTAAGCCTTACATTTCTTATATGTGTGCATTACTAAACCTAGAGAGATAGAGAGAAGAAAAGAATTGTGGAGAAAAGAGGAGAAAAGAAGAAGATTGGAGATTGAAAATTGGTGTTGTTACAATCAATGGAAATCTGAAATCTCAACCTCAAGGCAAGTTTTCTACTTGGTAATATATGATTCAAGGTGAATAAGTTGTGTGATTGTTGTATATGTGAATCAATATAACAAATATGGAATTTGTGGTGTTTTAGACCTAATCATAGTTTAAATTGGTGATTATATGGATTTTAGTAGTTGATAAACATGTAGGATGGTTTTGGTTAGAATAATGGTGGTTGATGTGTGTAAAAATGGAGGAGATTTGGGTTTTGGGGAAAAACTAGGGTTCATAACCCGTGGCCCATTCTTGACAAATTCGTAGGGGCGAATCGATTCGGCCCTAGGGCAAATCGATTCGCTAAGGGGTCAGGTTATAGGTCTGGGGACCCGAATCGATTCGGGTTAAGGCCGAATTGATTCGGCTGAAGCAGAAAGTTGGTTTCTCCATCTGAATCGATTCAATTTTGGGCGAATCGATTCGGAATCCTGCTGTTTTAAGTTATTTTTCTAACTCAATTTTTAACCTTTTCTTTTAGGCTTAGGACTTAGGAACCTTCTTGTATGAAGTAAACTTAGTGTCCTAGAGTCTTATATTGGGTAGTCAAATACCTTATGTTAGAAGGGGATAGTTAGGACTTATTTGGGGATTAGTAAATGGAAGATTAGGTGTTCTTTTCCCTTAATTAGTTAATGTAATATTTCGGGATGTAGAAATAAATAATTGAAGAGTATTTGTCACATTATTGGGACATGCTAGTATTGATGGTTTATAATAACACCATAAAATGTTTGGAGAATAAATTGAGAGTTTATTCATTCATTGAGGTTATAATGATGGCGTGAATCACGTATGGCTCCGGATAAAATGTGATGTATCTATTAAACGACAATGAAAATGGTAAATGATAATTTACTTAAACATGAAAATGGTAAATGATAATTTACTTAAACACACCTCTCTAAATTCTATCATAAGGGAAGTACGCGCATGAGTTGAAGTCCCCTGACTAGTGAATGCAGGGTGAATATAGTCCTCGGCCATATGATTGGTTATTATGTATGTTGTATGTATTGTGCGACTGTGAGGTAATTCCGGGTGTGGTTATGACTCACTCGCAGGTATATGGCCACTTACTGACATTGCGTTAGGATGCCGAGGTTGTCTTGGTTGATAGGCCCTGGAAGATGATAGTCATTTAGGGGCGCGGACAGTGGGGAAACCCGGATGGGCGGTCTTAGAATCGTTATATATATAGATGAATATAACTATTTTTATTCAAGTTGAACTTGATTTATGATAAATGCCATAAAGAGCATAAAATTGTGATTATGTTCCTAATGAGAAACGGAACGATGAAATGAAATAGTGTAAAGGATGGAGATTTTAATTAATGATATCCATTCATATCCTCTTGCATAATTGAATTAAACTTATGATCATTTAAATTGCCTTCGTTTATGCTTTGAGATTGTATAGGTAGATTCTTATCTATATCCATCCTGATTAACAGTTCATAACTGTCATACTCTTTATTCATCTGGTGATCATATAAAACCGGTCCCTGACCCGTTCATATTCCTTGTTGTGCATGCTCCGCCGCAAGGATGCCCGTATTGACTTTCCTTTCCAGTGTCATGGAGCTACAACACCTTGCCGACGTTGCGGAATATTTTGTTATAGACCCCTTTATTTTTTTTGTACTCTAGTTACGATCGAGTCATCTACTCGGGCGTGTGGCCCAAGACATTATATTTACTTATTGTAATGTATTATGTAACTTAATTTAACTGTTCAAACTGTTTGTAAAGACGGTTAACCGACAGTTTATTCGGTTATTGTGTTATATATGTATTGTTTAGTTTTATTCTCTTAGATTTCATCCACCTTCTTTTTAAATTGGGTTGTTTAAATGTTTTGCTTAACTTATAAAATAAAATTTTGGCAACCCGTTTTTCTAAAATATAGGGTGGTTGTCCCGTATACTTATTGTATTGTTATGATGCTGAGAATGATCCATTCATGATTCCTGTTATTATTAGAGTATCGGGCTGGCCACCCCTTATTTCGGTGAGCGGGTTATCACAATGACGTGCCGTTTAGGTCCACACTGAGGTAACTCAATGAACTATGCTTCCAATGAGACCCATTAAGTAGGAGATGAAGTATAAAATGACTATAATGCCCTTGAAGTTGTGTCTAATGCCAGAACTTCTACGCAATGCAACCACTTACTCTGTTAAGCATTCCAATACCTACAAAAACTCATATAGACCATGCAAAGAACACACACACACATATATATATATATATATATATATATACAAAATCAAGGTTATATGGTATATGAGCATAATTATAGGCAATAATGGAGACAAAGTACTAGAATGCATAAAGATAACGGCTACTACTATGCAATATCCGTGACGTATCACACCCCCTAAGTTAGACGTTGCTAGTCCCTAGTGATGAAACAAAACAAAATTAGTCCAAAAGATGGTGATACAAAATGTAAATATGAATAAAAATATAAAAATACCACTTTTGAGGGCGAACAATTGCATTTGGAATATGCAATAAGCCGTTAAACCCTTAGGTTACCCTAGTGGACACATGCTATCTCATAAAGATTTTCATGGATGAAATCCACAAACATCAAAGTTTCCTAAAAAGTTTCCAATAGAAAAAAGTAATGCTTAATAATAATGAAAAAGATTCCAAACACTTTATTAGCATAGTGAATAAATTCACACTAAAGTCCGTCGTTATTAACATTATAGAATGAACTTCGTAGAATTGAAACCTTAAGATGTGGGAGGAAGAGCGAGCACATACAAAGTATGATTTGGCAAAATTTTATAAATTGGATAAGCGTTAAAGCATGCATATAAATAAATCCTCGTCGGGTGTGTACACTCAACAAATGAAATCACTATGAAATGGGGTGTAACATAGATGGAACATGTGAGCATATAAAGTAAATGTCAATGGAAACTATGCCGCGCACAAGTCACTAATGAAGAACGCTATATATAAAATAAAGACTTTGCAAAATCAATGAAAGGGTATCACCATTAAAGAGGTGAAATGAATTTTCACAGATTATCGTAATTATTTAAACATTTAAAGGTGTTTGGGGACTTTTAGAGGATTGTAATGTAGGTTTGGAGTTAAGGTCGTGAAAGGTTGGGAATATTTATGGATTCAAAGGTGTTTGGGGATGAAACGCTTGGGATAATTGAAAATTGTGTGCAATTTCAAAATTGGAATATAATTTCTGTAATACACGTTGGATAGAATTGTGGAGCGACAAAGATTATTGAACCCTATGTATATAAATGAAATATTTTCTCCTTTTTTTTCTTCTTCTTTTTCTCTTGTTTTCTTCCTTTTCTCTTCTTTCATTTTTCACACTCTCATATGCTTAATTTCAACCACAAAACACGAACATTATTCAATCCCAAGTATCATTCCAAATAAAGGTGTCGAAGGTAATGTAATACCCCATAATTTTATGAGTTTTAAATTGAGAATAATTAAAAGTTAATGGGATAAATTATTGTGGATTAATTGGAATTAATTATTAATAAATTATTCGAATTAATCCGGATTGAATATTACTGCTGATAAGAGTAATATATTATTGAATATTACTTAGTGATATATAAGTAATATGTGAATATGATAATTATGAATATTGTCGTGAGATACAAATACGCCAATTATAGAACTTAAGTTGGGACGCGCTTATGAGTCATGTCGGGACTAAAGTTGGGTAATAAAATGTAAATTAATTAAATATCATTTGAATGATCATTTCAAGTGCGTCGTTGAGTTCGAAAGGGTCGAAATAGGCAAAAGAGTATACACGGGTGTTTGATTTGGGTCTTGGGTCAATTGGAAGATGAAAGGACACCCCGAAGGAGCATTTTAGTCATTTAGCTTGGGAGATGAACAATATCCACATTTTTTTTTAGATATCCTTCGAGACTTGTTATATAAGTTGATTTACACTCTACGTAAGGTTCATTACATCTATTTTCATTTGTGAGTTCTTTGAGAGAAAGTGAAGAGGCTTTTAGAGAAAAGAAAAATGACATTGTGGAGATGAAGGGTTGCCTTGAAGAAGAAGAAGAAGAAGAAGAAGAAGAAGAAGAAGAAGAAGAAGAAGAGTCATATTGGGCAATCAAAGGGGACAACCAACACAAACAACCACTTATACACCTTGTGTGACAACCCGCAATCCGAGATAAGGGGTGGCCAGCCCGATACTCAAACGTAACAGGAATCATGGATGGATATCATTCTTAGCATCACAATAAAAAACTGAGTATACGGGAAAACCACCCAATAAATCAGAAAACGGGTTGCCAAAAAGTGTAAAAATTTTAAAATGCGGTTATGAAAAATTTAAACTAACAACCCAAGCTGACGAGCAAGTGGAAATCCAAAAGATAATATATAATACAACTAAGACGAATGTACACAAATGGACCGAATAAGCTGTCGGTCCACAGCTACATATAGCGACGTACAATAATATAAATATCTTACATAGTACATTCATTAATCAAATACAAATGTTTGGGCCACACGCCCGAGGGACAAGACCCGATCATATCTAGAATAACAAGAGTGAAAGCGTCTAATACAACATCCTGTAATAACCCGCAAAATCTTACAGCTCGTCGAAAGTGCAAGGAACTAGGGAAAGTCAAGTCGGGCGTCCTTGCGGTGGAGCACCTGAGCGGATACAATAATATATATACAACAAGGAAGTAAACCGGTCAGGGCCGGGTTCTATATGATTACCAGAAGAATAAAAAGCATGATAGATATGAATAGTTATACATGAATGATAAGGATGATAGTATGACATGCTATCTACAAATACAAACAAGAATTGAAAGTAAAGCACTTAATATAAAACCCTTCCTTATTAATACAATTTCCATTTCCTTCAGACATTCCTTATTAGGACTAAAACCATATATTCGGTTAAGTCAAGAAGTTATAATTTCTATTCTTTAATTAAAACTTCCCATTTTATCTTTCCATTCCTTATTAGGAATATCATTTACATCAAGTGCTCTTTATGGCATATATATTATTCTCGTGCTCTTCATGGAACATATCTATGCTCTATATGGCATTTAACATACGCTCTTTGCGGCGTTTATCAACCATCAAGTCCAACTTGATGAAAATATAGTTATATTCATATACATATAACGATATCTAAGACCGCTCGTCCGGGTTTCCCCACTGTGCGCGCCCCTAAATGACCATCATCTTCCAGGGCCTAACATAAGACAACCTGGGCACCTATCGGAACATGTCGGGAAGCGGCCATGAGCCTGTGGGGTAGTCAAGGCCACACCCGGAATCTCCTACCCATCGTAGAAAAATATAACAATATGCGCTCCCATGGCCTAGGACTATATCCACCCTGCATTCATTAGCCAGGGGGCTTCACCTCACGAGCGAACTTCCCTTATGATGTCATTTAGAGAGGTGTGTAACAGTAAATTAACATTTACATTTATCATCATTTTTATTACCAAAAGTCCCTTTCCATTAATCATGAGATTGGTTCTTTTTATTAAACCTAATATAATTAAACAACGGGGTTCGTTCTAGTTGAACCTATTATCATTAAACTCCTATGGGTTCATTTTACGCGAACCTAATTCCCATCGAATTTTATCATTTATTCCTCAAATTACAATCCCCGATTAAATCTCTAAATGATCATTATGATCCTACAAATCTCCAAGGCCTATGTAACTTGACAAGCCATTCTAGTCTCCAAGTTAGGGTACCTAACTTCCAAACTTCTAAGAGTTTGAATAAAAGAAGTAATGCCTTAACATTACTTTAGACCTCCCCGAAATAAACCCCAGATGAACCCACTTTTAGTCCAGGGTAACGACCAAACTCCATGGCTACTCTAGGACTCTAAGTTTACTTCTTTAAAGAAGTTTCCTAGGTCCTAATCCTAAAGAATAAGGAGGAAAATTAAAAGAAAAAAGACCCCCAAATCTGCTGGAACCTAATCGATTCGCCCTAAGGGCCGAATCGATTCGCCCCAGCGAATCGATTCGCTCTGAAAGCGAATCGGTTCGGACAATAAAATTTGGTTTCTGCAATTGCCGAATCGATTCGGTCCTAATCCGAATCGATTCGGACAACAAGACCTGGGACTCTGCATCTATGCGAATCGATTCGCCCAAGGGGCCGAATCGATTCGCCCCTGCGGAATGGCCAAGAATGGCTATGGAGTTTTGAACTCCAAATTTCCTTAAACCCAAAACCAATTCAAACCAAGATTATCTATCATCACCAATACATAATATGGGCCTCTAACTACCATTATGTACAAAATTATCATCCCAATCAATCTCTAAGGGTTTAATACCCAAAATTCCACCAAAACCCTAACATTTCTAAATCATAAATATCAATGCAATTTATTCTACTTCAATCATAAACTTGCAAGTAGATTACTTGCCTCAAGGTAAGAATCTGATTTGATGAAGAAGGAAGCAACAATCCAAGCTCCAATCTCTCTTTTTCTCCCAAGTTCTCTTCCTCTCTCTACTCTCTCTAGGGTTCAATTGTATAAAAATGGAAGAAAGGGAATAGGGGTGGGAAAATAAAACGGGTCTTAAGTCCCATAAGCCCACTTAAGTGACTAATACGCGATAAAAATACGCGACTACACTATTTAAGCCAAAACCAGTCAAAAGTGCCCAAAATGCCAAAATACAATATGGCACATATTTTGACTGTCTCATACGTACCGGGACTAACTACACTATCCAAATTATCATTTGGGAATTTTATAACTCATTTTACTTCCGGTTTCATAATAAACCAAAATGTCATTTTAAATCCTTATGACATTATAAATCACCACATGAACATTTTATCCACTCACGGGTTAACTATGCAACATCTTAGTAAATATTAGCCTTGCCATAACAAATTAATATTTACTCAACATCTATCATTTTATAATTAATTTCTACTCAGTGTAAATAAATATAAAATGGGCTATCAGAAGAGAGGGTTATTACACCTTGCACCGCCACCGGAGGGTCACCGAAAAGAGGAAAGAGGATCTTCTAACATTATCTTCTCTAAAGGTTCAAACCTAAACTAAGAGGCAAGCGATTCTTGCTCTATTTTAGTGTTTATAATATCCATGTTAGAATAGGATTTTCTTTGGGATTATAAAATTATGAATTTGGGGTTAAAATGATTGATAAATATTTTTTAATGGATATGCAAATTCATGTAGTTGATTATTCACATGTAGAGGTTATGAACATGATGAACTTGTTAGGATGAACATGTTGAAAAAATATATGTTTATGGAGAAAATGGAAAATGATTATAGGTATTGCATGTAGATGAATCCTACTCATGATTCAATATGAAATTTGATGATTTAGAGAAGGAATCATAATTCTATGTTTTGGGTTTATGTTAATTCTCATATAAACTTAGTGATTTAGATGTTTTTTCCTTATATTAAATTACCCATAATCATGTAGAAATGATGTTGAGATATTTGGGATTCGTTAGAATATATTTCATGCGAGTTTGGGTGAAAGAAAATGGATAAAATGCATGAAAAATTGTTAAAAAAGGACGAACATTGTATGATAATTTTAGGATTGTTTTAAGAGGAAATTGGCAGTGTGTTTGCGATTTTCTGTATAAAATCATGTTATGCACAACTTTGCAGTTTTAAGTTTTTTCAAAATCGGAGCAGAAAAGCCTCAAATTGTAATTATATATTTTTGGGCAGAATGTACCGTTATCAAAAAGAAAAAAAAAAGTTTGGAAAATGGAAATTTGACCCATGGTTAGATTTTATTAATTTTGGTACATTAACAAGGAGCGAGGAATTTGGGTTAATGTTGGAAAATTATTTGGATTTGAGGATTAAATTTTGTGAGAGATATCTACATAATTATATTACTATTTAGAGGAGAATAATTGTTATATCAAGTACGGGTAATATTGATGATATATTTATGGGTACTTGGGTCGGATAAAATATTATGTGAGTGATAACTACATAATAAAATATACTATGATAATCGAGATTAACAAGTACGGGTGGTATTCGAGAAATACGACGGGTACTTGGGATAGGATGAATTCCTAATATGATATAGGTCGTGTGAGAACCTTCTACTATGTAGGTAGATGGTAATGCATATTTGATTGATTGATGATTTATCTGTATGACATACCTATCTTACTTGCTATCAGGGGAGGTTTGCGCGTGAGGGCAGTCATATCCTAATGAACCTTATGGGGGATTTTTTACTTGTCGCTCGAGAACATAGAACTTAGAGATTGAACACTACTTTTGTGAATAAGGGTGTGACCGGTCATTTGGATGCGTAGGTATGTGCGTAGCCCAAAGGCTCAGGACTATGTTCGCCTACAATACTTGTGGTTGATATTTATGGTTCGAGGGATCTTTACTGAGCCTATAGTCCTCTATACAGTGACGAGATGTACTGGGACATGATAGCAGAGTAATGCATGCACTGCAGTTGTGCCTCGGGGTGCTGTATTGTTTATATATAATAGAGTGAATGTATATATATACTTGTGATAATATCTACTGTGTGAATAAAGCAGAATTTAAAGATAATGAAATTTGGAATTAAATAAGTATGATAACACTTAATTATGTTGAATAATTAAAGGAATTATTAATGTCAAATCTAAATGGATATATATATGTTATTATTACATGTATTGCGAGAGAAATACGTGGAAATTAATTGGGTTATGGTTAGTGGATACACTGGGATGAACTAGTTAGCATGGGAATTGTAACTAGGATGATTTAGAGGTACGTTAGGTGTGCACTCTAAATGAGATGTGAGAATCTCAAAAGAGAGTATTCGACAATCTAACATGTATATAATAATTGTTGAATCTAGCATTTATTCACTTGTTGTTTTCAAAACTATTTTTACTATCGGGCTCTAACCCGTTTCCTTGCATATTCTCTTCTCTCTCTTGTATCTTATATATCAGGTGTCCATCCACAGGGATGCCATCCATAGGGAATTGAGTTACTTGACGATGCTATGGATGTTATGGAATTGTGGACCTTGTGTAGACGCTTTCATATTCATTGATTCATACACGTTAGTAGTTGATCTTTCATTTACAACATGTCGCCTACAAGAATTTTAGTGTTGAGATATTTTAAACTAGAGAGTTTATTTCAGTTGCATTTAATTCAGTTTTGATATTACTTAGTATTATTAATTCTATGAATGGATTGTACTAAATGGTTTATATTTTAAACTTGGAAATTTTAATTTGAAAAGCTTACCACCTGCTTAATTGGATATTAGGTGATTAATAAAAAGTAAATGCTTTTTGACAATGATGCTAAGAATGAACCAACTGTAAATTTTGTCTTAATTGGGTATAGGACTAATCACTCGGTATTTAATTGAGCGGGGTGTTACATGTAATATATATAGTTTATAATTCTAATCTGGAGTTGGTTAAGGGATTTTTGGTTTTAAATCGAAAGGATATATAAGGCTCAAAGGGGTTGATGAGGGAAAACATATAATATGAGGTCAAGATCAATATGGATGATATAATAAAGAGGTCATATGATCAATTCCTAAAGTTTACAAAATTCTCGAGTCAAAACAACTTTGAAAATCATGATCAAGGAACACATTTCATAAATTAACTCAATTTATGAACGATCAAATAAAATAATAGTGAGATTACCAATGAGATTAACTTTTTCAAGGAAGAAAGAGTAATGTATAACACTCACAAATGAAGAAAAGGCCAAAGCTCACTTGTGTAAGTATATACAATACAACAAAAGATTACTGAGTTATAAAGGCCTAAAACCAAATCAATAAAACAAGAAATGTGCATGTGCTCATGGGTTAAAAAATTAATTCATGAAGTTTTTGATAATATCAATGATTTGAGGACTAAAGTCTAATAACTTCTAAAATCGAGAACATTCATCATTGAATTATCTATTGGATCGGACATTTATTGAAATTTATCATTGAAAACAAAAGCAAAATGCCCAATAAAGGAGAAAAATAAATAAAATATTTTTGATTTTTTTTAATTTTTATAACAAAATCATGCTTGGGAAGAATATATAATCAAATCATGGACTCAAAAAGCAATGGATGAATATACCACACCCCCTGACTTAAACCTTGCTTTGTCCACTATGTGAACCAAGAACCAAGTTAAAGAGAGAAAAAGAGAGATATTACCTAAAATGGAGCGATCTCTACAAAGTACAAGTCCAATGATTCTACAAAACTTGTGAACACCAATCATAACAAAGTGGAAGAAATGAAACTTTAACTAATTACACTAGACAATAAGTAAAAAGAAAAAAAACTAATATGTACAACCTACAATTTTAACTTCTAACTAACTACATACTAGAAGTTAAAAATTTTGAGGGTCCACCCAAAATATGATTTGACTTTGAGGTAAAATTGGTGTCCCCTCATTTGCATGTATACCTTCCGAAAAATAGGAATTTTGTTTGAACAATGGAAGGCATATGTAAGGTGAAATAAATGAACCATCACCAAATAAATATTTTTAGTGGATGATGGGGGGGTTGGATTGAACGGGTGACGAATACACATGGGATCCAAAAAATCTGAATTTTCTCCCAAAGATTTTGCAATAGGAATGGGAGGTGGCGCACATGGAGGCAAAATTGCCTTCATGGACAGCAACTCGAGAAAGTAATCGTCATCTGTGAAAGGGTTGGACAATTTAAAATTTTGATCCAACTTATAGGATACTTGTATCGATTTGACAATATATAATAGAGACGGGGATGAAATAAATTTGATCTCAAGAGATGAGTTATCATCGCAAAAAAATTGAATTTCGAATGAAATAGGATCATTTTCAATGAAGATTCTTCTTTGGTTATCAAAGAAAAAATCTTTTCATTACAAATGGATACTTCATCCATTTCTACTGCATTTTTATTTTCTATTATCCCTTGGGTCAAGTGAAGAATGGTTTGTTCCGAAGTTGGCAAAAATTTCTCATTTGGTTCAAAACATTCCGCAACTTCAAAAGTCTATAAAGAAAAATCATCATCGGATTCAAATAATGCATCCAACTCATGTTTCCAATGATGATTTTCTTCCCGATAATGGTTTTCAAGCTTTTCATTTTCAAGCATGAGCAAGCCCTCACGCTATGTCATAGGTGGAGGTGCGGATTCTTGACAATGATAACTTTGAAAACTATCCTCGGAACTACTATCAAAATCATAATAGTAAAGATTTTTGAAGGCTATTGAACTTAGTTTCAACATTCTTATTACAAGGATTTTGCGAGGTTCTAAAAGGCGCAAGGCATGGTCCAAGCATGGAGGTAAAGCCGCATGCCTTAAGAGAAAGTAATATAATAAAATAATATATACCTTAAATTTTGAAAATAAAATCGTATTCTTAGTAGCCATATTTCTTATATGCAGGCTCCATAATCAATATATAAAATGGTTTCTCAACATTTAATAAACAATATACAAAATATAATTTTCATAATTCAATAATCAATACAAAATGATTCAATATAAGAAATGTATTTTTCACCTTTCAAATGAAACATATAGACTTTTGATCAAAAGTCAGTCGATAATGTTAGCATTTTTTTGGACGAGAGGCAGAGAGGTTTATGACACAATTTATCTTTTGATTTTTTTGGACTTGACATTGGTATGATTTGTAAAAAAAATCTTTGAAAGGTAATATTGTTTTACTTACGCGTTAAAATTTTTGAAAAAAAAGTGAGTTTTAAACCTTTTACAAAGAATAAGACGTAGAAGGCTTAAGGCGGGATGTTTCTCCTAAGCCTCAAACCTAGGCGCGTCTAGGAGGAGCCTCGGCACACCTTTTGGAACATTAGGATTTTGTGGCCTAATATCGAAATGATCATTCCCAAAATTTCCTTACCCTATAACTTGACTTTGGTAATACTCACCCAAAGACATTTTAGATGCTTGAAATTTTTAACTTTGTGGGTATTGACCAAAAGTCATAGGTTTAGGCGTATTTTGAGAATTATTATTACGATTATCGAAAAAATTTGAATAAGATAAGCTTACCCCCAAAATAACTCAAGGTGGTAAATTCCACAAAGTGATATGCATCTGATAAAAAAACAAGTGTTTCTTGGCTCTCAAATGTAGAAGTTCTACAAAACTAGTTAATAAAGAATACAAATAAGAAAACATATTATAAAATACTAAATCAATTAAATTAAAAAAACAAACAAATTCTCGGTAGAAACGCCATTTTGATTACAACGTGACGCGTGAGTTTGTGTAAGGAAACTTTCGCTGTTTGGTTCCTCGACTCAATACAAAAAAAATCTAAATTATTACTACATTCTTTAAGGGAGTATAGCTAGCGACTAGTCCGGGTATCAAATCTACAGTAAATGTCGCTAAACTTTAATTAATTTATTATTCCTTAAATAAATGTGTGAAAGGTAATAAACAACAAAAAGGGAAAGATTATTATAAGCATGTATTATAAAAAGGAATAAAAATTATAGATTGAGACTAATATCCCTCACCTCAGATTAATTAGTATAAATGGTTACATGGAAAGACAAATTTAGCAAGATTAAATCTCATTTCATCAATTGATTAAATTTAGAGTTGTCGGTCCTTAGATCGTCATAAAAGCATACTACGATTTTGGCGTCAATAAATACCCTAAAAATTACACACGCAAGGTTGTAAATATAATACCCCGTTATTCTTTTTATAAAATAATTGATTAATAAGTCAATCAGGTTTAATGTTGAGAAATTTATAGGATTTACGAGTGGCTATTTTGAACAAAACTTATGTAATAAATTTCAAAGATTATCTAACTTAATTGTTAAAAATTTTGATGAGCATGGTCTAACAATGAATTAAGTGTTCATTAATGTTTTAAGGATTAAAGTTTAGTTAAAAAACTAAATAAGGTTTACTAATTGATCAAGTACTAATATTTCCATGGCAAGGTTTAGTTATTAATTAAATGTTAAATGAGACTATTTATGAATAAATAGGTTTAATTAGTTTAGTGGAAAATAAATAGAGTGATGAATGTTTAATAAGATTAGGCACACATGCAATGGCCCAAACGCATTTTGTCTAGGGCCGTATAATCAGGTGTAGTCCAATTTAAAAAAATGGAGCCGATGGCTTATTACGGTGTTGTTTTTGTTATGAGGATTTCCCTCTCCCCCTTAGCTAATAATTGCACTGGTAAGATTATATATATATATATATATATATATATATATATATATATATAGAGAGAGAGAGAGACTAGAATCATTGAGTTATGTCACTACACCAAAACTGGCGATTGGTCACGGCCAAAATCCCTGACCAAAGCTGTGGGTCGCGGACTTGGGCCGTGACCATTTTCGTCAATTTTCGTGGGTCGCGGTCCAAGTCTGTGACCAAAAAATGGTCACGACCGAGAGGGGTCACGGCAGATTGTCGTGGACTTAGGCCGTGACGGGTCGCGGCCCTCATCCGTGACAAATTGGTCGCGGCCAAAGTCTGCGACCCACGACCGCAACAAAAAAATAAAAAAAAATTGGTCGCAGCCCTCATCCGTGACCCATAACCGTGACAAAATGGTCGCGGCCAAAGTCCTCGACCCATAACCGTGACAAAAAAAAATGGTCGCGGCCCAAGTCCGTGACTCGCTACCGTGACAAAAAAAATAAAAATGGTCATGAACAAAGTCCATGATCGTATTTAACTATAATTTTTAAAAAAATGTATTTTTTTGGTCCAATCCTAAAATTGGGGGTCCTGTGAGTACACCGTGTGTCGCTACGTGTAACGTTGGACAGGTACGAGGTGTTAGAAATATTTATTATTGGCAAAATAATAAAAAAAATCACAAATTACGAATTACGAATTACGAATTACGAATCGAGAACGTTGTTAATAAAAAAATATATATACAAACTTAAAAATATTACACGTCTTAAGAATTCACAGACCAAAAAAAAATTGGGCAGAGTTTCTTCTATTTTCTTGACATTCCAAAACTTGTAAATGTAAAACCTGCTTATTATAAAGCCCGCACAACCATAAAATTCAACAACCAAATTATAAAAGCTCGCACGGCCATAAAACTAAACAATGAAAGCCCGCACGGCTGTAACACATAAAAAATAAAATCCTGAATGTCCACAACATATAAACAATCTTCATGTTGTAGACCATTGCCTTCTTCGTTTGTTCCGGGTGCAAAAATCCTACAAATGATAGGATACATAAAAAAAATATCAGTAACCAAGTAGTTTTACAAAAAATTTAATCAAGCTGAAAAATTTCATATATGAGTTAAAATTATCAGTAACCAAGTAGAAATATGAAAATTACTGTCGTTTTGAGACCCGCGGCTGCGGGGGCAGTTCCTACAAGTTATCTTGGTCCCGTGGGAGGTGTTGGTGCCACCCACGGGGCCGTTCGGGGGCTGTTTCGAGTTTTCACCCTCTAACGCCATGTTTTTAAGCCTAAGTCAAGAAATATGCAAATTATCATCGTATTTTCAAATCGGGAGTCCCGCGGCTGCGGGGTCAGTTCCTACGAGTTACGTTGGTCCCGTGGGAGGTGTTGGTGCCACCCATGGGGCCGTTCGGGGGCTGTTTCGAGTTTTCACCCTCTAACGCCATGTTTTCCTTAAGTCTAGAAATACGCAAATTATCATCGTATTCTCAAACCGGGAGACCCGCGACTGCGGGGTTAGTTCCTATGAGTTACGTTGGTCCCGTGGGAGGTGTTGGTGCCACCCACGGGGCCGTTCGGGGGCTGTTTCGAGTTTTCACCCTCTAACGTCACATTAGTCCCGTGCGAGGGGTTCGTGACTCTTACGGGACCATTTTAAGGTTGTTTTACGTTTTTACCCTTTGATGGCATGTTTTCATGCTTAAGTCTAATTTTTATTAAATTTCCATCGTACACTCAAACCGGGAGCCCCGTGACTACGCGGTCGATTCCTACGAGTCATATTAGTCCTGTGTGAGGTGTTCGTGACTCTTACGGGACCGTTTTGTGTTTATTTTATGTTTTCACCCTTCGATGGTATGTTTTTAAGCTTTAAGTCTAATTTTTTTCAAATTTACGTCGTACACTCCAACCGGGAGCCTCGTGACTATTCGGTCGGTTCCTACGAGTTACATTGGTCACGTGCGAGGTGTTCATGACTCTTACGGGACCGTTTGGTGTTTATTTTACATTTTCATCCTTCGATGGCATGTTTTTATGCTTAAGTTTAACTTTTTGCAAATTTACATCGTACACTCAAACCGGGTGCCCCGTGACTACACGATCTGTTCCTACGACTTACATTGATCCCGTGCGAGATGTTCGTGACTCTTACGGGACCGTTTTGTGGCTATTTTACGTTTTCACCATTCGACGACATGTTTTTATGCTTACGTCTATTTTTTGCAAATTTACGTCGTACACTCAAATCGGGAGCGCCGTGACTATACGGTCAGTTCCTACGACTTACATTGGTCCCGTGTGAGATGTTTGTGACTCTTACGGGACCGTTTTGTGGTTGTTTTACGTTTTCACCCTTCGATGGCATCTTTTTTATTCTCAAGTCTAACTTTTTGCAAATTTACGTCGTACACTCAAACCGGGATCCCCGTGACTACCCAATCGATTCCTACGAGTCACATTGGTCTCGTACGAGCTGTTCGTGACTCTTACCGGACCGTTTTGTGGCTGTTTTACGTTTTCACCCTTCGATTGCGTGTTTTTATGCTCAAGCTAATTTTTTGAAAATTTGTGCCGTATACTCAAATCGGGAGCACGTGACTACGCGGTCGGTTCCTACGAGTCACATTGGTCCCGTGCGACAAGTGAATAAGATGAGCGGTCACAAATTGCAAAACCAAGAATAACTTTCGAACCATGACTAATTTTTATTCCCATTTTCACATCTCTCCTATTCATCACGGACTAATCAAGAATATCTTTAAGCTAATAAACAAATGGTTACCAATTAGTTTAATGTGGACCATTGCAGAGAAATTGACACGCCTTAAACCTAGAAAGTGCCAATCTATTGGATAATGCCTTCTTTTTCTAGTGTTCACCCTAACTATTCTTTGTTCAAAAGTTATGTACTGCCCCCCTGGAAGTGACAAGATACAAATGCGCCAACAATGCCCAAGTTATAGGGGCACAAAAGAATTAAAATTACGGGGTTTAGACATAAATGGGATCCATACCCAAAATAATTAAAAAATTGAATCAATGCATATTTAACCTTAAAATAAAGTTAATCATAGGTCTATCCATTACCTGGATATTTTGTTACACCCAACGCCAATCAGAACCTTCTCTATGCCAGCAGCGATGCAATTTCAGATTATGTTTGATAGTAGTTCGACCCCAAAATCAATGTATCCTATGACAGTGAAAAAATAATGAATTTTATGCAAATAGTTATGTTCAATTAAAAAATGGTAGAACCAAAAAAACAAATTCAAAACCAAAGGAAGAAAACCAAAGCTTGTTCTATGTGTGTGGTGTGATTTTCTTGAGTCACTCACTGCCCTAACTTGACTCGTGGTAAACTTGTTTGAACTGAAATTCATTAATACTCATTGATATTTTCTTTCACGTATATAAGGATTACTACTGAGAAAAAAATAAGATGCACGCATATTGAGAATATTACAATTGATTTTGATTACATTTCAAAATCCAATACCTATTCAATTTCAACAATAATATAAAATGGCATAACAGGTATATCATAATATAACCAACACTAATCTAATTAAACCAGGTATATATCTATTCCTTTTTTTTCACAAGGACAAATCTAAAACCAAATTGAAAATACCAAGGCCAAGAACAAAATTAACACTTACATAATTCTTAAGGGACTATTTGTTGCTTCTAACCCCCAACCCGGTCTCCACCCGTCTCCACCACATATTATTTAGGGTTTACTAAACCCTAATATTTTTTTTGACATAAATCTACACACACACACACATACAATCTATACATATTTTTTTGACATAGATCTATACATACACACACACACACACATACAATCTATACATACACACACATACAATATAGGGTTTATTGAGAAAAAAATAATTTATTTGTTCATAGTTGCACACATAAACATACATATACACATAAATATATGCATACACACACATATAAACATAAATCTATACATACACACATACAAACGTAAATCTACACATACATACACCGAAATTAGGGCTTTTGATATAAATCACGAAATCCAAATGAAATCAAAAGGAATCAATACATACTAGGGCTTATTGGCATAAATGTCAAAAAATGCACATTAGTCGCAAGATATGTGATATACTTTTTCATAGGCAAATCAAGAGCACACCTAACAAATTAAATAACATGTACATTTATCGACACTAGTATCAATTCAATAAATTCAACATAGTATCCAACAATAGCTCACTATAGTGCAAAAAATCACGACATGTATATAACCCCCAATATAATATGATGGCACGCATATAACCCCCAATAAAATCACGACAAGGTGGATGTAAATTTTTTTACTCATTAAAAATCCATTTAATTATATTTTGTCAAAAAAAATACACACACACACACATATAATCTAGGGTTTATTGGCATAATCTATACATACACTCACATACAATCTAGGGTTTATTGACAAAATCTGTACATACACACAGATACAATTTAGGGTTTACTAAACCTTAATATTTTTTTTGACATAAATCTATACATACACACACATACAATATAGGGTTTATTGACAAAAAAATAATTTATTTGTTCATAGTTACACACATAAACATACATATACACGTAAATCTATGCACACACACACATATAAACATAAATCAATACATACACACACACATACAAACATAAATCTACACATACACACATAAAACTTAGGGATTTGAATAGAAATCACGAAATCCAAATGAAATGAAAACAAATCTATACATACTAGGGGTTCATCACACTGAAATCCAATTAAAATTGCTTAGCCCTTAGAAATGACACCAAATCGCATGAAATCCCTCAGCCCTGATACACAGCCCTTACAAATTGCAAATGACTAACCAACGTTTTTTTTTATTAAGACATGAATCTGGTCATGGCCTAGAGCCGTGACCCACAAAGCGCGCGACCAATAAATGAAACTCAGGGTATTTCTGGTTCGCAACTGGTCACGGCCTAGAGCCGTGACCCCTCATTGACGACCATTTTCCACCCTACTACCTGCATGAGGATTGGTCACGGCCAATAGCCGTGACCCACACCATGAAATGAGGGTGTTTCTAGCTTGCACCTGGTCACGACCTAGAGGCGTGACCCACCATGAACAACCCTCTTCACATCAACCCTACTTCCTGAATGATCTTTGGTCACGGCCCATAGCTGTGACCCACACCCAGAAATGGTCACGGTCCTAAGCCGTGACCCTCAATGTGTGTATTCTCTTCTTCGTCATGCCATGGGTCACGAACTTGGGCCGTGACCCACCCGCGACCAAGCTTGGAAAGAATTTTGGCGCGAGTTTGGCGCCAAGATGGTCACGACCTGGTCACGGCCCAACTCTGCGACCACTGTGGTCACGGACTTAGGCCATGACCACTTCCCAAGCATCAATAATTTAGTGTAGTAATAACTATGGTCACGCCAAATATTGAGTGGGTCACGGCCCAAGTCCGCGACTAGCTAGCCGCGGACTTGGGTCGTGACCCACTGGGCGTGACCATTCACAGGATTTGAGGTAGTGTGTGATTGGTAAATGCCACTGACACATATCCATTTTCATAAAAAATATGGGTCCACGCTAGCGATACAGACTAATCACATCTTCAAGACATCAAACTTTTGATGTCTCAAAGACATCAAACTTTTTTTCAGTTTTAGATTTTGGAGCTCCCATCTAGGTAGGGAGGGAACCAATCAAGTCAACAAAAAGAGAGGATAAATAAGTCTCATTTAGAAATTGGGGAAAAAGTTTGATATCTCTTAAGACATCAAAATTTTGATGTCTTGACGATTTAATTGGTCAGTGCCGCTAATGCGGATCTACATTATTTATGAAAATGAATCTACACAAACGGTATTGATCAATTACATCTCTAATACATAATTTAATCTCTTGAAAACAGATTTTATGGGACAACCCGCCTACTAAAATAAGAGGAGGCCAGCCCGATACTCTAATAATCACAGGAATCATAGATGGTCCATTCTTAGCATCACTGTCGTTAAAGTAATAGTACGAGATAACCACCAATTACTTTAGAAAATGGACAGTCAAATTTAAATTTTATAAGTAAAAGAAAAACATTTTAACGATCCAATTTGCAAGGACGGTGGATACCAAAAATCAACGGGTAATAGTATAAAAAAATGCATAAGTAATAACTGAATAAGCTGTCAGTTAACAGACTAATACAAAAAGGCTACACCGAGTATTACAATTAAATATCACATTACAATAAATGAGTACAAAGCATGGGCAATACGCCTGAATAAATAAACTAAACATAGCTAGAGTACAAAAGATAGAAGCGTCTATAACGAATGTCCTACAACATTCACAAAATGTTATAGCTCCAGGACAACTGGAATGGCGAGGTCAATACGGTCATCCTTGCGGAGGAGCACCTGAACGGACAAGGAGTTCATACAAAACAAAGAGATATAGAGGGTTCAGGGCCCGGTTTGATATGATCACCATGTGAATAAAATGCATGACAGTTTTGAATATCTAATCATAAACATGAACTTAACTTTGTCTCGCAATTAATCATAAAATTTCTCACCTCTCAATCTAAAAGCACAACCTAGCACAATAACCATGATACTGCTCAATATTCATATAAGCATGGGAGAACTCATCTACTTTACTCAAGGAAACATCATTACATTTAGTCACAATTTGAATGTACAATTCCTTTTTCTCTTTAGGAAAATATGTGAATATCATCTCATTTCACAAAATATTTTGCCAATTCAATTTCATCTCATAACTACCCATTTCCCTTCTTACATCCAGGAAATGTATTTAAAAGAAATTTATTATCATAAAATGCTTTAACATCAATAATGTCCCAATAGTTATATTTCATATCATATAATGATTCTAAGACCGCCCGTCTGGGTTTCCCCACTGTGGGCGCCCCTAAATGGCTATCATCTTCCAGGGCCTATCAAACAAGGCAACCTGGGGATCCTACAACGCGAGATGTCGGGCAACGTCTATATAGGTGCGATAATGGATCATAACCACACCCGGAATTACCCCACATCACAAAATAAACATATAATATAATAGTCGGTCATATGGCCGAGGACTATATTCATCCTACATTCACTAGCCAGGGGACTTCACCTCATGTGCGTAACTTCCCTTATGATATTGATTTAGAGAGGTGTGTATATGTAAATTATCATTTACAAAAGTCATTTTTTGCATTTTGAAAACATTCAATTGTTACATTGTCAAAACCATTTATTCTTAACCATTAAGTACCAAATTTTAGATTATGCATGTCTTATTCTTAAAGTCATATTTTATTAATGACCTAGGACCCTAAGTGCCATTATCCTCACACTAGTCTCCAAGAGTCCAAAGCAATACCATAGTTCATCAAAGGTAAATTCCACAATACTAGTCTCCTAAAAGTCCCAAACTTTATCATTCTACCTTTTTTTAATTCTAGGTTAACTTCCTATATCAAATGAGATATTAACCCCTATGGACGAACCCTTAATGTAAGCCCAATTATCCCCATACCATCCTAGCATGTTTCACTCCCTAAAATAAACCTTTAATACTCTTTATTACTTCCCAAAGGAATTTTCCTAAGCCTTGAACCTAAAAGAAAAAGACTCAAAACAAAGATAGAAATATCTCACAAAAATAGGGCTTCCGAATCGATTCGCCTATGGCCGAATCGGTTCGCCCCTGACTGCGAATCGATTCGCCCAAAAATGAATCGATTCGGTGAGGAAAACCAACCTACTGCCTCAGTCCGAATCGATTCGGCCTTAACCCGAATCGATTCGGTTTCCCAAACCTGTATCCTTCCCTAAAGGCAAATCGATTCGCTTGGGGGGCGAATCGATTCGGCCCTTCAGAATTGCCCCATTTGGGCTACGGGTTTAAGAACCCTAATTTTACCAAAACCCCCAAATCTTTAATTTCTCCAACATCAATAACAAATAACTCTACTAAATCATTCCTATATAACTATTAACTAGTATTTTCTCCTCAAATCAAATGAAACTACAAGATTAAGGGTTTAAGCACCAAAATCATCAAAAGCCCATAAATGGTTTAAATCTCCAAATACTAACTATACATGCAATTTATCCACATTAAGCCATGATCTAGCAAGTAAGAAACTTGCCTCAAGTTTGTAGTCTCGGATTCTCTTCCCGTAGCATCGATTTCTAGCTCCAATCTTCAATTTTTCTCTCTTTTCTCCCATTTTCTCCCAACTCTCTCTTCTCTCTCCCTCTCTCTCTCTTAGCTTATAACATAAGAAAGAGAAAATAAAAGGGGGTTGGAAGACTTAAACGGGCACTAAGCATTAATTTCCCTCTTTTAAATGTTGATACACCATTAAAATGACTCGTAACTACTTAATTGAGTCATAACCTGTTAAAAATACCCGAAACTCAAAAATACAATTGGGCACTTATTTTTACTATCTCGACTATTCCAAAACCACCCGCACCCCCTAAATTGGCATCCGGAGTAACATATAATATTTTTGTGTTCCTACGTCATTTTATTTCATTAATTATCCCCAAATTTAAATATAAGTCATAATCGTCGCTTAAAGCACAACGACGCAATAAAACACAATCTAATGCTATTTACCTTCTCATAACAGTAAATAGGCAAAACATGGTAACTATTGTCTCTTAACTCACTTGAAATAATATTAACTCCAACTTTCTCTATTTTATAAAATTAGCCCATCAGGCAAATAATATAAAATAGTCACTCAAATGTCCGGGTTGTTACACACTCCCCCCCTTACAAGAGAACTTTTCCCTCAAAATTCAGGCGTACCATATAACCATATTAAGGGGGTACTTTTCTAAACGATCGTTCTTTCATTCCTAGCAAATTCCTCGGTAGTGAGGCGCCCCCATTAGACTTGGACTAAGGTCACCACTAACGATCTCACTCCACACTCCTCGCTCTAAAATAGCATTCGGTTGTTCCGCATGAATTAACGATCCTACCTTTCTACGACGGAAGAAAATGCCTACATAACTCGGCACCAGTTGCCTTTCCTCCAAAACCACATTATACCCTTCCTAGGGAATATCTGCACTAAAACTTGATCCCATACTTCCATTACTTCATGACCTCCATTAGAGTTGGCATAGTCCTTCAAAGTATGCGGCTCAATGAGCTCAAATCATCAAAGAAGTATTCCTGGACCATTCCAAGTCCAAAGAACTTATTGCGTGTTGTTTCTACCCAACGATCAGGCAAACAACTCAGCCAACAACACAAGGCCACATATGGTACCCTACTTATAGAGCAACAATCGAAATTATTTTATGAAAAATTCGATTCATAAAAACTACTGCCCCTATCTTTCCTTTAAACGAACACACACATTCGAGGTATGCCTTCCTACATTTGGTTAACTGTCCCCATTCATTCAACCACTTACGGGTGGTAGGTTGCACCCAACTTAACTTTGGTTCCCATTACTTACTGGAAACTTTACCAAAACCTTGACACAAAAGTCTAGTCTCGGCCCAACACTACGTCGATAGGCACCTTATACAGTTCCATACCTCACCATAAAGAGCTGTGCGTACTCCTCCGTAATTTTTCCTCCCATATTGGCCAAAAAATTGGCGATTTGGTAAAATAATCAACAATTTTCTCAAATAGGATCATGATCGTTGCGACGCCGACAATTCAGTGAGAATGTCCATGGATATACCCTTCCTCATTCCACCATTACTCTCTTCACACTAGTAGGTGAAATGGTCAATCAAGGACATGAATGCTCTTGCTATAATGTCCTCTTGGTTAGGCTTGTCCTAATTGGCTCTTCATGCCTTTGCCAGTCTCCCCCATGGGTTTTCTACTCGGCGCTACCGCTACCCAAGATGTGTTCCCTTGGTGAAAGTGAATATCTAATTGACAGTCTTTTACGAACTTCAAACACTAACTCTGTCACCCCAACAACTTATTGCAATAACTTGCTGTTCGCAAAAAGACCAAATTTCCTGCCCAGGAAGTAGTGCCTCTATTCCTTTAAGGCGAATACTACCGCTACAAACTTTAAATCACACGTGGGATAATACTTCTCACGAGGTTTAAGTTTGTGAGACACATAAACAATGGGTCCATGCTCCAGTATTAATATTTCTCGTTCCTGGTAGAGACTCGTTCGTTAATATCGAGAAATCCACTCTCGATCGTTACAACGCGCGTTCAGGAGTAAAAGTTAGCTCATACTTTAACTCCTCGAAAGCTAGGTTACGGACGCAATGCTCTTTCTAAGAGGGGCCTCCTCTTCTTTTGGCCTAGCAACCCAAATCACTAGAGATCCCATACTTCTAATTCTGGGGACCTAATCCTTCTTTAGAGTTAACCCACAAACTTACTCATGGTCAACTCCCTATAGCCTTCCTAAAATAACGTCACATGCCCTAAGGGCCTTACGTCCTAATAATCCTAAGGTCGATATACATCCTATTCAAGTCGTATAAATATTATACTAATTATGTCCCTAGTGCCCCAGACCCTTCTCAATTCTCGACATTCACTCGTTTTCATGCGTGGGACGTCTCACAAAGAAAAATACGAACAAGGAACCCTCCCGTTACACTACTACCTCGCATCGTCCGTCATCAAGATATAACGGTCTAAGACACATGATCGGGACCGCTAAAATTCTAAGTCGTAACCCTACTAAGGTACTTCTACTTCTATGCCCTACCGTTTCAGCGAAATGAAAATGTAACTAATAGGGCGCTTACTTTCTGTGAGGTGTTACAAATAATTTATCCCCACATATATATATACACACATCTTCTTAAATGGCCTTCTCATCAAGGCATAACTATAAGTCTCAATCCGACTTTCTTATCTAGGTCTCCCTCACATTGATCAGAGGAAAGAACTATTTACAGTGCTTCTATACCGCACATTAACTCTTTATTAGCTCTCTAATCACTCAATCACGTGATTTTTGGCTACAACCCCTCAAACCCACATCTTAACAATAAGAAAAGAAGAAAAAAATAATCGCATCTCTCCACTTCCAACGTCGTTAAGGTTCATGTGAGGAGCATCTCGCAAAGCGAAATCCAAACAAGGAACCCCTCCGATACACTACTACTTAACTTTGTTGGTCGTGGAGATAAGGCAATAACAAACACAAATAAGCAAACAAGCAAATAAGGCAAACAAAACAAAAAAATGAAAATTTCTTGCATACCTTAAACCATCTATATAAAGTCTCAATCCCGTATCCAGGTGAGATATCATAGAACAACTAGTTCCACCCTGGAACTAGAAATAGGATAGCCTCACAATCATTTTCTTGCTACCACTCCGACCCAATCAGAATATTTCCACTCGCATAACGCATATAATACGAGTAGCACAAATGACATATACTTTTAAAATATCAACACTCGCTTTAGCGAATGAAGGAAAATAGAATCTCCCATTATTAGGGAAAATCATATAGATACACTCTCTATAATAACATCGATACTACCACAAGATCAATTTAAACACCCGAATATAGGGCTAATATAATGCTACTCCATTTGATCACACTGAATGCACCACCCTCAACCAAGGTGGAATACCCGCCAACATTCTTACCAATTACCCTGGCCACTACCAATGGTTCCCAAATACAGTATTCTAGTCTTATCTGAACCAAACCACTTCCATTAATGCCCCGACTAGGCACTCTATTCTTACCATTTTTCTCTCCAATCGACAAGATCCAAAACGCGTGATTCTACATTCCACGTCATAAGTATTTCTCCATCTCTAGCCACCTGACGATTACCCACGTAGTCCTCTTAACTTCCTCAATAAAAGAGAACATGCTACCGGCCTCCCCTGCCTTATTTCAATGAGACTTCCCCAGATGGATGCCCACCAATGGGCTTTCATGAACACTACTTCTCCCCAAGTGTTAGAAACTATTACTCGTGAGCCTATCATTCCACTAAAGGGCTTTTCTTCCTTGTACCTACCTACTTCGATGCAAGGTTTCCTTAAACCTGTAAATCTTTATTCACTGTCGGCCTCTGACCAAACCTCATGTGAATACTTGAGAATATACCTTCTCATCATTTCTAAGATTTGAGAGAAACTCGTTGTTGAAAATATCTACCGGGTCTCTATACGAGCGAAACTTCCTGCTCCACCAAATACGACGACTACGTTCCCACCATTTCAACATTACTCCAACGGTTGAAAATTTTTCCTCAATTCTTCGCATCTGAGTACTTATATACCCCTCTCTAGGCCAAAGCTCCTGGGGCCTTATACTTCCACCGAATGAGATTTCACTTCCTCCAACTGACTTACTTCAACTTGTGGCCCTTATCAAGGACTTTTCAACTTAACTATAGCGTCGCTAGGAATTACAAGATTGGTACCACTCTTTACTTGTAGCGATACTTGGAAAACTATATCTATTGTACTTAGTAGTCGTGGTAGCAGTAGAAGAGAATTATACAAAGGGAGCGACCTCTAAAGTGGCCCTTATCACCGACTACAACCTACAGTTCTTAGTAATCCCGTCTCATGACGCCTTCATAATGGCCTTCCCCGATGCCCTTCGACATTCAACCTACGAATCTTAAACGAACGCGCAAAAGATTTTTCTGAATTCTTCCCTACAGCATTAGAACAAAACCTCACAAGAGGAATCAACAATCCAAATCCCAAGGCTCTATATCAAATCAAAAGTAACGCTGAAAGCATAGTAAGTTCATTCTTAGCATCACTGTCGTTAAAGTAATAGTACGAGATAACCACCAATTACTTTAGAAAACAGACAGTCAAATTTAAATTTTATAAGTAAAAGAAAAACATTTTGACGATCCAATTTGCAAGGATGGTGGATACCAAAAATCAACGGGTAATAGTATAACAAAATGCATAAGTAATAACTGAATAAGCTGCCGGTTAATAGACTAATACAAACAGGTTACACCGAGTATTACAATTAAATATCACATTATAATAAATGAGTACAAAGCATGGGCAACACGCCCGAATAAATAAACTAAACATAACTAGAGTACAAAAGATAGAAGTGTCTATAACAAATGTCCTACAACATCCGCAAAATGTTATAGCTCCAGGACAACTGGAATGGAGAGGTCAATACGGGCGTCCTTGTGGAGGAGCACCTGAATGGACAAGGAGTTCATGCAAAATAAAGAGATATAGACGGGTCAGGGCCCGGTTTGATATGATCACCATGTGAATAAAATGCTTGACAATTTTGAATATCTAATCATAAACATGAACTTAACTTTCTCTCGTAATTAATCATAAAATTTCTCACTTCTCAATCTAAAAGCATAACCTAGCGCAATAACCATGATAATGCTCAATATTCATATAAGCATGGGAGAACTCATCTACTTTACTCAAGGAGACATCATTACATTTAATCACAATTTGAATGTACAATTCCTTTTTCTCTTTAGGAAAATATGTGAATATCATTTCATTTCACAAAATATTTGGCCAATTCAATTTCATCTCATAACTTCCCATTTCCCTTATTACATCTAGGAAATGTATTTAAAGCAAATTTATTATCATAAAATGCTTTAACATCAATAATGTCCCACATTATTATGAATAGTTATATTTCATATCATATAACGATTCTAATACCGCCCGTCTGGGTTTCCCCACTGTGCGCACCCCTAAATGGCTATCATCTTCCAGGGCCTATCAAATAAGGAAACCTAGGCATCGTTCAACGCGATACGTCGGGAAGTGTCCATATAGCTGCGACAATGGATCATAACCACACCCGGAATTACCCCACTTCACAAAATAAACATATAATATAATAACCGGACATATGGCCGAGGACTATATTCACCCTGTATTCACTATCCAGGGGACTTGACCTCATGCACGTAACTTCCCTTATGATAGCGATTTAGAGAGGTGTGTATATGTAAATTATCATTTACAAAAGTCATTTTTTTCATTTTGAAAACATTCACTTGTTACATTCTCAAAACCATTTATACTTAACCATTAAGTACTAAATTTTAGATTATGCATTTCTTATTCTTAAGGTCATATTTTATTAATGACCTAGGACCCGAAGTGCCATTATCCTCACACTAGTCTCCAAGAGTCCAAATCAATACCCTAGTTCATCAAAGGTAAATTACACAATACTAGTCTCCCAAAAGTCCCAAACTTGATCATTCTACCTTCTATTAATTCCAGGTTAACTTCTTATATCAAACGAGATATTAACCCCTATGGACTAACCCTTAATGTAAGCCCAATTATCCCCATACCATCCTAGGATATTTGACTCACTACAATAAACCTTTAATACTCTTTATTACTTCCCAAAGGAAGGTTCCTAAGCCTTGAACCTAAAAGAAAAAGAGTAAAAACAAAGCTAGAAAAATCTGACAAAAATAGGGCTTCCGAATCGATTCGCCTAGGGCCGAATCGATTCACCCCTGACTGCGAATCGATTCGCCCAAAAATGAATCGATTCGGTGAGGAAAACTAACCTACTGCCTCAGTCCGAATCGATTAGGACTTAACCCAAATCGATTCGGTTTCCCAGACATGTACCCTTCCCTAAAGGCGAATCGATTCGGCCCTGCAGAATTGCCCGATTTGGGCTACGGGTTTAAGAACCCTAATTTTCCCAAAACCCCCAAATCTTCAATTTCTCCAACATCAATAACAAATAACTCTACTAAATAATTCCTACACAACTATTAACTAGTATTTTCTCCTCAAATCAAATGAAACTACAAGATTAAGGGTTTAAGCACCAAAATCATCAAAAACCCATAAATGGTTTAAATCTCCAAATAATAACTATACATGCAATTTATCCACATTAAATTATGATCTAGCAAGTAAGAAACTTGCCTCAAGTTTGTAGTCTCGGATTCTCTTCCCGTAGCAACGATTTCCAGCTCCAATCTTCAATTTTTCTCTCTTTTCTCCCATTTCTCCCAATTCTCTCCTCTCCTCTCTCTCTCTCTCTCTCTCTCTCTTTCTCTTGGATTATAACATAAGAATGAGAAAATAAAAGGGGGTTGGAAGACTTAAAAGGGCACTAAAAAATAATTTCCCTCTTTTAAATGTTGATACACCATTAAGATGACTCGTAACTACTTAATTGAGTCATAACCTGTAACAAATGCCCGAAATTCAAAAATACAACTTGGCACTTATTTTGACTATCTCGACTATTCCAAAACCACCCGTACCCCCTAAATTGGCATCCGGAGTAACGTATAATATTTTTGTGTTCCTACGTCATTTTATTTCATTAATTATGCCCAAATTTAAATATAAGTCATAACCGTCGCTTAATGCACAACGACGCAATAAAACACAATATAATGCTATTTACCTTCTCATAACAGTAAATAGGCAAAACATGGTAAATAGTATCTCTTAACTCACTTGAAATAACATTTATTCCAACTTTCTCTATTTTATAAAATTAGCCCATCAGGCAAAATAATATAAAATAGTCACTCAAAAGTCTGGGTTATTACATTTTAATCTCCTTTAAACATTAAACTTTTTTCTTAGAAATTGATGAAGGAGAAAAGTCTTAGAAACATGGTGAATGATGACCTTATAATTGTTTGAAGAAATTTAGAGGCAGTTTCCTTGAAAGACGAGGGAGAGAGACACACTGAATTGGGACTGGGTTTTGTTTTGGTGATGACGGATGTCAAAGAAAGGTGTGGAAAGTTTTAGGACACGTGGATTTAGGAGGAGCAGGTCCTTCGAATTTGGTTTATATTCCTTTCATTATGGACCCAGAGAGAAGAAAATTGGTGATGCAGTAAATAAAGGAAAAGGCGGGGGGGGGGGGGGGGGGGACAACATTATTAGTGCCAATTATTAGCAATTAGTGAATCAAATCATTAGACCTTTATTTCTTAACCTTCCCCAAATTCCCTCATTTATTTGCAATCCATCACCCAAATTTTCCTCATAACTGCAAACCAAACCCTATTTTAATTTAAGGGGCATTGGCATTTCAAGATTTTTTCAAGGGCATCTCATGATTATTTTCAACGGGAATTTCAAAGTCAAATTTAAGGAATTCTTGGGAAGCATATTCGAAGCAAGTATATTTCCACTCTACTTTTATGTGTGTATTTGCTAAATTCACCTAAACTAAATTTTAGTGATAAAATTTATTTATGACCCTTAGAAAAATGTGTAACCCTAACTTATGTTATATTAGGTGAATGTATATTTTTATATACTCAAAAATTCATATCGAGCCTATTTATTTACAAAATTAAATTGTTGACCCCAACGCATGAAAATAATAATTTTGGATTTGACCCCATTTGTAAAAATTGATAATATGAGATATTAGAATAGACAATGTAGAATTTGTTTAGAATTAAAAATGTTCTGAAAGTTCAATTGCTCAATAGGGTTGTACCTTACACTCTAGGGGTAGTACTTATGACATATATGTTACAAATTGATGAGATTCGTTACGAGATTGTATCAACCCTTGACTTTGGGGACTGAGAAATTAAATTTTTGGGAAAATAAAAATTTAATTAAATTGGTGAATTTTAAAATTTGGGAATTGAGGTCCAAAAATAGAGAACACTTCAAAGTATTCCGTATGATGATTTTGAGGGTACCATCGATCCCGGAAGGGTCGAGATAGTCAAAATGACAGTCATTGGGTTTTATTTTGGCTCCAGACTGTTTTTAAGTCAGTTTGACTCGAATTGGAGTAAACGAGTCATTTAAAGTGTGTATTAACATTTAAAATTGGGACTTATGTTTTAAAGGCTTAAGAGGATTACGGATCAATCCATCTCATTTAGAGAAAGAGAGAAAGAGAAAAAAGAGAGAAAAGAAGAAGAAAGAAGAGAGAGAGGAAGAAAGCTTGGAGGAATCCGGCCCAAATGCGACATCGAGGACAATCCAACCTCTACAAATTTGAGGCAAGTGTTTAATCCTGCTAAATAAGTCATTTGTGTACTTGCTTTAATAATTTATGGGTAAAAGAAATGGATTTTGGGTATTGATATCAAACCTAGATTTTTGGGTATTAATCTTAAAATCTATGTTTAAAGAATGCGTTTAATGGTGTAGAAATGGATGGGATCAACTTTGGGTTGATTTGTTGGCTTATAATCATGTTGTGATGAAGGTTTGGGAGTTAAAAGAGAAATTTTAGGGTTTATAATTCCTGGGTTCAATGAAGAAGAACAACCCTTCAAATTCTGTAGACCCGAATCGATTCGCCCCTTAAGCGAATCGATTCGGCCTAAGAAAAATTGGCCGGTCTGCATTGACCGAATCGATTCGGACCCAAGGCGAATCGATTAGGCATGAGACAAAAGCCCAGGTCTTTGGACCCGAATCAATTCGCCTTGAAGGCCGAATCGATTCGGAATAGGGCCGAATCGATTCAGAAATAGGGCATTTGGAGTGATTTTCTCTATAGTGATTTCTAACCCTTTTTGGTTGGGTTTATTGATTTGGGAGATCATCATATGATGTAAGAGATATGTTTTTGGACTCATATAAGGGGGTTTCTTACACGTTATCATTATGGGAACTTCTTGGGACAATTTGGGAAAAATATATCCATGTATGCATTGGAGTTGTGTATAGAGATTGTGGGGAAACCTCATTGGGGTTGAGAATCCTAATTATAGATCAAAAGTAAGTATAGATATGATGGGAGGTTAAGAACTCTTAGAGAGAGTTACGAAGGTATGTTGTGAAATTCTAGGTCGACATTTATATCGATTCTTTATAGCGATAGGATTCTGTTAAGGTACAATTTGGAGACCAATGAGAGAGAGTGGTCGCATATCCTTAGTAATGATAAATTTAAGGAATAAATCAGAGAGGCGTTAGACTAGGGGATTCATAAGAGTTATTGAACCGTAGTAAAAATCAAGAGCGATGGGATCATATTACCAACTAGACCAGCGTGTGTAAATCTAGTCGGGGTAGTTGTTGTATATTGTTGTGTGATTTGCTAAGGGTATTTTCCCTAAGTGATGGGATCATGAGATGAATTTAAAATTTAGCTTGAGGATCATAGACTATTAGTTATGTGTATACCAATAGTCAAAATTATTACTAGATTCATCAATATTCTCTCGGATATAGATGGGATGTATAGTAATGGTTTCATACCCTAAACTTTGGGTCATAACCCTAATGTTGGATATATACATATATTTTTGGGAGACTATTCATCATAAAAAAAATGGATGAATATGCTTCAAATGAGGGATTGTATTCACATATCGAGGTAAATTAAATGACTTTGGGGTGACGGCTAGTATATTGAGGATTATGTATACTTATAACCGAGTTTATATATCTTATACATATGAACGAGAAATAGTTTGTATATATATATATGGATATGTGAATGTATATGTATATATCTGTAGAGATATGAATAAAGTGGATATACATGATGTGAATATCTAAACCGTATGTGATGGTTTAATCATACGATAGGATCATATGGATGTGTATATATTGTGCATGTGAACGATATATATACTTATGTGGTTAAGAATACCCCGCTCATGCTATCATTGAGATCTTTTCGCGCAGAGGGTGAGCATCCTGGCTCAAGGAGCAGGGTGTGGATATTCCCCAGGTCATAGTCGTCCATTGTGTTATTATGTGATATGCATTTCTTTTGGGGTGGGACGTGGTGGGTATGTCTCATCTCATTGACAGGTTAGGAGCTATAACCGATTCCTGGGACGTCCTGTGTATGTGTTTGGCCCCGATGTCGGTGATATTGAGTCCGACTGTGGTCCCCGGTATGGTATGTGAGTAATGCCCTGGAAGATGATAGCATGGTGCAGTTTATCGGTGATATATATAGCCGGGCATATTATGTGCATGGCCATTGTACATCATATGTGGTATGTACACTTGGCTATGGGAATGGATGATTGTATATATATATATGGTTAGAATAAATACCTATATATATATATATATATTTATATATCTTATAGGTGAAAGGATATGGAATCTCTATGGAGTACATCTTGAGTGATTATGATGTACTAGATTGATGGGGGTTGATGTATCGCATTTAAGGAATATTTCGGTTACATCATCCCAAGGATATTATTGGAGATTTTGAGTAGATGTTATATGGTAATCTAAATTTAGTAGTTGTAATAGTAGAATTGTATGTATGGCATAATGGATCTCTAGGATCGACATTGTCAAGGAGTAGTGTGACGGGGGGGGGGGGTTCCTTGTTTGGATTTCTCTTTGTGAGACGCCCCATGCACGAAACGTAGTGCAATGTTGAGATTGGAGGGAAGTTTTGTCAATAATAAATTGAATGCATGTTATTTAGAAATTAAATCCTATCATTCAACACAAATGCATATGGGTAACGTATTAAGAATTATAATTGATTAAATTATAAATCGGAATCCATTAAGCCTAGTATGGCATACATGTTTTTAAAAATAATTAAGTGTGTTTAGAAAGAGTGGATTCTTGGGATATGATAGGAAGGAAGGTCTTGTTGTTATAGGCTATGCCTATGGTAAGTTAGGTTGTCCTTATAGGTGGGGTAACTTAATTAGGATTTCAGGACGCGAATAGGTGCGCACTGTTAGATGAGAGGTGAGTTGAGGTTTCACGAGAGTGCGATTCCACTTTAATTATGAAATAAGTGCATTTATATTTATTATGCACGGTTAACACACTTGCTAAATATTTTCACAACTCGAACTCTGACCCGTTTACTTTTATCTCCTGCATGTATATATATATATACTATTACAGGTGTCCTACCGCATGGATGCCGGATGCCCTCCTATCTAGAGTCTTAGGAGCCGTGACAGGTGCGGACTGTTGCGGGATGTAGAATGTAGTCGCTTCCTACTTCTTTAAAAAAAAATCTAGGTAGGATTCATGTTGTATATCGGGTTTACACCCAAGGGATATTTATAAATGTTTATATTTATTCCATTTCAGTTACTGTACTGTCTGTGACCCGACAACTTATTCGGGTTTATTTCTTGGTTGCATATTCATTTGTGGTTATTCATTTCATTTATCATAGTTCTTATATGCATCTTTCTTTTCTTTGTTAGTAGCTTATAGTTTTGGTTTGTTGTTTGTTCTATGTTTTATTTAATTTTAACATCTCGCTTATATGATATTGGGTAGTTAGTCTTATATATTTTAGTACTGCCAGTTGATGTTGAGACTGAGCCATCTGAGACTCCCGATTTAATGTAGCATCGGGCTGGCCACCCGTTATTATTTTAAGAGGGTTGTTACAGATGGTATCAGAGCATCAGGTTCTAGAGTCTTTAGGATCTGTGAGGGTTTTTTGCGTTCTTCTGTTAACATTCTTGATATAAAGCCCTACTATTAGGACTGTTGTGTTCACTGCGTTTATCTTCTTATGTGAAGTGTATTAACTTGATCGACGTTCTGATAACAGTTACTCTCGTTTCAGACGTTGCCTAGATTATGTCGTCTAGGAAAGGACAAGATTAGAGATACTACACCCATGCCAGATTTTGGGTACGCTTTGATTGGAGGTATTTGTTTTCCTCGATTCAGGCGGAAGTAAGAAAGAGAACTCTATCAGTGGTTCAGGGTGTTCTATCGGTGGTTGAGTAAGAAAGGGAAATTTACTTGAATGGTGAATCTTGGACTTAGTAAGGTAAGTCTGAGGAGAGGTATGTAGTGTAGTCCTTGGGAGGTTTAGATTGAGAAACCCGTCAACCTTTGTTAGGAAGCCCGGTGATGTTGACTTCTACCGGTGGAAGGTAGGTGGCATTGACCAATTATTAGGGTTATCATCTTTATTTAAGAAAGGCGTAAGAAATTTAGAGACGCGGGTTCGTTGAGTAGGACTGAGGGAGTTTTTGATAGTCGCAATCGCATTTTTTCCTTCATAATGGTTAGGAAGGATTTTGAGGAAGATGTTTCTCTTGTGGAGAAATAGGTTTAGGAATAATGATTGTCCTGGAAGAAGTAGAGAACTTTAAATAAGGATCCAAGGATGAAGTAAATCAATTGGATTATGGAAGTATAAGGTTGAATACCTTTCTTTGGGTTTAAGTCATGATTTGTGCGATATTGGCAATGTCGCGCGTAAGGTAGGATGGGTAGTAACCGCTACACCGTTAGGGTGTATAAAATTCCCTTGGTAGAAGGAGTGAGTAAGTATGACATCTTTTGAGAAAATAAATCATCTTATGAGGAGATAGTCAAGAGTTATAATATTGAATTCTGGAAGTGTGGAATGTCGAGGTTTATTGAGTAGTGACTATAAGGTCATTGTCTTATGAAAAGGTGTTGATGTGATGTAGAGGAATTTTATACTTGAGAGGTTCAAAGTTTGGTAGATTTATGTTGAGCGGATAATTTAGCTCATAGTTGTGCTAGTTTTGAGAACTAGGTATTGGTTACAGTGTTGTATTTGTTGAGGCCTTGTGTCCTAAAGATAAGGTGTTTGCTTGGCGTGTCGAAGGACATGGATTTGTTTTATATTATATTGTTGTATAGGCCTTAGGGCAATAACTAAAATATGAAAATCTTTTATAAAACCTTAACCCTGGTTCAACTAATCTCAATCCCCGACCTAGCTACACAGTAGTGTATTGGGAGGGTTCCTTGTTTGGATTTTGCTTGAGAGACCTCCCCCGCACGAAGGTAGCTAGCGTCAGGAATTGAGAGGAGTTCAACCATGGGAAATTTCAAACATTTATATATTTAATATGTTGTTATTGATTATATTATTGATAGTTATATTATGAATTGAGGCTAATGGAGCCTGATTATAATTCTACGAGTGGAGCTCGGGTAAGGGGTGTATGGGCGCCCTGGGTAGTAGTTTGCTTTAAAATCTATATAGTTCGTCGTGAGAACTAGAAATGATCGGTATAGTGATCCCGAGAGTTGATGTAAGGACTAGATGAGATTGAGGTCCTAGGCATATCTTAAATTTCACGAAAGAAATTTTTGTAAAGGGGGAAGTATGTATCAACCCTTGACTTTGGGGACTGAGAAATTAAATTTTTGGGAAAATAAAAATTTAATTAAATTGGAGAATTTTATTGAGGTCCAAAAATAGAGAACATTTCAAAGTATTCCGTATGATGATTTTGAGGGTACCATCGATCCCGAAAGAGTCGAGATAGTCAAAATGACTGTCATTGGGTTTTATTTCAGCTCCGGAATGTTTTTAAGTCAGTTTGACTCGAATTGGAGTAAACGAGTCATTTAAAGTGTGGATTAACATTTAAAATTGGGACTTATGTTTTAAAGGCTTAATAGGCTTACAGATCAAGCCATCTCATTTAGAAAAAGAGAGAAAGATAAAGAAGAGAGAAAAGAATAAGGAAAGAAGAAAAAAGAAGAGAGAGAGGAAGAAAGCTTGGAGGGATTCGGCCCAAACGCGACATCTAGGACGATCCAACCTCTACAAATCTGAGGAAAGTGTTTAATCTTGCTAAATAAGTCATTTGTGTACTTATTTCATAATTTGTTGGTAAAAGAAATGGATTTTGGGTATTAAAATCAAACCTAGATTTTTGGGTTTTGATCTTAAAATCTATGTTTAAAGAATGGGTTTAATGGTGTAAAAATGGTTGGGATCAACTTTGGGTTGATTTGTTGGCTTAGAATCATGTTGTGATGAAGGTTTGTGGGTTAGAAGAGAAATTTTAGGGTTTAGAATTCGTGGGTTCAATGAAGAATAAGAACCCTTCAAATTCTGTAGACCCGAATCGATTCACCCCTTAAGCGAATCGATTCGGCCTAAGCAAAATTGGCAGGTCTGCATTGACCGAATCGATTTGGACCCAAGGCAAATCGATTCGGCACGAGACAGAATCCCAAGTATTTCGACCCGAATCGATTCGCTGGGCCGAATCGATTCTGAATAGGGCCGAATCGATTCGGAAATAGGGCATTTGGAGTGATTTTCTCTATAGTGATTTCTAACCCTTTTTGGTTGGGTTTATTAATTTGGGAGATCATTATATGATGTAAGAGATATGTTTTTGGAGTCATATAAGGGGTTTTCTCACACGTTATGATTATGGTAACTTCTTGGGACAATTTGGGAAAAATATATCCATGTATGCATTGGAGTCGTGTATAGAGATTGTGGGGAAACCTCATTGGGGTTGAGAATCCTAATTATAGATCAAAAGTGAGTATAGATATGATGGGAGGTTAAGAACTCTTAGAGAGAGAGTTACGAAGGTATGTTGTGAAATTCTAGGCCGACATTTATATCGATTCCTTATAGCGATAGGATTCTATTAAGATATAATTTGGAGACCAATGAGAGAGAGCGGTCGCATATCCTTAGTAATGATAAATTTAAGGAATAAATTAGAGAGGCGTTAGACTGGGGGATTCATAAGAGTGATTGAACCGTAGTCAAAATCGAGAGCGATGGGATCATATTACCAACTAGACCAGTGTGTGTAAATCTAGTCGGGGTAGTTGTTGTCTATTGTTGTGTGATTTGCAAAGGGTATTTTCCCTAAGGGATGGGATCATGAGATGAGTTTAAATTTAGCTTGAGGCTCATATACTATTAGTTATATGTATACCACTAGTCGAAATTATTACTAGATTCATTAATGTGCTCTCGAATATAGATGGGATGTATAGTAATGGTTTCATACCCTAAACTTTGGGTCATAACCCTAATGTTGGATATATACATATATTTTTGGGAGACTATTCATCATTAAAAAAAATGGATGAATATGCTTCAAGTGAGGGATTGTATTCACATATCGAGGTAAATTAAATGACTTTGGGGTGATGGCTAGTATATTGAGGATTATGTATAGTTATAGCCGAGTTTATATATCTTATACATATGAACGAGAAATAGTTTGTATATATATATATATATGGATATGTGAATGTATATGTATATATCTGTAGAGATATGAATAAAGTGGATATACATGATGTGAATATCTAAACCGTATGTGATGGTTTAATCATATGATGGGATCACATGGATGTGTAAATATTGTGCATGTGAACGATATATATACTTATGTGGTTAAGCATATCCCGCTCATGCTATCATTGGAAAGTTTTCGCGCAGAGGGTGAGCATCCTGGCTCAAGGAGCAGGGTGTGGATATTCCCCGGGTCATAGTCGTCCATTGTGTTATTATGTGATATGCATTTCTTTTAGGGTGGGACGTGGTGGGTATGTCTCGTCCTATTGACTGGTTAGGAGCTATGATCGCTTCCCGGGACGTCATGTGTGTGTGTTTGGCCCCGATGTCGGTGATGTTGAGTCCGACCGTGGTCCCCAGGATGGTATGTGAGTAATGCCCTGGAAGATGATAGCATGGTGCAGTTTATCGGCGATATAAATAGCCGGATATATTATGTGCATGGCCATTGTACATCATATGTGGTATGTACACTTGGCTATGGGAATGGATGATTGTATATATATATATATATATATATATATATATATATATGGTTAGAATAAATACCTATATATATATATATATATATTTATATATCCTATAGGTGAAAGGATATGGAATCTTTATGGAGTACATCTTGGGTGATTATGATGTACTAGATTGATGGGGGTTGATGTATCGCATTTAAGGAATATTTCGGTTTCATCATCCCAAGGATATTATTGGAGATTTTGAGTTGATCTTATATGGTAATCTAAATTTAGTAGTTGTAACAGTAGAATTGTATGTATGGCATAATGGATCTCTAGGATCGACATTGTCAAGGAGTAGTGTAACGGGGGGGGGGGTTCCTTGTTTGGATTTCGCTTTGCGAGACGCCCCACGCACGAAACATAGTGCAATGTTGAGATTGGAGGGAAGTTTTATCAATAATAATTTGAATGCATGTTATTTAGAAATTAAATCCTATCATTCATCCCAAATGTATATGGGTACCGTATTAAGAATTATAATTGATTAAATTATAAATCGGAATCCATTAAGCCTAGTATGGCATACATGTTTGTAAAAATAATTAAGTGTGTTTAGAAAGAGTGGATTCTTGGGATATGATAGGAAGGAAGGTCTTGTGGTTATAGGCTATGCCTATGGTAAGTTAGGTTGTCCTTATAGGTAAGGTAACTTAATTAGGATTTCAGGACGCGAATAGGTGCGCGCCGTTAGATGAGAGGTGAGTTGAGGTTTCACAAGAGTACGATTCCACTTTAATTATAAAATAAGTGCATTTATATTTATTATGCACGGTTAACACACTTGCTAAATATTTTCACAACTTGAGCTCTGACCCATTTACTTTTCTCTCCTGCATGTATATATATATATATATATATATATATATATATATATATATATATATATATATATATATATATATATATATATACTATTACAGGTGTCCTACCGTATTGATGCCGGATGCCCTTCTATCCAGAGTCTTGGGAGTCGTGACATGTGCGGACTGTTGCGGGATGTAGAATGTAGTCCCTTCCTACTTCTTTAAAAAAAATCTAGGTAGGATTCATGTTGTATATCGGGTTTACACCCAAGGGATATTTATAAATGTTTATATTTATACCATTTCAGTTACTGTACTGTCTGTGACTCGACAGCTTATTCGAGCTTATTTCTTGGTTTCATATTCATTTGTGGTTATTAATTTCATTTATCATAGTTTTTATATCCATCTTTCTTTTCTTTGTTAGTAGCTTATGGTGTTGGTTTGTTGTCTGTTCTATGTTTTATTTAATTTTAACATCTCGCTTATATGATATTAGGTAGTTAGTCTTATATATTTTAGTACTGCCAGTTGATGTTGAGACTGAGCCATCTGAGACTCCTGATTTAATGTAGTATAGGGTTGGCCACCCGTTATTATTTTAAGCGGGGTGTTACAGAGATCCTTATGCATGTTGTAATAACAAATAAGAAAATATTGTAAATAACTTGGGACAATTGAGATGCATTAATGGACCCATATGATGTAACAATACTCACGTAAAATAACTACATGCCCCTTTTATGTAAGAGTTCGATATGAACCCATGTTGTTGTTGATGTATATCATGTTATGTGGACGTTAAAAAGTATGGGAATTATTGTGGTTGGTTTGGTTGTTGAATAGTAGTGTGTATTAATTTAAAGATTTCACGTGTAGACATTTAAATTCTTGTCATACTTTTGCATAATTAACCTTATATAAATTGTCTTACTAACTCCTCTATCTAAACTTATGTTTATCGGGAGAGTCCCTTGTTTGGATTTCACTTCGGTGAGACGTCCCACACACGGAGTTTAGAGACGAGTTATCGTGAAGGCTTAAATCATTAATAAATAAAATTTTAACTTTATGCTTTGCATTACGAAGAATTCGTTGCATGATGTTTGTCCATTTAGCTCTCAATAAAATCATTTGAAATATAGATAATAAATCTTAGATAGTATAGTAGAGTTGGGGTACTTGGAGTAAGTGAGGTTTGAGTACTTTTCTTTGAGTGAATAGTTACGTGATAAAATTTCAATGTTAATTAAACGTGTTAAATAGAAATGAATGTGTGGGTAAAATGGAAGAGCAGTTGATATTATGGTATGTAGATTCCAGGCCATACGAATACTAGGTGGTATTAGGGTGTACAACGTGATCGTTATTATTCATTATGATATGATAATTCCCAGCTATGCGAATACCAGGTGGCGTTAAGGCATGAAATGTAATTACTTAAATTTGGCGTACTGCATGTTTATGAGATGGTCGAGATGAAGAGGCGCATGTTGGTTACGTGTTAATGAATTATTGATTACGTCGGTTACTTACAAATTAGTTAATGAAAATGATAAAATAATGATATGAAATGAGATAATTCTAATATATTGTTAGACTACGTTTATGGGTTGGGTAGTTCATTTAATTATTAAACTGTTATTTTATCATCTAAGCATATAACAGATTTGAGTTGCGCAGTGTAGTTACTTTATAGGGTTTAAACCCCCTTTTTGTGGAAACCAGGCGACACGTATTATACAACTCTTAGGGTATTAGCTCGAGAGACATTGGAGTTATCTACTTCTTCAAATTATCATTTATCCTTTCAGTCTAACTTATATTGAAATGTCTAGTTGTATGATGATACCTAGATGGCTTGTAATATTCATAAACTCTTTAGGGGTTGTATTTGTGTATTCTTGTTGAGATAACATTGTTTATATTTTTGGTTATTCAACATTATGAGTTATATATGAGGATCCTTTCATCGCTTCCAAATTGTTGTCTATTGTTCAATTTGATCTCTTCATGCTGAAAATGATATTATTTTGTTTCTATTATCCCGTATGATTTTATATTTAAACTTAATCAACATAAGTGTTGAATTTCATGAGGTATTATAGTAAATATGATGCATACATGATATACACCATTAAATCCCCTAGGCATAAAATCAAAAACAATCTAACCCATTTAAACACATCTAATCCACCACCAAAGCAAAGCCACCCATTTATCTAAAGTGAATTCAATTAATCTCAACCAGAACTAAATTAGCTACAAAGCATAATGAAATACATGTAATTAAAGTAATAACATTAATTAAAGCAAGTAAACCTAATTAAAATAGCAGGAAAATAATAGAGAAAAGCTTAAAACAAATCATGGAAACTTTAATGGAAGGAGGTAGAAGATGTATAGTGACTTACAAACCCAAATGGGTGCAAACTCTATGAGAGATAAGTTTCACCAAAAATCCTCTCAAACCCTAACCTAAAATATAATATCTAATGTATATTATGTAAAAAACCCCAATTCACATATATATAGTAAGTTGCGAGAAAATAAATGAAACTATTCTCCAAAGTTTTGAGGCCTTCGATTGATCAATCAATCGATATGAGAAGCATCCCCTGCCTTCTTTCGTAGGCTTAATTGGAAATGGAAGTCGATTAGGATCTGAAGGACGATTGACCGGAGCTTTATTTTGAGGGGTCCTTAGTTCTTTAAAAGGGGGAAAGTTCATTTACAAAAATGGCTCTAACTTCATCATCTGGACTCGAAAGGACATGTCGTTTAACGGCTCGTGAAGCTAACTCAATAAAATAAACTTCCATGGAAACTCACTGAGCAGTAGGTGAAGTATGGAATAACTAAAATTCCCTTGAAGTTTTATTCAACGATAAATCATTTTCAAACTGCAGCCACTTGATCCCTTATGCGATCTAATACGTGCAAAAGATCATATAAACCATTCAAAGTATATATATATATATATATATAACTGTGGTTATACCGCATATGAGCACAAATATAGGAAATAGCTGAGATAAAGTGCTAGAATGCATAAAGATAATGGGTTCTACTCTGCAATATTCATGTCGTATCAATAACCCAAATACTTTTGGTAAAGAATTTTGTTATGTATAACTTAGTTTTGCAGAGTTAAGTTACAATACAAAGTAAAATTTTTGTGGTGTTGTTAAAGGTCCATGTTATTACAGATTTACAAACTCATTTAAACTAAGAAAAATTAGGATAGTGCCATGGCATTTTGGTGGTAGATGATTTGTACCTTTTGACTCATTCAATCTTTATTTGTTATTCTATAGTGCGAGATTATAAATAATTTGTTCTTTATGCAACCTTTCTTGGCATTATGTATTGCATTCTTTTCGAGCTGAGATATGTGTAGTTCTATCATCTCATCATCATTTTATTCTTACATCCCCCATAAATAGTGTATCTTTAGAGTTTTGATTTAATATCTTGTTTTTTAAATTCATTACTAAAATTTATTGGTTGATTTTGAGAAACGTCAATAGTTAATAAATATTCTTTATTTGATTTAATATTTTTAACATAGTTTATCGACCTCTTTTATTCGCCGTTTATAAGTAGTGTACTTTTATAGTTTTTGTTTAGTATCTTGATTTTTAAGGTCATCACTTGAATTTTTTTCGTTGGTTTTGAGACAAGTATCTATAGTTAAACAAGTTTTATTTGATTTCCTATTCTTAAACATGGTTTGTTGACCTATTTTATTTACAGGTTATAAACTTTTGAGTAATAACCTATTAGGTCTATGCTAGAACATAAAATTATTGCCGACTGATTTTCTACAGCTAAATACTTTGACCAGTTCATTATTGCTTTGGGTTTGGATTTTCTTAGTTTGATTGGAAAGAATACGTGATTTTTTGAAGATTATTTATGATAATTATTGCATTTAAATTTCACCCATAACAAAAATATTACATTTTTCAACACATTTATTTTGCTCTCCCAAAATTTTTCGCTTTCGAGAGGTCTGTTTTCATATTTGGGGAAATACTTGCAATTGAAGCTCCTGCTGATTATGACATTGTAATAGTCATTCCAGATCATAGAGTTGTAGCAACGCTTAGTTACGCTGCTAAAGAAAGGATTTCGTTTCAACAGGGATTGATAATATCACATTATGTTGGGATAACATCTATTAAACTTTCTAAAAAATAAGGGAATTTGGGGTTAAACTAAAGTTGTCGTCGGTGAGGGCAGTATTGGAAGGGAAGCGAGTTGTGGTTGTGAATGACTCAATTGTACGGGGAACGACGTCATCATAGATTGTGTTGGATAATATGAATGCAAATACAGAAATGGAACTCTTTATATATCACAATAATGTCAACTTCAATACAAAAATGTCACTTCGGAATAGATACTAGAAAGCTTCAAGGCGTGATGTCACTTTCCTAAATACAGTATTTGTCCCACACGAATAATTTCGGTATACAAATGGGAATCCGCAAATCCGTACTCAAGATACAATGAAGCAACTTGCACTGCCTGTAACTTGTATATTTGAAGACAGACTTTGGATGCAGCAGCGAAGAACAGTCAATCAAGTTCTTATTCTGTTTATGTGCACAAAACAGAATAAGATAATTTATATCTCCTGAAAATTATAAGAGAGTAATAGCAAGGGTTGGAAATTTCGGAACTGGGTAATATCTGTTATATGTGCAAATTCGTTTTAGGCCGCCTTTATTTATAGATAATGAAAGGCTTTGTCTTCAAGAGTCATGACTGTTGGATTAACAGTCTTAATCAATTCCGAAATGGTATGACTGTTAATTACCAACAATCTTAAGTCATTTTCGAACGGGTACAATTAATACCGAATCGGTTTTGCACGGGTCAACCAAAAAGTGATCGCGCTCGAGCCGGACGAATCCCGGCAACCCGCTACCACTGCGGACACGTGGCGTGCAAAGTGCACCACTAGCGCCTCTACAGCCCACTGCCCCGCACCCCCCCACGCGCGCGCGTGTGCGTACGGTGCTTCGCACCGTATTGAGGTCTCTTGAATAGCCTCTTAAATGCTAGATGAATTAACTCTTCATCTTCCATTTGTACTTATTAAGTGTACAAATTCTTAATATTTTTCCAATGTGGGACTCAAAGGTTGCCCACTCCTTTTATAGCTTAGTGGTGACACTTAACTTTGTTCATTTTCCAATGTGGGACACTATCCCTTTTTATATTTGGGTTAGCTTCCCACCTCTTCCTCACACTTCCAATGTGAGACAAGCTCTTACAGCCAAAAAACTCTTACTCACTTATTTTAAAAATCACCAACAGATTGTGCATTTGTTAAAGGAGGCTAGTGCAAATGAAGTTCATATGAGAATTTCAAGCCCCTTGGGTCTTGTTATTATACGGTGGATAAGGCCAGTTTGGAGGAGTTGATATCGAATATAATGAGTGTGGAGGAGATCTTGGATTTTATCGAGTCAGATTCGCTTGATCTTCTTTCATTTGATAGCTTGTTCGAGTTTCTGGGATAGGATTCTTCCAAATACTATTATGCTTTCTTTTTTGTGAAGTATCCCATAGAGCCCACTAGTAAATTGAAATGAGTGGAGGATTTTGTGGATGATGGGTTGAGTGGAAGCTTTGAGCGAATTAAGGAGGGATGGATTCAAGCACCTACAAATCAGAAAGTGATTCATGCTCTTGTGCGGACTACTCCGCATTTTAAGAATGCGGACCGGACATGTGTCACCTCGCGGTGAGTCCAGAAAAGAGAGAGAGTGTGCCTATAATTTAGGCGATAATTTCTAGGCGCACCGTTAGGTGACACATGTCCGGTCCGCATTTTTAAAATGCGGACTAGTCCGCACAGGAGCATTATTATATATATATACATATATATATATATATGTATATATATATATATATATATATATATATATAATGTGTCAGAAGTATGATATATGTATCGCCATTTTCAATAACGCCGTATATAATTTCTTAGTTTATGTTTGTTGTATATTTGTTGTTTGTACTATAGGCCCAGGAAAAAAAATAAGAATGCGATTGGTAGCTTTTAAGTATAAATGTTTTTTTGTGTATAGGCCAACAAAACTATGGAAACTCACGTTTGTCAGTACCTCGATAGAATTTTAGGATATTCGACTTTGTTGTGATTTCTACTTGGTTCGTTATATAATTTTTTAATGTGTGTGTATGTTTTTGCATAGGTAGCATTCGGGGAAGCTAAAGTGAAGTCACCAAAGAAAAAGCAGAGTCCAATATATTTGAGGTTAAGCTTATATCTTTATTATTGTTTCATTTTTTTATTTTAATTTATTTTTCTAATCTCTATATTACGTAGTATTTTTTTAGTTTTGGTGCCTTATATGCCATTGGAGATCTGTATATCATGTGATCTTTCTTGTGGCTTATCCTTCTGAATTTGGCTTATTGGGTTTAACACAAGAGGTTTATTCTCTTACTAGTCGACAAAAGGATGAATGGTCAATTTTTTTCACCAGTGGAAGGAAGGATGAAAGGTCCAAATTTTGAGGTTAACATATCACCCCCTTTATTGCTTTTCTTGATTTATATCTATGTATTTTAGTTAAGTGTCATTAATATGTCCCTAATTTGTAAGAATCATTTCGTTTATTTTTCGTTAAAATTAACAAGATTTGTTATCAAAATTGTCTTAACATATGGAACTCATATCCGCATTTTGTATTTAATTTTAGAGTCTTTAATTGTACGTGTTCACCATTATTTTATGTGGGTTCAATTTTAGGAGAAAAGTTTTCAAATATTTTCTCACGTTAGAGTATAATTTTAAAGATAAACCTCAAGTTAAAATGTTCATAAAGACATGATGATATAACTGTGTTGTCATGTGGTTGTAGTTATAGTTCTGTACACTTTAAGAAGAGGAAAAAAAATGGAGTACTTAAATTGGGGCTTAAATTATATAGAGTATTATGCTCCAATGAGGTCTTAAATTACCAAATTTTTTATTTAAAAAATATTTTGTTTTACTTTGCTGATTTTTTTTATTGATGATCTCGTAACAGAGATAATTTTCAAATAAATAAACATAAAGTCAATTGTTTCCTATTTTAGAAATATGGTCAGCATTTTAGATACTTTCTCGAGCATGGATGAAACTATCAATACCTAATTTTTAACATTAATATCTCGTGTCATGCTTTTGTACTTTGTTTTTTGTTTTGAATGCCCATCACATTAATACCGTCTTTCTAATGAAATTTTGTTTTTTACATGCAATTGAATTTATGTTGCTACAATATTTGGCAGAATTTTTCTTTCACATTGACTTTTTTCTGTTACAGATTACACGTGGAGATTATCCCCACTCACTAACGCACATTTGCGGTCCTAAGAAATTGAGACATTATCTTTGGTATATGATTTGTTTGTGAGAATATTATGTTTTTTAGTTATATTAATTGGATTGTTGACTTTTTATAATTTATAAAAGTCCATAGTTAATTCCTTTATAACAGTTATTGGGTTCTTCATTCTCTCAATCCAAGCACAGTGACTTGAGTAATCAATCCTTTAGAGGCAGTGCCACTTTTCTCAAAACTTATTTAAATGACTCAACACACTAACAACTATCTAGAATTCAAAGTATTCACTCAAATAAACTTTTGGAGATGAGTTTTGTGAATCAAAAAGAGTTTTATGAACTCAAAAATTATAAAAGCTTTTGCACAGGATATGCAGAATCTATTTTGGCAAAAGCCCCCTGAAATACAAAGTCGAAACATGTATTTATAGACGGACACAAAAATTGAGGCAGCACGGGTCTTTCGAACGAAATTACTTTGTCGTTCGAACGATAGTAAGAACCCGTTCGAACGAGAAAGTTCTCACTTCAAACGATGCCAAACAGTACGCCTTCGTTCGAGGTTTGTTTGATAGGGATCTAACGAAACATCAAACGAGAAAAGCATCTCGTTCAAATGAGATATGGATCTTATTAGAACGATGCTTGGCGAAAAAAATATTTTTTAAATAAAATTCAGCCTCATTTTTAAATGAAAAATAAAGACAAAATACTCTTGTTCGTTTTAATAAAAAAAAATTAAGCATCCCAAAGTAAAATTCAAGGAAACTTTAAACCATTAAAGGCATTATACCTTTCGTAATGTGGAGATCCTCGAAAATTGAAGTGGATGATGATTCGGTTCTTTATGAAAGCTCAAGACAAAGTGTAACGGAATATACCAAACTATATATTAGCCTAAGCTTTGGACAATTATGCCCTTACAAAAGAAAGTGGGTAAAATTAAGCTTGTATGAGGGATTTTTGGAGTTATTTGACAAAGCTTTTGGAGTCTTGGAGCATATGAGTTTTTAGGAGCTTTCAAGTCATTCCCTTTTGAGTTTCTGCTCTTCAAATCCAAGGTAGGGTTTTCCTCTTCCAAAGTTTCAAGGTTTTCTAGCTATAAAAACATGTAGGATGAATGCTAGGTAATATTTAATTCTAAAAATTAAGATATTTGATGAAATATTATAGTCTTGCAATAATGGAGTTTTTAACAAAACAAATCCCTAGAATGGGTCTTTTATAAATAAATGGCATTTTTGCCTGGAAAATGGAAGAAAGCATGTGAAATATACAAACCCATTATAATTATTTGTCTAAGTGCATTTTGAGAAATTTATAAGCTTAAAATCTTATTTCACTCATGTAGTATCATGTAGCGAGATAAATAATGATATTTTAGACTTACTGAATCATGTTATAATGCGTTTTATGAAGAAATGGGCAAATGTAGAAAAACAACCCTAATATGTGTTAAATATTGTTAGAATGATTAAAAATGATATTTGGGGTCACATATGATAATGGCACAAAGTTATGGACATTTGGTTAAAAATGGCCTTGAAGGTTTAAATGTATTTTATGTGGCAAAACATAAAATGATAACCTGATTTTTGACATAAAATCATAGAAATAATGTTTGAAAGAAAAATGTTGAGTTCTAGTACCAAACTGAAATTAAATGTGTTTTTCATGAAATTATGATAAAAGGGGGGAAATTGTGATTTTGGCAAAAATGAGGTTTTTAGTGATTGGACTTCGTTTTTTGACCTCGTCGGTTAGTTTTTCGGTGAAAACGGATAAAAGGGATTAAAGGCCCGTTGATAAAATTAATAAATGGTTATAACCGTAAAATGAGAAAAGGTAAAATGATGGAATCATGTGGACATTAAATAAAATGTTAACACACATTAAATTGGGCTCAAATGACACCGGAATAATTAAGGAGGGTCGGAGCCCTAGGGTGAAAGACCCAAAGTCATTGGTCAGAGCATATGGTAGCATAGTCGGCGGTGTGGATCCCGCTAAAGTATGTTATTATGGAAAAATTGTGAGAAAAGATAATGGAAAACGAAAATGACAATGGTTGGGCTCAAAAATGAATAAGTAAGACAACCTAACGAAATATGATAAGAAGAGATTAAGGGATAAAATACTATTAATTAGTCTCTAGACCCGGTAAAGGGTGATGAAATTGGTTAAGTGTGTGTATGAGCTTATCACTTGGATGTATTGCATAGTAGTTGCATTAATACCAGCTAATTGTTATAAGTTATCAGAATTGATTAAAATACATATAGTATTTTTGTAGAAAACGTATAGTTTAGTATTATCGACCCTGTGAGCGTTCGTTCACCCCCTGCTTCTATGTTTAAAAAAAATACATCGAGTAGGAATGCCGGAAAGGACGCTAGTAAGGCCCCGGAGGGCAACCAATGTCATTAGAAGCTCTATAATTTATTTGAAGTTACATTTTGAAACATTGGTAATCTGATATTTTAAACGTTTATTCGGTCCTTTGGCCACAGTTTGTAATAATACAGGGATGCATGTGTTTTACTTCCTATTAAATTATCATTGTTGATACCAAATTTAATCTGCTGACATGGCCCAATCATATGAAGACACGTGGCAATCTACATGGCAACAAAAACATTTCCGAGGAACTCACATGCTCCGAGGAATAATACCTCTCCGAGGAACAAGACTACAACGAGGAAGGCTAGTTCTCCGAGGAACACTGCTTCCCCGAGGAACACATACGCTCCGAGGAACAATGCCTCTCCGAGGAACTCTTGAGTACCGAGAAGCTTAGGCGGTCCGAGCAACTTAGGCGGTCCGAGCTGCATCTCGAACAAAGCATTAATAGGTGGATAACCAACAGTTCAACTGGTTCATTAAATGCTTATCATTTAGAAGCACACGCTTAAAGGGCATTAAATGTATTACCCTTTCATATGTATATCATTTAATGTATCGCCCTTTCACATGAAAGCCTCAGGGCTATAAATACATTGTACAATCCTCATTGTTAGGGGACCGAATCCAGACCCAGGAATCGAGAGAGGAATTTCTTGAGAACTTGTAATCGAGAATTCCTAAACACTCAGCAATAACACAACAGTGGATGTAGGCCATTCTTACAAGGCTGAACCACTTTAAAAATCTTTTGTCCTTTTTATTTATCTGTGATTAAATTATTAGAGTGATCTAATTTTTTACATCAACAGATTGGCGCTGTCTGTGGGAACGACTGGTAATATCGTTTTCTCACCAATAACAATCCATTACCAATGGCTGATATTCCTGAATCCAGCAATCGAAACGCCGGAACCCCTCCAAATCCATCTGCTCCACCAATTATTCCAGATCTGACTGGAATAATGGCAAATCTGGCTCAGGGTCAGACCGTCATGCAAGAAACAATGCGATAACTCATCCAAACCCTCCATGGCGGAGCATCAGCCCATTCCGGACCACGAAGCATTCAAAGAAATACTCGTACGCTTTATTCGCATACTAGGCGTACCAATTCATATCGCAATGAGGAGTCTGAAGATTTCTCTTATCAACCTGGGCGAACTTCGCCCGTGCGAGCCACAGATACTGAACAATGTGTCACCCTTTCCCAGAAAGGACCAGCGCATTGGAAAGATTAAGTAGGGCTTCTCCTTTCAACCGATTAGGCCCTAGGAGGAACAAAAGTCCTCTTAATGCAGAGTCGAGGGGCTTTCGACGTCCATCAGATTTGAGGGAAGGATCTGCCCAGTCGCGACCAGCTACTCGTCAAGATTGATCCTATAACCGACCAGCTGCTCGTCAAGATAAATCCCACGAAGCCACTTCAACGCGATCAGTTGCTCGAACCAATAGGCCAGAGGAAGGAAATGATGCATGGAAAGGATCTATTCAGAGGCTCGAGGATAGATTAGGGGAAATGGCTAAGGCCAAGAACCCTCTACAACGAACCTTTGTTCGAGGAACACCTTTTGTCCAGGACATTGTTGATTTTCCAACACCATCAAAGTTCAAAGCACCTGTTGTGACTCCCAAGTATGATGGGAAGACTGACCATGTCCTTCATATAGAATAATATCAAGCTGCTGCCGACATCTATGTTGTCCCCGACGAGATGAGATGCAGGGCATTCTCGAGAACTCTTACCGGATCTGCTCAGATATGGTATAATAATCTTCCTCGGGGTAAGATTTTAACTTTTCTTCAACTGGACGAGTTGTTCATTGGGAATTTCTGCTTTGGAGCAAAGCCAGTTAAACGAGTAGCACATTTGTTAAGTGTTAGACAAAAGGCTGGTGAGAGTATCAGAGATTATATAACTCGTTTTAATAACGAGAAACTCGAAGTCATTGATTATGAGGAGAAGACAGCGATTACCGCTTTGATGAGTGGACTGCTGCCAAATAAGTTGTACTACACTTTGGCTAAAGATCCACCTCGAACCATGTCGGACCTGATGGGAAAAGCGTCCAAGATTATGAATGCCGAGGAGGCTATGTCTGTGAAGAAGAATATGGACGCCAAAGAAACCAAGGTGGAATGTGATAAAGCTAAGAAGAAAGAGCATAAGAACAATGGTGGTGACAAACATTCCAAAAATAGGTCGTCATGGGAAGTCTTGAGGAAATTTGATAGTTACACACCTTTGAAGGCAAATATCAACCACGTCCTGGAAGAAATTAAGAACAACGAGGAGTTAAACTGGCCAAAGAAAATGAAGGCAGACCCTGACATGAGGAATAGGAAAAAATATTGCGAGTTCCACAAGGATCATGGCCATATGACCAAAAATTGCATAGCTCTTCAGAACGAGATTGAAACACTCATCCGACGAGGAAAGCTAGCAAAGTATGTTGATCAGGGAGGCGAAACAACGACCGAACTAGAGAGAGGTCTAGATCTCCTCGTCGAGCAGAGGAGAACAAGAAGAGAAACCATGAAGTTGATCCAGATGATGACCCCGATCTTCCCAAGAAACCAAGACAGCCAGAACGAGAGGTATTTTCAATACGCTTTAGGTCATTTAATTGTAATGTTATTACAAGAGGAGATGAAGGAGGAGGAGACCTTACTGCAGAAAGAAAATCTTACCTCGGTGAGGCTCAAGCTTGCTCGTACATTCAGTGAATAAACCTAGCTGAGGAAGATCGCCCGAGAAAGGTGAACAAGGAAAAATTGGTCATTGGTTTTTCAAAAAATGACCTTGCATGAGTTTTATATCCTCACGATTATCCACTGGTGATCAAGATGAGAATGAAGGAGGTAATGATTTCAAGAGTGCTGGTCGACAATGGTAGCTCGGCAGACATTATGTTCTATTCGTGTTTCGATAGTTTAAATCTAAAGCTATCTCAACTGGAGCCTTACCACAGACCCCTCATCGATTTTGCTGGCGAGAAAGTATTCCCACTTGGGATGATCAAGTTGGATATATTCATTGGTACTTGGCATGCTTGTCGGACAGAAAGAATACGTTTCTTCGTGATGGATAAGAATGTCCAATCATCGTACAATATCATCATGGGAATAGTAGGATTGAAGAAATTTAAGGCTGTACCATCTACAGTGCATCAGTGCCTAAAATTTCCAACAAACTTTGGAGTAGGAGTTATGAAAGGTGATCAAAAAGTAGCTCGGGAGTGCTATTAATCATCCGCCGAGCAAGAAGAACTGGAGGAATCAAAGAAAAAGACTACTACTTATCAAGTGGATGAAGGTGCAGAAATTGAAACCTTGGATCCTCGGGATGAGTCTCAACTCGTGAAGGGTCAAGTGGTGGAAGCTACTGAAAATGTTATTCTGGACGACGAGCACCCTGAGCGAACTACTCAAATAGGTTCATCGTTGGAGATCTCATTAAAACAAGAATTGATAACTTTCCTTAGAAGCAGAAGACAAACTTTTGCATGGAGTCATGAAGATATGCCTGGGATAGACTCAAATTTCTTATGTCACGAGCTCAATGTGAATAAGGAGATCAAGCTCGTGAAGCAGAGAAGAAGAGTATTCAGTCCCGAGAAGAATCAAGCTATACAGGAGGAAGTCGAGAAGCTCCAGAAAGCTCGTTTCAGTGAAGATGTTAAATATCCAGATTGGTTAGCCAATGTGGTGATGGTAAAGAAGAAAAACAACAAGTGGAGGATGTGTGTAGACTTCACCGACCTCAACAAAGCATGCCCAAAAGATCACTTTCCATTGCCCCGAATTGATCAACTGGTGGATGCTATCTCGGGACACGAGTTGCTGAGCTTCATGGATGCTTATTCTGGTTACAATCAGATCAAAATGAAACCTGAAGACAGGGAGAGTACTTCTTTCATTACCCCTAGGGGAACTTATTGTTATAATGTTATGCCTTTTGGTTTGAAAAATGCAGGTGCGACATATCATAGGCTGATGAATAAGGTCTTTGCTAAACAAATCAATGACAATATGGAAGTCTATGTTGACGATATGCTGACGAAAAGCAAGAAAGCTGTCGATCATCTAGTTGACTTAAGTCAAACTTTTGATTAACTAGATAAATATCAAATGAAGTTGAACCCGACGAAGTGCATATTTGGAGTACGAGAAGGCATGTTCCTCGGGTACATTGTCAATCAACGAGGCATTGAAGCAAATCCAGAAAAGATCAAAGCTCTATTAGGGCTGCGATCTCCAACAACGAAGAAGGAAGTACAGAGTCTCACTGGAAGAGTAGCGGCACTTAACAGATTTGTGTCACGAGCAACTGATAGATGTCTCCCATTCTTCATGACACTCAGAAAGACTTTTGAGTGGAATGATGAATGTGAAAAGGCTTTTCAAGACTTAAAGAAATATTTGGGAGCACCTCCACTGCTATCCAGGCCGGTGATGGGAGAAAAATTGTATTTGTACCTTGCAGTATCCGAGAATGCAGTTAGCTCAGCGTTGATCAGAGTGGAGAATGGAGTACAAAAGCCAATTTACTACACAAGTAAGGCCTTCCGAGGAGCAGAGATCAGATATCCAAGGCTAGAGAAATTGGCACTGGCGCTGATTGAGGCGAGTAGGAGAATGAGGCCATACTTCCAAGCTCATACGATAGTAGTATATACCGATGTGCCATTGAGACAAGCCCTTCATAAGCCAGAAAAATCAGGGAGATTGATGTACTGGGCAATAGAGCTTGGTGAATATGATATAATTTATAAACCCCGGTCATCACTAAAAGGGAAGGCTATAGCAGATTTCATAGCGGAATTCACCTATCCTGATACCCTCGAGGAGAAAAAGTTGCTCGCTGATCAACCTGTGGATGTTACAGGATCAACAAACACAAGCCCAGACCAATTCCGATTGGTAAAAGGGCGTGTGGATGTTACAGGATGTGATGCAGAGATAGTTAGGAGGACTCCGGACGAGGAACAAGAGTTGCTCGCTGATCAACCTGTGGATGTTACAGGATCAACAAACACTGGCTCAGACCAACTCCGGTTGGTAAAAGGGCAAGTGGATGTTACAGGATCATTAAATTCGAGCTTAGACCAACCCCGGTTGGTAAAAGGGCAAGAAAAGATGATCGACGAGGAGCGAGAAAATCCGGTGAGGATGAAAGGAAGCAGTAAATATTTCATCGAGGAACTCTGACTGATCAGAAATTTGAAGACGAGTTACCTATATGGAGGCTATATGTAGATGGCTCATCTTGCACAGCAGGATGTGGCGCGGGGATAGTTTTGAGCACTTCGGACGAGGTCGACGTGGAATACGCCTTGCGTTTCTAATTCAAAGCTTCCAACAATGAGGCTGAATATGAGGCCATGATTGCAGGACTTATTTTGGCAAAGATTATGGAGGCGCAGCAGGTTGTGATTTTCAGTGATTCTCAATTGATCATAAATTAAATGTTGGGAGTATATGCAGTTAGAGGAGAATTAATGATTAAGTATCATGCAAAGGCAAAGGAGCTGGTGTCAGAATTTGTCACTATTCAGCTGCTCAGAATACCAAGAATGGAGAATGCGAGAGCGGATGCCCTAGCTCGACTAGCGTCAGCTACTCGCACCGAGCTACGACGAATAATCCCAATTGAAGTGTTGGTTGGTCGGAGCATAGATGAAGATCTGACGATGAACTTTATTACCCTTGATTTAGGACCATCTTGGATGGATCCCATCAGGGCATATATCGAGGAGGGAGAATTGCCAATTGACAAGCTCGCAGCTAAGAAATTGAAGTTTAAAGCTGCTCGGTATGTATTAACTAATGGTGTTTTATATAGACGAGGAATTATGGCAGGTTTGCAGATATGTGTACATCCCACCGAAGTGAAAGATTTGATTGAAGAGATCCATGAAGGGTCTTGTGGAGCACATGTAGCAGGTCGGACTCTTTTACAAAGGGTGATGACGCAGGGATACTACTGGCTGATGATGAGGGCAGATTGTATAGCCTATGCCAAGAGATGTGACAAATTCCAGCGCTTTTCCTCCATCCGAAGAGCTACACAAGCATTGTTGACACCCATAACTTCCCCTTGGCCATTTGCTATGTGGGGAATTGACCTGGTTGGACCACTGCCAACGACTCGAGGAAGGTTCAAGTACCTCGTCGTCGCAGTGGATTATTTTACTAAGTGGGTAAAAGCTGAGCCACTCATTGATATGACGTACGAGAATGTGTACCAATTTGTTTGGAAAAACATCATTTGCCGATATGGTCTCCCTCATGCCTTCATCACAGACCATGGAACACAATTTGATAACGAGGAGTTCGCTGCCTACTGTCATCAATCAAATATTTTGAAGGTTCACTCAGCACCAGGCCATCCTCAAAGTCATGGACAAACTGAAGTGACAAACATAACGCTGTTGAACGGTTTGAAGAAAAGATTGGATGATGCGAAAGCAAACTGGATCAACGAGTTACAATCAGTACTTTGGGCTTACCGAACTACTCCCCGAGTAGCAACTGGAGAATCACCATACATGCTGGCGTTTGGAAGTGAAGTTGTCATACCTGCCGAGTTGGGTCTCCCAACACACAGGGTGATAAATTTCAATTCCCCTGTCAACGATTTAATGAGAAGGCTGGATTTAAACATGCTCGAGGAAGTTAGAGAAGAAGCAGCCATTAGAAATGCTGCTTACCAGCAGCGAACAGCTTTGTTTTACAACAAGAGGGTGAAGAAGTGCGACCTGAAAGAAGGAGACTATGTGCTGAAGAAAGTAATTCAAAAGCATAACAAACTGAAGGTTAACTGGCATGGACCATATCGAGTTACAGAAGTTGTTCGACCAGGAACTTATCGAATAGCAACTTTAGAAGGCGAGGAGTTTAAAAATGCCTGGAATGCAGAGCACCTGCGCAAGTATTATCAGTGATGTATATGTAACACAGTTCCACCAGTATGAATAAAATGAAAATATTCTGCAAGTCTCTCTTTTTATTGAAAAACATTCGGGGAATACTAGTGCTACGCACTACTCGGCAAAGCTCGGCAGACTACTCAACGAAATATTTCAAATTGTACCAAGTATGCTTGGTCGGGGATAAAAACCCACTAACTGTAGTTGGTCGACGAGGAGAAATATTCCTAAAAATGCCAACATGTTTGGCTAGGAAACGAAATATTCCAAACTGTACCAAGTATGGTTGGTCGGGGATAAAAACCCACTAACTGTAGGAAACGAAATATTCCAAATTGTACCAAGTATGGTTGGTCGGGGATAAAAACCCACTAACTGTAGTTGGTCGATGAGGAGAAATATTCCTAAAAATGCCAACCTGTTTGGCTAGGAAACGAAATATTCCAAACTGTACCAAGTATGGTTGGTCGGGGATAAAAACCCACTAACTGTAGTTGGTCGACGAGGAGAAATATTCCTAAAAATGCCAACCTGTTTGGCTAGGAAATGAAATATTCCAAACTGTACCAAGTATGGTTGGTCGGGGATAAAAACCCACTAACTGTAGTTGGTCGACAAGGAGAAATATTCCTAAAAACGCCAACCTGTTTGGCTAGGAAACGAAATATTCCAAACTGTACCAAGTATAGTTGGTCGGGGATAAAAACCCACTAACTGTAGTTGGTCGATGAGGAGAAATATTCCTAAAAATGCCAACCTGTTTGGCTAGGAAACGAAATATTCCAAACTGTACCAAGTATGGTTGGTCGGGGATAAAAACCCACTAACTGTAGTTGGTCGACGAGGAGAATTTATCGACCTTGGTTGGTCGGACACATTTTATGAAAAAATAAAAATCTACCGAGTATGGCTAGTCGGGGATAAAAACCCACTAACTGTAGTTGGTCGACAGGCAGAATTTAACAACCTTGGTTGGTTGTAAATATTTTAAACATTTTTTATACTCGTGACTTTATTATTAAGTGATCGAGCAATATTATTGAAACTTGGAACTTTTTAATTATTACTGAGTTGGTCGACGAACATCACAATATTGTTATTTTTAACAGATATGCATAAATGTAAAGTATTGATATTTACAAGATAATAGCAATAAAGATTTGCAAGTAAAAATGAAAGTCTTTCATTAAATTCGAAATAAATTACAAGTTACATTGATAATAAAATGAAAGTTACATTGATATGTATACTAACTGTTACATTAAAAATTCCTATTCTATTGGTCTTTTCCCCTCAGCTTTCGATACAGGTTCCTCGCCAGCAGGCGGATCATTTAAAGACTGAGGAGAATTAATGAAGTTGAGATCCTTCAGCATCCTGACGTTCATCACGGAAGGTCGGTCTAAAAGATGCTCGGGACGAGATACCTCAATTTGAGAATGCAAATTATAGTCACCGAGATACTTCGAAATTAGGCTCCGAGGAATGGCCCGAGCAGGGATCCATTCCATGTCCAGATTTTATGGTGGCACAGGCAGGTCGAGCAGCCCGGGATCATAGTAGTACCACAGATAATGACCCTGTTCGAGCTTCAACACACATAAGGCATTCAGCCAGCCTTGTTTGTAGCCCTCATTGTTGGCATTCTGGATACGATCATCCAAATGGAATAGTGTTGCGTTGTATCCAGCCATCCAGAACTGCCTGGGCTGTTTGTGGAACTGATATGTTAGCTTTTCCAGCTGCTCGTGGAGATTCTTGATGAAAAGCTCCTTATTCTCCAAGACTGAATTCTGCGCGGAGAGCTGTTTTTCCAGGTCCCTAATTTTCTTTGACATATCAGATAACGCCTGTTTCTTCGCCATTAGTTGGAAGGCCTGGTTCTCTAAGGCAGACGATGTCCTCTGTTCCTCGACAAGAACCCGAGATGCTCTAGCTCGTCCCCGAGGTGCCCTTGCTCGTCCCCGAGGAGATGTGGAAGGGACCGACCTCCTCAAGGTGTCCAACTCTTCCCTTAATTTGGCATTCTCAACCTCTAAGAATGAAAATCCCTCGTCAGTCACTGGGATTAGGGTTGTTGAAGAAGAGGCTGCAGACTTCAACTGTGATAGCTCTTTCTGCAAGTTGTTGTTTTCCTTTTCCAGCAGCTTGGCAATCTGTCTGCATTCCTCGACTTCGCCCCTCAGGGTTCTCTCCCTTACATCATAACCAGCAAAAAGCTTCTCGTAGCCCTTGTCAGCCATGATCAGCTTGTACTTCTTTTCATATCCTTCATGCAGCAGGGTAGTGGAGTCTTTGTATTGGAGCTGAAGGTCTTCGAGGGTGCCTTGGAGATCCTTGATCATTTCGTAGTAAGCCACATTATTAGCTACCGCTCGATCAAGCAGACACTTCAGGTATTGATATGCTTCCACTGCCTGCTCTGAAGCATCCTGGCCGAGGATATCGACAATTTGTGCAGCACTCAGGTCTGTGTGACCAACCTTGAAGTACTCATTACATTGCTGCAGTAACTTTGTATCATGGGCAGATAGCAGATCCATCCTGGCCAGAAACTAGCAGAGAAAGAAAAAGCAATCATCAATAAGAAAAACAAGCAGAGTATGAATAGAAGATAGATAACAGTATGCAAAGAAAAGTTCAAGTTTTATTAGATCATAATTCAAACTTACAAGTTCTAGATTACATTTGACAAAAAAGAAAAATATAAAGATAAGCCCGAACAACACTACACATTTTCCTTATCTCCCAAAACCTTCTCGGGAGGTTGGGAAGAGGAAGCAGGTTGCTCGGAGGGAACTTAAGGTTGTTCGGAGAGCACCAGTTGTTGCTCGGAAGAAGAAACGACTTGCTCGGCAGCAGACTGGATGGCTGGGGGGTGATCTCCCATCACCATTGAATACTCCTCAGAGGTAGCTTCGTCCTCTTCTAATTCTTCTGGAGTAGGAGGGGGACCAGGGTGTGTCTCTGGAAGAGCTCGGATGACTCGTCGACCTTCATTTCCTGAAGGGCAGCAACCCATCCATCCCTAAAATACTTTAGACTGCCATAGTCCACTTGAGATACCATGGCAGCACACCCCTTATCCCACCCCTTGTCCCAGCCAGAGCTGAAGGACTTCTTCACAGCAGCTTTCCTCTTGGCCTTCTCCAAGGCAAGCTTCTCGGACAGCAGGTTCTCAGCAGCCTTCAATTTATTTTCTGCCTCTTCCTTCTGCCGACCTACTTCTTGAAGATGGCCCAACCTCTCCTCAGCAACTCTGAGCTTATCTTCAAGCTCTCCAGCAGCTTTGAGCTTCTTTTCAAGCTCTTCATTTGCCTTCTCCAGGGCATTCTTTTTCTTCTCCAACTCCCTGGAGGCATCAACAGCCCGAGCTTTTTCTTGCTCGGAGGAGGCAAATTTCTTCTCCCAGATGGCTTTATCATCAGCATATTTTTGGCGAGAATCTGCCAGAGACTTGGTAGCTTCTTCCAGAGCTCCCTCCACACTGGACGAGGAGCAAGAAGCCTTAATCGCTTCATCCTTCTTCGGGATTATGTTGAAGCAGCTCGTCAACTGTGAACAGAAAAAGAAAGCAAGTTAGAAACAGAAATGACAAAGGGAATATGAAAATTTTTATGTAAAGATACTTACAGAAGCAAGGTGACGAGCAGCTAGTGAGGTAACCATATCCCGAGTAAGGTTTTCTTCGGTACCTTGAACCTCGGGAATGGTCAAGGACTTTACCGAGCTCATGTCAGATCTCGGGGGAACAAAATTGGGAACTCCAGTCCCAGCTGCTGGGGGCTGAGTAGTGGTGACAGCCAAATTGACCGAGGAGCTTTTCTTCAGCCTCCTCGGAGGAACAGTTACGGATTCAACCAAGGACGAACCCTTGGTCGATGATATCACAATCACCTCTCTAGGAGCAGCAGACCTGCTCGGAGCCACTGCGGGCTTCTCAGCAACCTTCTCGACAACTTTGGCAGGAGCAGCTGGAGGAGCTGCATCAGTCTTCTTTGTCCCCTCCCTTGTGACATCAATCCTACTCCTCTTTGCCTCCCCAGAACCGAAGGCAATTTTCTCAAATAGGGTGGGAGGTCTTCTCTTCTTCATCCTCTCGCTTAAAGGGACGTGAGATTCTGGCGAAGAACTTGCAAAGGCTGGTACTGGCTCTGCTTCACTGATCACTGGACGAGCAGTGAAGGAGGTTGTGTAGCTCTTGTACTGGAGCAGATACGAAGCCGACCTGATGTGCTCGTCGGCAACCCTTTGATGCAGACCCCAGATAAGTCCCAAATGCCTTATATTGACATCTGTTTCTTTTGGGCACTTTCTCTTGCTATCAACTGCAAATAAATAAACATTGTTATCAGTGACACATTTTATCAAACACAAAACAAACATGATTTCAAAATAAATAAAATAAAATAAAAATAACCTATCCCATTGCCATAAGGAGGGCATCTGGGACCCTGGTAAACCTCATCTCCGGTTAAAGGAGGGTGTTGCCAATTTTTTACAACAACCCCGTGTTCAAAATAATCCCTGTTGGCATCAGGGAGATTGACTACTAAGGCTCTATTTATAAACCTAGTTTTTAAATAATAAATATTATCATTAACTGCCCATCTATAGCAGTACATGATTTCTGGAATTCCTATACGAGTTCCATGCACTTGATTTAATTTATGCACCCCATTAACTATTCTCCATGTGTTGGGGGCTATTCGTGCAGGAACAACATCAAAGTACTGACAAAATTCCAGACACAAAGGATTTGGTGGAAAAAAAATCCACACTCAGCAAAAAAGAGACTGGGGAACCAATGTCCCTCAGCCAAATTGAAATAATTAGAAGGCTCAGAAAGCTCTTCCAAGACGACCCAAGAGGGAATGGAAAAATCAGATCGAAATTTGTCAAGAGACTCAACAGGGTAAACCATGATGATGAATTAAAAGAAATGAAGAAGAAGAAGGAAGAAGATCTTACAGAAAAAAGACTGAAGCTGTTGACAATGAACGACGGAAGAGATGAACGCACAAGAGAGTAGAAAACAATGAAAAACTCGAAGACGAAAATTTGAAAAGGTAGAAGACGATGGGAGTGTCTGTGAAGTTTAAATACCTTGCCTTGGGAAAAGGTGAAGTAATGATTACAAAAAAAGGATGATCACGTTACCGGCGGCTAAAAAGGCATTAAATATTGGCACGGGAATCAAAGTGAACAACAGCGGCTAAAAAGACAAAAAGTGACGCAGGAATCGAAGCACGCAGAAAAGTCCAAAAAAGCATGATTCTACGAATTGGGAAGGAGAAATAAATACAAGGGAAATGCTCCTAAAAATCAGGAAGACTATTTAAAGCTACCATATTCCGAGAAAGAATGTTCCATACTCCTCAAATTTCGAACTATGAAACATTGGGGGCTTCTGTTGATACCAAATTTAATCTGCTGACAAGGCCCAATCATATGAAGACACGTGGCAATCTACATGGCAACAACAAGCATTTCCGAGGAACTCACATGCTCCGAGGAACAATACCTCTCCGAGGAACAAGACTACAACGAGGAAGGCTAGTTCTTCGAGGAACACTGCTTCCCCGAGGAACACATACGCTCCGAGGAACAATGCCTCTCTGAGGAACTCTTGAGTACCGAGAAGCTTAGGCGGTCCGAGCAACTCAGGCGGTCCGAGCTGCATCTCGAACAAAGCATAAATAGCTGGATAACCAACAGTTCAACTGGTTCATTAAATGCTTATCATTTAGAAGCACACGCTTAAAGGGCATTAAATGTATTACCCTTTCATATGTATATCATTTAATGTATCACCCTTTCACATGACAGCCTCAGGGCTATAAATACATTGTACAATCCTCATTGTTAGGGGACCGAATCCAGACCCGGGAATCGAGAGAGGAATTTCTTGAGAACTTGTAATCGAGAATTCCTAAACACTCAGTAATAACACAACAGTGGACGTAGGCCATTCTTACAAGGCTGAGCCACTTTAAAAATCTTTTGTCCTTTTTATTTATCTGTGATTGAATTATTAGAGTGATCTAATTTTTTACATCAACAATCATTGTGGACTAAATTGAATTTTCATAAATAAATCATATAAATTGACTAATTACTTAAAGTGATCACTTCTTTTTACAAGTTAAAACCTGCAAATTTAGTCCTTAATTAATGGAGCAATCAATGGATTTTCTTCAATGAAGTAAAAATGGACTTTACCCCTCCCCCTTTAACTCTTTGACTTGGTCCAGGTTGACCCAACGATGACCCAAACCCGAGTCGGGGCATTTCATCCCACATATTGTTCAATGTGCTAATCACCCACACAATCTATCGTGCAGTTCTTCTGTTGATTTATAATATTCGAAGGGGATTGTAAACTTAAAGTCTACCTTAAAATCATGGAAGTTGACAGACACTCACTCTCAAAGGAATCTCTCCAAAACAAGATAAGGATTTTGTAAAACCTGGGCTTCGTACTTTGAAACATGCGTTTACGAAGTTATTTATACTTTAGAAGTAAAAAAAAGTTGACCAAAACACGTTTTCCAAAAATACGACCCTCATTCGAACCTCGTTTGAACAAGGTCACTTTCGACCGAGGTCCTCTTAAATGAAGTTCTTATCTTACGAAGATCCTGGAATGAAAATCAGGGTACTCGTTTGAAACATGCCTCTTATAAGGTGCCCTCGTTTAAATCAATGTATCTTACGAGTCCACTGGTTGAAAAATATTGAGCTCGATCGAAACTTCTTTCGATCGAGGGAATCTAGTTCGAACAAGATCTTCATTTTTTAGGGTTCTTATAAAATAAAATAAATATTTAAAAAAAGACATTTCCATTGTTTTTCAAATACAAGTTTTGTCGTGTCAATTCCTTACTTCAATGATAAACTAAAGGAAATGCAAAACTTGAAAACCTTACCCAACCTCAAATGTTCTTTCGTCTCAAAAGTTGAGTCCATTAGTCTATGTCACGGTGCTTTGTCTCTGTCTTCAATGATATACTCTTTACAACTCAATTGATTCGATACAAAGATACTACTGACACAAAAAGTTTGTTCCACAATAAATCAAATACATACTAAACCTAATGAGCGTAAAACATGCCCTTATATCCCATTAGCAAAAGACCAAAATGCCCTCACCCAAAATCAAACACAGACAATCACATTCCCTCAAAAATCCCAATCGGAACCCTGATTTCATCTTCAAACATACCAATAAATACAAAAAGACCACACCATTTCTCGCATGTTTCTTCAAACTATTATCAACACAAGCAATCTCAACAGCATGTCAACAAATGTCACATACTCAGGTCAAAATCCTTTCATCAGCACTCACTTTCATTCAAAACTCTACAACAAAACAACCATCGTCAAAAAGATCCATTTGGTGATCTCACTTCAACAAGTCGACTAATTTGTGAGGGCTAATTTGAAAGCGCAAATTGCCACCTAATTTCAACAAATCGATTTTGAAATTCAACATGTCGAGTAATTTGTACGAAACTCGGGTTCATTACAAAAATAGGTTTGTCATTGTGTACAAAGATCCATTTGGTGTTTGTGTGTGTTTTCATGTGTACCCCACTCATATCTGGTCTTTGGTTAATTTGAAGAGATCCATTAGGTACACACACACAGATCACGGGTTTGTGTTTTAGCAAGGTGGTGATTCGTGTGTTTCCTTGTTTGTGATATGCGTGCACGTTTGGGAGGGGGGGGGGTAAGAGAATGAGTTTTCATTTTGAATTTGAGAGGGTTTTGATTTTTTTTGTGTTTTTAATTTTGGATAGAGGGGTATTTTGGGATTTTATAAATGATTAAACATAAAAAAAAAAATCGCGTTCCAATCCAAATAGGAGCCGAGGGTTTGCCTGCGACCATGTAGCCACAACAATCAAATGAAAATTTTGGCAAAAAAAATCAAATGTAAATAGAATTGACATAACCATAAAAGTGGTTTCAAATTAAATAAAGCTCATAAACAGGAGGAAAAAAATCCAACAGCAGCATATAATATCAGATGCAGCATACCATCTTTACATAGCATCTCCAAGAAAAACACGCATTATAAGCAAGAGAAAATTCCTTCCAAGGATCAGGATTAGTAGCCACAAATTGAACAGTTGTAACAATCGTATAGCATCAGTGTCAACTCAAAAACATGCAAAACATAAACAGAATAATATCATATATTATCTTGCAAGTCTAATCTTCAGGAGCAGCCTCTTTGACATCGACGCTAAAGCTATATTCCTGATCGAAGCCCATGTACGAGTCGCACATGATATAAAGCATATACGTTTTCTTTCCTGCTTCTCCAGGAGCTGCGAAATCAAGCTTGACCTTCGATTTCCTCTGTTGCGGGACTCGTTTAATCGCCAACACCTGGTTAGTTTTCGTATCACCAACCACAAGCCACCACCCTTCTTCCTTAGATTTTGGATATCTAGGCACTTCAACGGGCCCCACCTCAGTCCTCCCCTCGAGATCCCTCTCTAGGGTTACCTGCTTATTAATATCGTCCCCAGCCCTCACGTTTTCACCATCCACATCATATGTTAAGTCAATGTTGGGGAATCGGTTACAGAATTTTGCGATATCGATCAATTGCGCATCGGACATTTGGAGTAGGTCCCGGCGCTCGTCGTCCTCCATCTCGACTAAATCAAACATGGTTTCTATACTCTTTCCGGGATTCTCTTGGCATCTCTTAGCCAAATCCTTGGTGAAATGCAGGAGCTGTAGAAGCATCGAGTCCCGTTCCCACATGGCTTGTGTTACCATTTGACTCACTTCCATAGTTAAAAGTGCTAAACTTAACCACCCGTTGCTCGAAATAACGTCAACCATGGCTTGAAGCAGCCTGCTAGCTGAGAGAAGCACCTCTTGTTGGTCACCAGCTAAATTACCCCCAACGACTGTCTCGAGAAATGGGCCTGCAATAACGCATTTGCCTTCATATGTGGGTCCGTGCATTTCGGGTTGTCAAAGGAAAACCGCTGGTTGTTGATTAACCTTCTTATCAGCTCCTCCTCCCCCGGACGTATCGGGAGTTGTTCATACTCTGATGCTGAAGCCAAAATCTCCAAAAGCCCCTTCAACTTTGTCTTGACCGTAAAAGAACTGAAACGCTCAATTGTTGTGTAACTGATGAAATAATACGACGCAATCATGCCAAGGTTCAGAGGAGAGAGATAAATGTCTTCCTCTATAGCAACGCATTTACTTGCTTCTAGATCAGTCAGTGTGTTTTCTACTAGCTCGGAAAGGTGATCTGAGAGATGCCTTTGACTAACACCTTGAAGATTATAGTAGTTAGGATTCCGAGTGAGCCGCCTGTACATAAATGTCCAGGTGAGATAATCCACAGCATCTTGCTTGCTTGTGATGACCCCAACCACGACCTCCGCTTTCAAATTATCATGCAGGTAGTGATGCAGATGACTTTCAATAGGGAACGCTTCGTATAAGAACTTGTAGTATTCTTTACGAGGCGCGTGGCAAAAGATAACGCACTTGCCAGAGTTGTCCACGAGAGGTCGACCTGCATGACCCATCATCTGCAAAAAGATCCGTGACTGGATAATCAGTGTGAGCGTTTTCACGCCCGTCGTAGAACTGCGTTCCCATAACCACCACCAAATGTGCACGCATTGGCACCCCCCAACACATGGAACTGCTCATTACGCAAACTTGAATCCAGCCAGTTTCAAATAGCGTGTTTACTATGTCTTGATCCGTAGATGTTAAACCCTCGTGTAAATACCCCACCCCATACTGGAGCGTCTCCCTCAACATCAGTTCTTTGATCCTAGCAACGAATGGCTCTAGGTCTTTCGCGGACTGTAGTAAGAAAATCGGTTTTTCCCCACTGTCCACGCTCAAGTAAGTCATCAGATCCACAGCAGTGAGGCGAGCGTGTTTCCTAGTCGGAACAAAAACAATAGCAGGTTTACCATTTTTGGCATGTTGAACAATCGCAGTGTACGTAGGCTTGGTCATTGCTTGCATTCTTGCTTCAAAGTTAGCTATGTCAATGCCCTGAATATGGATTTCTAGCGGGACTGGCCTGACAATTGAACAGACCATGAGAGGTAGCACCAATCCATTCCCCGAGATCCTTTGCGTTAGCAAGAGAAGTTGACAACGCCACAATACGGATCTTATTCTCACCCTGACTCGCAATGTATCTCATCCTCGAGACTATCACCTCAAGGATGGGACCACCTTGACCTCCAATCAAATGAAGTTTGTCTATAATGAACAGACTAACTTGCTGAATGTGCTTCCTCTGCTTCCATCGCCGAGATAGGGCATCCCATTTATTGGGTGTGCTGATTATCACTTGACCTCTCTCGAGAAGTTTCAAATCAGTTGCCGTGTAGCCAGTTAATTCAACCACTCTCATCCCAAGACCTTCTCCAAACTTTTTCTTCCAGTCATTATACCGTTCCTTAGCAAGAGATTCAACGGGAGCAATATACACGGCACACATGACACCTTTCTGGTGGTTCCTCAATATAGCAAATTCTACACATACGGTTTTACCGCTCCCCGTGGGTGCAGCAACCAAGACATTATCATCCGTGTTTGTACAACACAGTGAAAACCTGAGTCTGGACCGGGTTGAAGTGCTTAAACTCATGATAAAGTGCCTCGTACGATGGATTCCTTAGCACAGTCACGGGCAGGGGTTGCAAGTCCAGTAACTCAGTTGGGGGAGGATATTTTTCTGGTAAGATCAGGTGCCTGAAAGAAACAGGCAAAACAGATTGCGAACCGAGTCATCTATCCGATACAACACGAATGAAGTATTGAGGCGGTAATGGTTCGTATATCGGGACTGTGAAAAGTGTGATCCTCGTCGATATACTGCTTCTTCAGCATGAAATATTCATGGTGAAGAACAAATTCCCCATCGTTATCCTCCACAATCACCCAAAACGGCTCTACATATCCGTGGACTTTGTCCTCCCACTGAAAGTCAGGGTTAATAGTGAGTTCGACCCTTAAAACAGTGCGGGTAATTGGTAGAACATGTGCGGCCAGGTTGAGTTTAGGGAACTGGTGAATGAACTTATGAAGGTTTCTTCCCATCTTAGGGAATCGGATAAGCTCTCCAATCTCTTGTGATGAGAGATCGTAATATCTTTCCCAAGCCAAATCTTTCTTCTCCAACTTCATCAAAATCTCTTTTGGAATCCCGTTGAATTGGCGGAGGGGTGTTTGGAGGCTCCACATCCTCTTGTTGACCATTTTGCACAAGTTCATTGCCTTCTTGGTTAGCTGTGCCCATCCTCTTTTCAAAACAATCTCAAAAAGCGCTCACATAAGACGTCCAGCACTCTGCAAAAGTGAACACAATATACCTTCGTTTAGCTTTTAATCTCCAAAAAATAACATTTACATTTACTTCAGATAATAGAAGAGGGGCCTTGTTTCATACAGTAATTAAGAGGATTAGGTGCAACAAACTCCCTATACTTCCAATTTTCTGCAAACCCCTGAACTATGTATTTGTTGCAAATACCCCCTTCTGTGGATTTTTTAGCTGACATTTTTCACATGGGGAGATTTGTAACAAATTGCATAGTTCCGCGGGGGGGGGGGGGGGGGGGGGGGGGGTCTTGAACAAAAAAAAGTTCAGGGGATTTCTTGCAAAAAATTGGAAGTTCGGATTTTTTTTAGGCTAATTAATATTAAGTTCATTACAAATTTAATCCTAAATTTTGGTGTCAGTTGCAACCAAGATGTTTCAATTCTTGCAATTTAGACTATGATACTTCAAGGTTTGATCTGCAAAAATTAAAACTTAAAGCTTATGTTTTTTATGTAATCAATAGGCTCGAATGCAAGAAACTCCCTAAACTTCCAAGTTTTTTGCAGAAACACTGAACTATGTATTTGTTGCAAATAGTAATACCCCTCTTCTGGGAATTCTTAGTGACATTTTTCACATGGGGAGATTTGTAACAAAATGCATAGGTTCAGGAAGGTGTTCTTGAACAAAAAAATGTCAGAATATTTCTTGCAAAAGTTTGGAAGTTCAGGGTTTCTTTCGGCCAATTAATATTAGGTTTATTACAAATTTAACACTAAAGTTTAGCGTCAAATGCAATTTAGAGCCAGATGTTTTAATTGTTGCAATCTAGACACTGATACTACTTTTGAGGATTGATCTGAAAAAATTAAAACTCGCTATGTTTTTGTATGTAATTTATGAACACCGTGTCAGAGGTCAGAGAAAGGCCTTCAAGCTTTAAATGTGAAATATATGCTTGAAGCAAGACATTGATCTTGGCACTAGGCTCTTCTGAGGGAGAATAACCAACAAAGTTCAATATCACCCATAGTCGGCTTCAAATGCTCATTATACGTGGAAATCGTCCCATGAGTTATATAATAGTAGCTAGCAATCCGACCCAAGTCGGTGACCTGGAAATATCCACTCTTTCTATCATATTTAACCAGGTTATTCTTGTCCAATACTGTTGCTGCAGAATGAACCTGCAAAAAGAATTAGAACAAATCAGATAATAATAATGACATATACGTGAATTTAAGAAGATCAAATATATAGGAAAAAAACAATAGTCTAAATCAAAACAAATAAATAAACAATACTAGGAAAAAAAATGGCAATCTTCATAAAAAATAATGACAAAAGGTTTAACGTACTTTGCATGTTTTTGTGGGTCAAAAAAACTTCAATCTAATGTTGTCGCCTTTCTAATGATGTCGCGTTTAATTTCTGAGAGTGCATTCTAGTTTATACAAATGATGAGGTGATAATTTCAGTTGTTCCTGTAAATCACTCTTTATTTATCTTCAATTAACTAATTTCTCTCTCTATATATACATACACACACATAGATATACAAACAATGAACAGGGACTGTATAGCGGGAGTAAGGCATCTCTATTGATCATAGGGGTGGGGTGCTGTTTTTTTGTTTTGAGGTTTAGTTTTCCTATTGTTAAGCTGCTTTTCTAGTGTAATTAATGGATTCCTGATCCATACATCGATTGTATATTCAGTTACCACACTAGACTATCTTGTTTCTGGTCCAAAATAAATAAACACACAATAAAGCCCAAAATCTACACATTTTCCTCAATGGCTACCAACATTATGGTTTTGACTAGAGGGAGGTGGTGGATGGTGTGGCACTTTGCCATTCAAACTCCAATCAGAGCATCTACCTTCTTCTCCGATCTTGTTCATTTAACCATTAGAACTCCAATCAGTGTAGGCTTATATCTTCAGCTTATATTGAAGGAGAAATTTTGAAAGCTTTTTTGTGCAAAAAAAGAAAATTTAAGGGGCGTACACCAGGAAATAGCTAAGAGCGAAGGGTCTTTGTGAATAATAGAGAAGACCGACACTTGCAAAGACCATGCTGAAGGAGAAAGATGAATGGCATAAATCGAAATAGAGACATGATATGAAAAGCTCTATAATCCCTAAAACATGTAGTCTTTTTATTACATTCAATTAGCCCCCAAAATGAAGGCTTACATCACTTAATATATTAAACCAACTCTCCCCTCCCTATCTGCAAATTCTAACTCTACTCTGATCTGCTAAGGAAATGTATAACTATATATAGATAGAGTTCTAAATACCACACACGCCAGTTACTATACCACAAAAGGACTTCTATTCCTATGTAACTCACATACTGATAATGATAATCTTATTGTTCTCTAAAACATGCTGGAGTATATAATTGCAAGGCTAAAATTTGACTGTAAGTGATAATTAAAAATTGCATTATGAAGTTTACTAGTTATTAACAGTAGAGTGATAATATCTTTCGCAACAATTCACCTTTACTGCAACTATAATATCGTGGAGACTATCTCAAACACGATGATACATTTTTTCAAAATTAAACTAGAAATTTTCACCAACTAAAATCATTTACAAAAGTTGCTTGTGTGTGGGAGTGTACAGCAGATATGCCATACATGCGTATATATATGTACATATATACATATTCAACATTTATATTAAACAGTGAAGAGGGAGAGATACTGCCCCTGAGAAGAATGTTGTGTGTATATGCACAAACATACATACATAAATATATATATAGTGGGGTTTGTACAGCTTAAAGTATCATATCAACACGAAGAATGCTTAGTATTCCTTGACAAAGACGTATGATTGAGAAAGATTTATGTTTTCTTCGTTTATTAGATTGCCTTGCCTAAGTTGAAAAAGAAAGTGGTTGAAGAGAGAATGGAGAGGAGAAAAGGAAATCAGAGTGGAGAAATATAACGAAAAAACAAACAAAAAAAAGTGAGAGTAACAGAAGTGGAGGAGATGAAGGAGAGGGGAGAGAAGATTGAGAAAGTGAGATTAAGAGGGAAGGAGAGAGAATATAAAGGAGAGAGAATGAGAGAGATGAGAGGTAGGGGACACAACATGAGGGAGAGAGAGAGAGAGAGAGAGGGAGAGAGGTATAATATGTTCTGGATGTATTTTGGTCATAAAATATGCTTGTGGATTAAGCTTAACTAATAAATATGGGATTTTTGAAGTTTAAAAACTTCTGGGGCTAAGCCAAAGAGATAAGAAGAGTGGATGTCTAATAAAGCATTAAAAAGTGGGGTTTAAGTCAAAAAAAGGTAACAAAAGTAGTAATAATAGTAAAGGGGAGGAAAATTAAATCCCCCAAATCCGATCATCGATAGGATTTGGCCCCACCCTAAAAAACAATTCATCAAAATCACCTAATAATTCACCCGACTCAACTTGTGGGACCAGTTACTAACTCGTTCCCCCTTATATTGGTTCATATGACAAGGGTGGTTGAGGTGAAATAATCAATCAATCAACTTCGTATCAAGAACCAGTTGAGGGATCTTTTGCAAGGGATAATCCCCCTATTAAAGTAACATCGGTGGAGGTTGGTTTGGGAAGAGGAATTCCCAAGATATTGATCTCGCCCGGGTTGGGGTTGCTACCAATGAGAATGTAAATTGGTGGAAGCTTAAAAAGAGAAACATCTAAAATCACAGCTCTCAATCATATTCAATACAAAATATAAAGTGATTACAAGAGGGGACCACTCGTCTTATTTATAGATAAAACTAAACTTAATCCTTAACAAATAACTAAAAAATAACGAAACTAATTAATGAAAGGTAATAATCTTATTATAACTCCTATACGACCCACCATCCACATCGCTCTCCCCTCACCACACGCACACCCAAAAAAAAACTCAACCACGAGTGGAAAATTACAGAATCCGTGCAATAAAAATTAATACTTTAAAATTTTCCTCGGCTTCAATTTCAAACCAAACTGCGTATCATTTTTAAAACCCAAATATCAGCTTCCAGCAGTTTTAAACGGCAAACATGGGTTGTATCCAATCTTAAGCCCACACTCCTATTAAACCCAGGCCCAACTCATCCTTGGGGCGAATTCAAAACAACCCCAAATAACTTGTCTTTATGTGAAGCCAATCACCAAATTGGTCGGGATCATAGTTGTCAAATCGTAAATCGGAAACCCTATGAATAGTGAATCGAATCAAATCGTAAGAATCGGTATAAATGTAATAAATAATATATAAATGCATAGAGAACACATTAGAATGTAATACAACATATTATGACCTAAAACATATTTGTTACTTTTTTTAACCATTTTGATGACCAAATATTAACAAAAACAGCACCCACATAAAGATTAAACACAAAAATATATTACGTCAAATGGTTACAAATGTAATACATAAAGATTAAACACAAAAATATAATAACACAACATAAATATGTCATATAATAATAATAAAAAATACAACATAATAATACAATATAAATATACATCACATTTTTTCTCTATAACTCGGTTTCGTAAAGGATCATTTGTTGTTTGTTTCTTTTTTATTTGTTTTATTAAAATGCATGTATGATTATAAGGGGAAAAAAGCACCAACTGCGAAAGAAAAAAAAAACTTGGCCCATAAGAGCGAATTGTGAATTGTTGCTCGAGGCGCCGATTCAGCCCGATTTATTAACCACAGACGATTCTCAACTCCGGTTGAATCGTTTTATGTGAGGATTGAATTGAATCGTACGATTTTGATAACTATGGTCAGGATGCAACGAAGGATCCATAAAGCTATCTGCACCTTCGAGAACAACGCTCTCGTCGGAATAGCTATCCTCCCTCGTGAGCTCTTCCCATATATGGATTCAGGGTTACACAAAAGCCTGCACGAATGAAAGATGAGGGCACCGACAGTAAGAGCCTGTTTTGATGCACAACAAAGGACCACAAGCATGGTTCAAAGTCTCGACCGAGTCAACTCGGAATCGGTCAAGTTGACTCGGGATCGGCATGGGACGAGACGATACCGGGTCACGAGTCGAAAAAAATACATATACAGACGACATCGGGTTGAATCGCCGATATATCGACCGATTCGAGATAATGGGCTGATATATCGGCCGAGATAAAGAAAATCGAACGAGATGAACTGAAAAAAAGGGAATCTTGTATAATCTTTAAAAACAAGTAAAATCTTGAAAAAAAGCAGGGATTATTAAAAAGGATTTACCTTTTACAGATGTGGAGGACAAAACCAAGTCACGAGTGTTGATAAAAAGTGCCATCTTGTGTTATAAAACAAACCAACAGCTTTCCAAATCATACATATTTGTGTTTCTTCAAAAAAAAACTGCTTGAAGCCCTAGTTAACACGCCGGAGAAGAAGAAATCCCAACTGGTATGACCGGCTCTCTCTCTCTCGCTTTCTTGTTTCGTTCCTTTTTTTATTTATTTAAGAGTGTTGGTGCTGTTTTGGGCATTATCCGAGTGTGTGCGTGTTTTGGGGGAGAGTTTAAGAGGTGTGTGCATGTGTTTTTTTGGGAGAGTTTAAAATAAATTGTAAAAAAAAATAACTCTAAATAACCCTATTTTTTGTATTTGCCTTTGTTAACATGCATTTTTTTTAAATAACTCTAAATTGTATTTTTTTTCACCATAGTTTATGTTTTTAAATAATATTTGCATTCTTTTAAAAAAAATACAATTTAGAGTTATTTTTTTAAAAAGGATACAAATGTTATTTTTTTTACAAAAAATATACAATTTCATTCTTTTTACAAAAAATCTTTCAAACATACAATATTCTCTTATTTTTAAAGCTCCACCCAGCGGCACACAAAAATAGCAGACTCTACTAAAAAATAAAAGTTGAGTTTTTTTTTAGTATAGTTATTTTTTACAACATTAACTCTTGTAAAATATAGCATTTGCATCCTTTAAGAAAAAGTACATTACTAAAAAATAAAAGTAGACTTATTTTTTTAGTCGAGTTATTTTTTAATAAACTTTGACCAAAATAACATAATAAAAAAAAATAACATTTGTATCTTTTTTATTTTGTAGAATGGCTCCTAAACTAGATATTTGGTGGGAGCATGGAACTGCTGTTGGTGGAAATAAGAAGAAGATTGTTTGCAATTACTGTAATAAAGTCGTTAGTGGTGGTGTGACCAGACTAAAAGAACACTTGGCGGGAGTGCAAGGCAATGTCAAACCGTGTCGCCATGTTCCTAGAGAGGTAGCAACTAATATTAAAAAAATTCTTACAGCTGGTATGAAGCAACGGGCCCTTGAGAAGAGGAAGAAGGAGAAACAAGTAGAGAATTTGCGAGAGCAAACCCAATACTATGATGAAGATGATGGCAGTGAAGATAGTGATGACGTTAATGAAGATGATATCACTCGTTTAGAATTGGCACAGTTGAAAGCTGCTATGAAAGAAAGTCGAAGAATGACAGGAGAACAACATAGACATTCAGTTTTCGGCGCAAGGCCATCCACATCTGGGCTTAAGCGACCGCACGTGTCTCAATCGTGGTCATTGAAACAGGGGGTTGAATTGCCTGCTCGAAGAATTGACCCTTCCATGTTTAGGTCGAGGAAGTCTACTCAGAAAACTGTGAAATCCATGTTCTCTAAAGATGGAGTCAAGAAGGTTGGGAAGGCTATTAGCAAGTTCTTTCATTTTAATGCCATCCCGTTCTACGCTGCTGATAGTGGACCTGCCTATCAACATATGATTGATACGATTGCTACAGAGGGTCCGGGGATTAAAAGTCCAAGTGGTTATCAGATTGGAGGCGTTTACTTGGATGAGGAGGTAGAAGAGGTGGATGCGTACATAGCAACTCTAAAGGAGAAATGGCCCGAGTATGGTTGCACAATCATGTGTGGCGGGTGGAGTTCAAGGACGAAGAAGTCTATCATAAACTTCATGGTATACTGTGATCGTAATATGATATTTCACACTTCATGGTATAAACTTCATGGTATAAATGAGGTATCACATTTGTTTCCATCGAGTTATATTTATCCTGTGTTCTAAAAGGCGCGACTAGGCTTAAGGCTTGAGAGAAACGCATCGCCTACGCCTTATTACGCCTTATTCTTGGTAAAAGTATTAAGGCGCACTTTCTTTTAAAATAAATATGCCTTAGTGAAATGATATCGCCATTTAAAGACTTTTTTTTACAAATCGGACCAATATCTCGTCCAAAACAATCAAAATACATTTTATATATTGATTATGGAGCATGAATATGAGAAAGATGCTACCAAACATACGAATATAGTTTCAAAATTCAAGGTATGTATTATTTTATTATATTATTAGCCTTAGAATAATTAAAATAATAAAAAAAGGAAAAACGCCTTTTTACGCCTAGGCTCCTAAGGCTTGAGGCTTGACCTCTACGCCTCGACCACGCCTCGCGCCTTTTAGAACCTTGTATTTATCTCATATATGTATTGTTTTTAAATTGATTTGTTTGCTTTTTAGGTTAAACTCTTTACGGATAGGAGAGGGGAATTTGGTTCAGATCTTACCAAACAAGCAATTACATCTTCTCTTCCAGCTGAGTGGTGGAAAAATTACGATGATGATGCTCCCAATCTTAGGCGCATTGCTATCAAAGTTCTGAGTCAAACATGCTCATCTTCGCGTTGTGAGAGAAATTGGAGCACATGATCTCTCATTCATACAAAACTTCGCAACCGATTGGCAATAAAAAAATTGCAGAAATTGGTGTATGTGCATTACAATTCGCGACTTAAAGTTAGGAATTTGATGTGCATGCGAGATACCGAAGATTTCTACAATCCGATAGACTTGAATTTAATATTTGAGGAGGATGACATCTTGGATGAGTGGACCTGAGAGAATGATGAAGGGGTCTTACCAGACGATGACTTAAACTGATTGGATGAAGGTATTCAACAAAGCGAAGGGGAAGGAGGACGAGGGGGTCACAATCAACCGGCACTAGTTAGGGGATGATGGTCAGCAAGATATTCCTGATACTTATGGTAATCATGAAGATGATGATGAAGATGAAGATGACGATGACGATGACGATGACGATGACGATGACGACCAAGGTGGTGGTAGGGGAGATGTTAGTAGGGAAATTGCGAATGGTAGCAGACAAAGGAGTGGAGTTGGTGGTAGCCAACAAAGGGGCGGTTCTTACAATACTGGTACACAGCACGGTGACATGGGCAAAATGAGATGAAAACTACTATGCCACACAAGACACAGATCATGGTTATCGCCAGGAATCAGTGAACAACGGACGCATTTAGACAATTTGACGAGATTCCCTAGTAGTGACGAGTATTCAAGCGGATATAATCCGCAACGTCTTGATGATCAATTGTGGGCAATGGGTTTAATGACAGATCATACATACCGCGGTGGAAGACATAGTATCTCTGGGAGTGGGAGTGGCACAGATAGTTATGGTCCGGCACAACTTCCAAGATCTACTAGTACTAGTACAGGTGGATACAACCATTATGGATCTACTTAGGGCTGTTTTTTTTTTTTCCGAACATTACGATTTTTCCGATGTCCGATCCGATATTTTTCGAGTTTGGAACATATATAAGGTTTCCGATTTTCGATTTTCGATTTTTCCGAATTAAATTGGATAGGAAATTGGAACTATGTTTTAAATTCCGATTTTTCGATTTTTCCGATCCGATTTGATTTTTCCGATTAATTTTACGAATATTTTTTCCGAATATTTTTTTCGATTAATATTCCGAACATTTCTTCAGATTAAAATTCTGAATATTTTTTCCGAATATTTTCTATATATATTTTTTTACCTTATAAGTTATATCCTTATGTAATAAGAATGTGTACAATTTAGATTTCCCTTATTTTTTACCTTACCCCATATATATATATATATATTATGTTGTTAGTAGAGAGCAACTAGGGTTGTATGATATCCTTATTAACATATCTCTCACATCTCTCTCTCCCTCTCTCGTCTCCCCCCTTTCTCCTCAGCGGCGCATATCTCTCACCTCTCTCTCGACCCGATCTCTATACGGTCGTTCGACCCCTTTCTTCTGCTCTCGGAATCACAGATCTGTTTACATCGTTCGACCCTTATAGTCTCAAACGAAGGTAAGCCTTTTCTAGTTTATTTTTATCTATTTCTACTTATTTACAGATCTGTTTACATCGGTTTATAGGGTCTATTTACATCTTGTTTACTTCTGTTTATAAGATCGGTTTACATCTTATTTACATCTGTTTACATCTTTTTTATTTCATCTACTTATTTTGATCTTGTTTACATCTGTTGGGATCGGTTTATAGGTTTAATAGGTTTGTTATATTGATCGGTTTATAGGTTTACAGATTTGTTTACATCGGTTTGTTATATTGATGGCTGCGGCAGAACAGAAAAAAACTAATTTCTAATTTCTCATACGGTCTTCATGCGGCAGAACAGAAAAAAGACCATATTTATAATTTCCGAATTATTTCGATTTTTTTCCGATTTTCCGATATTTCCGAATTCGGAAACTTTTTTGATTTTCCGAAAAAATTGGATAGGAAATTGGAACAAATATTTTATTTCCGAAAAAATTGGAATTTTTTCGGAAAGGTCATTTTTCCGATCCGATCCGTCCGAAACACAGCCCTAGATCTACTAGTAGCGGCACAGCAGGTAGTGGATATTATCAAGGATGCAATATGGTGGGTCTTCAACTGATAGTTTTGGGTATAGAGGTTTTGGATATTATCATCACGGTAGTCAACCGGGAGTTCGTTCAGCACAAATTCTAAATTATGGATCATGTAGCCTGTCATCCCAACCATCTGAGCAATATGGTTCGTATTTCTTTCCTTACCCAACTGAAAGATATTACCCCTATCCAAATCCATATGATCGATACCGCAACTAGATAGGGAGATGAAAATGATGAAACATTGTAATCATTTCTATTTATCTTCTATGTAATTTTTTTATCAAGTTTTACGTGGCATGAGATTGTTTTTCAATATTATTATTGGTTTACTATGCAATATTGAATCTGACAACTCTGTCGCGCTTCAGTATAACCAATTCTACAATGCAATTCATATTGAATTATGGGTTTGAATGTATCTCATCGGTCCACGTTAATCTTATTTTTTTCGGAATTTTTTGCGCTATCTAAATAGCGTATTTATGCGTATCGCCCGATGTCGTGACCGAGTTGAAAATCGGGTGTCCGATACCGAGGCTTTGAACCATGACCACAAGAGACAGGATGGGGTCAGGTTGTGGCCAAGTGTAATCGACAAGAAGTCGGGCAGGAAAAAAATGGAATTTGTTGAATACCGAATCCAAAGATGACGTCATTTTTTATGATGAACCTAGAATCAAGAGGTGATCGCTCGGCTTGTTTTAGCACATTGTCGACGAAATCACTCTGTCAAATCAATAGAACATTTCGAGTAATAGCCCTAACTCATGACCTTAACACAACCACTTAGCACAACTCAAGTCAACTCAACCAAGAGTAATTGCCGATTAGATTATAACATCCTTGTTGGACAAAAAGATATATACACAGAAATCGAGAATCACCTCTCTCAAATCAAATTTAATATCAAAAAATTCAAGTGACTACAGGAGGGGGCAGTAGCTTATTTATGGATAAAATTAAAGTTAGTCCATGATTAAAAAGCACTAAAAAAAGGAAACTAGATAACAAAAGGTAACTAATAATCCGAATACAACTCCTATAAAAATAGCTATTTAAATTACTAATGATTACAAATTATTCTACCTTTTGAAGATCGAGAAATCCCTAATAAGAGGACCCACAATCCACCATCCATATCACAATGGGAGTGGGCCGAGTGCCAAGGAGTTGGGAAGACATGATTAGTGGGGGAGGGTTGATGGTGAGCGGGTAAAACAATTGTCTCACTTTCGTTCCGAGCTCATTGACGCTCTGTAACAAGGCCTTTTTTTTTTGGTATCATACCACGTGGTGTCCAGGCCAGCATTAAGCGCCCCTCGACTAATCCACGTTCGCGGTTCGTGACTTCCGCTGGCCAAGCATTATTTTGACAGTGTCAGGGATCGAACTGAGGACCAAACTCAATCCACCCCCAAGACTGTCCCAATGGCAGCCTTATACCCAAGAGGCTTGGTTAAGTTCATACGTTGCTAGGCATCGTAAACTTCGTTCTTTCGTTTAAAAAAGGGCAAAAGAGTGGAACAGCGTCGACCAAATCAACTCACATCTTCACCGGGCTAAACCACATTTTTTAAAAGTTTAGGAGGCTAATACATACCACTTTGTGATAGTTCCACCTCGCCGAGGCCACCATGTATCACGGACAAACCTGTAAGGAGGCTGGCCATGGTGCCTTTTCCACGCATTTAACCTATCCAATGATCGTGGCCCTTATACGAGGGCAAGCCCAGCATTCTAGGCAACGGTCGGATCTCACATGGTGGGTTCCAAGCAATTTTGGCATCAATGCATACCACAGGGAGCTCTGACATGGCTCGCTGGGACTCGATTCTCCTCCAATCTGCTCCCATTGCAGAGAACAGTCTTGTCATATTTTCAATGAGATGCTACTTCATTTTTAGGGCTTGTAAGGCTTTTGGGGTCGTACCAAATTGATTAGTGTGATTACTACACTAACAGACACCAAGAGCTAACGATGCCCTAATACCATTTTGACGTGAAATGAAAATACACACAAAATTATGAATTTCTCAAATCCCTAAAAGAATGGAGTAGTCATTCTACTTCATTCAATAAGCCCCGAAAGTGAAAGCTTAAATTACATAAATAAGACAAAAGGATTAAGGCAACTCTAAAGTAGGCAGAAAGACCAAAAGGGGAATAAAATATTCCTTCAAATAATATACCTACTAAATACTAAAAGTGCTAATAGTCAAATACTAAAAGGGGATGAAAAGGGAGTAATAATCAAATAAAAGGGGATTAAAAGGGAGGAGAGGCTACATAGGAGAAGTAAAACAAAAATTACAATTCAGACTGAATTTCCCCATTTATTATTTCCGAATTTTATGTCGAGAAACATGTTCATGAGACAAATTAGTAAACCGACTCCATTTAGACTGACCCAGCACATATATAAATTCATCGGTTAGATTATATCTAAATCAATCCATCCCAATCCACATCATCATTTCTATAAAATGCCATAATGGGAAGAAAAAAAAATCCCCATCAGCATTTCATTGAAAAGATAATGGACACTATATGATGACATGGAATGAAATGCAAATCAATAAATAAAATTTGGATCTACCAACCATTTTAGCAAGGCCTCCACTCCTAAAAAAATCGAGTTGACAAACAGTTTTTTTGTTAGGCCAAAATACCTCATTTTTTAAACTAAAACATTTACCCCGCCTAAACAGTAAAGATAATTAATTTAACAAATAAATAAAAAGTAGCTAATAAACTCTAAATTATATTAAAAGAATATTCAAAGTCATAGAAAATGCGAGGAGGAGAGGGGGTTAAACAATCCTGTTACTCGAAACAAACTTAATTGTCCAGTGTGAAAAGAAAAAAAAAAGCCAAGGAAGTGACGATTTAACCAGAAATCTGGACAAGCCCAGCAAAAGAATCGCTGGGTTGGACAATTCGGTGACTCATAACAAACTTATTTGCCCAGCGCGAAGAGGGGGAGGGGGGGAGGGGAACGAAACAGACATCATAACCAAAAATCTAGATAATCCCAGCAAAAGAACCGCCGGGGAGCCTCACAAGTGTCGGGAAATAGAGCCCAGATTGATATTATGCACAATAAACTATGGCACATGCAATGATTGATCGCTGGGAAACCCAGAACAGATGCTTATAAACGATTAATAGATTCAATTTTTGTGGGTAAACTTATTAATTAGTCAAAATTTGGGTAACTTTAAAAAAATGATGGATAGATTCAAAATCTCCCATAACATACTCAATGTTGTTTCTGAAAAAACATAAGCTTCATGGACAAGTTGAAAAAGTGTCCCAAGTCCATCTTTGTTTTGAGGGTCATTAAGTCAACAATTTTTTTTAAATGAATTGGATAAGTCTAAAGACCTGAACAAAACAACATAATATTCAAAAAACAACATAATATTCAAAAATGAACTAAGCGATTATATGCAAAGACCTGAACAAAACAACATAATATTAAAAAAACAGTAAATTAATAAGTCTATTCCGTGACACCTCAAAAAAGAAAGAGAACTGACAATTAGATGTGGAAAACTAGACACTTTTGCTGACATGCTGCCTATAGCCTTCTAACTAGAAACGATACGGTAATATACACATGGGTAACTGAACGCTTAAAGCAAATGCATGAAGCTCCTATAGAGAATCTCTCCCAGAACTGGACATTTACACATGGGTAACTGAACGCTTAATAAAGCTAGTGCCTGAAATTTTTAATGATAGTGAGAGCACTTTTCTAAGAATGGGACACTTGGAGGAGTTAATAGGGACATGCTGTGAAAAATATATCATGTAACTAACTGTGAATTACTTTAGTCCAATGTTCATATCATGAGAAGGCAGGAATTACTATAAAACTGCATACTTGTTAGAGCCATAATCAGCTCTCCTCTCCTCCAATAATAAATCTCTGGTCAGAGCATCAGATGCTAAACCATATAGCATAGGATTTCGTAACATGCGAACATACAAGTAAGTGTAGCTTAGCCAATTGCACGCTTCCTTGGACAGTTCCAAGGACGATTTCTGCATTCAACTGATCAGCCAATTTGGACACGAACTGACTTTCAATGGGAAGCTGTTGATTCATCAATGAAAGATAATATTGCAATTCGCTATGTCCAGTTATTATAATTCCTTCTCCATAAGAGTCATATTGAGGCCTTCCGGCACATCCAAAGAACTCAGTTCCGTCCATGCTCCTTTTTCAGGATTATAGATCTGCATACCTTTAATAATCACAGTATGAGCAGGCAAATTGACACCCCAAGCAAGAGTTGCCGTGGAAACCAACACTTGAACATGTCCATCAGCAAAGAGATCCTCAACAAGTTGACGGTCAGCCCTGGCCATCCCTGCATGGTGAATAGCAAAACCATATGGCAATAAGTCCTTAAGGTCGTTGCTCTTTACCAGTTCGATTTGACTGTGAATAATTTCTCGGCTCGCACTATCATCTTTCAAGAATCTACCGAGAGTGTCATTAGCAAGTGCAGAATCTCGTATTGCACGAGCTGTCTTTGCTGTTTCTTTCCTCGAGTGGACAAAAATAAGAACCTGATGCTTTCCAGCTGTACCGATCACCTTTTCGTAACAAACATCATTCATCAACTGGAATCTCTGCAGTGGCTTCTTCACTGTGATTCCAATATACTGTTGAGCAAGAGGGCAAGGTCTGTAACTATTATCAAAATGGAAGAGACCCTTTTTCAAATCAACTCGCAAAAATAACGCCACGTCTTCGTAATTAGGAAGCGTAGCAGATAGTCCAACCAGCCGAATATGCTCTTTTGTGGTCTCAATTTGCCTAACAGTTCTGGCAACAATACTTTCCAATAATGGTCCTCTGTTATCGTGAAGAAGATGAATCTCACCAATGATGAGAAGTTTCACAATCTGTGTATAGGTGTGATCTCCTGATTTTCGAGTTATGATATCCCACTTCTCTGGCGTTGTGACAATAATCTGAGTCTCTTCAATTTGCTGGCGAGTCAGTGTCTGATCTCCACTCAGCTCCTTCACCTTGACATCATAATGACGCAAACGATTAGACAGATTACCAACAACTTCAGCAACCAGAGCTTTCATTGGGGCAACGTAAACAATCTTGAAACCGCTGCGATTGAATGACCCATCTTCATTCCTATTCAACGCAATCTGTTGAAGTATGGTGAGCATCGCAACATTGGTTTTCCCTGCCCCGGTGGGAGCACATAGTAAAAGATTCTCTGCTGTGAATAGGGTTGTTTCATAAACTCTGCTCTGGACCCTGTTGGCTTTGCCCAGTCTGGCATGGAAGAAATCTTTATAAGCTCTTCACCAGGGGCAAGTGGTTACGCCTTCAAAGCTGGCACATGAACTTCTTCATATCCCTTGTTATGGTGCCTATATGACCCCAACGGAAGCTCACACCTTTTATTAGCCATCAACAGACCACCTTGGTTAAACGCAATGCTTTCGAGATCCAACAACTGGCGCTGACCCTTCAACCAACCATTGTCTGCATCTCTATCCACAAGCCCCCTTCGATCTCGCTCCCCATCTCCACCACTCTCATCCTTCAATCGACGATCTTCCTCTCGTATGCTCTTTTCCAAGTTCTTTTGCCTCTCTTTTGCAGTTGCCCTTGTTGCATGCAGCTGCTCCAGAATTGCAGTCACACTCAGCCCCAATGCCAACATTTCCTCCTCAATCTTTTTCTTCTCTTGGTCTTCAGCCCTTGCCAGACAGGTACACCACACTATCTTAATCAGGTTGAACTTGTCAAATTCGAGATGCACCAACAGCTTGTTTTCAACCTCCCTATCATCACCTTCAGCCAAAATTTTCAGTACCTCTTCCACAAGCTTCTGGGCTCTGCTGAGGATCAATCGGTTGCTCGTAAGCCTGAGAGATCTTCCTCTGAAGGCAATACGCATCAATGTCCTAGACATTTAGGGTCATGCCCTCATTAGCTTCCTGCATGTCATCATCACCAATCCCGCCACCCATTTGCATAGCCCCGGTTCCATGCCCGTCCAGCACATCATATTCCTCGTCTTCATCTTCCTGAACCATATCAAGATCACTCTCTTCTTCCTCCTCTTCGTTCTCTTCAAACTCATCAGCAACACCAACATCATCATCTAACGCATCATCAGGATTAGCCGCAGACGCGTCACCCCCATCTTGGTAATCCGTAATAAGCCTCCCAATTGAAACGAGCTGATCAAAAGTATTGCTCGGTATAGGGTTCAACAGTTTCTCAATCTCCTCCTCCTTGTCAGGGTTCTTAAAAATCTCGTTTTTCAGGACAGCCAATATCTCATCCGCAGCACCGCTAAGTGCTAACTATATTCGATGGCTGACCACCCAACTGTGTCTGAATGACACTAAGCATGGCCTCATACGCGGCCCTAGTCTCCTTTTTATCTTGGTCAGGACAAGACTCGAGTTGGCTCTATATTCCTACTGTTTGAATCGGGCGTCACCACCACCGAGGTGTGCCATCTTCAAATCTTATATATCACTTTTTAAACTCCTAAATCACAGTAACAAGAACAGGTAGAAGTTAGTTAACAATTGAACACAAATAACCCCAATTCCACTACATTCAAAAACTAAAAAGAAATAACACAATACATGTAAACAAATAGAGGAAAAAACAAAACAAAGCATGACCTAGATCAGTTGGGTGTCTCTCGGATATACTTCTTTTGTCCTAAATTAATAAGTCCTTATTTAAAAACAATTGTTTTTGGTGATCATTTGACAAAAAAATCCCTCAAGCTTTTTTATTTAAGATATAGCCCAAGCCTATTATTTTGATCAAAAAACTCCGCCGCCATATTAGAAAAATTATTAACACTCTCTCTTCTTATTATCCAAAACCCTAGAAAAAAAAAAAAAAAAAAAAAAAAAAAATAGCCCTAAACCATTTCCCAAAAAATATGTCACAAAAATAGACATGGAACTTTTCAAAACACTCCAAAAAATAATAAATAAGGTGAAAGAAATGCATAATGCATTCATCTTATAGGGACTAAATTAACAGTCCCAAACGCAAAAAACAAAAAGTGAATTATATTTTGGGATGTCCCAAAATGATGAGTAGGATTATTAAATTGGGACAGGACAGAGGTAGTGTATCAAAAATAGCCTCAAACACTAACTGCACAATTTTTATAATTTGAAACCTTTACTCTTTCTCCCCTAGTTTTCATCAGTATTTGTGTACAGTCCTTACAAACTAACTAATATAACATTTTATGTTGTCTTGATGTTATATAATAACATTGTTATGTTTAATATATTTATATCATATCAAAATATTTTTGTCATATTAGATCAAAACACGTGTTATATTCAGCTTGGGCTACAAACGAGACCGAGCCAAGCTGACCGAGCCTAAACACAATTTTTAGCTTGTTTAAAAAGATGCTATCGTTGGGCTGGATCGAGCTTGACTATTAAGGCATAAACGAGCTCGATCACCCCCTATGAAGCACGGACACTCTCTCAGAGGCCACGAGTCACGTGTCGTGTCGAAACACGTATTATGTACGCACTCCGACATGTTACTGTGTATTTGAATTTTGTGATGGTGATTCTGTTTTATTTATAATTTTTAATGTTTGTATTCGAATTTTGTTTTGTATGGTCCATTTTCTTAATTTCATGTTAAGAATGCTCTAATATGGTATTTTATGGAAAAATATGTTTCATTTCATTAATATATATATATTTAAATATATATTATATATTATATTTATCTTAGCGTGTCGTGTCCTAATTTTTGGAAGAATCGCGTGTCGCGTGTCGAAGCGCGTATTACGAGTCCGTGCTTCATAGATGACCCCTCTTGAAAGTGAGTTGCTAGAATTCAGCTTGTTTAAAACATGTGATCGGCTCGTTCGTTTAGTAAATGAACCAAGCTCGAACATGATTATTAAACAAGTTGAAATCATGTTCGAGCTCGATTCATTTACTAAACGAACGAGCCAAACATGAGCTGAGCTCGAGCAACTCGGATCAAGCTGAACTCGAGCAACTCGGATCAAGCTCGACTATTAAAGCATAATCGAGCTCCATTAGGCGTCTTGAAACCGAGTTGATCGAGTTCAGCTCGTGTTCAGCTCGTTCTCGAGCAACTCGGATCAAGCTCGACTATTAAGGCATAATCGACCTCGATTACACCTCTTGAAACCGAGTTGCTCGAATCCAGCTCGTTTAAGGCTCGTGTTCTAAGATCGTGTTCTGCTCGTTCGTTTAGTAAACAAACTGAGCTCGAACGTGATTTCAGACTCCTTTAATAAACGAGCTTAGTTAAGCCTAGCTCGAGCTCGGTTAGTTTGTAGCCCTAGCTAGAATACCCATTATAACGATCGGGGGCTGCACAAAATCACATAAAATACTCAACTCAACAAACGATTTTCCCAATTATTTGGGGTCGGCTACCGAATCACATAAAATACACAACTCAACAAATCACATAAAAAAAATTAAATTGGGCCTTTTGACGAGTTGCCTAGTTAAATTGACAAAATATAATGATATCAAAATAAAACAGACAAAAAAGAACTAATTTACAGAAAACCATTCGACCTAGGGTTTGTTCACAGCAAACAAATAAGCCCTAAACTCCTAGTTAAATAAAAGACGTATCAAAAACTCCAAAATATCTCAAATAATACATCAATTGTTGTTAAGGCGAAATTAGATTACCTTTTTATAATCAATCTGAGCGTTATAGGGGTGCTTTCCTTGGAGCTGAAATGGAGAAAGAGAGAGAGAGAAAGGGGGGTTTGGTAAGTGGGTAATTTAATTTTGAGAGTCGGTCGTCAAACGACACGTCATATAGTGTTCCCAAGTAATTCATTAATTTTTGGAGTTTTGAAAAACAAAAATTCTATTCTAATAGAATTTTTGAAGAATTTTGGTGTACACACTGACGTATCGACGTGTTATTGATTGATTTTTGAGGTTCGCGTCAGTGAGATCTAAAAATTAATTAATAACACGCCGACACGACAGTGTGTCCACCAAAATTTCGTAAAAATTTCGATTACAATAGAACTATTCTTTGAAAAAATAAAGGAAATATGAGGAGTTTGGGAAATAATAAAGCAAATTTCTTTATCGTATTTGGGAGTTTGAAAGGAAAATATTTTTTAAGAGAATAAATGTACAATTTATTATTAAAAAAAACTTTCCTTTCTCTTCATTTCTTTCTTAATTTGGAAAGGAAGTTTTGCAGATAAATAAATGGAAAGTATTTTTTTTTAAATCTTTTTTTCTCTCCTTATAAAGTTCCAAACGAAATAAAGTCACTTTATTTTCTACTTAAACTCTCAAGCGAAGGAAATGAAACATATTTTTCCTTCATTTTCTTTCTTTTCTCTTTAAAATGGAACTCGCAAAAAGGCATAAAAGTCATTAGCTAAGAAATGTATTGAATCTTCTTGATAACGATAACTTAACGATGCTGCTACACTTATTCATGTAAATAAAATATAAGTTGTATTTAGGGAAATGTTAACATGGCACGTGTTTTAAGCCTCGAAATAGTAAGTACGAAAGCTCCACAAGAGTATATGTGCCATATTAATTATATGTTGAATTTTTTTTCCTACTACTTCGGGGCTTACTATTTGCCCTTATGGCACATGTTATCAAGACCCTTATATTTATTATTGTAACTCTATCTACATTAAGGATCCGTTTGGTTCGTATTAAAATATCTTTCACCGTGTTAAAAAAAAAGTTGAATGATTAGCTTGGTGATTTTGTTTTCATCATCTCCGTTTGGATGAACCACTTTTCATTAGGTGAAAATTTTAACTTTTTCACTATTTGTTGTTTGGCTGGTTAAGAGCAATATAGTATAAAAATAAATTGATCATATTACCCCCATACGTCAAATGTACACAAAAATATTTATATTTAACTATTTGATTTTCATCACATAAGTGTCGTGGCCAATAAAAAATATCCATTTACCGCAACCTCAAATTTGACCCCCCACCCACACGCACGCACACACATAACTAGTCGTATTTGGCTATGCAGGACAAATAAGTATAAAAAGTTTAAAAAAATAGTCTCAACTAAAGAAAACAATCATAATTAACAAAGAAAACAATCACAATTTAAAAAAAATCAACAATGAAAAAAATTGCAAATTGTAAAAAACAGTCCCAATTAAAAATAAAGTCCCAACTATAAAAACAGACTAGTAGTCCACGATCAAAAAAATATGTTCTCAAAAAAAGTCCCAACTATAAAAACAGTCCCAATTAAAAAAAAAAAAAGAGCCACAACTATGAAAAAAAACAATTCTCAATTAAAAAAAAAGTTTTAAACATTGAAAAAAACATCCCCCATTTAAAAAAAAAGGCTCAACTATGAAAAAAATAGTCCCAATTAAAAAATATTAATAATTTAAAAAAAAACATTCTCAACTATGAAAAAAATAATTCTTAACTATGAAACCGTCCCAATTAGTAAAAAAAATCCGAACACATGATGATTGCCCTATGTACACCAAAGCGAGTTATAATGTTCATCCAGATGATTTTGATCATGTCAATGTCTCTGATGTTCACTAATGATTCTGCTTCAATCCACTTCGTGAAGTAATATGTGTTGACCAATAGCTACTTTATTTTCATAGTGACGTTGGTAGTGGGCCTAATATATCCAAACCCCATTGGGCAAAAAGCCAGAAACTGGTTAGCAATTTTAAGTCATTGTCCGGCTAATGGAACGTGGGAGAGAACTTTTGACATTTCTCACACTTTTTGACATAGGAGATCTCATCCTTCTGCATGGACGGCCACCCATTTCCTCTTTGCTCACCCTAAAAATTAGAGATCTTCCTCCTGCGTAGTTCCTGTAAATTCCATAGTGAAGTTCATATGAAACTTACTCGGCATCACTTGGGTTCACACATTGGAGGTAGGGACTAGTGGAAGATCTCCTACAGAGTTTGCCATCAGGTAATAGGTAAAATCATGAAGCTTTTATCCTGATATGATGGGCTTGCTTCTTATCGGATGGCAGGACGTCCTCTTGCAGATAAGTTATTACACGATCCATCCATCTAGCTTTTTTTCACGGCAATAACCTATTCTGCAACCATGGGCTTTGCGATGCTGGGCTTGACGAAGAACTTCACTTCAATGGTTCTCCTAAGATTGAAGTCTATTGCTGACTCCCAAGTTGTTAAGGCATTTTCATGGTTATTTTGTCCCCGGGGAAATTATGAAATATGGACTTCCTTAAATTTGACCGTTAAATCTTGAGCGACCTATAGTTATGCCGACATCTGTTCATCTAGGACCTTAAAGTCTTCTGAAACTCGGTTGGATACCATCTTTGTATCGCAATATATGTCACGGTTGCTTTCTCCCACAGAGAAAGCCTTGCGTAATCTGACGATAAGAGCTTCTACTCAGCCTCGTTGTTAGAAGCTTAAAAGTCAAGTCTGATCCCTTATTCGATCATGGTATTCTCAAGAAAAATAAGTATGAGTCCTACTCCTTCCCCCTTTGAGTTGAATGCTCCATCTACATAAAGGGTCCACTTTTTAGACTGGCCAATTTCTTAGCTCATTAACGGGTTGGTTACATCTCGATCGTTGGGATCCTCTTCCCCTGTGAACTCAGTGATGAAATATGCCAATATATGCCTTTAAATCGTTATTATTGGTTGATAGTGTATATCAAATCTCCTAAGTTCAACCGACCATTTGGACATTCGTCCACATAAGTCGTCATTCCGAAGAATTACTTTAAGGGGCAAAAAAGTGATGACTATGATTGAATGGTCCTTAAAGTAGATCTTCAACTTGCACGAGATGACGACCATAAAGTAGGATAATTTTCAAGTGGGAGGTGGTGTTGCTCGACATCCAGGAGCATTTTGCTGACGTAGTAAACGGAGGCCTGGTGTTCTTCCTTCTCGCACACTAAGGATAAACTGTTGTAAACTGCCAGATAGAGTTAAAGGGGGTCCCTTGGACTGGTACTAAAAAGTAGAGGATGTTTGTTTAGATAGGATTTGATCTTTTCAATGGACTTTCAGCATTCCTCGTTCCACGTGAGGCCTTTTTCCTTTTTCATTAGCTGAAATAATGGTCGACGTCGTTCGAAAGACTTAGATGAAACGACTGAGATCTGTCAACATTCATGTTAACTTTTGAATCTCATTGTTGATGTAAAAAATTAGATCGCTCTATTTATTCAATCACAGATAAATAAAATGAGACAAAGATTTTTAAAGTGGTTCAGCCTTATAAGAATGGCCTACGTCCACTGTTATGTTATTGCTGAGTGTTTAGGAATTCTCGATTACAAGGTTCTCTCAAGAAATTCCGGTCCCTTTGAATGAGGGTGATACAAGGTATTTATAGCCTTGAGGCTATACATGAAAGGGTCGATACATTAAATGATATACACATGAAAGGGTAATACATTTAATGCAGCGTGTGCGTTAAGATTATTAACATTCAATGAATAGTTAAACTGTTGACTATCTGGTAATTAATGCTACGGCCGAGATGCAGCTCGGACCGCCTTAGTTGCTCGTTGATCAAGAGTTCCTCGGATCGCTAGAGTACCTCGGAGTGCTGGAGTTGCTCGGGGTATCCTCGTTGTTCGGAGAGAACATGAATTGGTCGGGGAAATGAACTTCCTCGTTGCTATTGTGCCACGTAGATTGACACGTGTCTTCGTATTATTCGTCCACATCAGCATATTAATTTTGGTATCAACAGAAGCCCCCAATGTTTCATATTTCGAACTTTGAGGAGTATGGAACATTCTTTCTCGATATATGGCAATATTAAATGACCTTCCTGGGTTTTAGGAGCGTTGTATTTGAATTTCCTTCCAAATTCGGAGAATCCGCCTTTTTGAATTTTCATAAGCGCTTCGATCTCCGTGCAGTTTTTGTCCTTTTAGCCGCCGGGAGCTCAATAATTTCTTTTGTGTAATCATTTCCTTCGCCGCTTCCCAAGGCAAAGTATTTAAACTTCTTAGGTAACCATACCGTCTTCTTCTTTTTCCAATTTTCTGCATTCAAGCTTTCTATTCTCTCTTTTTCTCTTGAGCGTTCATCTTTTCCTCCGCTAGTTGTCAGCTCTTCCTTTTTCCTGTAAGATTCTTTTCTTTTCTTCTTGTATTTCTTTTATTCACTATGGTTTATCTTGTGGAGTCTGTTGAGAAATTCCATTCTGACTTTTCCATCCCATCTTGGGTGATTTTGGAGGAGCTTTCTGAACCTCAAAATTACTTTCGTTTGGCTGAGGGACATTGGTTCCCCAGTCTATTTGTTGCTGAATGTGGATTTTCCTTTCCACCAAACCCATTGTGTCTTGAGTTTTGTCAGTATTTCGATCTTGTCCCTGCAAAAATAGCCCGCAATTCATGGAGAATAATTAATGGGGTATATAAATTAAATCTAACTCATGGGACTCGTATAGGGATCCCTGAAATTATGTATTGCTATAGATGGGCCGTTCTAGATAATATTTATTACTTAAAAACTAGGTTTCTGAATAGGGCTCTTGTAGTTAACCTCCCTCATGCAAATAGAGATTATTTTGAACATGGGGTGGTTATTAAAAATTGGCAATATGCCCCTTTAGTTGGAGATGGAGTATACAACGGTCCCAGATGCCCCCCATATGGAAATGGGATAGGTTTATTTTTCATTTTATTTCTTTTCTGAATTTACGAATTCATTATGTTTGACAAAATGTATGATTGATATTTTATCATGTGTTTGTTTGCAGTTGACAGTAAAAGAAAAACTCCAAAAGAATCAGAGGTTAATATTAAGCATCTGAAACTTATCTGGGGTTTGCATAAGAACGTTGCAGACGAGCACATCAGGTCTGCATCATATTTGCTACAGTATAAGAGCTATACAACTTCTTATACTGCTCGTTCTGTTGAGCCAGCTTCAACTCCAGAGGATTCTTCTTCAGATTCTCACATCCTTTTAAGTTAGAGAATGGGCAAGAAAAGAGCTCCTCCTGCTCTATTTGATGACACTACTTCTGCTGCTGAGGCCAAAAAAAGCAAAATTGATGTCCCAGAGGGGACTAAGAAGGTGGATGTCGCGCCTTCAAAAGCTACCGAGAAGCCCCCAGTGGCTCCGAGCAAGAAAGTTGCTTCTGTGGAGATGACTACTATCTCTCCGACCAAGAGCTCTTCCTTGGTTGAAACTGCTGAAGTCCCTTTGAGGAGATTGAGGAAATCATCCTCAGTCAATTTGGCTGAAACTGTCAATCTGGCTGAAACCGTCTCCTCTCTACCAGCTGGTGGTGTTGGTGTTCCAACCATCATTCCTCTGAGCTCTGCAATGAGCTCGGTAAAAACTTGGATCATACCCGAGGTCCAAGGAACTGATGAAAAGATTTCTAGGGATATGCTGACATCCCTAGCTACCCGTCACCTTGCTTCGGTAAATTTCTCACACTCTGAATTTCCTTTCTGTCTTTGAATACTTGTATTTTTACACTGACCTGTCATTTTTTCCTTTGTTTAGCTGGTGAATTGTTTTAACAACATCGTGAAGAAAGATGAAGCAATTAAAGCTTCCAGCTCCTCGTAGGGGGTAGAGGATGCTCTGCTGGGTTTAACCCAATCCTTGAAGGATTCTCGTCAACAGTATAATGAGGACAAAGCTGACTGGGAGAAAAAGTTGTCTATAGTTAAAGCTGAGAAGGTGAAGCTGGCTGAGATCTCCAAGAGTTTGGAGAATAAGGTGAAAAGTTTAGAGGTCGAGCATAAAAAATATGACGACAAGCTCAAGAACTTTGGAGAGCTTGAAGATAAGCTGAAAAAGGCAGAGGAAGAGTTGTCCGTCCTGCGAGATATCAAGGGCCAAAAAGAAGAATTGGATGCGAAGCTCTCCTCGGAGAAACTGAAAAGAAAACTCGCAGTTAAAAAATCCTTCAGCGCTGGCTAGGATAAAGGATGGGACAAAGGGATTGCTGCGATGACATCCCAAGTACAATACGGGAAGTTGAAATACTTCCGAGATGGCTGGGTAGCTACCCTGCAGGAATTGAAGATCAAAGAAGACTCTGATCTATTTCAGCTACACCTCCCTGGTCCTCCTCCACCAATTGAAGAAGAAGAAGAAGAAGATGAACCTATCTCTGATGAATATTCTATGGCCATGGGTGATCAAGTCCCTGCCTCTCAACCCTCTGCCAATGAAGACATTTCCTCCATGCTTCCTCCTCCTGAGAAGATTCCTTCCGATCAAGCCGTTGTTACCACCGAGCAACCAAGCTCCTCGTCCCAGCCTCCCGAGAAAGTCTTGGGAGACAAGGAAAAGGTGTGAAGTTGTTCGGTATCTTTTCTATCTTTCATTATCACTTGTAATCAAACAATGTAATCTTTTGATGATCTAATAAAATACATCTTTGTTCTTCTTTGGTGTTGATGATCTGTTTTTGTTGATTGTTGTCTCCTCTTTATTAGTTTATGGCCAGGATGGAACTGATATCTGCTCCTGATACAAAGCTGATGCAATAATGCAATGGATATTATAAGGCTGGTCATACAGACCTGAGTGTATCAGAGATTACCGACATCCTTGGCCATGATGCCTTAGAGCAAGCAGTTTAGGCTTACCGGTACTTGAAGGATTTACTTGATCGATCTGTGGCCAATAATGTGGCATATTACGAATTGATCGAGGAACTTCATTGTTCTTTAGAAGATCTTCAGAATCAACACAAAGAATCAACTGCCTTGTTGCACGAGGAGTATGAAAATAGATATCAACAGCTTTCTTCTGAAACAGGTCATAAAAAGATTATTGCTGGATACGATGTTAGGGAGAGAACCCTAAAAGGTGAAGTTGAGGCCTGCAGGCAGATCGCCGAGCTGCTGGAACAAGAAAACAACAATTTGCAAAAAACGTTGGCACAGTATGAGTCTGCAGCTTCATCTTCCACTGCTTTAGTACCGGTTACCGATGAGGGTTTATCGTTCTTAGAGGTTGAGAATGCCAAATTAAGGCAAGAACTGGATACCTTAAGAAGATCTGGTACTTCTCCTGCTACTCGGGGACGAGGAAGAGGTTCTCGTGGTCGAGGAAGAGCTATTCAAAATGTCACCGAGGAGCAAAGTTCACCACCTGCTCGGAGTCGATCAAGAGTTCTCAGCCGTAACGTTGAAGAAGCTCGTACTCAATCGACGTTAGAAACTCAAGCGTTCCAATTGAATGTAAAAGATCGGGCTTTGTCTGAAATGTCCAAGACAAACCTATCCTTAGAAGATCAACTTGCATCGGCAAAATCTGCTCTGAAAACTAAGGATGCTCTTGTCAAGAACTTTCATGAGCAAGTAGATAAATTAACTTTCCAATTCCATAAACAGCCTCGGGAGTTCTGGATGGCAGGCTACAATGAGGCCCTTTATCACTTGGATGCTCGCATTGAAAGTGCCAATAATGAAGGTTATAAGCAGGGATGGTTGAACGCCCTGGGTGTATTAAAATTGGAGCAAGGGCATTATTTATGGGATTATCATGCTCCTGGATTACTAGACTTGCCCGTGCCGCCTTATAAATTGGATATGAAATGGATTCCTGCTCGTTCCATTCCTCGGAGCTTAATTTCAAAATACCTTGGTGACTACAACCTTCATTCTCAGATCGAAGTATCTCGTCCGGAGCATCTAATGGACACACCTTCAATAATGAATGTCAGAATGCTGAAGGACTTGAATTTTATTAATTCTCCTCTTTGCCTGGAAGATTCTCCTGCTGGCGAAGAGCCTGTCTCAAAAGCAAAGGACAAGAAACCAATAGAATAGGAATCTCAATGTAATAGTTAGCACATACATGTAACCTGTAACTTATTTTGAATTTTAATGAAAGACTTTCATTTTCTGTTTGCCAATTAGTATTGCTATTTTTCTGTTTACAAATTGTATGGTTCATCGACCAACTTAGTAACAAAAATTACAAGTATTAGAAATGTTGCTCGATCACTCAATAATAAAGTAATGAGTATAAAGATGTTTAAAATTTTGCCAACCAACCAAGGTTGTTAAATTGTGCTCGTCGACCAACTATAGTTAGTGAGAGTTTATCCCCGACTAACCATACTTGGTAAATTTTCGTCTTTTTCATAAAATGTGTCCGACTAACCAAGGTCGATAAATTCTTCTTGTCGACCAACTATAGTTAGTGGGTTTTTATCCCCGACCAACCATACTTGGTACAGTTTGGAATATTTTGTTCTTCGAAGAACTTTTGTAATAATCTTACCTCCCGACCAACATAAATTGGAATGTGAGAGCATATTTTCAAATCAAATCAACCAAAATTGGCGTTTTTAATAATATTGTTCTTCCCTCAACTGTAGTTGATCATCGAACTATCAGGCTCTTTTAAACTATCTGTTCACTAGTTATCCTACCAACCGTAGTTGGTCACGCTAGTGTATGCCTCCTAACGAAAGGAGTATATTTTTTGGTTCTTTCGAACTATCTGGTTCTTTCGAACTATCTGTCCAATAGTTATCTTACCAACCGTAGTTGGTCATGCTAGTGTACGCCTCCTAACCAAAGGAGTATATTTTTTGGTTCTTTCGAACTATCTGGTTCTTTCGAACTATCTGTCCACTAGTTATCTTACCAACCGTAGTTGGTCACGCTAGTGTACGCCTCCTAACCAAAGGAGTATATTTTTTGGTTCTTTCGAACTATCTGGTTCTTTCGAACTATCTGTCCACTAGTTATCTTACCAACCGTAGTTGGTCACGCTAGTGTACGCCTCCTAACCAAAGGAGTATATTTTTTTGGTTCTTTCGAACTATCTGGTTCTTTCGAACTATCTGTCCACTAGTTATCTTACCAACCGTAGTTGGTCACGCTAGTGTACGCCTCCTAACCAAAGGAGTATATTTTTTTGTTCTTTCTAACTATCTGGTTCTTTCGAACTATAAGCGTAGTGTATCACACTAGTATTCCCCGAAAAACTTTCAATAGAAAGAAAATGGTGAAACATCCTCGTTTTATTCATAATGAAGGAACTGCTTTACATTTTACATTACTGATAATACTTGCGCAGGTGTTCGGCATTCCATGCATTCTTAAATTCCTCTCCCTCTAGAGTTGCTATTCTGTAAGTTCCTGGTCGAACAACTTCTGTAACTCGGTAAGGTCCATGCCAGTTTGCTTCCAGCTTATTGTGCTTCTGAATGACCTTCTTTAGCACATAATCCCCCTCTTTTAAGTCACATTTCTTCACCCTTTTGTTATAGAACAGAGCTGTGCGTTGTTGGTAAGCAGCATTCCTAATGGTTGCCTCTTCTCTAACCTCCTCGAGCATATCCAAATCTAGTCTTCTCATCAAGTCGCTGACTGGGGAATTTAAATTCAGCACTCTATGTGTTGGGAGACCTAACTCGGCAGGTATTACAGCCTCACTTCCAAATGCTAACATATATGGTGATTCTCGAGTTGCTGCTCGGGGAGTTGTTCGGTAAGCCCACAATACTGACTGTAGCTCATTAATCCAATTTGCTTTGGCCTCACTTAGCCTTTTCTTCAAACCATTTAACAATGTTCTGTTCGTCACTTCAGTCTGTCCATTACTTTGAGGATGACCTGGTGCTGAATGAAATTTCAAAATGTTTGACTGATGACAATAGGCAGCAAACTCCTCGTTATCAAATTGTGTTCCATGGTCTGTAATGAATGCATGAGGGAGACCATATCGACAGATGATATTCTTCCAGACAAACTGATATACTTTCTCGTATGTCATATTAATAAGCGGCTCAGATTCTACCCACTTAGTAAAATAATCCACTGCAACGACGAGGTACTTGAATCTTCCTCTAGTCGTTGGCAATGGTCCAACTAAATCAATTCCCCACGTGGAAAATGGTTATGGGTGTCAACAATGCTTGTGGAGTTTGTCGGATGGAGGAAAAACGTTGACACTTATCACATTTCTTGGCGTAGGCTATACAATCAGCCCTCATCGTCGGCCAATAATACCCCTGTGTCATCACCCTTTGCAAAAGTGTCCGACCTGCTACATGCGCTCCACAAGACCCTTCATGGATCTCTTCAATTAATTCTTTCACCTCGGAGGGATGTACACATCTCTGCAAGCCTGCCATAATTCCTCGTCTATATAACACACCATTAGTTAATACATACCGAGCAGACTTATACTTCAATTTTTTGGCAGCGAGCTTGTCCTCCGGCAATTCTCCCTCCTCAATATATGCCCTGATGGAATCCATCCAAGATGGTCCTAAATCAAGGGTAATAACATTCATCGTCAAGTCATCATCTATGCTCCGACCCTCTAATATTTCAATCGGTATGGTTCTTCGCAACTCAGTACGAGTAGCTGATGCTAGTCGGGCCAGTGCGTCTGCTTGTGCATTTTCTATCCTTGGTATTCTGATCAACTGAATGGCATTAAATTCTACCAAAAAATCCATCACCTTCGCATGATATTTAATCATCAACTCTCCTTTAACTGCATATGTTCCCATCATCTGATTCACAATTAATTGAGAATCACTGAATACCATCAGTTGCTGCGCTTCCAAAATCTTTGCTAAATTAAGACCTGCTATCATGGCTTCATACTCAGCCTCATTATTAGAGGCTTTGAATTGGAATCGCAGGGCATATTCCATGTCAATCTCGTCTGGGGTTTTCAACACAATCCCTGCGCCACACCCTGTTGTGCAAGATGAACCATGTACATACAATCTCCACGTAGGTAACTCGTCTTCAAAATTTTTATCTGACAGCGTTCCTCGGTGAAATATTTGTTGTTTTGTTTCATCCTCTCCTGGTATTTTTCGCTCCTCGTCAACTATCTCTTCTCGCCCTTTTACCAACCGGAGTTGGTCTGGGTTTGAATTTGATGATCTTTCTACATCCACAAGCCCTTTTACCAACCGAAGTTGGTCTGGACTTTTGTCTGTTGATCCTGTAACATCCACAGGTTGATCTGCGAGTAACTTTTATTCTTCGGGGGTATCAGGATATGTAAATTCGGCAATAAAGTCTGCTACAGCTTGCCCTTTTAATGATGATCTGGGCTCATACACGATATCATATTCACCGAGCTCTATTGCCCAGTACATCAGTCTCCCTGATTTTTCTGGCTTATGGAGGGCTTGTCTTTGTGGCATGTCGGTATACACGATGACTGTATGGGCCTGGAAATATGGCCTCATTCTTCTACTTGCTTCAATTAACGCCAATGCCAATTTTTCCAGCTTTGGGTACCTGATCTCTGCACCTCGGAAAGCCTTACTTGTGTAATAAATTGGTTTATGGACTCCATTCTCCAATCTAATCAATGCTGAGCTGACTGCATTCTCTGATACTGCCAAGTATAAGTACAGCTTTTCTCCCATTACTGTCCTGGACAACAGTGGGGGTACTCCCAAGTATTTCTTTAAGTCTTGAAAGGCTTTTTCACATTCCTCATTCCACTCGAAGGTTTTTCGAAGTGTTTTGAAGAATGGTAGGCATCTATCAGTTGCTCGGGATACAAATCTATTGAGCGCTGCAACTCGTCCTGTAAGACTCTGTACTTCTTTCTTCGTCGTTGGAGATCGCAACCCTAAAAGAGCTTTGATCTTTTATGGATTCGCCTCAATGCCTCGTTGGTTGACGATGTATCCGAGGAACATTCCTTCTCGTACTCCAAATGTGCACTTCGTTGGATTGAGCTTCATTTGATATTTATCTAGTTGATCAAAAGTCTGACTTAAGTCAACTAGATGATCAGCAGCTTTCTTGCTTTTTATCAGCATATCGTCGACATAGACTTCCATGTTACAACTGATTTGTTCGGTAAAAACCTTGTTCATCAGCCGCTGGTATGTCGCTCCTGCATTTTTCAAACCAAAAGGCATAACATTATAACAATAAGTTCCCCTTGGGGTAATAAAAGAAGTACTTTCCCTGTCTTCAGGTTTCATTTTGATCTGGTTATAGCCAGAATATGCATCCATGAAGCTGAGCAGCTCATGTCCTGAGGTAGCATCCACTAGCTGGTCAATTCTGGGCAATGGAAAATGATCTTTTGGGCATGCCTTGTTGAGATCAGTGAAATCAACACACATTCTCCATTTATTGTTCTTCTTCTTTACCATCACCACATTTGCCAACTGGTCTGGATATTTCACATCTTCAATGAATTGGGCTTTCTGGAGCTTCTCGATCTCCTCTTGTATGGCCTGATTCTTCTCGGGACTGAATACTCTCCTTCTTTGCTTTACAGGTTTGATTTCCTTATTCACATTGAGTTCGTGACATAAGAAGTTTGGATCTATTCCGGGCATGTCTTCATGACTCCACGCGAAAGTTTTCTTCCTGTTTCTCAAGAAAGTTATCAACTCCTGTTTTATTGAAACATCCAACGATGAACCTATCTGGGTTACTCGTTCAGGGTGCTCGTCGTCCAGAATAACATTTTCTGTAGATTCCATCACCTGTCCTTTTACAAGCTGGGATTCATCTCTGGGATCAAGTATTTCAATTTCTATACCTTCTTCCACCTGGTAGGTAGTAGTCTTTTTCCTTGACTCTTCAAGTTCTTCTTGCTCGGCAGACGATTAATAGCATTCCCGAGCTACTTTTTGATCACCTTTCACAACTCCTACTCCAAAGTTTGTTGGGAATTTTAAGCATTGATGCACTGTAGATGGAACTGCTTCGAACTTCTTCAAACCGACTCTTCCCATGATGATGTTGTAGTCTGACTGCACATTCTTATCCATCACAAAGAAGCGTATTCTTTCTATTCGACAAGCAGGCCAAGTTCCAATGAATATATCCAACTTGATCGTCCCAAGTGGAAAAACTTTCTCGCCAGCAAAACCCAGGAGGGGTCTGTGATAAGGTTCCAATTGAGATAATTTTAGATTCAAGCTATCAAAGCATGAATAGTACATGATGTCTGCCGAACTTCCATTGTCTACCAACACCCTTGAAATCACTACTTCCTTCATCCTCATTTTGATTACCAGAGGATCGTCGTGAGGATAAAGAACACCTGTCAGGTCATTTTTTGAAAAACCAATGACTAGCTTCTCTTTGTTCACCTTTCTCGGTCGATCTTCTTCAGCTAGATTTATTCGCTGAATGTACGAGCAAGCTTGGGCTTCTCCGAGGTAAGCCTTTCTTTCTGCAGTAAGGTCTCATCCTCCTGCATCTCCTCCTGTAATGACATTACAATCAAATGTTCCAAAACGTATGGAAAATACCTCTCGTTCTGGCTGCCTTGGCTTCTTGGGAAGATCGGGGTCATCATCTGGATCATCTTCGTGGTTCCTCTTCTTTTTCTCCTCTGCCCGACGAGGAGATCTAGACCTCTCTCTAGCTCGGTTGTTATCTTTCCTTTCACCTCCCCGATTAACATATTTTGCTAGCTTTCCTCTTCGGATGAGTGTTTCAATCTCGTTCTGAAGAGCTATGCAATTTTTGGTCATGTGACCATGATCTTTATGAAATTCGCAATATTTATCCCTACTCCTCGAATCAGGGTCTGGCCTCAGTTTCTTTGGCCATCTTACCTCCTCGTTGTTCTTAATTTCTTCCAAGACATGATTAATACCCATTTTCAAAGGAGTATAATTATCGTACTTCTTCATGACTTCCCATGATGTCTTATTATTCTTGGAATGTTTGTCACCACCATTGCCCTTATGCTCTTTCTTCTTAGATTTGTCGACTTCCACCTTGGTTTCTTTATCCATATTCTTTTTCGCAGCCATAGCCTCCTCGGCATTCATGATTTTGGCCGCTTTTACCATCAACTCTGACATAGTTTTAGGTGGATCTTTGGCCAATGTATAATACAATTTATTAGGCAACAACCCACTCATCAAGGCGGTGATTGCTGTCTTTTCTTCATAATCTATCACTTCTAGCTTCTTGTTATTGAAACGAGTTATGTAATCTCTAGTACTTTCACCAGACTTTTGTCTAACACTTAACAAGTGTGCTACTCGTTTTACTGGCTTTGCTCCAAAATAGAAATTACCAATAAACAGCTCGACTAACTGAAAGAAAGTTGAAATCTTACCCCGAGGAAGGTTGTTGTACCATATCTGGGCAGATCCAGTAAGAGTTCCTGAGAATGCCCTACATCTCATCTCGTCGGGGACGACATAGATGTCAGCAGCAGCTTGATATTGCTCTATGTGAAGAACAGGATCTGTCTTTCCATCATACTTGGGAGTGACTATAGGTGCTTTAAACTTTGATGGTGTAGGAAAATCCACAATGGCTTGTACAAAAGGTGTCCCTCGAACAAAAGTTCGTTGTAGGGGGTTCTTTGCTTTAGCCATTTCTCCCAATCTATCCTCCAACCGCTGAATGGAACCTTTCCAAGCATCGTTTCCTTCCTCTGGCCTACTAGTCCGAGCAATTGATTGTTGTGAGTTAGCCTCCTGAGATCTCTCTGGGAGAGCAACTGGTCGTGATTGTGCTGATCCTTCTCTCAGATTTGATGGTTGTCGAAAACTCCTCGATGCGACTTTAGGTGGACTCTTATTCCTCCTCGTGCCTAATCGACTGAAAGGGGATACCCTACTCAGTCTTTCCAAAGCACTGGCCCTCTCTGTAGAGAGAGTGACACGTTGCTCAGTATCTGTGGCCCGTATCGATGAAGTTTGCCCAGGTTGATAAGAGAAATCATCAGATTCCTCATTGCGATACGTCTCTGTACGCCTGGATCGTGAAGAAGGTAAATAGGTTTGCCTTTGACCACTTCGTTGTCCTGAAGGTGCCGGTGCAACGCCATGAAGAGTTTGTATGAGTTGCCGCATCGTTTCTTGCATGGCGGTTTGTCCTTGAGCCAGATTCGTCATGATTCCAGCCAGATCTGGAGGTGCAGAAGGATTTGGAGGATTTCCAGTATTTCCTGCATTTCGATTGCTGGATTTTGGGTTGTCCGCCATTGATGATGAATGAAATTTTGTGAAAAATGATAATAACAATCGTTCCCACAGACGGTGCCAATCTGTTGATGTAAAAAATTAGATCGCTCTAATTATTCAATCACAGATAAATAAAATGAGACAAAGATTTTTAAAGTGGTTCAGCCTTATAAGAATGGCCTACGTCCACTGTTATGTTATTGCTGAGTGTTTAGGAATTCTCGATTACAAGGTTCTCTCAAGAAATTCCGGTCCCTTTGAATGAGGGTGATACAGGGTATTTATAGCCTTGAGGCTATACATGAAAGGGTCGATACATTAAATGATATACACATGAAAGGGTAATACATTTAATGCAGCGTGTGCGTTAAGATTATTAACATTCAATGAATAGTTGAACTGTTGACTATCTGGTAATTAATGCTACGGCCGAGATGCAGCTCGGACCGCCTTAGTTGCTCGTTGATCAAGATTTCCTCGGATCGCTAGAGTACCTCGGAGTGCTGGAGTTCCTCGGGGTATCCTCGTTGTTCGGAGATAACATGAATTGGTCGGGGAAATGAACTTCCTCGTTGCTATTGTGCCACGTAGATTGACACGTGTCTTCGTATTATTCGTCCACATCAGCATATTAATTTTGGTATCAACACTCATATAGAGTCTTCGGAGGCTAGACGTTAATGATCGCCACCATCTGGTTAGGGTTAGCCTTAATACCCCTTTTACTGACTAAGTACTCAAGGAAGATGGGTTCCTAGCATTGAGCATTCGATTATTTGGATGAGTCTTTCTTGAGTATTTGTAATATGGGTTCACAAATGGTGGTAAGTTGGTTGATGAATCGGCTTATTAATTGTATCTGACCTAGGATCTCTCTAACTTCCTTCTCCATTTTAGGGGGTGGTGATTCGTGTCAAATATTGCATTTCATTCCCCTATTTACTTTACACTAATTCAATCCCATGCTCGTTAAACTCAAGTTTTATACTCATTTACTGTATGACCTTAAATATTCACTAGTAATCGATTGTGAATAGTTTATTTGAGTATTTGCTAGGTTTATGATGCTAATGGTGAAGTCAGGAAGCAACATGGCAAGAAACATGAACATGCGCACCTTTAGGGGGCAAGTTGGTATATTTGGATGACCAATTTCGGACTCGAACAAGTCACGAAAGTTGCAGGCCTTGGATCAGGGAATGGTTGGGTTCAAACGGCATGTCAATATGATCTCAAACGAAGAAATTATGACCGTGTAAAGTTCGAAATCGAAAGAAAGTCAAAGTCAAAGCTTCGGGTAAAGCCTGAAGTCAAACCTCGTGACCCAATCATTATTGAAATATTATCGGCATCAAGATGAGGATCACATAGGTTCTTGCAGTATATCATTAGAGGTCATCGAGAAAGATATGAGTTTTTGGGTTTATCTGTAAATTACAAAAATTGGGAAATAAGTAAGGGATATATTATTTCATACCATATTATTAGTAAGTCACGATTCGCTATATTTTGCACGAATAAATCCACCCGTATTCGAGCTGGGAGGCTAATTTATCAAAATTTTGTAGAGTGCCACGTGGCAGGGGAATGGCCCTCAGATAAAAATTCCCTTTATGCTAGGGGTGTTCAAAAAACCGACCGAACCGGACCAAGCCGTCCCGCCTTATTTTTATCGGTTTTTTAATTAATCGGTTTATTCTCGTTTTTTTTTAAAACCGACTCAGTCAGTCTGGTCCTCGGGTTTTGAATTAATATAGTCGGTCTGGATCGACCCAGACCGACAGTATATATATATATATATATATATATATATATATTCTTTAGTCTTTTATGTTTTTTATGTTATGCTACTACTCCTATTAGTGTCAAATAAAACAAAGATAGAGGTTAAAATAGTCCAAGGCTAAAGTCTAAACCCTACACTTTCTCATTATCAATCAGTCGTTTTTCTTTCTCACACAAGCCAAAACCAAATTAAAGATTAAAAAAACCCTCTCTCACAACCCAACGAGGACAGCCCAAATTTGGACTGCCAAACACCATCTTCAGCCTTGCCGACCAATTTTTGGATCTGCAATTAGGTATAATTTGAACTTTTGATCAGATTATTTGTTTTGAGATCATCTATTATTTATACCCGATCATCTGTTTTGAACGAACAAATTCGGTTTGTTCTTTGATTTTTTAATACTATATGATCTGCTATTATTATAACCTGATTTGTACCCTTATCTATTTTTCAATACGATTTGATTATCTGTTTTTTTTTAAACTCAACCTGATTCGCTACTATTTGGTGCTTTGCTGTTTGTTGTAATCTGATTATCTGTTTTTTAATACGATCTGCTATTGCATTTCTCTCATTTTTTAATACAATTTGTAATTGTTTTATGTGTTGTTTTGTGGACAATTTGCAACTACTTTTGACATGTATTAGAGTCGTTTTTATATGCTATTTCTGCACAGTTTATTTGGACTAATACTATTTTTGACAGTTTGTAAATAGCCAATTAAAATCATTTTGGACAATTTTAATTGGACATAATTAAAAAAACATGTTCAAGATTTTCTTTAAATAATATAATTAATTAATGTTAGGACAGACAAACTAAACCGAACTGAACCTATGAAAAACGAACTGAATAGGGTCGGTTAACCGACATTATCGGTCCGGTCTTGGTTCATTTTTTTAGAGGACCGACATAGTCGGTCCGGTCCTACAAAACTTTAAAACCGACGATCAGACCGAGAACACCCTTACTTCATGCGCCTCACGCGCGCATACTTCTCCATTTCTGCTGAAATCTATTTTCCATTTTTTTACTTTTAACCCTATAACTTTAATTACTTTATTATTTTCTCTTTTTTCTCCCATACTTCTTCATTTCCTTTTTATTTCTCTTTTAAAAAGAACCAAATTTTATATTTTTCCCCAAACCTCAATTATTAGCAGCCACCCTTTTAGTTTAAATAAACCTCCACCATACCTCCTTTTTAATAATTTATTTGTCACAATATCCTTTTATAAATACCAAAAAATACCCCAAAATCCTAATCCTTACCTATTTAAAGGGCCATTTTGTTCTTCATTGAGACATTTGACATTTGAAAAAGAATTGGTAGGAGTAGTTGCAATTTAGTTTATAGCTTATTTTGTAATTCAGTTTTATTAATTAATTCAAATCTCTCTACTTATTTAATTGCGTTATTTTATTTACTTTCCTTATAATTAGTTACATGCTTTTATAATTAGTTCATGCATTTTAAAAATTATTTTCATCTTTTCAGAATTGTCCATTCACACAAAGTGTTTTAGTTACGTAACTAAAAAAATGCTTTCTATGTAATTTTAATTAGGTTGAGATTAATAAACTCATTTTAAGTGTGTAGTTGCTTCGTTATGACGCGATGGAATATATTGATTTTTAACGGATTGATTATTTTCGAAAATACATCGAGGGACCTTAATGGGGTATATCACATATGCACCATATTTGTGACACTGCGTGTGTAGTTTTAGGATTATTGTTGACGCCAAACTCGTATTTGGACTTTTATGGAAATCTAGAAAGTGAATTCCGGTTTTAAATAATTGTTCAAAAGAGTATTAATCATGTTTTAAAACATGTTTGACAATGTAATCTGTTGAGGCGAATGACCCCAAATTTTAAACTTCAAATAATGAGATGGTTCAATGATATACCAAATTTTACAATTCTTTTAAATTTAACAAATAAGAGCTCAAATATTATTTTCTTCCAAAAATTAAACTTAGAGTGAGATTAAACTAAACATTTTTAATTTCTACTTAAATAAAATTCTAATTCAATTCAAGTTAAACAAACCAAGCATGAATATTATCTAATTAAATTGATGCTGACTTGAATTAAATTAAATTAAACTTAACCCATAATTTAACTTGCACCAATTTAAATGAAGTTGTGAATTAAACCAATTTTTATCTTGATTAACCTAGCATCCATCTAAGTTATATTTTGTAAGATAAAAATAAATCACTAACACACTACGTCGCGATGTACGAGGAAAACTCACAACGGGAAAAACCTCGAACGACCATGCCTATAAGTCCACTAAGTATGATATTTTTACAAAAGACACGAGAAGAGACTTACTTCCTCGACTCGACTCCCTTCAAGCCTTGACGCTCCTTCGTTCTTCAATCTCCGCCTAGTCGATAACTCCGGAGTCCACCGGAATTTTAGAATCCACCTATGGGGCACAACTACCGTCAACCCACACACGGTGCCTTTCACCATATGAGAACGCCGCGGCAAAACAATCTCCTTTTTGGATAGAGAAGGAATCCAAACTTTCTCCTTAATGGGTAGAGAAGAAACCCGGTGCCAAATAATTTCCAAGCAAAGATATATATATATATATATATATATATATATATATATGAAACTTGGATTTAAACTAAAACATGCCTATAAACATGGGTTTTTGGTAGAGATTTATTCTTGAAGTCTTAACACATAAATGGGACGTTTTATAAATGGTTTTTGCCCTCAAAAGCACTTGGTAGAATTGAAAAGTCACATCCAAAAACTATCTTTCCATCCACTTATAGCTGGAAAAAAGTAGTGGGGAAAGTGTGACACCCCTCCTAATTAAATACCGGGCGATCACTCCTTTATTAAATTAAATCAAGGTAAACAGTTGGTTCATTCTCAGCATCACTGTCGATAAAAATACATTTTTCAATTTAACACCCTAAATAATTAAGCTAAGTGTCAAAAACCATTTTCATACAAACTTTCCAAATTTTAATTAAAGAAAAAGATTTATTTACGTAAAAACAATATTTCTACAATTAAGAATCACATCACAGTAAACCAAACAATATAATACATTCGTCAATCGAATGTCAGCATATGAAAACTAAAGTCACAAATCCAAACTGAACAAATCCCATAGAACAATACTGGAAACAACTGAAATATAAATGTCCCAATAACAAATGAAATAATGGAAAGGGCGACACATGCCCAATAAATGAGAATGCTAGAATGGAGTCAATAAAGGAAGCCGTCTACGCAAGTGACCTGCAACTCCCACCTAAGCTGCAGCGCGTTCCTACCAAGAGATCCTAAGCAAGTCGCCCCTGTGGCTGGGCACTTGTAATACATACATATATATACAAGAGAGAGAGAGAGAAAAAGAATCGGGTCAGAGCCCGAAAGTGTGTTTGATTTAAAATACGTTTAGCAAGTATTTAAATTGATACAGGCCAATGCAACAACATATCAGTGCGACGCTCTCTTGAGAAAATCTCACCTCTCTTCTAATGTGCACACCTATCGCACTAACCTTCCCAACGGTTTGTTTTATCATTAATCGCACTAGTCTTTCTAAATGATTTAACTTAACTTAGATTACTCGTAAGATTTACAATTCACGATTCCATTTTCAAAAAGGATGTTCCAATCAGTAACCAAAGTTCTCCATTTTTAACTTTATAAAATCAATAAAGTTTTCCAGTGACATATTTTACTTTCTCAAAACAAGTATTCATAATTTATAGTCCAGAATTATTTCTCACTTACTACGTTACAACAACAGTTTAAATTCCCCAATTCAGATATATATATATATTAAGCACTAGTATAATATATATATATATATATATATATATATATATATATATATATATATATATATATATATATATATATATATATATCTTAACAGCACCAACATACAAACTATGGTGCAGGCATACTCTGCTATCCAATCCCCGTATCGCTCACACTAAGGGGTATACAAGTTCGGAATCACTCTCGAACTGTAATAACATATATACACAAAACAAGATTGAGGCGAAGCATAGATTCTAAGTCTCTAAGAGGTCAGTACATACCCTCACGTCTCTTAGGACCTTCTGAACTATCGGTCCGATAGCCTGTACCAAGGATATCTATCTTCTAGGGTACAAGTCAATATCCCCCGTAAAGGTCCCATCGAGATAAGACTGTCCCAGCGCGGTAACCTCAGGGATAGCAAGTAGCGCGGGTACGTTTTTCACACGTATATAATATATGCATACACAACCATATAAATATACCACATATCATTTATATCAAAATAGGTTTCTCTCATCACCCATAATTACGATACTTATCCTTAATATACGCATTAAGTATTTTATATAAGGTTCCGTCACTAACCTTAACTTGGAGGGTTCTCTCACTTAATTACATGACACTAGTGGACTCTATCCTCACAAATCTGAAATTCAGTAAGTGACTTTATTAGGTTCCAACGTAACTCTCTTACGCACCTCACCCTTTAAATTCATAAATTTTACCAACCTAAAGTAAATATCCCATAATTACCATTCCGTTGAAGATTAAAGGTCCCAACATTTATTCATATGCCCTACTGGTCCTCAATGTCTCCCAAATTATTTTATCAAGAATGCCCAAGAATTATATCACGACAATTTGAATTTAACTCATTTAAAGAGGGAATTAGGAGTCTGCCAGGAGGGGTCGATCGATCGAAGCTTGGGGCTCGATCGATCGAACCTTCGATCGATCGAAGCTCTAGGCTCGATCGATCGATCAAGCAGGTCTGCGAAAAATTCTGCAGAATGCAGTTACGGGTTCTACCAAATTTCTTCATCCAAAACCATGTTTTTCCATTCTAATCGTCCCAAAAATCCTACTACTATCATTATAACCATATACCAGATGTTTATAACGTAAAGCATGTGTATATCGAATATTAAACATGGATAATTAATACAAAATTCCATCTAATCTTCAAGAACCCTAGAGTTTTTCTTAATCAAGGTTCTAATCTGTTTTTACCAGAAATTCCTTATAATATATCATCAAAATTTCGTGGGTTATATTCCTCTACATGGCAAGGGTTCCAGAATTTCCATATAATCAAAACTACATGTATTTTCCTAACACAAATTGGGTTTTCTTCCATAGTTTTCATCACAAATCATTCCTAAACTAATATGAAGATTGCACCAACGAAAAATAGCAAGTTAAACACTTGCCTGGGATTTTTGGTATTCTGATTCACGACTGATTTTGGTATGGCTGCGTTCCTCGTCTCGCGATCTACGCGGTGATGGTGGCGGCGGTGCAAACCGGTGGCTTTTTGGCCTTGAATTGCCTTGGAGCTCTCTCCTCTCTTCTCCAATGGCCGTCACTTGATTTCTGGATATTCTAACCCTAAAAGCTAACCTAAATGGCTGATATAGGTTGCTGAATTTCGTGGGTTTAATTACCCAATTTTGTAAAATGACTAAAATGCCCTCCCGGGGTACTAATTAGGCCTAAAAATGCCCCGAGACCCAAACTACACCCCCGGGTACACTTTTCTGACTATCTCGACCCTTCCGGACGCGTTGGCGCACTCAAAACGACCATACGAACAACTTATAAAATATTCACTTTTTATTTAACAAAATTAGTCCTGACGTGACACGGGCACGTCCCGACTTGAATTTCCGAAATAGTCATTTAATTCACTCATGACATTCAATATAACCAATATAAATTATTACTATGCTCACTAGTAATATTCAACAAGTTTCCCATAATTACTAACTCTCGTCACGTTAATAATTATAACATAATAAGTTTTCGAATTTTTATTCGCATTAAATTTAATAAATCCCCAAATTAATATAGCATAAAAATACGGGGTATTACATACTTCCCCCCTAATAACGGAATTTCGTCCCGAAATTCGGAAAATAAGGCCTATCAGGTAGCACAATTCTGGATATTCTTTTCCTTACACAAACTAACTACACATTACGGCGCTCAATCACTATAGCCCTTTCTTCACAGCAACATTGTTTTACATTCTCATTGGAGACACTTCACATTGTGCTCCCACCCGACAATATTCGCATAGGTCACGCCTATACCTTATAATTTCCTTATCTCACTATCATTAGGAGGCCGCACCTCACTACATGACAACTACTCGGATTTATTCATACACCAAATTCCCATTCTGAGAAGATCATACGAACATTTGACCACTCTTGACTGCCTAAAACAGTCGTGGAATTCCACCATAGTTATCGGATATTTTCTCGACCTATCCAGAAATTCTGATTATCTACTCTCCTCTAAACATACGGAAGGAGAATAGTCGAGGTTCTTCCATAACAAAACCTTAATAAGTACCTCGTATGCGACAAACAGGTACGAGTGCTTCTACAGAGCATTCTTGAAATCATCGTACCAAGATTCCAAAATCTCCTTCACGTGGCTCCCCTAATCTTTAATCACCATGCGCTTATTCCCTGGCTAAGGGTGATACATCCTACTCGAAACGAAATCTTATCTCCGCTGGTTCCTGAAATCCCATATCAAAGGTGGGATTCACTAATCTCATCCTGATTCAGAAATTTATACTGCGCCGGACCATGCACTGGCGCGATCCTTCCTTTCAAAGGAAGTCTGGGGCATACTAGTTAATATTGTAAGCTATCCCAAAGGAATATCAATCACTTCCTTCTCGGCGACTTAATTCACATGTTCGGGATAAACCCTTGATCTTGTTTTGAGGATGGCAACCCATCCAAGAACTTTACCGACTTTACCAACCTCTTCCAATTTCAGGAATTTCTGATAAACACAAAATTAATTGGTTGATTCTCCTCTTTCAACCAAACCTTACCTATAGGCAGTGCATGTAGAGACTACTCACTACGTCTCGCTAAACATCGATTCTTCCCTTGAAATGTCTCACATTAAGTGACACGTAATACTCCCCTTCCTTCCTTGGAGTATGTCGAAAGTTCCGACCCGTGCTCTTCTCTCCACGAAGCGCACTTCTGGATCTCTTATACTATACGAACATCATTACTCTTTGTATGCGCAAGTCGCTCTCACACTTGACTAATAACACTCTGCTCTGGGTGTGCTTCATAACAATTAAATTCTACCCTATTCAAGGAGTACTAATTCTTGAATGGCTTCCCACAACCTTCCAATTAAGTTAGGGCATGCTATTCTAATTGCACACTTATGTGTGGATTATCGCCCCTCATGTGACGTTTAATCCACTCTATCACTTCCACTTCGTTATACTAGTCCCACAAACATATATTTCACACGTCTATTACCACGTCCCTTCGACTCGAACTATTTTAACTGTAGTTAACCAAGAAGCCCACATTTTTGCAACACTCCGACCGCCCTGGGAGAGCGAACGGCGTGCTACTCATCTGTAGGACTAACTAAATTCAACGGAATAGAAGGAATAGGGTATTCAAATTCCATGACAGTAAAAGAGGAATAATAATTCTCAACCTTCCTCAGATAAGTACAACAATTTTCCCAAATAGGTATAACAACCAAAATAAATCACTAATGCTCTATTCATCAAAATAATTACAGATCATCTCTTTTGTATAATATAAAGTTCTTTCCAGATTATCTATGCTAAAAATCATTCCAACTCTTTATTCACCTTGTGTTCTGTATGCGGTTATGACATTTGGGTACTCTCAATCACCATATAATCAAAATTCTTAAATTCTCCTTATCATCGTTCCACTCCTCAACTCGTGGGGATATCTTTCAATGCTTTCCTATCACAAAATCCGGCTCCAATGACTCTAAAACAAAAGTTCAACTTTCAACTTTCATACATAATTACTCGATCCCATTTCGATCAGGGTACCAAACTCATGGAATAGTGACCAAACGTCTCCCTATTTCCAACTTTACGCTAAGCTTCATGCGTGGGATGTCTCGCAAAGCGAAATCCAAACAAGGAACCCCCCCGATACACTACTACCTAGCATTGTCGGTTATCGGAATCCGTTAGTTCCTCCGTCCATAGCGTGTACCCCTTTTATTCCGTCCCTTGACAGAAAAGTTGCAATTTCTCCCGTAATTATGCTTAACAAAGAACGTTTCACTAGTTGCACTATTGTTCAGTATCGGTTGGTAGTAATAGAATTCCATAAGCCTCGAATACATACAATCAAAATTTTTGAAATTCCTTTTCCTAATAATAGGGGTATAAATATTAACTCCCACATCTCTAAAGGATGAATATAACAATGCACTTTTCCTATCACTAAGTCCGGAGTGCTAAACATAATACTGAGTCAAATCTTTTCGCTCAGGGGTAAATCCCGATACATACGGAATTATACTGACAAGGTCTACACATACTTTGGCATCGAATATCTCGAGCCCGCTATCTCCTCTGAAGTATCTAGGATAGATAATATAAGTGCAAGTCCAACCTTCTTACAGGTAAGGCCTCGCCCAAAACAAATATAAAACATGTTGCACCAATGCAACTACTCCGATAGCCTTGCAATAAATGTCCACTATCATACTACCCATTTTTATAACATTTTAACAAAAGTAATATTATACTCGTGTATCGCATCTCTACAACGAGTAGCCTCAATAAAGTATAAAACACTGCTAATATACTCACTCATCCTCCGCGGATAGCACTAAAGAAAAAAGAAAAAAAAAATCCCGCTATACTAAGGAAAAATATTCACATAATGGTAACATTTATAATGATATGCATTAAACTCGTCTCACATGCTAATCTAGCAATGAACAAAATATGGTGACTCGCTCGTGTCACATAAACACGCCGCATCCTCTAAGGATACAACTTATACTTCCATCCTGGCAATCGTCTTGACTGCACAAATGGTTTTCGGACGTAACACGTCTGCCCAAACCAAAACAAATTATTTTAATCGTTGCCTTTTACTAGGCACCGTATTCATGTCCTTTTTCTCATTTTGGAACATATTATCGTGAGCGATCTCACTCCGCACAAAATACCTCAACACATAATCCACTTACCACCTGTCCTACTAACCAGGTTAGGATTGTCCTTCTCTCGGACTTTAGTAGACTCGATTCCTGTTAAACAATCCCGGTTGTTCCCTTAGCTTTTTAGGCCATAAAGATCATGTTACTATCTATAATAGTACTTACTGAATTTACCATCACTTGGTAAGAATTTAACTATCTGAAGCATTTAAATGGTTTTCCTGATGTGTATCCACATCCTGTTGTGGTGCTACACCACCACTGTTGTATTCAGTCTTATTCTCGACTAAATTCTTCGATTCCTTTAACTTCCCCCACAAAGGAGCGTTATCATCTATATTGACAAAATATGACAATTTTCAACCTATGAATCGGTCGTCCATTAGAATTTTCCTCCTCGAGTATTATCAACTATTATTACAAGTTGGTTTCCCACTTGGAGTCGTTTCCTCCACTAGTATCTACCTCTATCGATACAAAATTTGCTAACGATTAGGATTCATATCCTCAATTGGACTTCTGTCATGCCCTCCTGCGATGAGTTCAGAACCACGTCTGCTTCTCATCCTGAACAGTTGAGGAAGGAACATACGGTTAACACTGTACCTAAGGTTCTCCCATAGGCATAGCATTCCACTTCTAAAATTGGTGGTTGACTCCAACCATTATAATTTCGTCCCGAAAGCCAAGAAAATTTTCTCTAAATTTTCACTTTCGGTTTGCCACGCTCCGTCTTATATTTAAGCCTTTGGATACTTTACCTCCTTTGGTAAACACATACAATTTTCGCGTTTCTAAAATTTCCCACTGACAGTCTCTACACGTTTTTGTAATACGTTGAGTAAGTTTACCCTCGCACCTCATTTGACTATAACAACATTTGAAAATCATTGTTGCACCTTAGTCGCCTTTCTAGTCGTGGCTTCTTATTCCATAATGGAGGTGACCTCGACTAAGGTCATCAACCTCGGATATATTTCATAATCTCAACTGAGCCCTGCCTCCTGATGTACGCTTAACGGTCCTCTTCTGACATCCGTCATCGCTCGGCACACGCACACATCCGAACGAAATTAGAATTCACTAGTGTATACACATTATAGCAGAAGAACGCAATCTCGTCAAAGGAATCGACAATCCTAAACATAGGGCTCTATAACAAATAAAGCAACGCTGAAAGCATAATAAGCCGTACAGATCCTAAGGACACTAGAACCTGATGCTCTGATACCACCTGTGACACCCCGCCTAATTAAATACCGGGCGATCACTCCTTTATTAAATTAAATCAAGGTAAACAGTTGGTTCATTCTCAGCATCACTGTCGATAAAAATACATTTTTCAATTTAACACCCTAAATAATTAAGCTAAGTGTCAAAAACCATTTCCATACAAATTTTCCAAATTTTAATTAAAGAAAAAGATTTATTTACGTAAAAACAATATTTCTACAATTAAGAATCACATCACAGTAAACCAAACAATATAATACATTCGTCAATCGAATGTCAGCATATGAAAACTAAAGTCACAAATCCAAACTGAACAAATCCCATAGAACAATACTGGAAACAACTGAAATATAAATGTCCCAATAACAAATGAAATAATGGAAAGAGCGACACATGCCCAATAAATGAGAATGCTAGAATGGAGTCAATAAAGGAAGCCGTCTACGCAAGTGACCTGCAACTCCCACCTAAGCTGCAGCGCGTTCCTACCAAGAGATCCTAAGCAAGTCGCCCCTGTGGCTGGGCACTTGTAATACATACATATATATACAAGAGAGAGAGAGAGAGAAAAAGAATCGGGTCAGAGCCCGAAAGTGTGTTTGATTTAAAATACGTTTAGTAAGTATTTAAATTGATACAGGCCAATGCAACAACATATCAGTGCGACGCTCTCTTGAGAAAATCTCACCTCTCTTCTAATGTGCACACCTATCGCACTAACCTTCCCAACGGTTTGTTTTATCATTAATCTCACTAGTCTTTCTAAATAATTTAACTTAACTTAGATTACTCGTAAGATTTACAATTCACGATTCCATTTTCAAAAAGGATGTTCCAATCAGTAACCAAAGTTCTCCATTTTTAACTTTATAAAATCAATAAAGTTTTCCAGTGACATATTTTACTTTCTCAAAACAAGTATTCATAATTTATAGTCCAGAATTATTTCTCACTTACTACGTTACAGCAACAGTTTAAATTCCCCAATTCAGATATATATATTAAGAACTATATATATATATATATATATATATATATATATATATATATATATATATATATATATATATATATATATATATATATATATATATCTTAACAGCACCAACATACAAACTATGGTGCAGGCATACTCTGCTATCCAATCCCCGTATCGCTCACACTAAGGGGTATACAAGTTCGGAATCACTCTCGAACTGTAATAACATATATACACAAAACAAGATTGAGGCGAAGCATAGATTCCAAGTCTCTAAGAGGTCAGTACATACCCTCACGTCTCTTAGGACCGTCTGAACTATCGGTCCGATAGCCTGTACCAAGGATATCTATCTTCTAGGGTACAAGTCAATATCCCCCATAAAACTCCCATCGAGATAAGACTGTCCCAGCGCGGTAACCTCAGGGATAGCAAGTAGCGCGGGTACGTTTTTCACACGTATATAATATATGCATACACAACCATATAAATATACCACATATCATTTATATCAAAATAGGTTTCTCTCATCACCCATAATTACGATACTTATCCTTAATATACGCATTAAGTATTTTATATAAGGTTCCGTCACTAACCTTAACTTGGAGGGTTCTCTCACTTAATTACATGACACTAGTGGACTCTATCCTCACAAATCTGAAATTCAGTAAGTGACTTTATTAGGTTCCAACGTAACTCTCTTACGCACCTCACCCTTTAAATTCATAAATTTTACCAACCTAAAGTAAATATCCCATAATTACCATTCCCGTTGAAGATTAAAGGTCCCAACATTTATTCATATGCCCTACTGGTCCTCAATATCTCCCAAATTATTTTATCAAGAATGCCCAAGAATTATATCATGACAATTTGAATTTAACTCATTTAAAGAGGGAATTAGGAGTTTGCCAGGAGGGGTCGATCGATCGAAGCTTGGGGCTCGATCGATCGAACCTTCGATCGATCGAAGCTCTAGGCTCGATCGATCGATCAAGCAGGTCTGTGAAAAATTGTGCAGAATGCAGTTACGGGTTCTACCAAATTTCTTCATCCAAAACCATGTTTTTCCATTCTAATCGTCCCAAAAATCCTACTACTATCATTATAACCATATACCAGATGTTTATAACGTAAAGCATGTGTATATCGAACATTAAACATGGATAATTAATCCAAAATTCCTTCTAATCATCAAGAACCCTAGAGTTTTTCTTAATCAAGGTTCTAATCTGTTTTTACCAGAAATTCCTTCTAATATATCATCAAAATTTCGTGGGTTATATTCCTCTACATGGCAAGGGTTCCAGAATTTCCATATAATCAAAACTACATGCATTTTCCTAACACAAATTGGGTTTTCTTCCATAGTTTTCATCACAAATCATTCCTAAACTAATATGAAGATTGCACCAACGAAAAATAGCAAGTTAAACACTTGCCTGGGATTTTTGGTATTCTGATTCACTCCTGATTTTGGTATGGCTGCGTTCCTCGTCTCGCGATCTACGCGGTGGTGGTGGCGGCGGTGCAAACCGGTGGCTTTTTGGCCTTGAATTGCCTTGGAGCTCTCTCCTCTCTTCTCCAATGGCCGTCACTTGATTTCTGGATATTATAACCCTAAAAGCTAACCTAAATGGCTGATATAGGTTGCTGAATTTCGTGGGTTTAATTACCCAATTATGTAAAATGACTAAAATGACCTCCCGGGGTACTAATTAGGCCTAAAAATGCCCCGAGACCCAAACTACACCCCCGGGTACACTTTTCTGACTATCTCGACCCTTCCGGACGCGTTGGCGCACTCAAAACGACAATACGAAAAACTTATAAAATATTCACTTTTTATTTAACAAAATTAGTCCTGACGTGACACGGGCACGTCCCGACTTGAATTTCCGAAATAGTCATTTAATTCACTCATGACATTCAATATAACCAATATAAATTATTACTATGCTCATTAGTAATATTCAACAAGTTTTCCATAATTACTAACTCTCGTCACGTTAATAATTATAACATAATAAGTTTTCGGATTTTTATTCGCATTAAATTTAATAAATCCCCAAATTAATATAGCATAAAAATACGGGGTATTACAGAAAGGTAGTGGAAAAATGGGAGGGAAAATAAAAACTGATGAAAACTGCTCCTAGGTCGTTCGAACGAGTTCGTTCGAATGAACATTCTGACGAGAACAATGCTGAAATATCGTTAGAAGCTCGTTTATATCTCGTTTGAACGACTTCGTTCGAAGGACCTTCTAACAAGAATTCAAAAAAAAAGTCGTTAGAAGTTCGTTAGATATCTTGTTCGAACAACTTTGTTCGAACAAATTTCGAACGAGAATACAGAAAATTTATTTTTCTTTAAAAAAATAAAAATCCATTTTCAACTTAAATCAAAATAAAATAACACCCCAAAATGTATTCCAAGTCCCTATATATAAATGCAATGCTTTCATACCTTTTAGAGACCTTGTAATCTAAATGTTGATGACGTATACACTTGGCACGAAAATCGATAAGTATGAAACTTTAAATTCTTGGTCGCTACGTCTTCAACTCTTCCAACGTCATAGACTTGAGGTAAAGCCAACATCTATCCTATGACTCAAATAGTTTTGTCCGGAACTACGCCAATACTACAAATTTACTTGATTAGAAATTTGCCCTTACAAATCTCCCCCGTTGGCTATTCAGGGACAAAACCAAAATAAAACTCCTAAGGGCCATCAAGCTCATCTAAAAGGATACAAACCTGACCAAAATAAAAAATTACATTTTCTTGACTGGACACTTAGAATGAAAAGCTTTGTTACTTTAGAAGATTGCCACTAAAGACGAAATCCTGTACACTTAAAAAACCATCAAACACATAGGGAATATGACAATATAAAGTGCGTAAAATAAATTCTCCCTCTCAATTAATTCTCCCCTTTTATCTAACATGATCCACTTAAGAAAATAACGCTCTCCTCCTAAGTTAGTTCTCCTAAACTAAAGGCTTAGATACCATCCCCCCCTTATTGTTCAGGAATAGACAAATGTCAAGAATAAAATAACTTATTTCTCCTCCAATTAAAGCAAATACTCCCCCCTAAACTAAACAAGGGATATGAAGAAGAAAAAACACAAGTTAAATATGCAATGGTGCATTAAGTGACAAGAGCATTAAAACATATGGGCAACAGTGAAGTACAACTAATCCATACAAAGATTAATAAATATCACTTATGATGCGATGACAAAAGACACCATTAAAATGTAATATGATAAGCATGGGATACCCCCACTTTTGAATTCAAAGCATCCATGGACTAGTGAGCAAGGTAAAGACTCAAAAATAAAAAATACCATAAATATAAGTACACAAATATACCAATAACGCACACGCACATATACATAGGTATAAACACCACACACGACATAAAATACATTAAGATTTCCACACTCATATGGCAAAAATATGTCTAAATACATGTGGTAAACGGAAGTGAAAGGGCGTGAACTAGCAACAAAAGAATTTAGACCCAATCACCTAAATATGTTCACGAAGTTCTCATTTGATTGCAAAACTTTATCTAACTTAAATATAGCCTCATGTGACAAGATAAAGGGAACTCACGGAAAAAACATACACAATGCACACAAGCCTAGAATTTCGATGATTCTATAAACCAATAGAGTCGTGACAAAATAGCTTAACTAGGATACAAGGTCATTGTGCAAAACCCGTTGATATATCCAGCCAAACTTCCTCATTAATATTCTTTTTCTTTTTCTTTTCTTTATGAAAATACCAACTAAACAATGAAGGGCTTGGCTAATTTTTTTTTATGCCACATTTTTAGGCCAACTTTCAATGGTTACTTTTCACGCAAAGTAATTTTGTCTTTCGCAACCCGATCCAAATGATAAACAACTGTAACAACACCGGATAAATATTTTTCTATATTTTTTTTAAATCCGGGAAACGGTTCTTAAGTGCACAAATCCTCCATAGTCATAGCAACATGTAAATGACTAAATTGATATGAGAACATCTCACTTAACTTAAATATACATGTGAAGTTAAATTTCAAATGAGCTCGTGCATGTGTGAATCGAGGCATATAAAAAGGGAATCCATTAAGCAGGTCAAAGTTAAACTATTCCATACAAGCATGATAAAGAACACTTTAAGGATTGAGAATCTTAACCAAAAGTTCTATCCACGTGGAAGCGGATATGATATTGGATTCAAACACAAGTATATGCCATATAACTTGTGTAAAACTAAAATACAAAAAAAAATCTTTTTGAGTTTTTCAAAATTTTAACCAAACAAAAAAATTCAACTCAAAAGAAAACATAAATCTTTTTGTAATTTTCAATAGGGCTAAACAAAATAAAATAAAATACAAAAGATACACATACCATGATTCTATCACAGTTTTTATAATGAAGCAAAGACTAGAAAATGACAAACAAACATACAACAAGTAAGAATATATTACGATGCACATAAGCTAGTGTATGTAAACAAAGCTAACACAATCAACCTTTCGATTTAGCAAGGGAGGTATCACGTGCAAGCAAATGAGAATAAAAATTCTATCTTGTAAAGTCGCCAAATTGGATCTCCTACCCCAAACTAGTGAAGCGTGACACTCTCGAGATTTGGGAATTTTGGTGACTCTATCATTGGACTTCCTAGGACCCTTTTTAAAATCAAAATATAACTTCCTAAGATGGATTTTTTTACCACAATGTGAGCATGTAAAGACCCGGCTAAAGGTAGTACCTAAGGATTTACCTTTGAAAGTGTTCCTAGTAGATTATCTCAAACTTATGATGTTGGCTTTATTAGTTGAATCGTTTTGAGTATCGAAGCCAATACCACACAAGTCATTTTTAATTTAGACGATTCCAAGTATTTTATCCAATTTTTCGGACCTATATTCCAAATCAAATTTGACTCTACTTGAGTCTTTTAATTTTTCTTCCAACTCTATAATTCGTGAATCAAGCAAACACTTACTCTCTTCAAACCTAAGAAGCTCTTTCTTCATTGTTGATACCAAATTTAGTCTGCTGACATGGCCCAATTAAATGAAGACACGTGACGATCTACATGGCAACAACAAACACTTCCGAGGAACCCACGCGCTCCGAGGAACAAGACTACAACGAGGAAGACTATTTACCCGAGGAACACTGCTTCCCCGAGGAACTCACACGCTCCGAGGAACTCTTGAGTACCGAGAAGCTTAAGCGGTCCGAGTTGCACCTCAAACAAAGCATTAATAGCTGGATAACCAACAGTTTGACTGTTCATTAAATACTTATCATTCAGACGCACACGCTTAAGGGGCATTGAATGTATTACCCTTTCATATGTACATCATTTAATGTATTACCCTTTCACTTTACAGCCTCAGTGCTATAAATACATTGTACAATCCTCATTGTAAAGGGACCTCGAATCTAGACCGAAATTTCTTGATAGAACTTGTAATCGAGAATTCCCAAAACACTCAGCAATAAAACAACAATGGACGTAGGCCATTCTTATAAGGCTGAACCACTTTAAAATTCTTTGTCTCATTTATTTATCTGTGATTGAATAATTAGAGTGATCTAATTTTTTACATCAACAGATTGGCGCCGTCTGTGGGAAACGACTGGTAATATCATTTTTCACCAAAAACAATCCATTACAAATGGCTGATATTCCGGAATCCAGCAATCGAAACGCTGGAACCCCTCCAAATCCATATGCTCCGCCAAATATTCCAGATCTGGCTGAAATAATGACAAATCTAGCCCAGGGCCAGACCGTCATGCAAGAAACAATGCGACAACTCATCCAAACCCTCCATGGCGGTGCACCAACCCATTCAGGACTGCGGAGTATTCAAAGAAACACCCGTGCACCATCCTCACGTACTAAGCGTACCAATTCATATCGCAATGAAGAATCTAAAGATTTTTCTTATCAACCTGGATGAACTTCGTCAGTGCGAGCCACAGATACTGAACAACGTGTCACTCTCTCTCCAGAAAGGACTAGTGCGCTAGAGAGGTTAAGCAGGGTATCACCTTTTGATCGATTAGGACTTAGAAGGAGTAGAATTCCTCCTAAAGTCGTAACGAGGAGTTTTCGACGACCATCAGATTTAAGGGAAGGATCTGCCCAGTCGCGATCAGCTTCTCGTCAAGATAGATCCTATGAGCGACTAACTACTCGTCAAGATAGATATCAATAAGCTACTTCAACGCGATCAGCTGCTCGAACCAACAGGCCCGAGGAAGGGAATGATGCATGGAAAGGCTCTATTCAAAGGCTGGAGGATAGATTAGGGGAAATGGCTAAGGCCAAGAATCTTCTACAATGAACCTTTATTCGAGGAACACCTTTTGTCCAGGCCATTGTAGATTTTCCAACACCATCAAAGTTCAAAGCACCTGTTGTGACTCCCAAGTATGATGGAAAGACTGATCCCGTCCTTCATATAGAAAAGTATCAGGCTGCAGCCGACATCTACGCTGTTCCAGATGAGATGAGATGCAGGGCATTCTCGGGAACTCTTACCGGATTTGTTCAAATATGGTATAAGAATCTTCCTCGGGGTAAGATCTCAACCTTTCTTCAACTGGCCGAGTTATTCATTGGGAATTTCTGCTTTGGGGCAAAGCCAGTTAAACGAGTAGCACATTTGTTAAGTGTTAGACAAAAAGCTCGTGAGAGTACCAGAGATTATATAACTCGTTTCAATAACGAGAAACTTGAAGTCATTGATTATGAGGAGAAGACAGCGATTACTGCCTTGATGAGTGGACTACTTTCCAACAAGTTGTACTACACTTTGGCCAAAGATCCACCTAGAACCATGTCAGGCCTGATGGGAAAAGCGTCCAAGATTATGAATGCCGAGGAGGCTATGGCTGAGAAAAAGAACATGAATGCTAAAGAAACCAAGGTGGAAGGTGATAAAGCTAAGAAGAAAGAGCATAAGAACAATGGCAATGACAAACATTCAAAAAGTAGGTCGGTATGGGATGTGATGAAGAAATACGATAATTATACTCCTTTGAAGAAGGATATCAACCATGTTTTAGAGGAAATCAAGAACAACGAGGAACTAAACTGGCCAGAGAAAATGAAGGCAGATCCTGACAAGAGGAATAAGGCGAAGTATTGCGAGTTTCATAAAGATCATGGCCATATGACCAAGAACTGCATAGCTCTTCAGAATGAGATTGAAACACTCATCCGACGAGGAAAGCTGTCAAAGTATGTTGATCGTGGAAACGAAAGAAGAAACAACGACCGAGCAAGAGAGAGGTCTAGATCTCCTCATCGAGCAGAGGAGAACAAGAAAAGAAACCATGAAGTTGATCCAGAAGACAACCCCGATCTTCCCAAGAGACCAAGGCAACCAGAACGAGAGGTATTTTCAATACGCTTTGGGTCATTTGACTGTAATGTTATAACAGTTGGAGATGCAAGAGGAGGAGACCTTACTGCAGAGAGAAAAGCTTACCTCGGTGAGGCTCAAGCTTGCTCGTACATTCAGTGAATAAATCTAGCTGGGGAGGATCACCCGAGAAAGGTGAACAAAGAGAAATTGGTCATTGGTTTCTCAAAGAATGACCTCGCAGGAGTTTTGTATCCTCATGATGACCCATTGGTGATCAAAATGAGGATGAAGGAGGTTATGATTTCAAGAGTACTGGTCGACAATGGTAGCTCGATAGACATCATGTTCTACTCGTGCTTCGATAGTTTAAAACTAAAGCTATCTCAACTGGAGCCTTACCACAGACCCCTCATCGGTTTCGCTGCGAGAAAGTATTTTCACTTGGGACGATCAAGTTGGATATATTCATTGGTACGTGGCCTGCTTGTCGGACAGAAAGAATACGTTTCTTCGTGATGGATAAGAATGCTCAATCATCGTACAATATCATCATGGGAAGAGTAGCATTGAAGAAGTTCGAGGCTGTACCATCTACAGTGCATCAGTGCCTAAAATTTCCAACAAACTTTGGAGTAGGAGTTGTGAAAGATGATCAGAAAGTAGCTCGGGAATGCTATTATTCATCCGCCGAGCAAGAAGAACTGGAGGAATCAAGGAAAAAGACTACTACCTATCAAGTGGATGAAGGTGCAGAAATTGAAACATTAGATCCTCGAGATGAGTCGCAACTCGTGAAGGGTCAAGTGGTGGAAGCTACTGAAAACATCATTTTGGACGACGAACACCCTGAGCGAATGTGACACCCCGCCCAAATAAATACCGGGTGATCAGTCCTATATCAAATTTAAAACAGGAATCTCAGGGGTTCATTCTTAGCATCACTGTCGAAAACTTTTTAAAACTTTACTAACCACCTAGTATTCAAAAAGACTGATGTCAAATTTTATCTTTTTATTAAACAATTAAATATGCATGCTGAATAACAAATAAACCATACATCCAAACCATGAGTCTAAAACAGTACTAAATGACTAAATGACATGCCAAATAAACAATCAGCTCAAAATCCCAATAATAATAATTCAATAAATGAATACATAAACCAAATACTGAGTCTAAAAGTAAAAAGGGGAAACATGACCTGAATGAATCTACAACTGAGATAAGAATCCTACTCTAGGAATAAAGAAATGATACGTCTAAATCAAATCCTGCAACCATCCACAATGTTGCAGTTGCGTAACCCTGGAATAGATAAGTCAACTATGGCATCCCTGTGGCTGGACACCTGTTAATATACATATACATAGACAAGAGAGAAGAAGTACAAGAAACGGGTCAGAGCCCGATTTATAAAAATGTTTAGCAAGCATTTTATTGCAATAAATGAAATGCGTAGTATATAATGTTCATAATTGCTTTTACGGTCCCACTCTCTTGAGGACAATCTCACCTCTCTTCTATAGTGCACACCTATCACATTCATTTATTCCGCCTAGCCATCTGACACACTTCTAATTAGGAAAAAGGCTTATCCTTCTAGTTACCCCTCGTAATAGTATATCATATTTAATCTCAACAATTATCATTTTTAAATAAGTGTTATCACACTAAAGTCAAGTATTTACTATTTACATTTATATAAGATTTCACTATCTTAATAGTCTTTAATTATCTCATTGTAGATATACCATAAGCATACATATATATCCCTCACTATTATATATATGTATTAACACAATCTTAATAGCCTACAATTATCACATTGTAATTATATCACAAGTATACATATATATCCACCACCATTATATATATATACTAACACAACACCCTAAGGATACACCTATAGTGCATTGCATACTCTGCTATCATGTCCCGGTACGTCTCGTACTCAAACAAGGACTATCGGTTCGGAAATGTCCCACGAACCATATAAACAAATCACACATATTAGCGGCGAACATAGTTCTCATACCTATGGGTCACGCACATACCTACGCTCCCATAGTCAGCGGACTTATCAACTCACAATTAAGTCTTTCACAGTCCTATGTTCTGAGATACAAGTCAAATATCCCCCCGAAGGTCACTCAGGATAAGACCGTCTCTACACAACCCCCCGCGATAGCAAGCAGCTAGGTATGTCATACACATAATAAAACAATCAAATATGCATTCACGCACCCTATTAAAATATCAGGTATTCACACAACCTTTCATTGTTTTACGTATTCACACAACCTTTCATTGTTTTACGTATTCACACAACCTATCATCATTTTTCTATTGGATTATGTATTCCCATATTTATATATATAATTCACACATTCATATATATATATATACATATATTCCAATTATTACTAGTTCGCTCGTATTAAATACGATCCAATACCAAAATAGCTACATCCCACTATTTAATATAATTTATATAATTATATATCTCACCTCAGATATACTTGATTAAGTTCATATTAGTCTCACAAAGTTCCCAACAATTTTTAGTTTCAATTCGGGAAAGTTTCATCACTAATTAAAACTCCAAGGGTCTTTTAGACATTTCACAATATATGCCTCAGTAATGAAATTCCTAGTACTGCGTACTACTCTCCATTTGCTATGCGTGGCCACAAACGGCACGTAAATCCGAATTCGTATGACAAAGTTATGCTCATTTAAAGTTGTGCTAAAAATCAAATAACTCGTTCCGTCTTCAAGGGTATTTTAGACCTTTCAATTTTTTGTGTCTAATTAAAAGCATTCCCAGGACAGCGTAATACTCTTCGCTATCTATGTGTGGCCGTGAACGGCACACTAATCCGAGTCTGTATGCCAAAAGTTAGGGCATTATAAAGATTCACCTCAAAGAAGATTTAAAAAAAAAAAACCTTTCTTAAAAAGTTTTCCCACATTCTGCCCAGATTAATAAATTGATGTTTTGAGGCATTTTGGAGGAGTTTTGGAGGAAGCGCGTGAGACAACAAAATGTAGAAAACGCGATTTTCTACATGGTGGGGCAGACAGAATCGCCATTAAAGCTCCAAAACCTTCGATTATATCCAGATCGTTTAACCCAAAAACCTCCCAAGATTCATCCTAAATCCACCCAAACTTCATCGTTAACAATTTCTTCCAACAATACCACTAATGGAGATTCAAAAATCAAGATCTAATCATGTTGTTCACTTCTCAAATTAAGTTATAATTTCACTATTAACCCAATTTCTCACAAAGTTAAAAATCCCCTATCAATGGTTATTCTTCATCTTCTTCACCATAAACCCACAAATTTCAATTCAAATTCCTACTTCCAAATTTCCAGAATTAATTGACATAATTACAACTATTTACATCATTAACTACAACTCAAATTAAAGCAAGAAAACACTTGCCTTGGGGGATTAAATCCGACGATCCCATGTCGAAATTCTTGCCCGGATTGCTCTTGTCATCCTTCTTTCCTTCTTCTTCTTCTTTCTCCTTTCTCTCCTCTCTCAACCCTTTGTGTTTTGGAATGACTCATGGCTGCCCAACACACTTAAACCTAGGTTAAAATTCCTCAATCCCGTAATTAAGCCTATTGGCCAATTAAAAATGACTTAAATGCCCCCGTATGGGCTCGATCATGTCTAAAAATGCCTCGAGACCCATTTACTACCCTCGGGTACTCTTTTCCGACTATCTCGACCCTTCCGGACTCAACCGTGCACTCAGAATTGTCATCCGAGATACTTTATAAAATTTTCCAATTTCAACCTCAAAATGCGACACATGTGAAAATTTTCAATAACCCGAATTAATTTGAATTTCTAAATCCCCAAATTTAAATAATAAATTCTACATCTCCAAATTCAATAATTTCTCCAATTTAAATAAATTAAATTTAAATCACCAAATTAAATGAATTTCTCCAAATTAAATAAATCCAACTCACTAATTTAATTAATTTATATATCCTCTAAAATATGGGGTGTTACAGCGAACTACTCAAGTAGGTTCATCGTTGGAAGCCTCATTAAAACAGGAATTGATAACTTTCCTTTGAAGCAGAAGACAAACTTTTGCATGGAGTCATGAAGATATGCCTGGGATAGACCTAAACTTTTTATGTCACGAGCTCAATGTGAATAAGGAGATCAAGCCTGTGAAGCAGAGAAGGAGAGTATTCAGTCCCGAGAAGAATCAAGTTATACAGGAGGAAGTCGAGAAGCTCCAGAAAGCTTGTTTCATTGAAATGTTAAATATCCAGACTGGTTAGCCAATGTGGTGATGGTAAAGAATAAAAACAACAAATGGAGGATGTGTGTAGACTTCACCGACCTCAACAAAGCATGCCCAAAGGATCACTTTCCATTGCCCCTAATTGATCAACTGGTGGATGCTACCTCTGGACACGAGTTGCTGAGCTTCATAGATGCTTATTCTGGCTACAATCAGATCAAAATGAAACCTGAAGACAGGGAGAGTACTTCTTTCATTACCCATAGGGGAACTTATTGTTATAATGTTATGCCTTTTGGTTTGAAAAATGCAGGTGTGACATATCAGCGGCTGATGAACAAGGTCTTTGCTGAACAAATCAGTTGCAATATGGAAGTATATGTTGACGATATGCTGACAAAAAGCAAGAAAGCTACCGATCATCTAGTTGACTTAAGTCAAACTTTTGATCAACTGGATAAATATCAAATGAAGTTGAACCCGACGAAGTGCATATTTGGAGTACGAGAAGGCATGTTTCTCGGGTACATTGTCAATCAACGAGGAATTGAAGCAAATCCTGAAAAGATCAAAGCTCTATTAGGGTTGCGATCTTCGACGACGAAGAAGGAAGTCCAGAGTCTCACAGGACGAGTAGCAGCACTCAACAGATTTGTGTCACGAGCAACTGATAGATGTCTCCCATTCTTCAAGACACTCAGAAAGAATTTTGAGTGGAATGATGAATGTGAGAAGGCTTTTCAAGGCTTGAAGAAATACTTGGGAGCACCTCCATTGTTGTCCAGGCCGGTGATGGGAGAAAAATTGTACTTGTATTTAGCAGTATCGAAGAATGCAGTTAGCTTGGCGTTGATCAGAATGGAGAATGGAGTACAAAAGCCAATCTACTACACAAGTAAGGACTTTAGAGGAGCAGAAATCAGATATCCAAGGCTGGAAAAATTAGCACTGGCGCTGATTGAAGCAAGTAGAAGAATGAGGCCATACTTCCAGGCTCATACCATAGTAGTATATACCGATATGCCATTGAGACAAGCCCTTCATAAACCAGAAAAATCAGGGAGATTGATGTACTGGGCAATAGAACTCGGTGAATATGATATAGTTTATGAACCCAGATCATCATTAAAAGGGCAAGCTGTGACAGATTTTATAGCAGAATTCACCTATCCTGATACCCCCGAGGAGCAAAAGTTGCTCGCTGATCAACCTGTGGATATTACAGGATCAACAAACATAAGGTCAGACCAACTCCGGTTGGTAAAAGGGCAAGTGGAGGTTACAAGATCATCAAATTCTAGCTCAGACCAATTCCGATTGGTAAAAGGGCAAGAAGAGATGATCGACGAAGAGAAAGAAATATCCGGGGAGGATGAAAGGAAGCAACAAATATTTATGGATGTTACGAGATCATCAAATTCGAGCTCAGACCAATTCCGATTGGTAAAAGGGCAAGAAGAGATGATCGACGAAGAGAAAGAAAAATTCGGGGAGGATGAAAGGAAGCAGCAAATATTTCACCGAGGAATTCTGACAGAGCAGAAATTTGAAGACGCGTTACCTATATGGAGGCTATATATAGATGGTTCATCTTGCACTACAGGATGTGGCGCGGGGATAGTTTTGAGCACTCCGAACGAGGTCGACATGGAATACGCCCTGCGTTTCCAATTCAAAGCTTCCAACAATGAGGCTGAGTATGAGGCCATGATTGCAGGACTTAGTTTGGCAAAAATTATGGAGGCGCAGCAGGTTATTATTTTCAGTGATTCTCAATTGATCGTAAATCAAATGTTGGGAGTATATGCAGTTAGAGGATAATTAATGATCAGATATCATGCAAAGGCAAAGGAGCTAGTGTCAGAATTTGCCGCTATTCAGCTCGTCAGAATACCAAGAATGGAGAATGCGAGAGCAGACGCCCTAGCTCAACTAGCATCAGCTATTCGCACCGAGCTACGACGAATAATCCCAATTGAAGTGTTGGCTGGTCAGAGTATAGATGAAGATCTGACGATGAACTTTATCACCCTTGATTTAGGACCATCTTGGATGGATCCCATCAAGGCGTATATCGAGGAGGGAGAATTACCAATTGACAAGCTCGCAGCTAAGAAATTGAAGTTTAAAGTTGCTCGGTATGTATTAACTAACGGTATTCTTTATAGACGAGGAATTATGGCAGGTCTACAGAGATGTGTACATCCCTCCGAGGTGAAAGAATTGATTGAAGAGATCCATGAAGGGTCCTGTGGAGCACATGTAGAAGGTCGGACACTTTTGCAAAGGGTGATGACGCATGGATACTACTGGCCGATGATGAGAGCTGATTGTATAGCCTATGCCAAGAAGTGTGACAAGTGCCAACGCTTTTCCTCCATCCTAAGAACTCCACAAGCATTTTTTACACCTATCACTTCTCCTTGGCCATTTGCCATGTGGGGGATAGATTTGGTTGGGCCACTGCCAACGACCAGAGGAAGGTTCAAATACCTCGTCGTCGCAGTGGATTATTTACTAAGTGGGTAAAAGCTGAGCCACTCATTGATATGACGTACGAGAAGGTGTACCAATTTGTTTGGAAGAACATCATTTGTCGATATGGTCTTCCTCATGCTTTCATCACAGACCATGGAACACAATTTGATAACGAAGAGTTCGTTGCCTATTGTCATCAGTCAAATATTTTGAAGGTCCACTCAGCACCAGGCCATCCTCAAAGCAATGGACAAACTGAAGTGACAAACAGAACGCTGCTAAATGGCTTGAAGAAAAGATTAGGTGATGCGAAAGCAAAATGGATCAACGAGCTACAATCAGTACTTTGGGCTTACCGAACTACTCCCCGAGTAGCAACAGGAGAATCACCATATATGCTGGCATTTGGAAGTGAAGCTGTTGTACCTGCCGAGTTGGGCCTCCCAACACACAGGGTAATAAATTTCAATTCCCCTGTCAGCGACTTAATGAGAAGATTGGATTTAAACATGCTCGAGGAAGTTAGAGAAGAAGCAGCCATTAGAAATGCTGCTTACCAGCAGCGAACAACTTTGTTCTACAATAAAAGGGTGAAGAAGTGCGACCTGAAAGAAGAAGACTATGTGCTGAAGAAAGTAATTCAAAAACACAATAAGCTGGAGGCAAACTGGTATGGACCATACCGAGTTACAGAAGTTGTTCGACCAGGAACTTATCGAATAGCAACTTTAGAAGGCGAGGAGTTTAAGAATGCCTGGAATGCAGAGCACCTGCGCAAATATTATCAGTGATGAATAAAATGAAGATATTCTGCCGAATTCTTTCTTTTTATTGAAAGTTTTTCGGGGAATAGTGCTACACACTACTCGGGGCAAAACTCGGCAAATCTCAGGCTACTCAAATTTTTTCTCGAAAATGCCAACTAAGGTTGGTCGAGAAACCAATATTCCTACGGGAAGTAAAGCTACCAATATTCCTCCGGAAAGTAAAGCTACCAATATTCCTCCAGGAAGTAAAGCTACCAATATTCCTCCAAGAAGTAAAGCTACCTATATTCCTCCGGGAAGTAAATCTACCAATATTCCTCCGGGAAGTAAAGCTACCAATATTCCTCCGGTAAGTAAAGCTACCAATATTCCTCCGGGAAGTAAAGCTACCTATATTCCTCTGGGAAGTAAAGCTACCAATATTCCTCCGGGAAGTAAAGCTACCAATATTCCTCCGGGAAGTAAAGCTACCAATATTCCTCCGGGAAGTAAAGCTACATGTATTCCTCCGGGATGTAAAGCTACTTGTATTCCTCCGGGAAGTAAAACTTTTAAAACTATATGTTCCTCGGGAAATAAAAAAAATATTCCTAAAACTATGTGCCAATTTATGTTGGTTAGGAAGTAAATATATTCTCGAAAATGCCAACTAAGATTGGTCGGGAGCTACAACTATTCCAAAAATACTAACTATAGCTGGTCGGGGATAAAAACCCACTAACTGTAGTTGGTCGACGAGGAAAATTTACTGACCTTGGTTGGTCGGACACATTTTATGAAAATGAAAAAATCTACCAAGTATAGCTGGTCGGGGATAAAAAACCCACTAACTGTAGTTGGTCGACGAGGAAAATTTACCGACCTTGGTTAGTCGGACACATTTTATGAAAATGAAAAAATCTACCAAGTATGGCTGGTTGGGGATAAAAACTCACTACCTGTAGTTGGTCGACAAGTAAAATTTAACGACCTTGGTTGGTCGGAAACATTTTAAACATTTTTTATACTCGTAACTTTATTGCTAAGTTGGTCGAGAAACAAAACTTTATTATTAAGTGACCGAGTAACATTTTTTATACTCGTAACTTTATTACTAAGTTGGTCGAAAAACAAAATATTTTTTTTGCCATATAACTACCATAAATTCAAGCTATTCGACACTAAGTTGATCGACAAACTACAATATTGTTATCTTTTACTGGACGAGCAGTAAAAGAGGTTGTGTAGCTCTTGTACTGCAGCAGATATGAGGATGATCTAATGTGCTCGTCGGCAACACTCTGATGCAGACTCCAGATAAGTTTCAAGTGCCTTATATTAACATCTGCTTCTTTTGGGCACTTTCTTTTGCTATCAACTGCAAATAAATAAACATTGCCATCAGTGACACATTTTATCAAACATAAAGGAAGTATAATTTCAAAATAAATAAAATAAAATAAGAATAACCTATCCCATTGCCATAGGGAGGGCATCTGGGACCCTGATAAACTTCATCTCCTGATAAAGGAGCATGTTGCCAATTTTTTATGACAACCTCGTGCTCAAAATAATCCCTATTGGCATCAGGGAGATTGACTAGTAAGGCTCTATTTAACATTCTAGTTTTTAAATAAAAGGTGTTATCACCAACTGCCCATCTATAACAAAACATAATCTCAGGAATTCCTATGCGAGTTCCATGGATTTGATTTAATCTATGCACCCCATTAACTATTCTCCATGTGTTGGGGGCTATTCTTGCAGGAACAACGTCAAAGTACTGACAGAATTCCAGAAACAAGGGATTTGGTGGAAAAGAAAATCCACACTCAGCAATAAAGAGGCTGGGGAACCAATGTCTCTCAGCCAAATGGAAATAATCAGAAGGCTCAGAAAGCTCTTCCAAGACAACCCAGGAGGGAATGGAAAAATCAGAGCGAAATTTATCAAGAGATTCAACAGGGTAAACCATGGTGAATAAAGGAAATGAAGAAGAAGGAAGAAGATCTTATAGAAAAAGAGTGGAGCTGTTGACAACGAACGATGAAAAGGATGAACGCACAAGAGAGTAGAAGACAATGGAAAATTCGAAGGTACAAATTTGAAAAGTAGAAGACGATGGGATTGTCTGTGACGCTTAAATACCTTGCCTTGGGAAAAGGAAAAAGTAATGATTACAAAAAGAAACGATTACGCTACCGGCGGCTAAAAGGATAAAAAGTACGCGGAGATCGAGGCGATCATAAAAATTCAAAAAGCCTGATTCTACGAATTTGGAAGGAGAAATAAATACAAGGGAAACACTCCTAAAAATCAGGAAGACCATTTAAAGCTACCATATTCCTAGAAAGAATGTTCCATACTCCTCAAATTTTGAACTATGAAACATTGGGGGCTTCTGTTGATACCAAATTTAGTCTGCTGACATGGCCCAATTAAATGATGACACGTGACGATCTACATGGCAACAACAAACACTTCCGAGGAACCCACGCGCTTCGAGGAACAAGACTACAACGAGGAAGACTATTTCCCCGAGGAACACTGCTTCCCCGAGGAACTCACACGCTCCGAGGAACAAGACCTCTCCGAGGAACTCTTGAGTACCGAGAAGCTTAGGCGGTCCGAGCAACTCAGGCGGTCCGAGCTGCACCTCGAATAAAGCATTAATAGCTGGATAACCAACATTTTGACTGTTCATTAAATGCTTATCATTCAGACGCACACGCTTAAGGGGCATTGAATGTATTACCCTTTCATATGTACATCATTTAATGTATTACCCTTTCACTTTACAGCCTCAGGGCTATAAATACATTGTACAATCCTCATTGTAAAGGGACCCCGAATCCAGACCAGAATTTCTTGATAGAACTTGTAATCGAGAATTCCCAAAACACTCAGCAATAAAACAACAGTGGACGTAGGCCATTCTTATAAGGCTAAACCACTTTAAAATTTTTTGTCTCATTTATTTATCTGTGATTGAATAATTAGAGTGATCTAATTTTTTACATCAACATTCATAGACTCTATTAAACCTATATGGGTATCTATCTTACCTTCTATATACTCAAGCTTCTCTCGAAGATATCTCTCACGCATCCTAAGGTCTTCCACTAAAGCACTCTCATTATTAACCTTGGCGTGTTCTCTCAAACAAGCTTCTAACTTCAAATTAGCCCTTTTTAATTTTATCAATTTGTCATACAACTCTTGAAAGGCTACTTGAAGCTCACTCTCTTCCTCCTCTTCTTCTTTTTCACTCTCACTTTCTACTCCACTCTCTATACCATCAAACTCATGGGATTCACAAACAATGGCCTTGGAAGTGTCATGTAAAGGAATATCTTCATGGAAAGATTCACTATCAATGCTCACATGACTTGCCATGAACACGATAAAATTGCACTCAATGGGGGAATCGGGTCCCTCTTTCTTTTCACTATCACTAAGGGTGGCATTATATGAAATTGGTTGCTTGCCATCATTCCTTAGTTTAGTGTGACACTCTCTTGCCCTATGGCCATAACCCTCACAACCATAACATCAATTCGACTCGTCCCTATTAAGATCTTCATTGAGCTTTGTGAGGAATTTCTCGGCTTTGTTATACTTAGATTTTTCAAATTTCTTAAAATCCTTTTTAAGATTGTCTTTATTAAACTTAAGAAATTTTCTAAACTTCCTAGCAAACATAGCCATCTCATCGAAATCGATTACACTCTCATCATTCGAAACTTGTTTTTCCTCCTTTCAGGCTCTCAAGGCGATGCCCTTATCTTTCTTCTTCTCATCCTTGGAGGTAAACATGTTAAGTTCATAGGTTTGTAAGTCACCTACGATCTCTTCAAGTTTCGTAGAGGCTAAAGTGGGTAAAGAATTTAAAACGGTCACTTTAGGAATAAACCTATTGGGTAAGGACCTCAAAATTTTCTTTACAACACGATTGTCGGGTGTCTTTTCTCCCAAATTAAAAGATGAATTAACAATATCCTAAAGTCCAGCATATAATTCATAAAAAGACTCACTTTCTAAAATTTTAATGATTTCAAATTGAGTGGTGAGGTTTTGGAGTTTCGAAGCCTTAACGACACTTGTTCCATCATGGATGAGTTGAAGTATATCCCAAGACTCCTTAGACATTTCACACATCATAATTCGATGGAACTCATCGGGTGTAACCGCACTAAAGAGGGCATTCAAACCATGAGAATTAAAATTTGCTAATTTAAGTTCATTCTCACTCCATATCTCTACGGGTTTAGGTACAGGCTCATTTTTAACTAGACACGTAGGTGGAGACCAACCATTAACTACGGATTGCCAAAACCTCTCATCTAAGGACTTATGTGTCGATTTCATACGCACTTTCCAATATGCGTAATTGGAACCATAAAAAATAGGGAATTTTGAAAACGGTGAATTTTCTATATTTTAAACCAAACAAAAATAAGGATCTTAACGTAATAAGTTAGTGTTCCCGCTCTGATACCAATATGACAGGGCTATAAATTGTAAGATATGCTTTGATACCACTTGTTGAGGCGAATGCCTCCAAATTTTAAACTTCAAATATTGAGATGGTTCAATGATATACCAAATTTTATAATTCTTTTAAATTTAACAAATAAGAGCTCAGATATTATTTTCTTCCAAAAATGAAACTTAAAGTAAAATTAAACACATTTTTAATTTTTACTTAAACAAAATTCTAATTCAATTCAAGTTAAACAAACCAAGCATGAATATTATCTAATTAAATTAATGCAGACTTGAATTAAATTAAATTAAACTTAACCCAAAATTAAACTTGCACCAATTTAAACGAAGTTGTGAATTAAACCAATTTTTATCTTAATTAACCTAGCATGCATCTAAGTGTTATTTTGCAAGATAAAAAATAAATTACAAACACACTACGTCGCGATGTATAAGAAAAAACCACAACGGGAAAAACCTCGGACGACCCTGCCTACAAGTCCACTAAGTATGGTATTTTTACAAAAGACGCGACAAGAGACTTACTTCCTTGACTCGACTTCCTTCAAACCTTGACGCTCCTTCGTTCTTTAACCTCCGCCTAGTCAATAACTCCAGAGTCCACCGGAATCTTGAAATCCACCAATGGGGCACAACTACCGTCAACCCACACACGGTGCCTTTCACCGTATGAGAACGTCGCAGCAAAACAATCTCCTTTTTGGGTAGAGAAAGATCCCAAACTTTCTCCTTAATGGGTACAGAAGAAACCCGATGCCAAACAATCTCCAAGCAACGATATATATATATATATATATATATATATATGTGTGTGTGTGTGTGTGTGAAACTATGATTTAAACTAAAACATGGGTGTAAACATGTGTCTTTGGTAGAGATTTGTTCTTGAAGTCTTGACATATAAATGGGATCACTTGTTTCCCAGCTCACTCACGATCTTGAGAGAACACGGGAAGTCAAGGTTTAAATCGCGGATAGATCTGGAAAGACGGGGAAGATGCTCATCGCCCCTACTTTAGGATTTGGTGAGAGGCCAGGAATTGAGTTTGATGTTGCATCCACTTCATAAATTACACATGGACCAGTTCCTGAGTTTACGACGAATCCTTATGGTCATCCATCGAAACCCAAGAAAGTTATTCGGCCAAGAAAATGTAAACCGAGGTAGGCCTCAGACTGTGTACTTTAGTACTTATTGTAAGAAGAAAGGCCACCTGAGAGAGTATTACTATAGTTTGGGTCGGACATGACGTACTTATGCTCCATCACACCCCATGAGTAATCTCACGACACTGAGAGAGTATGTTGAGTTTTTAGTCGCTACTTTCGAGAGTTTAATGGGAGAATTCCAATGGTTATTTGGACCGTCTGTGGATACTACCAACTTTGTGACTAGAACCACCAGCAACAAGGGCAACCAAAAGGTTACCTCCTCTTGGGTACCTAAGAATAACAATAAGGCTCTTATTGCTCGTGTTGATCTGAAAGCTCATAATACCTCACAACGGTATTTTGACAGTGGGTGTTCTAGACACATGACTGGTGACGTCTCATTTTTTACCTCCGTAGTGGATCACAAGGAAGGTAAAGTCACCTTTGGTTATGGGAGCAGGTTTAGAATTTTAGGACGGCGTACTATAGAGATACCAGGGTTTCATAAGCTATAGAATGTGTTGTACGTCAAAGGCTTGAAAGTAAACCTTCTCAGCATCAGCCAGTTATGCGACGCTGACTTTGTAGTTAAGTTTGATCGGGATGCTTATAATGTTTATTATCAAGCCGATAAACTTGTATTATAAGGGGTGATGATAAAAGATAATTGCTATGGGATAGTGCCCGAGTCCTTATTTGTCTACAGCAGCACCCCGATCACTCATTTGGATATGTGGTATCAACGTCTAGGTCATGTGAACTTTAGATATTTAGATCGATTAGTAAAAAAGGTCCTAGTACGTGGCTTACCATTTCTTGGAATACCAATTTTCACAGTTTGTGCACCCTATCAGTTGGGAAAGCAAATTCTTAGCCCCATTGGAAGTTGAATTCCATTACCACCTCCAGGGTACTTGAGTTTATTCACATGGATCTTATGGGTCCTACTCGTACAGAAAGTTTGGGTGGTAAGAGGTATATCCTCGTGATGGTTGATTCGTATCGAATATTGCATATTTTTGCCTTATATCTTTATGCATTCTAGCACTATTACGGTCCTTAATGCCTATATTTATGCTCATTAACCAGATAACCTCGTATTTGGATATATACATACTTTGTAGGGGTTAATTATGCTTTTGTAGGTATTGGAATGCTAAAGGTGAGGATCCGTTGCATTTTGGAGAAATTTCATCGCCAAATGCTACTTTAAGGGAATTTTAGTCAATTCACACTTCATCTCCAGCTCATGGGATTTCAACAAATGCGTAGTTCATTGAGTTAGCATCGCGTGGCAGCAAACGGCACGTTATTTCGAGTTCGGACGAATAAGATATGGCCATTTATGTATTCAACCTTTTCCCCTCATGTTAGATCAAACAATGATGAAAAACAGAGTACCGGTCGACCGCGCTCCTGATGTCGATCGACTGCGGTATTGGGTTTTTCCTTGGCTCAAAGATAGTGGGCTTCAACTTAAAGGACCGTTCGACCTCGCCTCTGCGACCGGTCGACCGCGTAAACCAGTTACCCGACAATTTCCCTTTGTTGTTTTCTTTTCTTTTTCCTTTAATTCTAATCCCTCTTAATATATAAGGGATTTTTGTGTAATAATCAGATATTTTTAGTTTTTAGATCGTTTAGGTTAGGGTTTGGGGGTGGAGAGCTCATTTCCCTCTTCTTCTTTGGGTGTTCCCCATTTTTAGGTTGTAAGTTCACTATTCATCTTCCCTACCAATTAATATAGCTTGTATTTCTTTATCTCTTGCTTTGTTAATTAGGATTACATGCTTTCTTTAGTTGCTTTCTAGTGTAGTTTATCGCGTTTATTTACTGCTTTCCTTTGCCGCATTTTTATCATGCTTTCTAGCTAAATTAGTCTAGGTTGTGTCAGATTGAACTCATTTCGGGTTGACATGTTGCTTTGCTTTGGTGATGGAGTTTACGGGTTTATTTCGAGCGTGTTGTCCTAGTTATTATGCCTAGGAGATTTGATGGGGTATATCATGTATACTCCGTGCTTACGACCTTGCGTGCATAATTTTTGGGGTATTTGTTGATGCCAAAATCTTATTAGGTTTTTATGCGAATTCAAGGGTGTGAAAACTCTTGATTTAATTAACTGTCGAAACAAGACACAATTTTAATAACTCGTCGACCCATGTAACCATTTTATACTAATTAACTCGGGTGACGGATATTCGATGCAACCTATAGTTTTTATTCTCTTTATTAATCTAGTTTAAATACACTCGCTTAGTTTAATCTTTCCCTTTTTTAAATCTTTTCCTTTTTGTTTATAATTATCTTCTACACTTTTATTTACAAGTATTAAACCAATTAATATTCTAGCAACTCGTTTCTGTGGATTTTCGATACGCCGACTTGGTCGCTATACTCCATTTTTGTGTGTAGTCATAAGTTTAGGTTTTTGTATTAAGACGGTGAACAGAAAACAACGATCGGAGTTTTGACACGCGCCACTTTTCACCCTTGATCAATGGTGGATATTTCTTCAGATACATCATTGTAGGTTTACTGAGGGAGAAATCAGATGTTGTTGAGTTCCTAAACACCAAGTGCCGTGTCCTGAAAAACCATCACGCTGTCACTATCAATAGAATGCATAGTGACAACGACACTGAATTTATAGAGCTCAAAGTAGATTTTTACTGTGATAGCCTTGGGATCAAACATGAGTTTTCGGTCGTAAAAACCCCTCAGCAAAATGGGATAATTGAGAGGAAGAATTGAACGATTCAGGAGATGGATATATCTATGGTTCTTGGCCGTAAAGTTTCTACGAGATTTTGCGTAGAGGTGGTGTCTACCGCATGCCATATGGTGAATAGGGTCTACTTGCGTCCACACACACTTCAGACGCCTTATGAATTGTGGACTGGAAGAAATCCCAACTTGGCATATTTTTGTGTTTTGGGGAGTAAATGCTACATCCTACGAGAAAGAGAGCAATTAGGAAAGTTCGACTCCTGGAGCGACGAGGGAATATTGTTAGGATATTCATCAAACAGTAGAGTATACCGGGTTTTTAAACTAAGAAGGTCTAAGGTTATGGAGTCTATTAACGTCACCATGCAAGATGACGAACCTCCGGCGTTAGTTGACCCCAACCGTTTGTGTCAGGAGGACGACCTTTCTAGTAATGATGCCCTTGTCCCTCACACACCCAGGGTGGACCATACTCCTGTCTGAAGGGACGCACCTTCTTGGGTTTGCAAGAGTCGTGACTCTACTACCATTTTAGGAGATCCCACCTTAGGAGTCAAGACTCATGCTCAACTTAAGAACGTTGTTAGCCATGCCAGCTACACATTCAAAGTCGAGCCCAAAACCTATAAATAAGCACTCAAGGATGAATACTGGATATCCGCTATGCAGGATGGGTTGCTTCAGTTTAGAAAGAGCGAAGTCTGGGAACTTATCCCCTGACCTAGTGAGACTAACTTGATTGGTACCAAGTGGATTTTTAAGAATAAAATGGATGAAAATGGTACTATTATTCGTAACAAGGCTAGGTTGGTCGCTCAGGGATACACACAGATTGAGGGTATAGACTTTGAGGATACATTTGATCCTGTTGTAAGGCTTGAGTCCGTCCTCTTATTACTCGCCATCGCATGTTATCTGATATTCAAGTTATATCATATGGATGTCATGAGTGCCTTTCTAAATGACATTCTACAGGAGGAAGTATACGTGGAACAACTAAAAGGGTTTGAAGACCCTAAGCATCTAGGACACGTATATTATTTTTAGAAAAGTCCTGTATGGTTTGAAGCAAGCACCCTGCGCTTGGTACGGGAGGCTTACTTCCTATCTCTTAGCCCGTGGATTCAATAGGGGGTGAGTTGATCAGACGTGGTTTGTCAGGAGAGATAACGGTGCTATTTTGGTTGCCCAGATTTATGTGGATGGCATAGTCTTTGGATCCACATGCTCCCAGCATGCTCATATCTTTTAGGGAGTGATGAAGAGTGAGTTTGAGATGAGCATAGTTGGTGAGCTTACATTCTTCCTTGGTCTCCAGGTTCATCAGCTGGAGGATGGGATGTTCATCTCCCAATCCAAGTATGCTAGAGACCTCGTGAAGAAATTTGGTTTGGACTCCGCTAAGAACGCGCGTACACCTATGAGTACATTTACAAATCTTATTAAGGAAACTTCAGGCAAGGACGTTGAGCAAACCTTATATCGGAGTACGATAGGCAGTTTTTTTTACCTGACTGCTAGTCGTCCCTACATCGCCTTTAGTGTTGGAGTATGTGCGCGATATCAGGCATCCCCCAAAGAGTCACACTTACTTGCTCTAAAAAGTATTATCAAATACGTGAGTGGGACTTTTTCCTACATCATTTGGTATTCCTTTGATACCAATGACCGACTGTACGCTTACTCGGATGTCGATTGGGCAGGGGATACAGATGGTTGTAGGAGCACCTCTGGTGGGTGTTTATATTTTGGTTCTACTCTTGTCTTTTGGTTCATAAAGAAGTCAAAATCCATCTCTTTGTCCACTGCAGAGGCTAAGTATATAGTTGCCGGAAGTTATTGTACGCAACTTATGTGGATGAGGCAGATGCTGGAGGATTATGGGATATCGCAGGACAACATGACCATTTCCTATAATAACACGAGCACGATACACATATCCCGCAATATTGTACAACACTCGTGCACAAAACACATTAGGATACGTGAGCACTATATCCATGATCTTGTAGGGGAAAATATCGTATCCTTGAGTTTTGTATCCACCGACCTCCAGTTAACCGATATTTCATGAAGCCTTTAGATGCCTTTTGATTTGAGAGTCTTAAGAAGTCTTTAGGAATTTGCACAGTTGACTGAGGGGTGGTCACCATGTCTAGAGTAGGATGCATTTTTCATGTTCATATCATATGATTCCTATCTTTAGATTGTATCATTTATATCATTATTTATTTATTTTTTTATTGTTTTGAAAAATTGAAAAATCCAAAAAGATTTTATTTTTTGAAATTTTTTAGAAAAAGTAAAAAAGATTTTTGTTTTATGAAATTTTTGAAAAACACAAAAAGAGTTATGTATTTCTGTTTGCACTTTGTATGGATGAGCATTTGAGATAAACATAGTCGCCTCTTCATTTCCATATTCCATGTGACTGTTTGATAGTGATTTGAGATGCTACATCATTTCACCCATGTGCTTTACATTGTTTGGAGTCATTGAGATGCGATTAGTGATATCATCTACATGTTTGGCTCCTTATCTCCTTTATTGCACGCATGCATTGTATTATTTGAGTATTTTACTAATCTATCACATATTGTCTTGAGTCTTTCATCTCAATTATGTCTATACAAGGACTAAAATGCGATAAAACTTGACAAGATAGTAGTGCATGTAAAAAATTGTTTACCGTGAGGATTTAATTGCAACAAAATATGATGGGTGAATCACGGGAAAAGGGTTGTGAGAGTTCAAAATTAACTCTTCGTGAAAGCCATTGTTTGAAAAGAGCCCGAAAAAAAAATCAAATGGCAATAAAAAGAAATATATGCCAAATCAAATGGGCCAATAGGTTTTAGTTTCATCACCCCAAAAGAAAAATATAATGCATAATTATTTATGAGGGAGTTTGGATGGAAAGAAATGAAAAGCGGGTTTGCACGTCCTTGAAAGTCATGAAAAATCGTTACATCATTTTAGACGTTATTGGTGTGGAAATCACTTTGAGCTTTGATTTTTTGATTTGATTGAGTCAATTTCTTTTAATTCCATAATTTTTACACCTAAGGAAGATGTTGATTTCATTCTTTAGGAATATCCAACATTCATCGTGCACATATGTTATGGTTGTATGTATTGATTTTCTTGTCAAATTTGTTCACATCCCTTCATTTCCGTTATCACCGACTTGGTTGTTTTGGTGTTCTTTCATGGTGTGATTCTTTGTTGTATATTTTGTAAACAAAATTTTAAAAATTAAAAAAGAGAAAGTGGTTCTCCTTGTGACATTCTCCATTTGCATTTATTTGTGTTCTTCTTATTTGTCTATTTGGGGACATCATAAAAAGGGGAAGAACGAATTATAGGGGAAGATTTATAAGATTGATTTCATAATGATTTGCTTGAGCTTAATTGATAGTTATTTTTTCCTATCATTATATTTCAAATTGTTGCTTGTCACGGGTATCTGTCTCTTGCCTCATGTGTGTAGGTATCAAATTAAGGATTATTTTTGTACACCCTGATGAGGACAAAGGAAAAGATTTGACGATGTTGAAGTTTGTCTGAAGACATGTCATCCATTTAGTATCTCCTGGGTTTAATGGGGGTATTAAATTGTATGTCATTTGGTTTTCAATTTGAGGTATCATAATTCAGATTTTTTATGTATGTACCGGCATAGACATAGGGGGAGATTTGTAAGGACATGTTTTATAAATGTCCGGGTTAGTATCTAGGATTTTCAGTTTTATCCTAGATCTCAGCATATATGTCGTATACCGCTACTGTAGGCGCGTCTCAGCATGATCATCTCTTGAGGCCTTAATCCGAATTCTGCGTTTCACGTTCCCATCATCACCAACATCGTGCGTCGTGCTCAGTATCTACATCGTGTGTTCGTGGTACTTCTTTTCCGATTCATAAGTCTTCATATATAGTAAAAGCTTTATGGGCGAACCGATCCGATAAAGAGAAAAATGAACCGATTATGTACTGGCTAATCTTCTGTGAAGGGCAAACTGAACCGATAAGAAAAAACGAACCGATCCGGTTGGCGAACCGAACCGATGGATCCTTTCTGAACCAATCCAATGATCTCAAAAAAATCCGGCACATCAGATTTTTTGAGTATCTGTAAATTCCATCTTCGGAGGTGGTTTTGTTCAAGACTTTGAGGGAACACTTTATAGACCTAATATATTAAGTCTTCATATGGTTCAAGCCCAAACACCTTGAGATTCACCAAACACTCATAATAATATGTGTGAATCATCCTAAACCCTATCATACCCATTCATGGAGCATCTTGTGTGGAGAAGAAAGATCTTTACATTGCTATTATTGGAGTAGCTTGAGGGAGATCTTGCTGACGACAACGAACCGGTGCTTGAGGGTCTTCGCTTGTCAAACTGTATTTCATTATGTATGTAAGTGTTTACAAATCATATTAAAATAAAAAGGTTTTGCCCCTTTGGGGGATTTTTCCTCATTTGCAGTGTGTGATCGATCCTTGCTTGATTTGAATATGTTTAATCAATCACATTTAGATGAATCACTTAGGTGTGCATTTAAATCTGGATAATTAAAAATTGGGTTTAATTAAATTAGTTTCTTCCGTTGAACAAAAAACACACTCTCACTTGGAGGTAAACATGTCAAGCTCATAAGTTTGTAGGTCGCCTACAAGCTCTTCTAGTTTCGTTTAGTCAAGTAAACCCAAGGAGTTTAAAATGGTCACCTTTGGATCAAATCCAATAGGCAATGACCTTAAGATTTTCTTTATAACTCGATTATCGGGTATTTTCTCTCCCAAGTTAAACGACGAGTTGACAATATGGGGCAACCTAGCGTAAAACTCATCAAACGTCTCACTCTCTAACATCTTAATCGTCTCAAATTGGGTGGTGAGATTTTGGAGTTTGGAAGCCCTAACAGTGCTAGTTCCTCCGTGAGTAAGTGCAAGAACATCCCAAGTATCTTTAGAAGTTTCACACATCAAGATATGATTATGCTCTTCCGAGGTGACATACGAGGCAATAACATGTAAACCTTTGGAATTAAATTGTGCAAGTCTGTGTTCGGCATCGGTCCATAACTCAACAGGTTTTAAATGTATGGCCTCACCCTCTCTTGTGACTAGTGGTGTCCACCCTTTTCCTACCGCTAACCAAACACGCTCATCTATGACCTTAAGTTCACCTTTCATACGCATATTCTAATAAGCCTAATTTGACCCATCAAACATAGGTGTTGTAAAGCCATCACATACCGAAATTCATACCTAAAGACACGCGGGATCACTCACACAATAAAATAGTGTTTCTAGCTCCAGTACCAATTTGTAAATGCCCTTTTTGGGTGTGCTTTAGGTAAAAAAAAAAATCTTCAATAACCTTTTCCAATTTTATTTAGCACCAATATTGTGAACTAATTTCAATTAAGCCAATTTTATCTTCTTAATCCATAATCACGTATTTAGGGATATAAGTAAGATAAAGTAAAGAATGCTCACAAAACACGTCGATGTACGAGAAAATCACAAAGGAAAAAAATCTCGGACGACCCAGGCCAGACAATCACTATGATACAATTTTACAAAGGAAGATTACAGTCTCACTCAACAACTCGATCCCCACAAGTCTGGACGCCTCTTCTTCTCTTTAACTGCTCATCCACAGTGCAACACAGGAGTCCACCTAAGCTAGGTCCACAGCAGATGAGTCCACGCGTACCTCGGTATACATCGATACAGCTTGGGAACCGTTATTCAGTAAGTATGGAGTCCACCGCACGAAACGGGTTCTTCAATGAAGGAAGAATGAAACAATGGTGCAAACACAATATCTCTATAACGTATGGTTATGTAAAACTCAGATATCGTAAACACAAAGGGTGTTTTTAGCTTCGAAAACCTTTGATAAACAACTGCAGAAAATTTATGGGTTATGTTTAGTTCTTTATGTTCTGCACACTCGTTTTTCTGAACAAAAGATGCCTTAAATAAAAACTTTGTGTCGGCTCATCGTTCTAACGAAAACATGATGTCGTTTGAATGAAATGACTATATCGTTAAAATGAAATGACCATGTCGTTTGAACGACTGTTAAAGTAGTTTGAACCAACTAAAGATCAGGAAAAAATCCAAATGACTCTAACTAGAATTATCTCATAAAAATCATTTAAAAAAAAATTAAAATCATATTTAAATAAAATAACATCCTTAGAAAAATTTACCGAGAGTCCATAAACTATTATGCATCCATACTTGAGAGAATCTCGAAAACCAATGTGAAGACGTGCACCAAAGCTACAACATGATTTATCTTTGAGCTTGGCCGCTACGTCTTCAACATAACGCCATAGGCTTAATGGGAATCGTGACAAGTAAAAACTATCCTATGACACAAAGTGTTTTTTGTCCGGAATAATGCCAATACATACAAATTGACACTATTTCGAAATTTGTCCTTACATTTAAAAATGGTATTTTGATCAAAAATATATTTTGGGGGTCAAGTTTAATTAGCAAATTAAAGTTTTTAATGAGATCTCTAACGATGTCAAAAATATAGAAGTTATGTCTAAGACATTAATAAATCGGGGATTAAGTCCAATATGACATTAAGAAGTGGGGGTTAAGTAAAAAAAAACATAGGCTCCGTTTGTTTGTCAGGAATGTTAAGCGGGAAAATGATTCCCAGGAAAGTGAAGTGAAGTGAAGTAAAAAAAAATGAAAATTATATAATTATAATTTTACGATAAATATAAGTATTATATATTTATTATTTAAATTACCAGAAAATATGATTTATATAATAAGCATCCATTTACTCAAACATTAATAAATATGAATAAAAAAATTGAACATTGAATTTGTAAAAATATCCATATATTGGGTATTATTGTGAATAGTTTTGGTAAATAATTTAGTACTAGTTGTAACGACAACAACAACAACAACAACAACAACAACAACAACAACAACAACAACAACAACAACAACAACAACAATAATAATAATAATAATAATAATAATAATAATAATAATAATAATAATAATAATAATAATAAAAGTAATAAAAGTAAAAATAATAGTAATAATAATGTACATGGTAATATACCAACTTTCCTTGAACTTTATTGTGAATATTTATTGGTAAATATTTTAGTACTAGTTGTAACAACAGCAAGAACAAGAACAACAACAATAATAATAATAATAATAATAATTATTATAATAATAATTATTATTATTATTATAATAAAAATAAAACTAATAATAATAATAATCTATATGGTAATATACCAACTTTCCTGCAAAATCCTAGGGCTTTGGTAGGATGCGTTTTGTGAGAAAGTTTTTTTTGCGAAAAAATTTTAGGATCATTTTCCCACAACTTTCGTGCTAACCAAACTCAACAAAAAGTGTAGGAAAGTTATTTTCCTTCACTTTTTCTTTCCTTTCCTGACAAACAAACGCGACCTTATTGTGTGTGTTTGGTTAACAAGAGGAAAATTCTAAGAAAATTATAAATAAAAATAAAAAATTATATACATACACACGTATATATAGTTATAACTTTACAATTAAAAAAGTATAATATTTTTTCTTATTTCTTTTACCAAAAAGTATGATTTATATAATAAACATCCATTTAAATCAAAATTACTAAATATGAAATAAAAATTATAAACATTTAATTAGTAAAAATATCAAGAAATAACGTATTATTATGAATACTAATCGGTAAATATTTTAATAGTAATTGTAACAACAACAACAACAACAACAACAACAACAACAACAACAACAACAATAATAATAATAATAATAATAATAATAACAGTCAACTGAGGACGCTATAGCTTCATCGAATCAAAGGTTTGATTGAGTATCCCTTTACATCTTCTCATCTATAAGTATATATAAAAATTAGTATATATAAAATTTGTAGCCTAAACTCCTTACCACCCGCCACGTGTCAAGAGCATTAATTATTTTTATAGAGAATTAAGGTAAATGTCATGTTCTTTCCTATATTTGGATTTTTAGGACAATGCTTTTCAAGTTTATAAATCTAGTCTTTGTGGTACAATAACATTTATAAATCTAGTCCCTGTGGTACAATAACATATATTTTTTTGATCCGCGCGAGCGGCACTATTTTTCATGAATTTTTTTGTAAATGGACTAAATTTATAAAATCATATGAAGTGTCCTATTTTTATACACTTTGAACATTATAAGGACATTTTTCCAAAAATCCCTTATTTTTATTACTTATCTTAATTTAATTAAACCGTGCTTGAAAACCCACTTCTAAGTTTAAACCGTAGGGAAACAAAGAAACCCAAACGTTGGCTCCTTCTCCTAAACCTCATCAGCCTTTTCATTTCTCAATCCCCTCAAAAACCAAACGTTGCCTCATTTAATCAAATCCACCCGTTTCATTTCTAAAGCAAAAAACCATTGTATATTCTTTCTAAAGCGAAGCAAATCCAACGGGACCGTTTAATTTGTGAAACCTAAACGACTGTTAAGCTATATAAGCATAATTCTTATATTTCTGTATTACATCATAGCAACAATTTCTCTACTATTCCATTCTCTCATCTCACCAAACCCTCATGGGATCATAAATGGAAAATGAACCACTTTTAACCCCATCTGTTGGTCTTCCCCATAGGTCCAAAACCGCCCCCGCAATGGCCGCCATTAATGATTTGGAACTACCGTTGGTTAAACCCCCTCAATTCAGATCTTCCTCTATTGTTGTTCTCTTCGTTATGTATTTGACCATTGGTGTGGTTATATATTATTTTAATCGTCATAATTTTAAGGCCAAGGAGACGCACCCGGTTTTTGGGTATGGTGATATAACTCCCGATAGCACGGGGACGAAGCTGTTTTCGATTTTGTTTGTGTTGGTTGGTTTTGGTTTTATTCGTATCTTGCTTTCTGGGATGGTTAAATATATACGAGAAATTGATGTGAATGAGGGCAGGATGAGGATTCAAATGAAGGCGACATTGGCGCTGGGGTTTGTGGTAACGGTAAAGATGGCAAAATCGGTGCTTGCTCAGGATAAGACCGTTGCCCAGTTTCCTGCAGCGGACATTGACAATAATGGTTTTGAAAGGTAATACTATATATATATATATATATATATTATCATAGTAGTTTTTCTAACAAAATTATAATCCCATTTAATTAGTGGCTTTTAAGCATAACTCCCAGCTTGAAAGTTATGAATTGTTATCTGCAATAATATATGCTTCAGTGTTGATTATGTTCTATTATACTTGTGTTATGGATTATGTTATAATGGCTCTCTTTCCTTCCTCATCCTTTCATTTTCACACTCTTTTTTCCCTTGTTAGTTATCTAAGTAACATGAAAAATTAGTACTCTTTTGGGTCCCCTCCAATTCCTTTCCTTCCTTTTATAATTAATATTTCCCATTGATCAATTCAAAAATGCTTTAATGCTATGCCAGTCCATGAAAAAATTTCCGCTTTGACTTTGCACAGTGTTTTATGAGAGCCATTTGAATGCATTGATAGTAGTACAAAAAGCGGGTTGGGCCTGTTCTGGGAGGGCCTAATGTGGGTCGAGTCTCTACTGGGCTTGGCTAAATATGGGCTGAAATTGTTTATGGGTCGGGTTTGGGCCGCCTGACCCTTTTTTTTTCAAACAGTTTTTCTGGACATTTTTTTATAAACTCGTTATTTTCCAATATACTTGAGCATTTTTTCTTTAAAAAATGAACATTTAATAAGTTAAAAATAAAAATAAATAAGTCCATCGCTTTAATTAGTTAAAGAAAATGCAAAAAAAAACATACAGAAAATTAACAAATAATATGCAGAAAATGAAAAAAAAAATTGGAAACATATAGAGCCGACAATAGAGACGTGCTTTTATTGGACCTTATCTCTGATTCGGCATTGATTGGACGGAGACCTTCCAATGGAATATTTGGTAGCGTGATCGGAGATTAGAGATTAAAGTGTGAAGGTTTTTTCTTTTTGGCAATCAAACCACTGCTTTGATTCTCAATGCTAGAAGCGTGAAGTGTGAAGTTTTGTCACAAAAATCAAATGTGAGAGAGAGGTTACGTGAAGTTTTTGGGTTTATTCAAATAAACCTGGACTAAAATTTGGGTCATTAGTTCTCAAAATATAGGCCCCCTATTAATTCATACTTCTAAAATCTGGGCCCCATATTTTAATGTTTGGACTAATATGGATATTTTAGTTAAATGGGCTATATATTGCCACTGCTAATTGATAGTGAATCTAGTTTTGCAGTTTTCAAATTTACCCTCATTGCACATAGCTTAGTGGAGATATTTGAATTTAATGACCATCCACTGTATATTAAGGACCATCCACTGTTTAAGTATTTCAATGTTTCCTTTTAAATGTATAAGAAAAAGGTAGAGAAACATTTGGAGAAAAAGATTATGATTGTCAGATCTGATTGGGGTGGAGATATTATGATAGGTTCACCGACATGATTGGGTCCATTTTCACATTTTCTTAAGAAATTAGGCATTGTTGTTGCTTCGTATACTACTATGTTAAGCTTGGTCCAAACACTTTAAAGTATCAGTTCAGTTGACTCGATTTCCCAGGTGGGCATTTACAAGTCACTCGGACGAGTCATAGCGATTTATCCCAAGTTGGGACCGAGTCAAAGCAAAAGCAAAACAGTTGAAAGAGATGATACTAGTATAGGAGCCTCATAGACGAATTGATCTCACATGGAAGCCTTGTCTACCTTAATATTATATATTCAGTCGAGCCTCAATCTCTCCCTCGACTTCTAACTTTTCCATCGATCCTCGTTTCGTCTCTGTCAAGATAAGAGCAGTAGTGATGATTTTTTTTGGTTGGCAAGTCAGGATCTCCTCTCTTTTCAGGTGGACTGGCGTCAAGACAAGCATTTCCCTCTTTTAGGTCCATTAAAACTCTCTTTATGTTTTATGGTAGTAAATAATTACTTATGTTTTCTGTTTTAGTTCTCAATGCACTTCAATCTAAAACTCTCTTTTTATGGTTTATGTCAATAAGTAATTACTTTAACTTAATATGTAATTGTTATATTTAATCACTTAATAATATTAATATTATTGATGTGATATTATTTCAGGTTATATTATTAAGTTGTTACATTAAATTGTTAACTTAGTTATTTTTCTGAGTCAACTTTTTTTTATTTATCTTAAATTAATTTGTTTCAATAATACATTTATAGTTTGTTATATAATTATACCTACAAGGTTAATTTTTATGAAAATTGTGTCTAATATGATTGTTTTGATTACTTGTTATTGAAGTTGTAGCTGTCAAGTGCGTCATGCGCTCTTGGCCTTCAAATTATTTGGGGATGCCCTTGTAGCCCCAGTCATGATTTTGAAGTCTCGGAATCGGACACCCAATTTTCAACTCGATCGTGGTATGCGCCATTTAGAGAGTGTAAAAAATCCAAAAAATATAGGAAATTAAAAAAAATAAGATTAACAATGTGGACCAATGAGATACGTGAAAAATATATTTTAATATGCATTGCATTGTACAATTGGTTATACTGAAGCGCAACGAACTTGGCAGATTTAATATCCATAATAAACAAATATTAATATTGAAAACCAATAGTAATATTGAAAAACAATCTAATGACACATAAAACTTGATAAAAAAAATTACAATGAAAATAAATAGAAATGATTACAGTATTTTGTCATTTTCATCTCCTTATCTAGTTGCGATATTGATAATACGGATGTGGATAGAGGTAATTTCCTCCAGTATAGTAGAGGGTTTGGATGACTGGCTAGATAATCCATAATTTGAAAATTATGGTTGACAATCTCCCGGCTGACCACCGTGATGATAATATCCAAAAACTCTGTACTCATCTCTATTAGTTGAAGATTCACCATAATACGTTCCTTGATTATATCCATAACAACCACCACCAGTTGTGCTGCTACTAGTAGATCCATAATGGTCTCTATGATGATCATACTATCCACTTGTACTAATACTAGTAAATCTCGAAAGGAAGTTGTGCAGGATCACAACTATTTGTGCCTCTCCCACCCCTAGAGATACTATGTCTCCCACCGTGGTATGTATGATCCGTAATTAAACCCATTGCCCGTAGTTGATCATTAAGACGTTGGGGATCATGTCCCCTTGAATACTCGTTACTGCTAGGGAATTTCACGAAATTGTCTAAATGTCTCCGTTGTTCACTAATTCTCGAACGATACCCATGATATGTCTTGTGTGGCATAGCAGTTTTCATCTCCTTGTGCCATGTCATACCACCACCGTGTTGTATACCAGTATTATAAGAACCACCCCTTTGTTAGCTACCACCAACTCCATTCCTTTGTAGGCTACCACCAGCGGCTCCCCTACTAACATCTCCCCTATCACCACCTTGGTCATCGTCATCATCATCATCGTCATCATCATCATCATCATCATCATCATCATCATCATCATCATCATCATCATCATTACCATAAGTATTAGGAATATCTTACCAACCATCATTACCATTACCACCTTGATCATAATTGGAAAGAACACTAACTGGTGTCGATTGATTGTGATCCCCCATCCTCCCTCTCCTTCACTTCGTTGAATACCTTCATCTAACCAATTTAAGCCGTCGGTTGGTAAGACCCCTTAATCATTCTCCCGGGTCCACTCATCCACGATGTTAATCTTTTCAAATATTGAATTCAAGTCTATGGGGTTGTAGAAATATTTAGTATCTCGCATGTACATCAAATTCCTAACTTTAAGTCGCGAATTGTAATGCCCATATACCAATTTATGCAAAAAAAATTTATTGCCAATCGATTGCGAAGTTTTGTATGAATGAGAGACCATATGGTCCAATTTCTCTCACAACCTGAAGATGAGCATATTTAACTTAGGACTTTGATAGTAGTGCGCCTAAGATTGAGGGCTTCCTCACCGTAATTGATCCACCACTCAGTTGGAAGAGAAATTTCGATTGCTTGTTTGGTAAGATCTGAGCCAAACTCCCCTCCTCCATCCCTAAAGAGCTTAACCTAAATGCAAAAAAAATCCATTTAGAAACAATACACATATGGAATTAATTTTTCGTAATGTCTGGTCTTAGTAGAGTTATTTTTTTTAAATGGTACAAATTTAATTTTTGAATAGGTTATATTTTATTAAAAATGATGCAAATATTTTTTTTAGTAAATGTTATTTTGTTAGTAGAGTTATTTTTAGACATTTTCGTCCCTTTTAAAAAATAACTCACTTTTGCATCATTTTTATAAAAAAATAAACCTACTCAAAAAGGATACAAGTGTTATTTTTTAATAGAGTTAATTTAAAAAAAAGGATGAAAATGTTATTTTTCAAATCATGCAAATGTTATTATTTTTATATGTTCTTTTTATAAAAAAGATGAAATGCTATTTTATTACAAAAAATATACAACTATAATTTTTTTAGTAAGAGGAAATGTTAATAACACACTTCTTTTAAAAACACTAACACAATAACACACCCACTTCTTTAAAAAAAACGAACAAAACAAACAAATAAACCCGACCATTAATAAACTACTGAGTCTGAAGGTCACCCCATATGTACCTATCACTCAGAGACATTACTTTTTGTGCTAGCAGAGAGGGCACCAGATGGACCACTGCCCCTATCGACAACCTATGGTTCTCGTTCCACCTCCTTCCCCACCTAGGGAGGCAGTTCTACCCGATATTCCTCCACCTCCATCTCCACCTCCACCAGTCGTCCTAGAGACACCACCACCAGCTTCTGATCCTCCTCGTCCACCGCCTCGGAGATAGCAGCAGGGAGCCCAGATTGATGAGCCTCCGCTAGGCGATGATGATAGATGAGGATGACTTGACCCTACAGGGTGGTGATGCCATCACATGATTATCCCTTTAGTTATTATCGAGGAGTATGCAGGTTGATATTTGAGTGGAAGTCCTGATGTTAGATGACCATCTATAACCTGATGCTCTTGTTGATTGGCTTGCCGCCACGGAGCGAATTTTTTAGTACAAGCGACTGAAGGGTCGTCGATGTGTTCAGTTAGAGACAACCAAGTTTCAAGGCTACGCTGGTGTCTGGTGGAATGATTTGAAGCATCACCCTGTTCTTCAGGGTCAGCCCCCTATCCAGTCTTGGGCCACGCTCTGGACACACCTGACGACCGCTTTTGTGACCGCTACTTATGAGCGCGACCTCATCTTACGGGTACTGTCTCTTCAACATTACACTTCCGTCTTAGACTACACGGAGCACTTTGAGCTTCTTTGTACTCGTGTTCGTCTCGCCGAGAGTGAGGAACATCGGATTAGTCGTTATATCCATGAGCTGCAGACCTATATTCAGTGGGATATTGCTTTACGTGGCGTCACTTCCTTTGCGAAGACGACTGAGTACGCCATTAAAGTATAGTCCTTCCATCAGATTGCCCCTCCACCTCATGGCCGCTCCATTCCATCTCTTCCAGCTTCCGCGATTTCTAGTTCTCATGTGGCCCCACCTACTTCACCTGCTCCAGCATCCACTGCCCCACCTCCTGCCCCCTCTCCTATCACTTTCAAATGTTACAATTGTGGGGTGATTGTCCATAGAGCTTCGGATTGCTCCCTTCCACGGTGTCGCTCTCTTTTAGCATCTGTCGACCTAGAGTATCTTGAGGAGATGATGGAGATTCCACCCCAGCATGCTCTCATTGCTATCCTCGATGGCAACACTGAAGGCTTTCCCCTTTGAGTTCGAGGACAAACTCTTTCAAGGGAGGGAGAGTGATGTGAATAAGAGCCTTATTGTCATTTTTTTAGTACTGCATTATATTTTTCTTTTGTTTAGTATTTAGAAGGTTATTGGCATCTAGGGGGCGTAATTGTAATTAGATTGATAGCTAGTCCAACCAACCTCCTTCCTATAAATACTCATTTGTAGCCTCATTTGAGGCATTCTTCCATTTTTTGCGATATTGATTAGAGAGAGTTGAGATGAGAGGTATCTTCTTCTTGCTCCCATTTGACGCCATTTACGTCAATATCACTTCTCTATTTCGAAGAAAAAAAATTGTCCTGAGCCATTTTATTCATATATGACGACAAAACGTACATCGAAATAATTTGAAATGGAAACACATTGAAATTATATATCTTGTAACATGAAAACTCAGAAGGTATAGCTACAACTATAATTACATATGGCAAGACTAACAGTTTCATTTAATGAATCAAAATGGATGATTAACATGAGTAGAGGAGAATATGAACAACTGCATATTTGTTTTACATTATAGTTCTTTACATTTTTTGGTAAATTCTTATTACATCTTTGTTTTTTAAGATCCTCTTATCACTAACTTTTTTTTATGGAGAAATGTATTACCTTCTATCCAATCAAATGCAGACTACATTATTTTTGGATTAGTTTTTTGTCAATTTTTTTGCCTCAACTTTATTCATCTCAAAATGATAATTTTACCTATGGCTAAACGAAGTTTTTTTTTATATTTTCTTTTCTTTTCTCTCTGTGTGTGTATGTCTTGAACGAACTATTAAGATGTGCTAGCATATACAATGGTTGGGGGTTCCATTTCGATATTATAAGTTTTCTTAAATTTGTTAAGCCCTATAATTTTCACTCTTCTCGTTGTCAACATGGATTAATTGAAGAGCTCAGGGGTTGACCTATTATAAACTTAATGTTGTTAAAGATGTCAACCAACCACCTACTTGAAGGTCTCATATGTACAGTGGAATGACAATTACCATCAAGGTGGATTGGCTTTTATCAATTATGTTGAACTGTTTCCTAATATTTTACTGGACTGATCGTTGGAGAAAGTTGATTAAAATTAACTCTACATATTTCTATTAGTGGTTGTTTGTAATCAGTTAATTGGTTCTCACACTAAAATTTATATTTTTGTTTGTCTCCAAGTCCATTTCCACTTTACAAATGACCATTTGTGCATAACCAAGACGGGTAGTGATTTATTTTGTATTTGCTGAAGTGAGACCATAATTTTGTATCTTTTGTTTTTAAATATAAAATATTTTTTTTGTTAAGACCTATAAATTAGTGCTTGGGTTCGTTTTTGGTGCCTGATGACTAGGGGATGGTGGAGAAAAATGGGGAGATAAGAAAAAGAGGGGGGACATGGGGATGTTTTGGGCAATTTTGGTAACTAACCGTAGCTAGAAGTAGGGCTTTAAGGGATAAAGGGATTAGGGCCTTGGGTTTGTCTTCATTACTAAATGTATTTTTCCCCCTCTCTTTATCAAGCCTTCGATGGGAAATGCTTTTTTTTAGGACCATTGTTCCACTGAAGCTTTGAATTCTGAAACTGTTGTTCATTGTTCCAACCTAACTCAATTGCCATTACTTCCACTACACCCATTAAAACTATGTTGTGATATACAAGCTACACACTTTGCTAACGTATGTAGAGTGTGGTGAAGATGACATACACTGTGGAAGCAAAGAAAGTGATGACTATTGTAGATTTCTATGGAGTTTATTGTTGTAGTAACAATCAATGGTTTGGGAATGTAAAATTAACAGTCTTATGACAACAACTTAGCAGAAGTGTGTGTATGTTTGTTTGTTTGTAACAGATTGGTTTTATCTTGATAGTCTTTGCGGAGAATATTAGTATTTTGCCCTTAGGGCGATCCAACTAGTTTCATAATTTATGTTCGTTTTTTTTAATGTGAATCACCTCATGATGCTCAACTGTCCTGTAACCTCCTCAATCGCCCATCTTCCTTTCCGCAAAGAAAGACACTTGTCCCATAGTTGTTACAACAGGACCAACAACTAAAAAACAAAAACATGAGAATGATTACAAATGAATCTTTAAAAATGGGACTAAATACTTGTGATCCCTAAATATTACTACATGTTTTGCACGAGTTGCATATGTAGTAAATATTTTCTGCATATTTTCTAATGAGACTTATTGGAGAAAAAATGTTCCCTAATGGATCAAAATTGACCGAAGAAAAATTTATAGGACCTATTTAATCATAAACTTGGTAAATGGGACATAATGGTGAAAATTCCAATCCAAAAAATTTGTTCCCATTTCATGATAATCATAGTGGATCAAAGAAACCGTTACTTTTTTAATTGAGTTAAGTAAAGAAAGGTTATCAAATCAAGGTAACGAAATGTAAAAATGGAAAGAAAAGATTGTTGCCCTTTTCTCCGAATTTAACCTCCAAATATAATGGCCCCTTTTGAAAGTCTAAAACCCCAAACTCCCCACTAGCTCACTTGCTCCTCACAGTTATGGTTTCTTTAAAACCTATTTATACTCAATTATCAACCCTCGCACGCCCAATTCTCTTTCAACACGCACACACATAAACTATTTATACAATTGAAATCGATAACCTAACCTAATCCCCTCTCATAATGCAACTCTCAAATTTAACCTAACCTATTCGATTCAATTTTCTTAAAATTTAGAATTCGATGTGTATAGACAAAGAGATTAATACGAGAGTCTCCGTCCTTGAGGTTAACATTTTATTGAAACTATGCTCATCCAATCCAGCCCCTCATATTCCAGCTACAACGAGGAGACCATCAATGCGGTCAGTGTAAGACCCTAAGGTTTTTGGGTTTGGTTGTTGCTCTCATAGAATTTTGAATTCAGTGTGTATAGATAAAAAGATTAATAACACAGGCTCCTTGAGGTTGAGATTTTATGATCGATTACAGTTTCAATAAAGTAGAAACAATTATTGTAATTTTCGGCACGTCAACTTCCAGCGACAACGAGGAGACAATCAATGTCCCTATGGTATTTAAATAGTCACTGATATACCGACTAATTTTTGCCTAAATTAGACTTGATACGCAACCTAAATTACATTAGTAGAAGTGTGAATTCCTAACAAAGTGTACAACTCGAGAAAACTTTGTTAAATGTGAACTAGAGTAAAAGTTTGTAACACCTCGTGTTCTTATTAATTAATTTGATTAATTAATTGGAATATTCGAGAAAAATAAAATTTTGAATTTAATAATTTTTATTGGCTAAATATGTTGGTTATGATTTTAGAAGAATAAAACTTCAAGCGGAATTAAAATCGGAGTTAAAATGGATTTTATATTGATTTTACAATTTTTGTCCCTTATAATTTTTTTGGGCGAACTGTCAGATTTTAGGCATGATCGATTGATCGATGCCTAGGGGTAGATCGATCGACCTTCCCAGAAAACGTGAGTAGTAAGCTGTTTTTAGTATTTTAGTAGGATTAGGACTCCTAATCACTATATAACCTTGTTAATCCGTTGAGGACTTCTCATAATGACTTTTTCTCCAGTTTTTTTGCCAGAGAACACTTCTAAATATTTTCCTCTCACCCATAATCATCAACCTTCTTCATTATAAGGCTTTTGGTCACAAGCTTTGGGAGGCTTAATTGGGGTTTAATCAAGTTGGTTCAAGAACACTCTTTTGCTATTTTTTCGTAAGGAATCCAGATTTCTAATCAGATTTTCAACACGGTCTTTACAGGCATGAATACTCTATTCTTTTCATTTAGTATTATGCGTTTTAAGTGTCGCCTAAACCCTTAATTACATGTTTTCTTAAAAATAATTAGTAACTTAATTAGAAAAAGTGAAAACTAATTATGGGGCTGTTTTTATTAAATCTTTTAATCTGAATAATATTCATAACCCTTGGGTACGTAGGATTCATGAGTGATTTTGGATTTTATTGGTGTAGGTTGCATGTAGAAAAAACTTAGCTTTAAAATAAATGATTTTTGGGTGCGTATAACTCATGTAATACATGTAGAGATAATAAAATTTGGTTTTTGATGTATATATGATGAAAACTTGGTATATTTAATTTAAAACAATTAAATGAGATTATTTGGGTATTGTTGACGTTGTGATAATTAAATTAAAGATTTAATTGAATTGGACTATCATGCGCAGTTTTATACGTTGACTAATTATTCTTGTTGGTATTTTAGATTGCCTTCTAGGAATGGGACTAGTGATGGAAAATTATCACGGTTTTATTGTGTTGGGGTGGGATGATTTTTATTACATTATCATCGTTACGCTAGTCTAGGTATGAGACTAGGTTATGATTTATATCAGAAAATCCTCCTATACATAGGTTAGGACGTATTGATAACTTGGGGACCCTTAGGTATGGGACTAAGGGGTATTTTTAGGATCTCACATCGATTAAAGGGTGGGGTGTTTATAAATTGTGAATTGAGAAATTTGATAATTTGGTTTAATTAATAAAAGGTTAACTCCGCGGGGCTTAGGAATTTAAAATCATATTGGTGTGCCTTTATAAATGGGGATTTCTGCAGGTAGTTAGTGATTTATATTTATCACGTTTAATTATCCCGTTTAATTTAAAATATTCTATTGTGATATTTACTGCGTATAATGCTACTGTCTGGATTCAAGGATCCTATTAGAGGGGAGTAGTGTGTATTCTTGCTCGGGACTTTGGCTCTGACCCATGCGTTGACTAATCTTTTTCAGGATTAGAATTGGATAAGCTGCATAAGATTTTTAGAGATTATCATTTGGAGGTGCAGCTGGAGCAAATTTACTTTGTTGTTTTGTTTTAGCTTAGACTTTCCTTTCAGTCGTATTTCATTATGAGACTCGGTTTAGAGAGTTATTGGGCCATTCGGTTCCAAAGTTGTTATGGGATTTAATTCAGTTATTCGGAGTTGAATCTTTATTCAGATTTTAATTAATCATCATTGGAGAATGGATTATTGGAGTTAGCATGTGATGGATATTTTATCGCTTACTTGTTTATGAGCATTTGAGTTTAATTCAATTATGTATCTTATGGACTGGTTTATTTATGTCTCATATCTGTCTCATGCTAAGAATGGTATTTATTTACTCATGTCCGGCATAGTTTTGGTGGCGGCCGATGCCAGAATTAGGCGGGGTGTGACAGATGGTCTTAGGTCTCGTAGGTTATGAGTCCGTTTAGCTGCCGCATTACCGATCTTTGATTCCCTTTGTTGATTCTTACTTCTTAAGGTAGAGGGTCTAGCATACGTGTTAGATGTGTTTCTTGGAGATGTGAAGTTTTAAGTTAAGGACGTGTAGGCATTGAGTTTAGAAATAGTAAGCTTAATGTGAGGGTCCTTAAAATGGATATTGGAGACGATAATTATTTTAGAGATTTTAATACAGATGTTATATATCGTATGTATTGATTTTAGATATTGAGATTTAATTTAAGGACATTAGCATTTTGATGACTTTCGAATATAGAATCGAGTGGGGGATTTGTGAGAGCGTCTGGTACGCCGTTATTTTTCATAGTTATGCGTATGCATATAGGCAATATATATATTATTTTGTTGTTCGTGGGGTAGGTGCGCATAGGATTAGGTGTATGGGAACCTAATTATGGCATTCTATGGGTAGGCATTCTAACACCCCAAGACTTTTGAGACTGAGAAATTAAATTTTGGGAGAATAAAATTTAATTAAATTGGAGAACTCTAAAATGTGGGAATTTAAGTCCAAAAATAGAGGACATTTTTAAAGTATTCCGGATGATGATTTTGAGGGTACCATTGATCCCGGAAGGGTCGAGATAGTCAAAATGACTGTCATAGGGTTTTATTTCGGCTCCGGAATGTTTTTAAGTTATTTTGACTTGAATTGGAGTAAACGAGTCATTTAAAGTGTGTATTAACATTTAAAATTGGGATTTTGTTTTAAAGGATTTGGAGGCTTACGGATGAAGCCTTCTCATTTGAGAAAAGAGAGAAAGAAAAGGGAAAGAAGAAGAAGAAGAAGAAAAGAAGAGAGAGAGGAAGAAATCTTGGAGATTCCCGGCCCAAACGCGACATCGAGGATGATCCAACCTCTACAAATCTGAGGCAAGTGTTTAATCTTGCTAAATAGCTATTTGTGTATTTCATTTCATAAATTGTGGGGTAAAGAAATGGATTTTTGGGTATAAATACCAAAACCTAGATTTTTAGGTTTAATCTTGAAATCAATGTTAAATAGGGATTTAATGGATTAGAAGTGGTTGGGATCAACTTTGGGTTGACTTATGGGGTTAAAATCATAAATTGATGAAGGTTTAATTGTTAGAAATGAAAATTTAGGGTTTAGAATTCGTGGGTTTTGATGAAGAAGAAGAACCCTTCAAAAATTTGCAGGTCCGAATCGATTCGCCCCCTTAAGTGAATTGATTCGGTTTAGTGAAATTGGCAGGTCTGCATTGACCGAATCGATTCGGACCCAAGCCGAATCGATTCGGCCTATTACAGAAGCCCAGGTCTTTGGACCCGAATCGATTCGCCTTGGGGGCCGAATCGATTCGCTGGGCCGAATCGATTCGGAATAGGGCCGAATCGATTCGGAAACAGGGCATTTTGAGGTATTTTCTCCATAGTGATTTCAAACCCTTTTTGGTTGGGTTTATTGATTTGGGGCCTTCTCTTATGATGAAAGAGATATGTTCTTGGAGACACATAAGGAGTTTCTCACACATTAGAATTTTGGGGACTCCTTAGGGTAATTTGGGAGAAATGTATCCATGTATGTATTTAGAGTTATGTATAGAGATTTTGGGGAAACCCTTTGGGATTGAGAATCCTAATTGTAGATTAAAAGTAGGTGTAGATGTGATGTAAGGCTAAGAACTCTTAGAGAGATCTCAGACTAGGGTATTCACAAAAGTGATTGAACCATAGTCGAAATCGAGGGAAATGAGATTATTTGATGATTGAAAGAATGAGCTTGAGGCTGATAGACTATTAGTTATATGTATATCGATAGTCAAATGATTTCTAGATTCTTTAATGTACTTGGAGATATAGATGATATGTGTAGTGATGGATTCCTACGCAAACTCTTGGGTGATAGCCCTAATGTTGAATATATATAGGTATAGATATATACACATGGTTTTGGGAGACTATTCATCATAGGAAAATGATCGAATATGTTTCAAGTATGGAATTATATTCACATATCAAGGTAAATTTAATGGAAATGGTAGTGACGGCTTGTATATCGAGGACTATGTATACTTATAGCCAGGTATATATATCTTATACATATGAACGAGAATTAGTTTATATATATAGATAAGGATATGTGAATATGTGTTGATATATATATATATATATCTGTATGTATATAGATATATGGATATCTTCATGTTGTGGACATACATGGTATGGATATTTAAACCGTATACGATGGTTTATTATTTGATCATTTGATTGGATCATATGGATTATATATATTATGCATGTAAATGATATATATACTTAATTGGTTAAGCATACCCCGCTCATGCTATCATTGGGAAGTTGCGCGCGTAGAGGGTGAGCATCCTGGCTAGAAAAGCAGGGTGTGGATATTCCCCATGTCATAGTCGTCCCGTGTGTTACCATATGATATATATATTTATTTTGGGATGAGACGTGATGGGTATGTTTCGTCTCATTGCCGGTTTGGAGCTATGACCGCTTCCCGGGACGTCGTGTGCGTGAGTTTACCACGAGATGGGTGTCGTTTAGTCCCACCATGGTGGCCCCAGTTTTGCTACGTGAGCCAGGCACTGGGAAGATGATAGCATTGATGCAGTTTATCGGCGATATATATAGCCGAGTATATTATGTGCATGGCCTTGTACATCATATGTAGTATGTACACTTGGCTATTGGATTGATGATGATATATATACGGTTAGAAATAAATACCTATATATATATATATATATATTTATATATACATCCTATAGATGAAAGGATATGGACTTTTATGAAGTACATCTTAGATGATTATGGTGTACTAGATTGATGGGGGTTGATGTATCGCACATAAGGTATTATTCGGTTACATCATCCCAAGGATGTTATTGGAGGTTCTTTTATTTCATTTTATTTGTTTTCTTTTTCTTTTCTTCTTTCTTTCTTTGGTAGTTATAGTTAGTAGTAATGGTAGCATTAACTTGTATGTTGAGGATTATGGATCTCTAGGATCGACATTGCCCAGGAGTAGTGTAACGAGGTGGTTCCTTGTTTGGATTTCGCTTTGCGAGACACCTCACGCACGAAACGCAGTGCCATGTCGAGATTTGAGAGAAGTAATTCCATAGGTGGCATCTCGGATCTCTGGTCTTGACCTTGTCAGGAGTAGTGTAACGGGGCAGTTCCTTGTTTGGATTTCGCTTTGCGAGACTCCCCACGCACGAAACGTAGTACAATTTTGGGATTAGAGAGAAGTCTTGCCAATATTCCATGTGCATGTTATTAAGTATATTAATTCTTACGTTTTTAGCCTATATAGGTATATATATATATATATATATATATATGTATGTATATGTATAGGGGAAATGTTTTAGGAATTATGATGATTATAATTCATAAGATTATTAATCGGAATTCATTAAGCCTTTTATGGCAAAAAAATTGTGGTGATCATAATCTAGTAAGATTAGAAAAGGGTGGATTCTTGGGCTAAGTTAGGAAGGCATTTCTCGTGGGTATAGGCTAGGCCTATGATAAGTTAGGTTGTCCAAATAAATTGGGGTAATTTAACTAAAATTTGAGGACGCGAATAGGTGCGCGCCTTTAGATGAGAGGTGAGTTGGGGTTCCACGAGAGTGCGGTCTCACTTTATTTATGAAATTAAGTACACCGGTATTTATTATGCACGGTTAACGCACTTGCTAAATATTTTCACATTCGGGGCTCTGACCCGTTTTCTTTTCTCTCCTGCTTGTATATATATATATGTATTTCCACAGGTATCCTACCGCATGGATGCCGGATGACTTTCTATCCAGAGTCTTGGGAGCCGTGACAGGGCGGACTGTTGCGGGATGTTTCGTGTAGCCGCTTCCTATTCCTTTAAAATTCTAGGTAGGATTCATGCTGTATATCGGGTTTGTACCCAGGGGATAATTTCATACATGTTTATATTTATTCCATTCAGTTATTGTATTGGCTGTGATCCGACAGCTTATTCGGGTTTACTTTTTGTAGTACATTCGGTTGTATTTAATTGGTTCAGTTTATTTCTAGCATTTTATTTATTATAGTGCTTCTCGCATCTCTCTCCTATTCTTTAGAAATTTTATAGTGTTGGGTTGTTGTATGTTGCAAGTTTTAATTTATTATAACATCTCGCTTATATGATATGGAGTAGTTAGTCCTGTATTATATAGTACCGACAGTTGATGTTGAGACTGGACCATCTGGAATTCCTGATTTAATATAATATAGGGTTGGCCACCCGTTATTATTTTAGGCGGGGTGTTACAGGCATATATGAGCCTTATTTCCTTTTACGAGATTTAAGCGTTGATATGTATGCTTCGTCTAATTTCGAGGACGAAATTCTTTGCTAGTGGGGAAGTATGTAACACCCCGTGTTCTTATTAATTAATTGGAATATTCGAGAAAAATAAATTTTTGAATTTAATAATTTTTATTGGCTAAATATGTTGGTTATGATTTTAGAAGAATAAAACTTCAAGCGGAATTAAAATCGGAGTTAAAATGGATTTTATATTGATTTTACAATTTTTGTCCCTTATAATTTTTTTGGTCGAACTGCCAGATTTTAGGCATGATCGATCGATCGATGCGTGGGGGTAGATTGATCGACCCTCCCAGAAAACGTGAGCAGTAAGCTGTTTTTAGTATTTGTGTAGGATTAGGATTCCTAATCACTATATAACCTTGTTAATCCGTAGGGGGACTTCTCATAATGACTTTTTCTCCATTTTTTCACCAGAGAACACTTCCAAATATTTTTTCTCTCACCCATAATCATCAACCTTTTTCATTATCAAGCCTTTTGTCACAAGCTTTGGGAGGCTTAATTGGGATTTAATCAAGTTGGTTCAAGAACACTCTTTTGCTAATTTTTCGTAAGGAATCCAGATTTCTAATCAGATTTTCAACACGACCTTTACAGGCATGAATACTCTATTCTTTTCCTTTAGTATTATGCGTTTTAAGTGTCGCCTAAATCCTTAATTACATGTTTTCTTAAAAATAATTAGTAACTTAATTAGAAAAAATGAAAACTAATTAAGGGGCTATTTTTATTAAATCCTTTAATCTGAATAATATTCATAACCCTTGGGTACGTAGGATTCATGAGTGATTTTGGTTTTTATTGTTGTAGGTTGCATGTAGAAAAACCCTAGTTTTAAAGTAAATGATTTTTGGGTGCGTATAACTCATGTAATACATGTAGAGATGATAAAATTTGATTTTTGATGTATATATGATGAAAACTTGGTATATTTAATTTAAAATAATTAAATGAAATTATTTGGGTATGGTTGACGTTGTGATAATTAAATTAAAGATTTAATTGAATTCGACTATCATGCGCAGTTTTATACGTTGACTAATTATTCTTGTTGGTATGACTTGTTGGTATTATTAAATATCATTCTGATGATGGGTTGTTGGGTATTATCGCTCTCCCTATATTTTAGATTGCCTTCTAGGAATGGGACTAGTGAGGGAAAATTATCACGGTTTTATTGTGTTGGGGGCGGGATGATTTTTATTACTTTATCGTCATTGCGCTAGTCTAGGTATGAGACTAGGTTATGATTTATGTCAGAAAATCCTCCTATACATAGGTTAGGACGTATTGATAACTTGGGGACCCTTAGGTATGGGACTAAGGGGTATTTTGAGGATTTCACATCGATTAAAGGGTGGGGTGTTTATAAATTGTGAATTGAGAAATTTGGTAATTTGGGTTAATTAATAAAAGATTAACTCCGCGGTACTTGGGGATTTAAAATCATATTGGTGTGCCTTTATAAATGGGGATTGCTGCGGGTAGTTAGTGATTTATATTTATCGCGTTTAATTATCCCGTTTAATTTAAAATATTATGTTGTGATATTTATTGCGTATAATGCTACTGTCTGGATTCAAGGATCCTATTTGAGCAGAGTAGTGTGTATTCGAGCTCGGGACTTTGGCTCTCACCCATGCATTGACTAATCTTTTTCAGGATTAGAATTGGATAAGTTGCATAAGATTTTTAAAGATTATCATTTGGAGGTGCAGCTGGAGCGAATTTACTTTATTGTTTTATTTTAGCTTAGACTTTCCTTTCAGTCGTATTTCATTATGAGACTCAGTTTAGAGAGTTATTGGGCCATTCGGTTCCAAAGTTGTTATGGGATTTAATTCAGTTATTCGGAGTTGGATCTTTATTCAGATTTTAATTAATCATCATTGGAGAATGGATTATTGGAGTTAGCATGTGATGGATCTTTTATCACTTACTTGTTTATGAGCATTTGAGTTTAATTCAATTATGTATCTTATGGACTGATTTATTTATGTCTCATATCTGTCTCATGCTAAGAATAGTATTTATTTACTCATGCCCGGCATAGTTTTGGTGGCGACCGACGCCAGAATTAGGCGGGGTGTGACAAAGTTGTCCGGTGTTGCATTTATATTGTATTCCCTTTAAATGTAAAGTATTAGTCTGTAGTAAGGTTGGGTGGTATGTCGGGTGAAATTCCATTTTTGCCCATTTTGTTAAGTAAAGAATCTCGATTGGAGATTAGTGTATACTCCTTGGTGTATAGAGAGTATAGGGAGATTAGAACCAGAGACTCCTAGAGGTTGAGATTTGATTGAAACTATGAGGTTGAATTTTGATTGAAACTTTTGGGGTTTCTGCTAAATGTGAGTCTTTAAATGGTTTGAAATGCTTTCAACTTTTTTTACGACCTTTTAAGATTGTTTTTTCTTTTTCTTTACAACCTCAAAATGTCGTTTTCACTTAATTTGTAGTTTTTTTTCCAAAAAATAAAAAATTGCTAGTGAATCATTTACAATATCAATCAATGCAAAATCAATTTTACAACATGATAATAAATCAATCAATGGAAAATCAATTTTTTTTCATTTACATATTATTAATTTTATAGTATGACAATAAATTAATCAATGCAAAATCAAATTGACAAAATTATTTTTGGTTGTTACATTCACATATTGGTTATTTTATAATATGACATATTAGTTATTTTTTAAAAATTTCTTTTAAGATAAAATAGTAAATAGTATAAGTTAAGTGGAGTTTTAAAACAAAAAAAGGAAAAAAGAATAAGAGCTAGTAGATTAAAACAACAATTTTTTAAAGTTAAGTGCAATTTTAGAAAAATGAAGAGCTCTTTTGTATGTGTGTGAGTATAATAAAATAAATATAATTAATTGTTGCACTATCTTCAAAGTATGTATATATATACCAATTGTCGACTTATATTAAAATAATAATAAAAAAAATTTGTGATGGAAGAAGAACAATATTTTTTTTGCGTCTCGAGGCGCATTGAGGCGTAAGCGTCAAATTCAACCCCGAGGCTTAAATCTCAATGAGATCTTTAAGTGATTCGCCTCGAGGGATTTTTTAAACATTGATTTTTGCTTTTGAATTTTTCTTTGAAATTAAGGTGGGGTTTCAAGAGGTTTGATCATCTTGGGTTTACATTTACGAGTATTATCTTGCCAGTGATTCAATGAAATAGTTAGTCGACAGTCTCAATAATCGTTTAGTGGTGTCATGTGTGTTGTGGCTACATAATTTCTTCACATGCAAATGCTTACGATGCGAAACGTAAAACTAATACGAACAAAATTACGCTAAAATATTAGCACAAGGTAATGAATGATCATAATGGAAGCAAACACAATTATATACGAAACACATTACTTATCAGATGCTCCTTGAGCACATGCAACTTGGAATGAACAAAAAACACTAATTTCTAGCAAACCTTGGAATCTCCAATAGGCAAAATAAGAACACCCCAGGAACACACACATACCTTCAGTTTCTAGAGTGAAGAAGGTCCATTTGTACAAATAAATACAAACAACTTTCTAAGCTCCAACTTTTCACAATTTTACCCCTAGCTATGTTGTGTATACAAGCACAAACAACTTCAAAAAGCCTCTCCATTTCGTAATAATGACAAAAAAATGTTTTTGTTTCTTTTAAGAATAAGAAAAAATGCATAAATGATGATTATTTGCAATGATCATTTAGAACATATGTTTGTTAGATTTGTTTGTTGTGAAGGTGAACTGTGGGAGGAATAAGTGGGACCTCAGAAAACTTCAGGATTTTCAAGAAAAACTCCATATTATTTTGAAAAATAGATGATTTGATGGTGTTGAGATTACTCTACTAAAGAAGAGATTTATGTTGTACTTTATTTTTGTGGTTTAGAGAGATTTACCCCCACCACGTTATTAAATTTGTTGTGTTTTTTTGGTCTGCTTGATTTAAGGTCTTCACTGTCCATGCGGATTCAAGAACTAATTCCAACCACAATTGTTCAATTCATAATTTGAATATAATGATAATTCTTGATATGTGCCCATAAATATTATGATATTGAGATGGAGAGAATCCAAATAAAAGAAAATATGGATTCACACGAACATTACTTTCATATGAAGCATATTTACTAGAATATGATGATAATTCTTAATAGGTACAAATACAACTGGAGTATGAAGCTATAAAGGAGAAAAAAGAAAGGCTAAAGGTGGGAGCGTGTAATAATTGAAATAGCACTACAAATTGTTTTGGACATAAAGAGACCCTCGAACAGCCTATCCAAGGACTTCTAGAAAGTCCCTTACTAAATATGAAGGGTGCCAATCCGTAGAGGTTTTAACAAATTTAAATAGACGATTAAGGTCCTCAGCATACCTGACTTCTTATCTATGAAGCACAGACTCGTAATACGCATTTCGACACGCGATACGCGACACGTTAGGATAAGTATAATATATATTTAATGAAATGAAACATATTTTCCTGTAAAATACATTATTACAACATTGTTAACATGAATTTAAGAAAATGGAGCATACAAAACAAAATTCGATCACACTTTAACAGAGCATTCTTAAAATGAAATTAAGAAAATGGAACATACAAAACAAAATTCGAACACACTTTAACAGTAAAAATCATAAATAAAACAGAATCACCATCACAAAATTCAAATACACGGTAACGTATCGGAGCGCGCACATAATACGTGTTTCGACACGACACACAACTCGTGGCTTCCAGGAGAGTGTCTATGCTTCATAGCTTCTTATCCAAAGAGTTTAGAAGATGAACAAATTTTTAACATGACACGAACTAAAATCAACTTTTTTAAAACAAGACAGATGGCTGGACTGGTGAGTTGACAATAGACAACTCCAGTTCGTAATTAAAACAATTCAAAATCAAACCACATGTAGCCTCTTGTGTGAAGACCACTGTCCCACTTGTTAGTGAGTTGAGGGAGGTTGATTCTAAGGAGAGGCAGGCTATGGGGTATATATATGAGCTTATGGATAGTGTAAGGGAGTTGAAAGGAAGAAGATATTATATACTTGAGTAAGCATTTGAAATACTATAAATACTTGCATGCACTTTTTACGCGAGGAAGACTTAGTTTTGAAAATGCACAAGTTTTATTAATTTTTCTGTGATTTGTGATGTGAACTGAACTTAAAACAAGTTTTGAAAGAAAGTCAGTGATTTCCCCATTCTATCTCTTCTTCTATATCTCTTTTTATCCTTTCTTTTCGTAAAAGAAATTGTTAGACCTCGCATTAGTAATATGCAGTTTAGCCCACTCTCTCAGCTTAAGTTAGAAAATTAACCACTATCCTTCCTGAAAGATAGGAAAAATAAAAATTAATGGGAATTTTTTTAACACTAACCTCATTGAAAGTCATTGCAGTATGACCTCATTGAAAGGCATAGCAGGATCTGGCTCAATTTCTTTCAATTTGGACTAAGGCCCAACTGAAACAGGAAGCTCCAAGAAATCTATAGGGTCGTCATTCTCTGCAATTGAAAATTAATGGCTCAGATCAACATGCAACGATTGAAATATAAAGCACAAAAACTTGTCTACTTTCTCTATTGTTTCATCAAATTGTTGTTTGACAATTGCCCTTGCAACATCAAGCATTTTCCAAGCTAAATCCCGGTCAAATACATCCTCATTTGCTTCAGCCAGATCCTCAAAATCACTTTCTTCATCGTCTTCTTCAACAGTCGTGCAACGTACACCCACAATCGCACAAACCTGAGCGAGAGGAGTACTGAACGAGGAAACCTGAAACACAACCAAAAAATATATTATTTCATAAGTAAAAGTGAATTCATGAAATATAATTTTGGGGAAAACATATGATTTCATAATTTCTTAGGGTTTACCCGCAAAGTTTTAGCACAATTCCCACCCTAAGTCGAGATGTATAGTCTCTGTCCATTTCTCTTTGCATTGATTTTTATGGAGTAGTCATGTTCATGTGTTGAACATTTTAGAACATGGCTATAACAAACATGGCCCTATGTACCAAAAAAAATATCTATTATTAGCTTTGGGGGCATATCTCTATCAACAGTATTTGACGGGAAGTTGACCTAGTTATTAAAAAGAAGATTCGAGAATAAGCTCACTAGACTTACTAATTCATTATTCAACTCTCGTCAAATAATGCAGATTACAACCATATGTTAATCTAAAAACTTGAACTTAAAAGAGAAATACAAGCTAAGAGGTAAATACTAATTTAAAATGTTTTCGAGATTTACTTTTATTTCCTATAATTTTTCAATCTTTGAGAAAAACGAAAGAGATGAGATCTCTCACATGAGATATTCCAACTGCTATTACCTCTTCGCACTCCTGATTTGTGGTCCAAATTGATTCAAACCGAAGGGATAATGCACCCTTTTTTATGGTTGGACAAATTAACAACCAGAGAACAGTGGTCAGACCCTTTAATTGTTTTGTGAATAACAAATGTTCTCGGATACAGGTTTTTCCATGCCACATTTGCCATTAATTTACCTATCTTCTCCTTAATGTTGGCTGCTTCCAACCTTCCATTGTTCCATGTGAATTTCCCTCAATTTCAGTAATCCCACGCGCTTTATTTAATTTTTGCAGCTCGTTGCATTAAGACAAGGAAACTGTCACCCCCATCTCTATCGAAACTTGATCCGATGATATTAAAGTGACCAGTAACACACCAAGTGGAGGATGTATGAGCCGCATACCGCATCAGGTCCTCCTATATTAACACTTTATTCTCCACAACCGGATCTGCATACATGAAAAGGCACCACCAGTTTTTCTTCTCTGAATTCAGCATACATTTAACAAGAAAAATGTTCTTGCTTTTTGAAATTACCTCAATCTCCACTTTGTCATTCCACCACAAAGCTAGACCACCTGATATGCCAACCAGTTCAACATAACAACAGTTTATAATATTAGCGCTTTTACAAATATCCACAACTTCCTTATTCCGTAGTTTGAAGGTTGTTAACTCTTGGCATGAAACATCTGGTATTTTTTCCTTTCTTTTTTCCTTCTCCTTATCCCCTCCAATGGTGCTTATCTTGTCCCAAAGTTCCTGTGGTTGGGCCTCCTTTGAAATTTCCAGCTGGTCGGTAATCCATAACCAGTCCGGATATTTGACATCTTCAATGAAGTAAGCTTTCTGGAGCTTTTCGACCTCCTCTTGTATATCTTGGTTCTTTTCAAGGCTGAACAATCTTCTTCTCTGCTTCATTGCCTTGATTTCCTTATTCACATTGGGCTCGTGACACAAGAAATTTGGATCTATTCCTGGCATATCCTCATGACTCCAAGCAAAAGTTTATTTTCTGCTTTTTAGGAAAACTATCAATTCATGTTTTAGTGAGGCATCCAACGACGAACCTATTTGAGTTGTTTGTTCCGGGTGCTCGTCTTCCAAAATGACATTTTCAGTAGCTTCCACCACCTGGCCTTTCACGAGTTGTGACTCGTCTCTAGTATCTAATGTTTCAATCTCTGCACCTTCATCTACTTGATAGGTAGTAGTCTTTTTCCTAGATTCCTCCAGTTCTTCCTGCTCAACAGATGAATAGCGGCATTCCCGAACTACCTTTTGGTCACCCTTCACAACTCCTACTCCAAAATTGGTTGGAAACTTCAGGCATTGATGTACAGTATATGGTACTGCTTCGAACTTCTTCAAACCTACCCTTCCCATGATGATATTGTAAGCTGATTGGACATTCTTATCCATCACAAAGAAACGTACTCTTTCTGTTCGACAAGCAGGCCATGTACCGATGAACATATCCAACTTGATCGTCCCAAGTGGAAAAACTTTCTCGCCAGTAAAATTGAGGAGGGGCCTGTGATAAGGCTCCAACTGAGATAATTTTAGATTTAAGCTATCAAAGCATGAGTAGAACGTGATATCCGCCGAGCTACCATTGTCCACCAGTACTCTTCAAATCATTACTTCCTTCGTCCTTATTTTGATCACCAATGGATCATCATGAGGGTATAACACACCTGCAAGGTCGTTCTTGGAGAAACTGATGACCAATTTTTCTTTGTTTACCTTCCTCGGGCGATCATCCTCAGGTAGGTTTATTCGTTGGATATATGAACAAGCTTGAGCCTCATTGAGGTAAGCTTTCCTTTCTGCAATAAGGTCTCCACCTCCTGCATCTCCACCTGTAATAACATTACAATCAAATGACCCAAAATAAATTGAAAATACCTCACGTTCTGGCTGTCTTGGTCTTTTGGGGAGATCGGGGTCATCTTCTGGATCATCTTCATGTTATCTTTTCTTGTCTTCTTCTGCATAACGAGGAGATTTAGACCTCTGCCTTGCTCGGCCGTTGCTTTTTCCTCCATTTCTACGATCAACGTACTTGGCCAACAGCTTTCCTCGTCTGATGAGTGCTTCGATTTCATTCTGAAGAGCTATGCAATTTTTAGTCGTGTGACCATGGTCTTTATGGAACTCGCAATATTTGGCCTTATTCCTCTTGTCAGGATCTGCCTTCATTTTCTCGGGCCAGTTTAACTCCTCGTTGTTCTTGATTTTTTCCAGAACATGGTTTATATCTACTTTTAAAGGAGTATAATTTTCAAATTTCTTCAACATTTCCCATGATGACTTTGCTTTTGACTGCTTGTCACCACCATTGTTCTTATGCTCTTTCTTTTTAGCCTTATCATCCTCCACCTTGGTCTCTTTGGTGTCAATATTCTTCTTCACAACCATAGCCTCCTCGGCATTCATGATTTTGACCGCTTTTGCCATCAGTTCTGACATGGTCCTAGGTGGATCTTTGGCCAAAGTGTAGTAAAATTTATTGGGCAACAATCCACTCATCAAAGCAGTAATCGCTGTCTTTTCCTCGTAATCAATAACTTCGAGCTTCTCGTTATTGAAACGAGTTATATAATCCCTGGCGCTCTCACCTGCTTTTTGTCTAACACTTAACAAGTGTGCTACTCGTTTAACTGGTTTTGCTCCAAAACAGAAATTTCCAATAAAGAGCTCGGTCCGTTGAAAGAAAGTTGAAATCTTCCCCCGAGGAAGATTATTGTACCATATTTGAGCAGATCCGGTAATAGTTCCCGAAAATGCCCTGCATCTCATCTCATCTGACACGTCATAGATGTCGGTAGCAGCTTGATATTGTTCTATATAAAGGACAGGGTCAGTTTTTCCATCATATTTAGGAGTCACAACAGGTGCTTTGAACTTCGACGGTGTGGGAAAATCCACAATTTCCTGTATAAAAGGTGTCCCTTGGACAAAAGTTCTTTGTAGAAGATTCTTGGCCTTAGCCATCTCCCCTAATCTATCCTCCAACCTTTGAATAGATCCTTTCCATGCATCATTTCTCTCCTCGGTCCTGTTGGTTCGATCAACTGATCTCGTTGAATTCGCTTATTGGGATCTTTCATGACGAGCAACTGGTCGTGATTGGGCTGATCCTTCCTTTAAATCAGATGGTAGTTAAGAGTTCCTCGACACTATCCGAGGGGGACTTCTATTCCTCCTGGGACCCAAACGATTAAAAGGAGAGACTCTGCACAAACTTTCAAGAGCACTTGTTCTTTCTGGAGACAGGGTGATGTTTTGTCGAGTGTCTGTAGCTCGTACTGACGAAGTTCTACCCGGTTGATAAGAAAAATCATCAGATCTCTCAGTGCGATATGAATCGGTATGCCTAGTACGCGAAGAAGGTAAACGGGTATTTCTCTGAATGCTTCGTTGTCCTGAATGGGTCGGCGCTCCACCCTTGATAGTTTGCATGAGTTGTCGCATGGTTTCTTGCATGGCCGTTTGGCCCTGGGCCAAATTAGCCATTATTCCATCCAGATCTTGGACATTTGGGGGAGCAGATGGATTTGGGGGGTTTCCAGCGTTTCGATTACTGGGTTCAGGATTATCAGCCATTGGTGATGAATTATTTTGGTGAAAAATGATAATTACAGTCGATTCCCACAGACGACGCCAATCTGTTGATGTAAAAAATTTGATTATCTCTAATTAATCAATCACATATAAAATAAACAAGACAATTTTTTTTAAAAGTGGTTCAGCCTTGAAATAATGGCCTACGTCCACTATTTTGTTATTGCTGACTGTTTGTTTGGAATTCTCGATAACAGGTTTTACCAAGAAATTTCGAGTCCCCTTACAATGAGGATGGTACAATGTATTTATAGCCCTGAGGTTGTACATGCGAAAGAGTAATACATAGCTTTCCAATAGGCATGTACATTTGTATGATAATAATAAGCATTTAATGCACAGTCAATCTGTTGGTCATCCTGATATTAATGCTCTGTACGAGATGCAGCTCGGACCGCCTAAGTAGCTCGATATACATGAGTTTCTCGGTACAGTAAAGTTCCTCGGAGAACACTTGTTGCTCGGAGCGCCACAGTTGGTCGGGGAGGTTGAGCTCCTCGAAGTCAAGGTGTTATTAAAAATGTTTGTGGGTGCCTTGTAGATTGACACGTGTCTCCACCTAATTGATCCTCGTCAGCAAACTAAATTTGGTATCAACAAGGTGTGTCTATAAAGTCCATCGGTGGAGAGATTTCATGATTATTTTTTAGATATTTGCATAAAATATAACTTATCTTGCTAGCCAAGATAACCCTAAAAAGTAATACGAATATTCAAAAAAAGTAATACGAATATTCAAAAAAAGTAATACGAATAAAGAGGGCGCACTAGAATATTCGTAGGAAATATTGACCTTAACTTATACATGCTACTAACTAAAAGAGGAAAAATTGCTAAACTATACATGAAAATAAAATAAGTAAAGCAGGAGCCTTGTGCTGGGTACGACAATTAAATTCACGGGCTTCCCATAAACATCATAAACTACATACTTTTTTTATTTAGTTGACCAACTCTTAGGGACCTAAGACTAAATCACTGGGTTTATCTTTCCTGTCTCCAATGTGAAGATATTTGAATTAAAATTCCATGATTTTTGCACTTCGGCGCGCGGTTCCTGATAGTTAAATTTATATCCTGTAAAAAATATTAGTATTCACGCTTTTATTTTACAAATTCGAATCGATATTTTATATTGGGATTTTTTTTTAGCAAGGACCGTGGGCTGTTTTTTTTAAACAGGTATTTACTTAGTTAACTAAGACTAAATCTCTATACCGACTCAATATTTTGCTGGCATTTATTGTAGGCTGACAACTTTCTAGGTTAGAAGATGGCATCTTGTCTCCAAGTGAGGCTGAGCATTTGAAGGTGAGACAGTGAAAGGATGTTAAAAATTCTTATAAGTGTGAGAAAGAGTTTTCTACTGCTTTTGTTCGCCTTTGGCATTATATCGGCTTCACTAACAGTTGGGTCATTGATCAACTAACAAAAGAGAGATGAGATTGGTATTTTGGATTCTGCTGCAAAGGTCATGGAGAATATTTTGGTGAAGTTGGCACAGGGTTGGGGCGCACCTTGGAGTTAGACACTTATATTTTAACTTAACATTCTTGATGTGTTTTTTTTTGTTTTAAACAAAAGATATAACTTTAAAAATTCCAAATAATATCATTATCTTTTAAAGTTTAACTAAATATAAATAACTAAATGATAACTAAATATAGACGATACTTTATGTTTTGTTTAAAAATGAAGATAATGATGATGATGATGATGATGATTGAGACCTCGACGATGATGATAAATGATGAATGAAGATTGATGGCCTTTTAATTTATGGCCTCTTTTTTAGATATCTTTTATTGTGTGTGATCTTTTGGAATTGGAAACATTGAAAGATGACTCTTCATCTTAGTAATGATAATGGAAATTCGTTTTGTCGATTCACGATTCGATTCACGATTTGACAACTATGGTTTGGGGGACTGGTGGACTATTCAAGGTCGCATGGGCATCTAGGTTACTATTTAAGGGCCCATAGGAACTGATCGACTATTTACGTCGCATAAACTGAGAGTTAATAAAAAAAAATAACTGAGATTTGACAAAATACGCTTGGATTTTCCATTCTACTTGTAAACTGAGTCTCAATAGCGCACAATTGAGCAAAATTGCACAAAATAATGCACAATTGCGCTAAATAGCGTACGCTATATGGGCATCGCGCGAACCAGGATGCACTATATAGTGTCTTTGCACCGTAAAACGCAATATCATGCAATTTAAAACATTGATTGACGCATAAGGGACCGATTGACTTTTCGAGGTTGCATAGGTGATCAGTTAACTATTTAAGGTCCATAGGGTTCTCATTGAATATTTAAGGTTGCATATGGGACATTGATCATTTAGAGGTCGCATAGGGATTGGTTGACAATTTAGTGTCCCGTATTGACTATTTAACATTGCATAGGAGACCAATTTACTTTAAAAGGCTCTATAAGGGACTAGTTGACTATTTAAGGTCATATAGAAAACTATGGACTATTGAAGGTCTCATTGGGGTGCGATTGATCAGGATCAATATATTATTTAAGGTTCCCTAAGGAACTGGTTAACTATTTACGGTGGCATAGGGATTAGATTAACTATATAAGTTCCACAGGGGATCGATTGACTATTAAAACTTGCATAGTACCCGGTTGACTATTTAGGGTCGCATATGGAACTAGTGATAAATTAAGGTCGCTTAAAAAACTGGCTAAGTAGTTAAGGTCGTAGATGAGATAGGTTGACAATTAAAGGTCCCATGAGTCCAATTGACTCTTTAAGGTGGCATAGGGAAACGATTGACTATTTAAGGTCCCATATAAACTATTTAAGGTCACACAAGTGATCGATTGACTATTTGAGGTTGTATAGGCGATTGGTTGACTATTTAAGGTCAGGTCGAGGATCGTTGACTATTTAAGGTTCCATTGGAAAAATCGTGTGACTATTTAAGATCCCTAGGTCATCAGTTGACTATTTAAGGTGATATAGGGATAAGTTGATTATTTAAGGTATTATTGGGATGAGTTGACTTATCTCTAGCATGTTAAACAACACCCTTGAGATGGTAACACTTCATTTCTTTGGCACTTAATATCCTATCTTAGATGCTCATAGTGTCGGAGCTAGGAATTTGTAGGGGTGGATAGAAAAATGTGTTTCTGTTTGAACAATCGCAACCATTAAAGGGCTGGACAGTGGGACTTAGTATGGGCAATCTATTTCTTTTTACCAAGAGGCGAGTCACTTCTAAAAAAAGTTATAAATTAACATATGCATAATAAAAAATTTAGATTTGGGATTGGGTACTTGTCCCCTCCCTTCCATGTCCCTCCGCCCGTAGATGCTATGTGTACTTTGATGGAGGTCTTAACATTTTCATCCCACTCCATGATTTCGATTTGAATAGAAACTTTTATACTTTGTTATGCCAGCATTTTGTGCTTTGATTGTTGTGCAACCCTATGTCTGTGTCTACCAGATATTTTTTTTCTTCCCCACCCCACCCAGTGACCCCCACCCAAAAAAAAAAAACAAGAAGAATCCATCTTTGGGCAGAATATCATCCCTGTTACTGTTCCGCATTTGAAAATACTGTTTAAAATATGATTGTGATGTGAATCGATGGCGTTATTATATTTTTGAGCATATTAGTAGTTTTATTTTCCTTTTGTTATTTTTCTTTATTTTTATTAATTTTGTTGTAAGTTTGAACGAAGATATTGCATTGGACCAAATGGAATGGAAAAATAGGATTCACGTAGCCAAAAACAATATCAAAACCATACTATTTTTTTAACCCTTTTCTCAATTCATTCTCTTGTGCGATCCACCACTTCCTTCCACTTGCGTGATACACTGCCCCAACCTTTTTGTTGACTTTTGCAAATCTTCTTAAGCTTCTTTCGCTGGGAAGGGAAGGTTGCACTTTTGTTTGGTCCCAATCTAGAATTGGTTATTTTTCTCAAAAGAGAAAAGGTCACGACAGTGTGCGGCCACCCGAGTGTGGGGTATTAGTATGTTTTAGAACACTCTCCAATACCCTCATTAGTAGAGTGGATTATAGGGTTAGTTGTTAATTAGCTATCTGGCGGTATATTTGCATTCATAGCTTGGTACCACTTTGTTGGATATTAATTTGTAGATAAAATGAGTACAAAAAAGAAAGCAATTGATCTTGAACCCACATGGAAACATTACAAATAAAGTAGTGTGATAATAGGTTGCATTTAAGATAAAATTATTGTAAATTTGCAAAATGGGGTGGTGTGATTACAATGAAGCACCATCTTGTGAGTACGTGTCAAGAGGACGAGAGGATCGTAGTAGAAGATGAACTAAACATTGATGAGTGATGATGATAAATGACGAGTGATGATATTTTTTTGATATATTTTGTTTATGATTTTTTGGAGTATGTTTATATCAATGTGATAATAGAAATATTATGATGTGAATCGAGAGCATAATTGCCATTTTTGGGCATAATAGTACTTTTACTTCCTTTTTGTTAATTTTCTTTTATTTTGTTATTGTATTTTTTTCCCTTTGCTTTAGTATATGGGTAAGGAGTAGTAATGGCATTTTTGTAATTAGGACCTTAGCTTAGAATCTAAGCTACTCCTCCCCCTTAAATACCCCTGTGTAAGCCTCATTTGAGGGAGACTTGAATTTTGAATAGAACTAAAAGTTTGTGTTATATATTTTTAGGAGCCTTTTGATGTGTAGTTTACGTCAAATTGGTATCAGAGTTGGTGTCGCTCAACATTGGTGTTGGTGTATCGATGTATTTTTGTTATCAAAATCGTACGCTACAATCAATGACTCACAAAAGATCCAAACAACACGATGAGAATCTTGAGTTAAAGCAACAAGTAGAGGAGTTGAGGCAACAAATGGCCCAACACCTTGTTTCCCAAAAAACTCCCACCCCCACCATCCACCCCCACACAAATGGCCTAAGCCCTAGCCTCACTATCACTGCTGACCCCACCAAAAAAACACCCCAAACCCTAGACCCTCCCCTTTTAACAGCAGGTCGGACGCCCCACCACCCCTGCCCTACTACCGAAACCCTTCCCCCACCCAAACCCAACTCGCCACGACAAAACCTACCCTTCTAACCCATCTAACCCTCCCCCTTACTGCTCAACCGGAACCCCCAAACCCGCCGACCCTGCTGGCAGCCCCTTGCGGCAGGTCGGACACCCTGAATTCGACCCCGGTACCACTCTGGCAACCTCTAACCACCTCTACAGTGCCCCCCTCCTTCGTCGGCCCCTGTCCGATCCGTCCCCCCATCGGACAACACCTGTTGACACCATTTTTCTTCATCCCGACACTAACACCCTCAGGTCACCCCTACCCCACTTAAACCCAATCTCCGACCATTATCAGAACCCGTCCAACAACCCTCTACATACCAACTCTAATCCACCCTCATTTTTGGGGACGCCATCCACCTCATACCTACCCCGACCCGACCTCGACCCTACCCATGCCAAATTGACCCAAAAATTAACCCCCTCACCCATTGAGTCACGGGACAGCCCCAAATCCCACCCCCGAGGCGATTCCGAACTCAACAAACCCTATTCCCTACTCTTACCCCGACCCGACAACTTTTTTTAACCCACCAATGCTATTCTAACCCACCTTCACCGCAAACCCTAGTCCAAATGTTTATCCCAACTCCTACGGATCCTTGATCACCACGGAGTCCCCAATCTTCCTGTTAGAACTCCCGGTCAATCCTTACCCCCACTTTCACACCATACACCCTCCCATCACGCTCTCTCGCTACTCCATTCTGATTCCACCTCGTCCTCCTCCGAGCTCGGGGATAGCCACCCAAGTGTCTTCGATTGGGTAACTCCATCTACACCTGATGCCTACCGCTTTGCACCCTTATGAGACCGGTACTGTTTCTATTGTGGTGAGCGTGTCCACTTAATTGGCACGTGTCCTCACTATCCCCTCGTTCCCCAAGCACCTCCCGTGCCCCAGCACGTTTAGCCTCTTCATCCCCTACCTGCACAGATGGATCACCCTCCCGCATATGTTAGGTGACGTGATGGGCTTTGGTGCTCATCAGGACGAGGCCCCACTATATATGTCTCTTTAGCTGTTTTCCTGTAGCCACCATGGGGATATTCGTGTAGACGTTCCCATGTTTGACGAGCGGTTCTCCCCGGATGCCATGATCGATTGGATAGCTTCGATAGAGACAGTTTTTTACTACAAGCAGGTTCAGTGACGCTCTTTTGTTCTGCTCGCAGCCACCAAATTTCAGGGATTCGCCCGGGTTTGGTGGAATGACCTCTGCTACCGCCGGACAACGATAAGATTGCACACTATCCAGACTAGTCATGAGCTGAAGGCCACCCTCCAGGTGTCATTCCACACACCTATGAGCGCGACCTTTTTGCTCGCATTCAGTCTCTCAGGTAGGACGCTTCATCGGTAGTGGAAACTACTTCTGTGCACTCGAGCTCGCCTCCCGTAGATGGAGGATCAACTAATCAGCCGTTATATATTAGGACTACAACCTTACATTTAGTACGATCTCGGCTTGAGGGAGATACAGACCTTTCTAAAGGCGGTCGAGCATGCGGCCAAGGTTGAGGCCTACCACACAGTGCCTGCAGCTCTTCCGGCCTCACGGACTCCTACACCAGTTTCTGCCCTAGCCCCCCCTCCAGTGACATCTTCAGTCCCTACTTCCACTACTACCGTTACTCCACATTCGGGACCTCCTACCTTCCAGTGCTACAACTGCGGCAATGTTGGTCACCGAGCTTCTGATTGCTCTCCCCCACGACGTCGTGAACTATTAGCGATGGATCACCCACCCGACTATTTGGGCGCGTATGAGGAGCCTCCCCATCATGCCTTGATTACCGTTTTGGAAGGTGATTCAGTTGATCTTCCCCTTTGAGTTCGAAGGAGGAGAGATTGATGTGAATTGAGGGAATAATTGCCATTGTTGGGCATAATAGTACATTTACTTCCTTTTTGTTATTTTTCTTTCTTTTGCGTTAGTATCTAGGGGTAAGGAGTAGTAATGGCATTTTTGTAATTAGGGCCTTAGCTTAGAGTCTAAGCTACTCCTCCCCTTCAAATAATGTAAGACTTGAATTTTGAATAGAAAATAATATCTCTCTAAAATCGTGTTAGATATTTTTAGAAGCCTTTTGACGTGTAGTTTATGTCAGACTACCTGCTAGGTCTAATGTTTAACGTATTTTATACTTAATTTCCTTTCCTCTTCATGTTACCACAATACCAAACGTCTTACTATTAGACAATGTGATCATGCCATAAGGTTGGCAGGGGTGGTGCCGTGAGGTGGGGTGGGGGGGGAGGTGGGGAAAGGGGAGGTTTTGTGTTGGGGTGGGAGTGGAGCATATACATATATATATATATATATATATATATATATATATATATGAGAGAGAGAGAGAGAGACTAAATATTTTATATTTTAGGGCATTTTGGTAACTTATAACATAATGACAGACCCCTCTAATTATTATAATTAAACAGGTTACAAAAATGGATCATCCTTTGCATCACTGCTAAAAACATATTAATTACTAATGACATATTAAGCCCGATGCCAATTATTACAACCTTTTTCTTTTGTATAGACTTCCTTATTGGTGTGAGGTCTCATGGGATACTAGTTCACTATTTATGGTTCCATGGGGGATCGGTTGACTATTTAAGGTGGCATCAGGGTCGATTGACTATTTAAGGTTGCTAGAGGACCAGTTGACTAATTAAGGGCCATATTGACTAGTAAAGGTCATATAGGGACAAGTTGACTATTTAAGGTTCTATACGAGACCGTTCGTATTTAAGATCATATAGGGAACCATTCGATTATTTAAGGTCCCAATTGGGATTAGGTTGGCTATTCAAGGTCACATTAGGGAGCAATTGACTATTTAAATTCACATAGTTGACCAGTTGATTATATAAGGTTCCAAACGGGACTTATTGACTATTTATTGTCCCGTAGGGGACAATTTGACTATTTAACATTGCCCATGGCAATTTGACTATTTAAGGTCGCATTGGGAATTAATTTACTATCTACGGTCGCATGAGGGACGAGTTGACTATTGATGATCGGTTGGGGTATAGTTATTGAAATCATACGATTCACGATTGGAATCGTACGATTCGGTTTGATTCACCTCCTTTTCGATTCAAACTGAAATGAGACGTCCCACGCTATGAGACCTTATATAATTAACATGTCCTGTATGCGACAGTAAATAGTCAATCGATGCCCTATGCGATCTTAAATAGTTAACCTGTTCCTAGTGGACCTTAAATTGTTAACGATCCCATATTCGACCTTAAATAATCAATATGGAACTTTAAAAAGTCAACTAATTCTCTATGGATCCTCAAATAGTCGACCGATCCCTTAAAACGTTAAATAGTCAATTAGTACCCTACCTACGTAATCTTAAATAGTCAAATGGGACTTTAAGTAGTTAATTGACCCATATACGACCTTAAATAGTCAGTCGGTCCCATATACGACCTTATATGGTCAACGGTCTCCTACGCAACCTTAAATTGTCAATCGGTCTCATATGCGACCTTAAATAGTCAACTAGTCCACAATGCAACCTTAAATTTCATCCAGTCTCCTATGTTACCTAAATAGCCAAATAGTTTAATATGAAACCTTAAATAGTCAACCGGTCTCTTATGCGATCATAATTGGTCAATCGGTTTTCTATGTTACCTTAAATAGTTAATCGGTTCCCAATGCAACCGGTTCCCTATGGGACCCTAATTAATTAGTCAACTGGTCCCTAATGGGACCACATCTCTCATATTCGACCTTAAATAGTTAACTGATCTACTTTGTGGCCTTAAATATTCGATCGGTTCTCCATGGGACCTTAAATTGTCAATCGTTCCCTTATGCGACCTTAAATAAATAGTCAATTAGTCTCCTATGCAATTTTAAATGGTCAATCAATTCCGTATGCGATCTTAAATAGTCAACTGTCCCCTTATATTAAATTAAATACTTAACCGGTCCCCTATGCAACTTTAAATAATGAATATGCCTATGTGATGTTAATAGTCAAGTTGGGACTTTAATTAGCCAACCGGTCCCGTATGCGAATTTTAAAAGTCAATTGATCCCCTATGTGGCCTTACATAGTCAATATGGGAGCGACCATCTTAAATTGTTTATCGATCCTCTATACGGCCTTATATTCCCAATGCAATCTTAAATAGTTAACCAGTCCACGATTATCAGGTGATCCTCTATGGGGTAATAATTAGCCAAACCAGTTTTTATTGGACGTTAAATAGTTAACTAGTCCCATGTGGGACCTTAAATAGTCAATATGTCCCCTATGCAATATTCAATAGTCAACCGGTTGTGATACTCTGCCTATTTAAATATCGAGTGATCAGTCCTCTACTAAAATAAAATAGGAACCTTATTTGGTTCATTCTTAGCATCACTGTCGAAAGCATTTTAAATTACTAACCACCTAAGTTAAATAGGCTGGTGCCAAATTTATCTTTCATTAAAAGTCGACAAGTAAAACTTTAACTTAAACCAAGGCGGAAATAGATTTTTACTTAAACCATAACTCGCAGTGTATTTGTTTTTGATACTAGACATTTGTTACAAGAGGTGTGATGAATATCATTTTGTACAAGCGGTTTGATATGAGACCTCAAATAGTCAACGAGTCCCCTATGTGACCTTAAACGTCAAGCGGTCCCTTATTCGATCTTAGAAAGTCAACTGATCCCCTGTGAGACCTCCAATAGTCAATCGGTCCCAATGCGACCTTAAATGGCCAGCTGGTCCCTTATGGGACATTAACCAGTCTCCCATGCGACTTTAAATAGTCATCTGGTCGCCCATGCGACCTTAAATAGTCAATTGGTCCCCATGTGACCTTAAATAGTCAACCGCCCCTATACAAGCTTAAGTATTCAACTAGTTCCCCAAGGGATCTTAAATTATAAAATGGTCCCCAATGATCTTGATTACTCAACGGGTCTCTCATGGGACCTTAAATTGTCAACCGGTCCCTCATGCGACCATTAATAGTCAACCATTCCTATGGATCGTTCAATAGTAAACTGGTACCCTATGTGTACGTAAATAGTTAATATGTCCTTTACAACCTTGCTAGTCAATTCGTACCCCCTAAGTGTCCTTAAATAGTAAATATGGGACCTTAAAAACACATTCGGTCTCTCACGCGACCTTAAATAGTCAATAGTTCCCCTATACAAACATAAATAGTCAACGGGTCCCTTATGCGACCTTAAATAGCCAACTGAGTCCTATGCGACCTTAAATGGTCAACAGGTACCCTATAGGACCGAGTCCTATGCGACCTTAAATGGTCAATAGGTCTCCTATAGGACAATATATAGTCAACATGCCGTGTTTGGATCGTTAAATACTCAACTGATCCCCTAAAGGACCTAATATTCCATCGGTCGCCTATATAACCTTAACTAGTCAACCACTACCCAATGAGTCCTTAAATAGTAAAAAGTTTTCCTATGCAATAAATAGTTAACAGATCACGTATACAAGTTAACATGCCCCCCTGCGATCTTAAATAGTCATTTCCCTTATGTGACTTGAAATAGTCAACTGATCCACTAAACGACCTTAAATATTCAATCCCTCCCATATGCTACTTTAAATAATCAATTATTTCACTATGGTATCTTAAATTGTCAACCGATCCCGTATGGGACCTTAAATAGTCAACTGGTCCTATGGGAGTCTAAATATCCTACTGGTCTCATATGCGACCTTAAATAGTCAACCGACCCTCTATGTGGCCTTAAATTGTGAACCGACCCACTTTGTGACCCTAAAAAATCAGTCGATCCCCAATCCCTTAAACATCTTAACCAGTCCCTTAAGGGACCTTAAGTTGTCAACCGATCCGCTATGGAACCTTATATAGTTAATCGGTCCCTTATGGGAGTTTAAATAGTCAAACAATCCTTAACGGGACCTTATATTGTCAACCAGTCACCTATGCGGAGGTAAATTATCGATCGGCCCCCAATGAGACTTTAAATAGTCAACACGTCGTACGTGACGTCAAATAGTCAATATGGGACCTTAAATAGTCAGCTGGTCCTTATGCAATCTTAAATAGTGAACCGATCCCGTATGCGATGTTAAATTGTTAACATGGGACATTAAATAGTCAACTAGTCCCTATGCAACTTTAAAAAGTCAATGGGTCCCGTATTCGACCTTAAATATTCGATCGGTCTCCTATGAAATCTTAGATTGTTTATCGGTCCCTTATGCGGCCTTATTTAGTAACGAGGTCCACAATGCAATCTTAAATAGTCAATCGGTCCACAATACGACCATAAATTATCAAATGGTCCTCAATGGGACCATAATTGGTCAACCAGTTTTTATTGGACCTTAAATAGTCAACTAGTCCCCGGTGGGACCTTAAATAGTCCATATGTCCCCTATTCAACCTTCAATAGTCAACCGGTCTCCTATGTAGTCTCAAATAGTCACCGGTCCTGTATGGGACCTTAAATAGTCAGTTGTCCCGTATGGAACCTCAGATAATCAACCTGTCCCCTATGCGACTTTTAATTGTCAACCAGTTGCAACCTTAAAAAGTCAATCGGTCCCCGATGTGATATTAAATAGTCAATCTAATGGGACCATAAAAAGTCGACTAGTTCCCGTTGCGACTTTAAATTGTCAACCGGTCCTCAATGCGACCTTAAATAATCAAATGGCTCCCTATTCGATATTAAATAGTTAACCGGTCCCCTATGGTATTTTAAATACCTAACCATCCCCTGCGGGACCTTCAATAGTCAACCAGTCCCACAAGGTCTTAAAAAGCTAACCGGTCTCCTATGTGACCTGAAATATTCAAGCGGTCGCTTATGCGACCATAAATTGTCAACCGGTACCCTGTGCGACCCTAGATGGTCAATCGATCCCCAATGCAACCTTAAATAGTGAATCAATCCCCTTTGGGACCTTAAATAGTCAATTGGTCACCCATGCAACCTTGTAAATAGGCCTGTAAATTGAGCGTCCAAGGCCCGAAGCCCGCCCGTTCAGCCCGCTATTTTCGGGCCGAGCTTTATTTGAGTTTGAGCCAAGCCGAGCCTGAGCTAAAATTTTAAGCCCGAATGCATTTCGGGCCGAGCTTGAGCCGAACTATGCCAAGCTCGAATTGGGCCCGAAGCCCGAACATCATATTTATAAATAAATAATTTATATAATATAACATATTTATGTTAACATTGTTTAATTAGGTTTCGTTCTTTTATTTCATTTACTACTAAAAAAAAATCATTTGTCATAATACATTAGATTACATGTGATTTTATTGTTAATCTCATTATGGGTATTTGATTTAATAATTGCTCAAGTCACAATAGGCCATTGTTAGTGATCAAATTTTGCTAAATGTATGAAGTTTAGTATGCATTTGTAGGTTTTCACTCTTATTTCCCTTGTTTTAATTTAATATATTTCATATTTATATATTTTATTTCATGAAATATCAATTAGATTTTAATGTGTAATTTTGTCCATGATGGAAATACAAGAAAAAAAAATTAATTCAAACTTTTTTAACAAAAAAAATTGAAATTGGGCTTGCCCGAAATCGGGCCCGAAGCTCGTAATATTTAGGAGCCGAGTTCGGGCCTAGGTGGGAAAAAATAATTCGGGCCGAGCTCGGGCTTGAGCATGGGTAAGTGAGTTCGGGCCGAGCCTGAGGAACCCCAAGCCGGCTTACCCAACCCGATTTACAGCCCATAAGGGTTATTTGGGTTTTGGAACCTAAAAGCTTATATAGGATTCATCCCCAATTTTAGCTGTGGCTGTCATTATGTGCAAAGTTACCAAAATACGCTAAAATATAAAAGATTTTAATCTCTTTCTCTCTCTCCTATTATATCTATATAATTAGGGCTGTAAATCGGGCTGGGTGAGCCGGGCTTGGGATTGCTCAGGCTCGGCCCGAACTCACTTACCCATGCTCAAGCTCGAGCTCGGCCCGAATTACTTTTTCCCACCTAGGCCCGAACTCGGCTCATATATATTACGGGCTTCGGGCCCGATTTCGGGCAGGCCCAATTTCAATTTTTTTTGTTAAAAAAGTTTGAATTAATTTTTTTTTCTTGTATTTCCATCATGGACATAATTACACATTAAAATCTAATTGATATTTCATGAAATAAAATATATAATTATGAAATGTATTAAATTAAAACGAGGGAAATAAGAGTGAAAACCTACAAATGCTTATTAAATTTCATACATTTAGCAAAATTTGATCACTAACAAAAGCCTATTGTGACTTGAGCAATTATTAAATCAAATACCCATAATGAGAATAACAATAAAATCACAAAATTGAAAATCACATGTAATCTAATGTATTATGACAAATGATTTTTTTTTTTTAAGTTGTAAATGAAATAAAAGAATGAAGCCTAATTAAACAATGTTAACATAAGTATGTTATATTATATAAATTATTTATTTATTTATTTATAAATATGAAGTTCGGGATTCGGGCCCAATTCGGGCTTGGCGAAGTTCGGCTCAAGCTCGGCCCGAAATTCATTCGGGCTTGATATTTTGGCTGAGGCTCGGCTCAGCTCAAACTCAAATAAAGCTCGGCCCGAAAATAGCGGGCCGAACGGGCGGGCTTCGGGCCTCGAACGCTCAATTTACAGGCCTATATATAATAAGTTACAATGGTGTTTTTACGATTCATAAGTTTGGGAGACACTTCACGGTCAAGGCAACGATCCAATGATTGATATTAAAATATTTTTTTACCATTTTTGCCTTTTACATATTTGAGTTCCCCCTGTTTTTTAACCTTCATTTCCTTTCCTCCTTTTACCCAAAATTCAAATACATGAATAAAATAGGAAATTAACACATTGAAGCCTTTTAGACACTACCCAAGTGCACGGTTCTCCCTCTCTCTAACAATTAACCCTACTCATTTTGGCTTTTGCAACCCCGTTCTTTCACGATTACCCCCTCATTCTCTCCAAAAACTCAAACCCTCCCGTGTCTCCCTCCTCGGCTGCGTCCCTCTCAAATTTTCCCTCCTCCGCTGCGTCGCTCTCTTCTGCCTCCCACCTCCTCCGTCGCTTCAAAATCAAATCTAAAACCCAATTGATCGAAAACCGTACTCACTTTAGGTTTGTTTCATCACAATGGCACCATGAAAACACAACACAAGCTAGGTTTTTCCCTCTCTCTGTCTCCTCTCCTATTAGGTAGGTTTCAAATGGTATTGATTGGTTTCAATTTTATGTTTCAATTGGTAACGATTTGTGCATTTTTTATTTTTTTAAATCTGACAACTTTGAATTATGGTATTTGTGGGTTTGATTTTTGTGGTGTAACTAATATTTTGTTTCTTCTCTTTTATATTCAGGATTGAGGATCCTGAAATAATTGAATAACTGGTAATATTTTGTTTCTTCTCTTTTATATTCAAGTTCATTTTCCTTTTTGTAAACCCTAATTTTTGGGGATTATCATTCATGGTTTATACTTCTTTTTCATGTAATTTAACATATGGAACATGGATTATACTTCAAGGTTCATTATCTGACAAGTTTTGTACAATTTTATTTTCTACTTTCGTTTTTATTTCATTTTAACTAAGAATGTTTTTTATATTCATTATATATAATGGATATTGTTTTTTAAAAAATTGTTATGGATATTTTTGATAACTAACTTTGTTATTTTATTAATTTTTTCTCTCACATAGAACACTGTCGGAAGCATATTGATTATGGTGAGCATATCGATTGTGGTGAGCATATTGATTATGTGTGTAAGAACACCAGATGGTCATGTGATGCTTCCGTATTCTCTGATCATTCTAAATATGGTCTTGATCAGAGTTTATCATTGGAATTTTTTCTTCTGTGTTAATTGTTTTTTTCTGTGGTAATATGGTATAAGTATGTGAAAGTAATATGGTCTAAGTATGTGAAAGCCATTATAAAATTTCAATGACAAACTAATTATACACAAGCATTATTAGAGAACCAACTGAATTCTTTACGACAAACATATAATTTGAACGCACACTTTCACACGCCATAGAATCAATTGAATATGTAGATATTTACTATTTGTAATTGATTACGGTAAGTTTTTTAGTGTTTTTTAGTAATTCCAAATTGATTCATATACGGGGGGTACTAAGGCATGACTTGCAATGATGAGCCATAGGATTAGTGAATTTTGTTTAAGACACAGGGCAACATAAGGTGGAGGAAAAATAGATAATTCTCTCTAGCCCTTAACAACGATTTTACATCTTCACATTGCATTTCAATTAATATACATCTTCAGAAGTTGTGTAATCTTGGTTAGAATGGGATGTGATTTTTGACAACCGAATGTTCATGTTTGAGGACCAAGATCAACATAAGGCCCAACTAAACTTATTTGTTATCAAGTAGTGTAGATCTTGCCTTATTTTCGTTATATAGCTGCTATATAGCTTCTATAGCTGCTATAGCTGCTATATAGCAGTTATATAGCTGCTATATAGCTGATATAGCTGCTAACTGCTCATGTTTTCGTCTTATGGGTTGATTTTACGTCCCATGTTTTCTTTACATTTCAGGTATCTCGGACACAAGGTTATCGCTGGTTATTTGGACACAATGTTATCAGTTAATAATAAGGTGTTGCGAGGGTTTCGATTTTGAGTTATAAGGCATATTATTTGGACATATCGTTTATTGGATTGATAGATTGAAAGAAGATGGGAGAGAGAAAGGTGTTGAACAAGTACTACCCACTGCCGTACTTCGATCCTGTGAAGATACCTCGGAGGAAACAACCAAAAAATCAACAAATTAAGGTGAAAATGATGCTTCCCATGAGCGTACGTTGCAACACCTGTGGCAACTACATCTATAAGGGCACCAAGTTCAATTCCCGCAAAGAAGACGTCATTGGAGAGACATATTTGGGAATAGAAATATTCAGATTTTATTTCAACTGCACCAAGTGCTCAGCCGAGATTACTAATCTAATGACGTTTTTATTTTTTTATGTAGATCTCTTATAGTATTTAACAGATCTAAAAACATCCCCAGAGTTATCAAGTTCTCACTATGAGTTATTTTTTTGGTTGTTTCAAGGTTGAAAGTTTTGGTTTTTATTTTGCTCCAGCGACTCCTCTTCGTGGTGGACGTGAACAAGCTTATTAATAACAGGTATTTTGTCTCTCTGAATTTCAGCACTGAGATAGGCCTCTTTCAATTTTTTCACCCTTATTCAGCACTGTATATATATATTTGGCACTGAGATGTGTTCTTCACCCTTTTTCACCCTCTCTCTGAATTTCAGCACTGAGATGTGTTCTTCATTTGGCAGATATGTTCGTGAAAAGCCTTATTCAGCACTGGCGATCGTGGTCGTACAAGAAGAAAACTACAGTGAGCTCTCGACTGTGGTGAGGAAAAAAAGCCAACGGTCATCGGAGTTGGTTCGGGTAGCAGATCTTCCAGTCCAAGACGAGCCTCATTTTTGGGATTTCGTGAGAAAAACCCGGATGGTTTACGATTCTCTTCGCTTAATAAGGTGTTAGTAAAAATACATGTGTTGTAATTTATTTTCTCTATGTTATAGTCTTAACCTTAATATATTCTCGCATCTTCAGTTGGTGCTTTTCTTATATCTACTATGACAATGCCATCCAGCTTTACCCGAGTTGCTCTGCTTCCGTAACGGGTACACGTGTGAGTTTGATGCGTGGCCTTTAACTCCAGTGCCATCACCTATGGCCTCTTTAACAATGACCATCTGATGGACATTTATGAGGGAGCATCCGTGTGGTTTGGGAACGCAGCACTATGACCACAGTAATGTCCTTGATGCATGGCTTAAATTATTGGTTGATACCATTACATATTGTCGATTTTTAATGGTTAACTACATTAATAATGTTCATTTTTTCATTCTCGGAAATCTCTTACAGGGTAAAGGTTCAGAAGGTTCAAGCTTCAGGTGCTAAAAAAATTTGAAGATGCAAAAATTGCCATCTTTACCTGCCCCTTTGAGACTCCGTAGCCGAAGACCAGGTATAAGGTTGACATTGACACAGTGGAAAAGTTTCAAGCATAAGGATGTTGGTGCTACATTGGTTATCTATCAATGGGGGTTCGATGATGAAGCAAAGCACTTATTGGCGCATTGGAACTTTCCCACTATTCGATAGGTTGATGGTTTGGAGTTAGACCTGATAGCAGTAGCCAATGGGGGAGAATTGTGCTGAGGTTTCAAGAGATGATAACAATAGCCACAAAATATTGAAAGTTGTATATCGAACCCTCTTCAAACTCAAGGGTTGTGACCATATTCGTTCGTTGTGTTAATAAGATGATAATATAGGTGACAAAACGTAGCATTCACAATGCATTGTGGTGGCTCATGTGAGATTTCTTGATCAATCGTTGTAGAGGCAGATGCTGATAAATATCCAAGAATTGAGCAGTATACCATCACGGCTTTTGCAAATGCTTTGGATTTTGTCCCCATGGCACTTCCAGAAAATAGTGGTCTCCAAACCATCACTTTATCTGCTATAAAGTCTTCGCAAATTATGTAGAACAGTCCGTGGTTTGGTATAGACCACAGTGACACTGGAACAAATGACATGAATGAGCAGAATATCTATGAGACACAAATTCCATCGCAACACATTCCTGATGTGTTTGCAATATTCTGCAGCACATCATGGGCCATGCTGTTTGCAATTTTCTATGATGGTTGATTTGTGAATTTTTTTATTGTAGTAGATCAGGTACACGGACATGTTGTGACATTTGGTACAGACTTTGAGCCCCTATTTACATCAGGTACACGGTGTGACATTTGGGGGTGTCAAGCAACAAGTACACACATACAATATTAGATTTGCGAGGTAATCTCTCTATCTTATACACACATGTACGATATATTTTTAATTCCATTTTGAATATTATGTGAGTTTTATTTACAGATCTTTTTGGATCTTGAAGAAATGGAGGCTGGCTAATGACTGAAGATATTACAAAAGCCTTAGCTCCTAAAGGCAACCAACTTAGTTGAAAAGAGGTTAAACTAATTAGTTGGAATATTCCTTTTGCAGGCAATGTTAAGATTTGGAGTTGTGAGGGCAATCCCGAATCAGGAGGTTTTGGTGGATTAGTGAGTAATGATAAAGGGGCGTGGTGGGTTAAGGGATTCTTCTAAAAAAACTTCAACAGTGGGTAAAACAATGGATTATTTCTACTCATGTACTGAGATCATCCCTGGCTTCTGGTCATGCAGATTATAAGTGGAGCAAATTATTTATACTCATGTACAAAGATCATCCCTAAAGCAGATTATTTTAAAGTTCTTTGTGAGATCATCCCTGGCTTTATGCTCTGGTCTATCTGGTTAAGCAGGAATCAAAGTATCTACGAAGGAGTCCAAATGAATTGAAATACAATTATCAATAATGTAAGCCATCTCAGATTTTCCTCTTGCACAAGTATAACTTTCAAACCCTCAATCCCTCAAAATGATATTATCCAGAAGAGATTCTTCATAGCTTTCATTACATTAGAACTAACAAGTAGTCCTTTGTTTATCTTTCATTACGTGGCTGCTGAAACATTGCTAAACAAGTTCAAGTCCTATAAATATTCTAATTAGTTTGTACGAGGTTGCTGCTACTTAACGAAAATGATGTTTTTATAACAGAGAATTTCAGCATTTCTCTCGAACACATTTCAGTATTCGTTAACATATGTTTGCGGAGAATTTTGTAAACTATTGTACCTCCATAATTAACGAATTTCAGTATTCCTTAATGAATATGATATTTATAGCACATTCCATTTGCTAACTTCAGTTATACTAAAATTCTCCGCATTTTAAATTATTGGCTTTGCGGTTTGATCTTTGTCCCCATTGTTTTAGTTGATTAATCGTAAGCGATATTACTACTCGCTCTGTTCGATTGAAAGACACAAAAAAATACTCCCTTATACTTGATTAATCATATATATATTGTGGGTATCACCCTGAAATTTTGTCACATATTGTTATCCTTTATTTATCTCAATTCTTGAGTAGCATGTTAATTGGATGGGCCTGCTGGACAAAATGGAGCTGCTGTATTTCCTTATATATTTTCCTCGATGTTCTTCCCCTCTTGCATTTTGGTAGTGTCTGGTAATGGTCTGACCCGTGGGTTGGTTTTATGGGTTAATTTGTATGTTTGGAAGCAGTGTATGTTTGTTAGTGTGCCCCCTACTATTTGCTACATGTACGGTCGCCCAGGGCGTTTGTCCAAAGATTTCTCTTTCGATCCCAAGTCTTAATATACTGCCCTCCCATGCCCTCATCCTTCCCAAAGCCTCCCGCGCCATTCCCCGCCCTACTCCAACATTGTATATATTATTCTCCCTCCCCCGTTGCAGATCTGAATCATATGTAATTTTTTTCTTTTGTTGCCTTTTGTTTTCGTATGGAACGTTTATGAAGATTAGAGTGAATTTTTGAAATATCTTTTAAATCTGACCGATATGTTATTTTCTTTGCTGCTCTGTATGTGTGTTCCTAACTCTTACTTTTGTTTCTCTCTGTATGCATCATCGGGTATGTTTTCTTCTTGCAGACCCACACCCCAAAGCTCATCACAAATAATTTCCACAATACAAGTCAAGTTTGTCGTTTGAGTGACCAAAATTGCACAAACACAAGCACTGATAAAACAGGGACACAATCAACAGAGTTTTGGCTATACAATACGATGACCAAACAAAAAATATTGTTCAAATCCAAGGTTCCAGGCAAAGTGGGCATGTACGTTTGCGGCGTCACAACTTATGATCTCAGCCATGCTCACATCTATATCTCCTTTGACATCCTTTTCAAGTCCGCTCGACCCCACCTCTCTCTCTCTCTCTCTCACACACACACACACACACACACAATCTTATATCTTCTCAAGAACCAAAAAAGTATCAACTAATATCAGCTGCATAGTTGATATTATTCAGCTATAGTTGATATTATTCAATAACTAATATTTAATAACTATACAGCTGATATTATCACTGTTATTAAACTATATTCCGTGACCCTAAATCACCAATGGTCTCACAAATTTTCTCTCGCTTGCAGTATAGTGAAAATCAGGTGCCGCTCGAATCTTCTATATACAATTAGTTAGGGTGTCTTTGAGTGGACTGAGCCGCGATCCAACCCGAAGAAAATGATGGTGAGTTTTCCATCTTATTATCTCGCCGAGTCTTCATGTGGAAAAATAATGCTACTCTACGTGGAAACACAGTGCTATGGATGAAAGCCTCAACTTGCATTATACTCTATTTTCAGTTTTACTGATCAAAGTCTCTGTTTATGTTTCTGTAAACAGTGACTCACAATTATATCCACATTGATATGCTTATGAAGAAGCTTCCAGGTGAATATTGACATCTTAATGGGGCAAGAGGTACCTAATAAATTATAATTTTGTAGGTATCAAAGTATTAAGTATTAAAATGCTGCCACATAAATATAATTGTGTTTCATTATTTTCTCTATTTTTTACTTATTTGCATTAACTTCGGTTGGTACAAATATATGGTACCACCAACTGTTTGATGGTGAGCATGACACATTTAATTTCAGTCCGAATGAGAAGGAATACAATTGAAGTAGGCAAACATAGGAGTATTATGTTTTGGGATTTCCAGACCATGTAACGAGATGGCATTGATGAAAGATGGTGCTGAATGGCGTATTGTTAGGGCGACTCAAATGAGTGAATCGGCGATGCTTGCTTGCTTTATGATTTTGTCTTCATTTCTAATGAAATATTTGTTAGAGATTTCATTGCTAATGCAATATACTTCAATTCAATTCATTAATAGAGTCATTTTTGTTTTGTTTTTAGGTTACTTGAATTCGATTCAATCCATCTTGAGATCCATCTGTTGGTTAATATCAGTATTAAAGTAACAGTATTCTTGACGGTTGACTTTTGTTATAGGTTATATTGTTGTTACTGAGGATGCTTGAATGATAATGGGGGTAGTTTAGTACGTATGGAATTCGGCACTCGATATATCATTATTCATAAAATTGGATAGCATAAGATATTCACGAGGACCGTGACGGACTATTTATATTGTTTCGTTGTATTTTTTATTTCTTAAACACTGGGTAGTCCTATAAATAGAGAAAATTATGTCTAAATTTTTTAAATTATTTATCGGGAAACGAAAATTTTTCCGTTATGTAATTAAGCAATTTGGAATTTTTTTCCGTTTTGCGATTACATATTTCAGAAAATTTCGGCGTGCCTTCAGGCACGGGCATACCCTAGTATGTATATATATATATATATATACCCCACTCCCCACCGCAATGCAAAACTGCCCCTTCTTTCTCTCACACCGCCCATCCCCACCAATCTTTATGGCATGGTCACATTGTAAGACGTTTGCTATTGTGGTAACATGAAGAGGCAAGGAAATACGGTATAAAATACGAATGGACTTTCAATTCATTGTACTACGGTAAAGAGTTAAAATAAACATCTTTTACTTTTAATTTTTGGGACATATCATAGGCTCATAGCTAAAAGAGAATCATAAGGCCTAGTAAGGTAGTCTTTCTATCATCACATTCATGTATAAACATACTCCAAAAAATCTCAAACAAAATATATCAAAAAATATCATCACTCGTCATTCATCATCATCATTCATCAATGTTTAGTTCATATTCTACTACGATCTTCTCGTCCTCTTGACACGTACTGACAAGATGGTGCTTCATTGTAATCACACCACCCCATTTTGCAAATTTACAATAATTTTATCTAAAATGCAATCTATCATCACACTACTTTATTTGTAATGTTTCCATGTAGGTTCAAGATCAATAGCTTTCTTTTTTTATTCATTATCTCTACAAATTAATATCCGAGTAACAAAGTGGTACCAAACTATGAATGCAAATATACCGCCAGATAGCTAATTAATAACTAACCCTATAACGCACTCTACTAACGAGGGTATTGGGGAGTATACTAAAGCATACTAATACCCCACATCGGACAGGCCCTACACTATCTTGACCTTTTCTCTTTGAGAAAAACAACCAAGTCTGGGTTGGGACCAAACAAAAGTTCAGCCTTCCCTTCCCAATGAAAGAAGCTTAAGGAGATTTGCAAAAGTCAACCAAAAGGCGGGGGAAGCTAAAAACTTGTACCAATTGGACTATGTAGTTAAGAACGCCTTATCATCTGTTTTGATGCCAAGTGTTAACTTCGGTTTGTTGAATGCGGATGGATGTTTGCAAGTGTTGTGGTGGAAAGAGTGTAAGAGAAATTGCATTGAGTGATAGGAGGTTCTTATGACAGTATTGTAGTTTATTATGTTTAGTTATTATTTTTTTTTATAAGAAACTAACTTGTACGGAAACAAACAAAGATACAAGCTGAGGACAAGAAGTCCAGAACAAAAGGAAAAGTAAAAAAAAAAGCTACAATACACACGCACGTTGCATACAACCAATAAATGACTAGAGGACACATAAGCTCCATCTGTTGCCTGCTATATCCAAGGAGCTGCAGACCCCACTTCAAGATATGATAATGAAAAACTCTTAATCAATGATCTCTTTCCAGTGATGCTCGTGTTGGAAATGCCCACACCACAAAATCTTTATCTGTAGAGCTCATAATGTTGCAATTGAAGGAATTCTATCCCATAATTATTCTTTGTCAACCTTCCTATCTTCACAAATTCTTGAATTTCTTTCCAACCGTACATTCCAAGACAATCACCTAACAACACTATGGCACAAACATTTGGCTCTCTTCTTATTTGGCCCCACCCCCAAAGTCTCTCCATTTGTGTGGAACGGCACCAACCAAACCCAATTCCTCGAATATTTTTTTTACCAAAATAAGCGGGTAATGGAACAATGTAATAAGATATGATCTGCACCTTCCCCGTCAACACGCCAATGGGGAGAAAATTTGATGTACCTAATAAACAAAGTCGCTTTAAAAGGAGCCCCAACCTTATGAAATCACTTTAAATTGGGAGCTTTAAGCAATACATAAAAAATGGATTTTTGCATGAAAACAATCCCGAAGAATCTCCATTAAGTCAAAAGAAAGATGAACCCCTACCATCTGATTTAAGAAAGAGATGAAGTCATCAATCTCCAAATTGCTAAAATTCCTTGTAAAAGTGTTATTCCAAGTAAATGTAGAAGAAATATCCCAAGTACCCATATACTTTATAGGAGTGTGAGGATAAATAGCAAGTCGAACCCAAACGAGGATTTTTAGAACACAAAGGAATGTCCTCAACCCAAACGAGGCTATTTAGAACACAAAGGAATGTCCCCAACCCAATCGTCCTACCAAAATTGAATATTGTTGCCCCTCCCAACGACACACTCACGTATTTAAGGAAGAATTTCAATCCTTTCAGCTAGGAAGCATGTGCACTTCTGAGAATACATTGTGTCTGTTTCGGACATCGACACCCTCGAACACGTGTTCGACACTCCTTTTCACGCGCTCATGTTTTAAATTTAAGATTTAATGTGTAGGGTACTTAATTTCATGTGTTCAATACTTGATAAAATATAGATTTATTTATCGTGTCACCGTGTCCCAATTTTTTTTGATTTGTCGTGTCAACGTGTCCGTGTCATGTCAAACACGACAAGCGCGTCCATGTCCATTCTTTTTACCTTTTGAGAGATAAATTTCCATGAACAGCGAAAGGATCCCCTTGTCACCACGACTTATTTTCCCTCCTTGATACAACTTCCCACTTCACAAGATGTTGACTCCTCCCAGACAACCTTTGTTCCACCCTTCTGGTTTTTAATAGAAATTTTCCTCCACCGGCTCCAAAAATAAAGCATAATGTGGATTCCCACCCAAGGTCATACCCAAGTACATTAGCGACCATGACCCGACCTCACATCCCACTCTTCTCGCAATTTTCCCTAATTTTTCCCCTTCAACAATAATGTCCATCACAACACTTTTTGATAAATTGACTTTTAAACCTGAAAGTTTGTCAAACATGCCAATAACACTCGTTAAATTCTATTTGTCCTCCTCTAGCTCACTCGAAACTCTTGCTTTGAGGTAGAGATCTTGGATGACGAGCTATTATATAAATCAAGCATTATACGAAATACGCTCCTAAGCAGTTTTTGATAATCCACATCAGTGGATTATTGATGATCTAAGTTCCTTCGCATGAACAACAATTTCATTCTCTTTGACACTCTTCAATGCTGTTGTGGACTTGATACCTTTAAGCAATATCCTATTGGGTATAATTATTCCCCACTTTTCTAATTGCAATTTCTGGGTCTAGTCACCCTAAATTTCTTTCAAGAGAAAAAGGAAGCAGATTTTTGTACTCGTACGCATTCGGGAAAATCATGAATCTCTTGAGTTCTACGACGGCGTGAAATGCAACTATTGCTGAAGCGCTTCAGAATTTATTTTGAAAATATAAATGTGTGAAACTTCAATCTTTTATCATTTCTACTCCCAACATTTGATATCTCAATTACATTCTGGGAAACTTCTTTTCATTGAAGATTTCATTCTATCCTACCTCCTTAATTTGAGACATAAGCTCCCTTTACGCACTGTCATGGTGGCTTGAAATTATAAACAAGGCGGTGTAGTCGTTTGGCAGTATTTCCCATCAAATTTGTAGAAACAAATAACATTTTTATCAAATAAAGGATATCTCATCTCTCCCCCTCTCTGCTCTTACATTCAAAATATTTTTCACATGGATAATTTCCAAGATTGTTTAAGACATTTTAAAAGATGACTCCATTCAAAGAGGTGTTGCTAACAACACTAACACTTTGCCTCTCAATTTTCAAATCAGCATCAAAGAATCATTGTTGTATTCAAAATTTGAGGAAATCAAAGAATCTGTCGAATAGTCCAAGGAGGAAGTAGAAACTATTGACTAAAATTAAGGCCAACTCCTGACTTCTGTTTGTCATCCAACCATTAACTTCCTTTCGACATTGGTTCATTGATCATCATTACAAGTCGAATGTTTACGTTCGAAGGGCGAATTCATGGGTAAAGATTATTCTATGATGACAGGGAACTACGTGTGTCCTGGTTCAAGTGAAGATAACCACTCCCCGCTAATTCTTTGTTTGTGCCATCGATACCAGCAGGTGGCGGAAATGAACCTAGACATTTAAAAATCTCTGTAGTGACTGGAATCACGGCTGCTGAGGCGCCTTTCTTGGTGATGCCAACCAAGTTGTAATTGATCTTCCTCGAGGCCCTTGCACCTCCCAGTAAACACGACACTTCAGTACAATTGGAGACACCTAAACGGTGTCGTCAAACTAAAGCTAAAACATAAAACAATTACAAAAATGATATCTTTATGATTTGGATCCAATTTCCAACGTTCACCCCCTAATATGATCCAATTTCCCAAAATTCAAATTCCTGACAGATGTTTATGGTTTTAATCTCTCTCTCTCATGTATTAGCATCCGCATACATATACACGGAGAATACCCTAAGCGGTTCACTCTTTTACATACCTCGGCGTGGACTTAAAAATCCAAGAGCCAAACATCTGAATTCCCGTTTCTCCATCTAAACCCACTGCTCGAGATGAACAACGAAGCCCGCCGACAACTCAACGGCAAAACGCGCTGGCTCCATATGACTCCCAATATCCCTCTCCTCAAACGTGTTCACACTCTCTCTTAGACCCCATATAATTCGAGTTCATGCAACCTCTCTCTCTTTCCTGTAATTTATGGAGGTCCACGCCAGCGAGATTGATCGTCGGCGAGAGTGATGGGTTGGTGGGATTTGGGGTGCCTGTGAGGGGGGTTTGGGAGAGAGAGAGAATGATCGAAGAGGGAGAGGACTGGAGTCAAATTTTAAGTCCAGGAGTTTATAAAAAAGTAAACCTATATAGGGGAGCAGAACTTTCTAAATGTTTATGTATAACTATATATATTTTTGCAGGGCTGACAATTTTTGACACGATAACCCGTTTATAGTAATAACCCGAACATGACCCGAACATGACATGATTATATTGTATAGATTTAAGAGTACCCAAAACTTATACTCAAATAAAAATCAACGCGACCCAAAAATAACACGATTAACCCGAATTGCCACCCCTATTTTGTGTTGAAGCACTTTTCCCATTTAATTATATTACATATATTTTGAAGTATAATTTTAGTGCTCCTTTAAATGCATAACTTTATCTGCCAAGCTAGGGAGTAATCATCCGCTTGCCTACTTATTTATTGTTTACAATGATATTATGATTCTGCACAACAAGTATCTCACATTTACATAGGTTCAACTGTTTAAAGTGGTTGAAAACCTTGAGATATTGTTTTTTCCTATTCATCTATTGTATCTTCTTAGATTATTCCTCTGTTCCATACTTGCCTATTCCCTTTTTCTCCTGGTGTATTTAAGCTATATAGCAAGCAGTATATATATTTGTGTGTATATTGGTGTATTTAGTCTATTTAGCAAGCATTGTTTGATCTATCCTCTACTTGAGTTTATGAACTAATACCTAGATTCTCACCTTGTGTTCTAAGGTTGGCAGATTCATTTATGATTCAAACCTTGTCCGATTTTGCTTAGTGTTGTTTTGTATGTTTATAAGAATAAGTATAAGTTAGTTACTTGTTCAGCATTGAACACAAGTTGATTTTCAACCCTAATACTGGTCCTGTTCAAAATTAAAATAGCCTGGAAATTGTTATGTTTTTCGTGATATTATTTATGTTAATTTAGAAGTTGTCTTTGTGAGGTTATGTTAGAGAGTCAATCATTGCCTAGGACATTCCCAAAGGTCAATCTGAGTGTAACCTTCCTCGTGTTTACAGATGCACACACGGTGGTAGGAAATGTGACCTTAACGGATTTTGTTTTGGTATTGGAAGAGGTATCAGGATGTCTAAATTCGAAAAGCTAGTCAGTGAAGATAGGGATGGATTACCAAATAGCAAATTTTAATTTCAGTTAACTTAACTGAATAAGCAATTAATCAAATTTTAATTAAGCATCGATTAAACATACGTTGTCAAAACAACCAACCAATTTTATCTTGCCTAACCATGCATCTAAGTGAATAGCAAGAATAAAATAAAGATCAACCAGAACGCCGCGATGTACGAGGAAAACTCATAACGGGAAAAATCTCGGATGACCTAACGTACGCAAATTCACTATAATATAGGATTTATACAATATTGACAGACAAACTTACTTCACTTAACTAAACGTCTTCAAGCCTTGATGCATTCATCACTACTTGAACCTTCTTAACAACAACGTCATAGGAATCCGCCAACGATCTTCACAATGCGTGCGCCTCACGCGCCTTGGTGTCCGATCTTTTGGCTAGCAAACTGTCACCGCAACAAAAACGGAATCCATCGTGAAAAATCAATATTCGTATGATGTAAAGTAAACGTTCTTAGTGCAAGAAACTTAAGATTTCAAACACGAATATTATCTTAATTCTTGGGCTAAAAACATGGGTGTAAACAGGGTTAAAAAGGCTTTTAAATTTGCTTATGTAAAACAGTTTTCGAAATTCTTGTTAAAAAATGTGCCAAACCTTGTATCTATAGTTTTTCATCAAAAAGCGGTAGCACACATTACGAGGCATCTTGTTTGAACAAAACTGAAGGTCGTTTGAACGAGATTGACTAGCTCGTTCGAACGGATATCTCGTTTGAACAGACCCGACTCAATTAAAACACGACATGAAATCTTTATTTTTTTAACTAACACGACCCAAATAAACGCAAGATGACATGAAAACATATTTTTTTACCGTACACAAACACGACACAACTAAAAATCTTATTTTTTACCTAACAATAACACGGCCCAAATAAAACATCACAAGAAATCTTTATTTAAACCTAACAGTAACACGACCCAACTAAAATACGACGAATAGCCATTTTTTACCTGAATACGACCCCACTAAAACATGACACGACACAATTATTTTTACCTAACAAAAACACTAGAATATTTTTTTTACCTAACATGAACATGATAAGTTTTTTTTTTATCTAACATGAGCATAATCTAAATAAAACTATTTCATGTCGTGTTAGGTAAAAAAATATATTATATCATGACCTGTTTTAATTGGGTTATGTTCGTGTTAGGTAAAAAAATCGTGTTGCGACCTATTTTGATCGGAACATATTCGTGTTGTGTGTAAAATAAATTCTTGTTGCGTTCGTGTTAGATTAAAAAAAATTCATGTTACGGTAGAAAGATTTCGTATGATATCATGTTTTATTGCAATTAGATAGTTAAGGAACGGATTGACTAAAATGTTTGGTTCAGGCATCGAAATGAAACAAGTTACGTTGTTTGGGGTCATAGGGCTATCTAAGAAAACAAATTCGTCGAGGCCACTGAGTTTACTGTAGTTTGTTTTCGTAAGACTCCATCTTCATTTTTTCACACACAAATCGCTAAACCTTAGATCGCAAATATGTGTGAGCTCCTCCCGTTGGAGATAATCACAAACATACTCTCCAGATTACCAATCAAAACCCTTGTACGCTTCAGGTGCGTATCCAAACCATGGTGCTCTCTAATCGATTTTCCACATTTCATAAAAATCCACCTCCATAAATCGATTGAGAACCACACTAATCTCACTCTCATTATCGGAGATATGGGAAACACTCTATATTCACTCGACTTTTATTCACTCCATACACCTATTGCATTTGGAAACCACTTTAAGAATTATTATGTATTGGATTCTTGTAATGGTTTGCTTCTTTTAAAATCCCGACTTCATCACCAAGTTGTATTGTTCAATCCATCTACCAGACACTACCGGAATGTACCCGCAACCCCAATTGAGTCCCCTAATGATTTTGTAGTTGATAAGTATGGGTTAGGGTGTGATTCATTTGACGATGATTATAAAGTGGTTAGGGTTGTTCAGATCTCTGGTTTATAGTTTGAAATCAAATTCGTGGAGAAAATTTGGAGATTTTCCTTTTGGCTCCCGGCCTTATGCAATAGCGGGTGGGGCGCTCACGTTAACGGCGCGTTGCACCCGGTTGTCAGTGAAAGTTTCGATTTTGATTTCGAACTGATTGTTGCTTTTGATGTTGGGGATGAGAGTCTTGGACCAAATTGTTATCTATTTCGTCCCCGGAGGTTGAGTCTTATGTTCCGTTGCGTCCTTTGGGTTATTCGAAGAGCGGAAATGAACTTATCTTGAATTCTGATGAAGAAAAGTTAATTTGTTATGATTTGAAGAGGAGATAACCTAGGAATGTTGAGGTTTGTGGTTTGTCAAAATTGTTTTATCTCAAAGTTTGTGTGGAAAGACTTGTTCCCCTTGATGTATATGGGGGAAGTTGTGAATCCAAGAAGCAACATAAGGAAGAGAAAAAAAAAGAAACCAATGAGGTAAGTTATTTGAATGATTAGCTTTACTCTTATATCGTCTGTCATTTCTTTGTCATGTGAATAACTACAATTCAAAATCATGAACTTCTTTGTGTAGATTTACTCTTATCTTCTATTGTTGGACACACATTTGATTATTTGAAGAACGCAATTCAATGTTGTGAACTTTTCAATCGCTATACCTTATTTTAACAAGTTCAATCCATGTTTAGTTTTTTTTATATCTTTTAATGTACCGAAAAAAGAAAGAAAAAACTCATCACACAAGTAATTGGTTGCAAGTTGCAACTCGAGAGAACATCTACTAGATAAGTAGCTTCAATGCTATTTACTTGCAGATTAATAGTTTATACTGTTATTATGTTGGAAAGTATTACTTTTGTTAATTAAACAATTAGTGGCGCATTTTCTTTCGGGGATGAGATGTTACTAAATTAAATTGTGATAAAGAAAGATTGCAAAATTAGAATTGAAAAAAATATAATCTTAAAAATTAAATGAAGACAAAAGTTGATTATTCTGAAAGCTAAAGTCGTGTTTGTGTCGGGAATTTTTTACACAATATCTTACATGTTGGTGTCAAACTTTTGATTTGGGTTTATCGTGTTTTTTCGTTTTATTTGTGCCATGGTGTGTTTAATTGGATGTGAAAATTATGAATTGTGATTTACTTGCCTTTTCTTCGTTTAATTTAAAAAAACAAGAGAAATTATGAATTGTTTTCATGCAGTGTCAAAAAAACGAATTGCTTCCTTTTAGTAGATAAGACCCAAAATGACTAGTTTTAATTAGTAAGTCCAAGTATTGTGGTATATCATAAAGAGTGTTAGTTTGACTAAACAAGTTGCAAATTTCAATGGGTACAAAGAATAGAATCAACATGTTTTTTTAAATTTCAGTTGTGTTTGGAGAGGAACCCTCTCGACACAGTTAATCGTTTGAAAAACACCAATACATATAATGACGTAAATGACGTCAAATGGGTAACAAGAGGCTACGAATGGGGTATTTATAGGTGGGAAGTAGCTTAGGCTCTAAGCTATCAATCTAATTACAATTATGTCTCTAGATTCCACTTGTCCTTCCCACCTTTAAATACTAAACAAACGATTACTAAAAGAAAATACATCAAATAAAGGAAAATAACAAACATGCCACTAATGCCTAAAAATACTAAAAATAGCCCATGATTTTTTAATTCACGTCATTCTCTCCGCCTTTGAAAAAACTCTTTCTCGAGATTTCAAAATTGAGGATGCACAAAATCTTCAAAATTGGAGAATCTCGTTAAAAGCCCCAAAAATGTGTGGAAGAGAGGCAAAAATGTGTGTTTGGGGGGGGGGGGGGGGGGAAGTAATTTCTGAAAATTTGAGGAAGATTCTTCAATTCTTGCGTCAATCTTCATCTTTTTCCTCTTACCTAATGTGAATCATCAAAAATATCTACCACCCAGGTCAAAAACCAAACTTTGGTGGACAAACCCTAGTTCTTGAGAAGAGCCGGACAAAAGGGGGTATGTGGTGGTGTTAGGGTGTATGGATTCTTGGACATGAGGGGGTAGAAACCCTAGGGTTTCTTGGTCAACATCTTGCCCATTGATCACTATGGGATCATCAATCATCAGAATTATAACATTTGAGCATGGTTGTGGATTCGTTGACTTCTTGATTGCCGGATGGAGATCGGAACACTCTTGAACTCCATTGGTGGGTTTTATGGTGTCTTTTGGTCGTTGGAGACCACGGATGACGACTGCAATCGTTCGGGAGGGAGTTCCGTTCACCGAAGGGGTGATCTGGCTTTGGGACGAAGTGGACGGTATCGAATTGACATGGAGCTGGTCAGCCAACTTTGGACAGCCACACTGATCGGGCAGTTTTGGCTCCGAATTGGAGCTTAATGGACCAAGACTTGTTCTTCAAGCTCTTCAGGGTGTCGGATGGACCTGTTTAGGGTTCTTGACGGTGTCGAAGGGTGATCTAACCCGCTTGGGTGATGTTTTGCTGCTGCCGGGTCGTTGTCCATGCGGGTGGGCAGCGACGTCATGGCCAACTACTGATGTGGTGGTCCGGTCACCCTGGGAGATCTAGACCTCCTGAGTCGCGGCTGACAAGAATAACGGTTGAGGGATGTTTTACACCAGGGGGCGCTGGCAATGGTCTAAAATTCTGGTTGCCCTTGCTTGTGGATAGAGGTGGCAGCCGAAGGTGGTTGGATGGTGGTTCTTAATGTTGCGGTGAATGAATTAGGGTTAGGGTTGGGGCTAATAATGGTGGGTGGCTCAAGGTACCTTTGAGGGTGGTGGCGGGGATAGGTTGAAATTTGGAGGAGGTGAGGGTCGTGGTGCGAGGTGGTAGGGTGGGGTAATAGGGTTTGCGGGGGTATGAGAATGCGAGGTGGCGAAAGGTGATGGGGTGGGAAGTGATGGTGGTGTAATGTCAATTTGGGTGGTGATGGAGGGAGGCGGGTCTCATGATCCTCCATTCGCGTCAAGAGATGATCCAAGGTCCTCACAATTCGATTATTACGAGTTTCCATGGGAGCATCTCTCCTTTCAAAACCCATCTTGACGTTGTTTATGAGTTTTTGTTATTTTTTTACAACAACAACAACGGGTAGAACTAACGAGGCTCTGATACCGATTGACGTAAATGATTCCAAATGGGTAATAAGAGGAAAATATCTCACACTCCAAATGTGGTTCTTTGTCTATCCTTGCATTTTGGGTTTATCTTTTGCCCGATTTGATTTGATGAAGATGTCCTATGGTTTTCAGCTCTTGTAGATTGTTTAACATGGCTCTTGTCGGCTAAAAATTGTGTTTACTAGTTGGTTGTTTGTTCTCTTTGGTAGTGATTTGATGGGTTGGTTTTGTGATTTGAAGATTTTATCCTCTCGGCTTCTATGGCGGCTGTTGGGTTTGGTCAGAGATGTGGGGATGCAGAATGTGGTTTATTTTGTTGTCTTCGTTGTTTGATCTTGATTTAGTTGAATGGGGGTTGTTTGATCAAACTTGCATGTCTTTTGATTGGGGTTAATTGCGGTGGAGACACGTGGGGCTTTGACTGACGAGTGGTAATTTTGTACAGACGTGTGGTAGTTGTTTGGATGAGTGATATCCTGGGTTTCAGTCATTTAATTGTCTAGATGGTTTTAATTTATTGGGCTGAGTTTGGTTGAGAGGTTGTTGGTCTCTTGTGTGTTATTGGGCTGTTTTTTCTTGTCCAGTGTGGTGTAGCATTGTTGTTTTGCCTTGGTATAATATATTTACATTCTGTAAAAAATAAAGATATCTAACAGTTCAACCCTCAATCATTGAACTCTCCAAATCATATAATACCTCAAATGAGGCTACAAATGGGGTATTTATAGGTGGGAAGTAGCTTAGGCTCCAAGCTATCAATCTAATTACAATTATGTCCTTAGATGCCCACCTGTCCTTCCCACCTCTAAGTACTAAACAAACAATTACTAAAAGAAAATACATCAAATAAAGGAAAATAACAAAAATGCCACTAATGCCTAAAAATACTAAAAATAGCCCATGATCTTCTAATTCACATCATATAAACCTTGCTGCTTGGGTGACTATTTTCACTTATTTAGATGTAGTTTTATACATATTATACTAGTGTGGATGTAGTTTTTCTTATGCGAGCGTAGTTTAGTTTTCGTAATAGAAACATAGAAGCAAAAACTCAAATTGAGAGTAATTTATCCCATTGGAAATTTATAAAATCCAAATTGGTTGTTTAGTAGAAAATGTCATTAAAGGCAAATAATGGACTTATTTGATGTAGATATAAAGCGTTCTATGAAGCACGAACTCGACACGTTATACCTGTTTCGACACGATATGCGACACGTGATTTTTTCAAAAACTAGGATACGACACGTTATATATATATATATATAATATATATATATATATATATATTTTTTTTTCCATAAAATACATTATTAGAGTATTCCTAACATGAAATTAAGAAAATGGACTATACAAAACAAAATTCAAACACACTTTAATATTAAAAATTTAAATAAATCATAATCACTATCACATTAGAAAAAACAATAATTTTTGTTAAAATAAAACAATTTCATGCGTCCCAGCGTGTCCCGACGTTTATAGCCTATAAAAAAGGACTCCGTGTCGGCAGTGTGTCAGAGCGTGTCGCGTGCCCGAGTCGAGTCGAAGATGACTCGTGGCCTCCGGGAGAGTGCTCATGCTTCATAGGTTACCATTGTGGCTAAGGCAACCTAAAGCATTTCAGTGTCTTTATTGATATATCAAGTAATTGTCAAATGATCTTTTACCCCCCCAAATAAACAGTGAAGAATAATTAAGGAACTACAGATAAATATATGATATTCTTTAAGATATTTCCTCCAACAGAACTTGAGCATCATTATTCAACTGAAAGCTAATACATTGTGAGCTTATACCATAACATCAAAGAAATCATAAAGTTGGCCCTCCTGTTTGCATCTTTTTCTTTCATTCTCTTTCCCCCATAAGATCTATTCCCACTCAGTTTAGTCTTTACCCTACGAAAATGGCAAAAAAAAGACGCTTGATTAGGTCCTACCATACTAACTTCAAAACCAAATAAACCATTGAAGTAATACTTTTATGTAATAGACCACCAAATAAAAATGTGAACTTTTTTTACCGATTCTCTTTGGGACAATCTATGACCAACAATAATGTTATACACAACTTACAATTGAAGCAAAAAAAGACACTATAACATATACATGATCTACAATAGATATTCAATCCATTTTGTGAGTTTCCCTTTGCAAAATATATTACCACATTAAATTGACATAAAACTATACTGTTTGCACGACATAACGCATTCATGTCCTCAAAGTGTGGGGGAAAGAAACAATATCATAAAAGGTAAACATCCCAAGTAAAAGTATAAAATTTACTTGAAACATCCAGCACTAGGACATAAGTTAGTGCTCTGTTTATAATTTTCATTATCAGTATCAAAAAGGATATTCAAAAACTATAGAACACAGTTATCGTTGGTAAACAATGAGAATAGTTATCACAAAAATAACATTACTTCAACACGAATGTGATGGTATCTAAACCCCGATAGACAATAAGATCAATCAGTATCTTAAATGTTGAAGACATGCTAGAAAGTTGTTGCCAACGCTTTTAACAATATAAAAATCAAGCAGCACCATTGATGAGAGACCATAAACCTGAAAGATTCAAAGATAATAATATCAATGGGAGGCTCACAGGGACAATGAAAGAGTGTGAATTAAATACATACAACCATTAAATCTACTACCTTTATAATAATCAAACACTTTATTTGGGATACGTAGATATAATCTTTAATTTGTTGATAGATTAATAACTATATAAGCACAGTTTCACTTTGAAAAAGATCAAACACAACATATAGAATGCATTATTAACGCTTGACGATAAAATGTTACAATAAAAAAAAGGAAGAAAATGCATTCTCTACATTCCCTTTTATCAAGTTTCATCATTGTCTTAGACATAAGAAAGTGTCTACTGTGAATAAACTAAAAATAGATTTGTTGGGTCGCATTCATCTCTCGATATCTATTTGGGTTTTATGTTCAACTTAAGATTTATTTAGAAAGTAACCTGGAACAAATCGTAATGTCTATTTTCTTTCTTAAAATCACTTGCCCATAGTAGAAGTTAAAATATAATAGATAAATATTTGTATTCCTACATAAACAACATTGAACAATAAAATAAAGGGAGAATATAAAGGGATCTTAAGTATTTAGTCCCATTTTGTAAGATTCATTTGTAGTCACTCTCATGTTTTTATTTTTTAGTTGTTGGTCCTATTGTAACCATTATGGGACAAGTGTCATTCTCTGCGGAAAGGAAGAGTGACGGTTACGGAGTAGTTATGGGCAGTTTTGAGTGGTTATGGGACTTACTACAATTTTAAAAACACATGGGATGAGAGCCTAACAAATATTAGGAGATGAGACTAAACCAAAAAACTAGAATATAAATTGTAAAAGAACAAAAAACATGTAAAAAAATAATAATTAATTAACGGGATCTTAAGTATGTAGTGCAATTTGTAAAGATTTATATGTGATCAATCCCATGTTTTTATTTTTTTAGTTGTTGGTTCTATTATAACAAATATGGGACACGTGTCATTCTCTGCTAAAAGAAAAATGGGTGGTTACAGAGAAGTTATAGGCGGTTTTGGGTGGTTATAGGACCTTTTGCAATTTTAAAAACACATGGGAGTGGAACCTAACAAATCTTTGTCCATGTGACTAAAGCCAAAAAAACTATTAACTCAATATATGAACAAAATGATCATTTACCCAATAGTTGGATTTCCAAGGGGATGTGGGATGTGTAAAAGCTTGGTTGGATTGCGATTTTGGAAAATAGCAAACCTATGTATAATTATAGCCGCACGTTTTATAATCCATTAACCCCCATTAAAAAACCAACCCTTACACCTTTTCATTAGCACAACGCAAGTAGTTCCAGAGAAATACCGCTTTCATCCCCAAAACATTTTTGCAACGATTTTATTTTGACGCGTGTTCATTGAAGTCCTTGACATTAAAAGCAATTGCCATGTAAAGCTGGAATTTAGTGATGAAATTATTTGTTACCATTCATTTGTCTCATTACATCGCTAATAGTTAGCAAATAGGGGAAGAAGTGCGTCTTATGGCTACGAAAATCAAGTTATTTGTTGACAACAACAACAAAATGGTCGGGAGCTTATTATCTTATGATCCAATTGGTGACAAAAACTAAAATCGTCGGCAGTTCACTTATAACAGAAACTAAATGCATTGAGTTGAAAATAAATGGAAATTATTCCGTTGCTAAAAACTTGTAGCCATTAGTTAGTTTCAAATTTTTTTGTTAGCAAGGAATACACATTAAATTATTAAATTACAAAAATTAATAATCCAAATACAAGTAATAATAAACTACGCTAAAATATCCAACATCTAATATATATATATATATAAAATAAGGAGTAGAATTTTTTCACTATTTCATTAGTTGATAAGCTAATTAGAGGTTAGAATTGATTCTTAAAAAGTGGAATCCCATGGTTGAAATAAAAAGAACCATCCTTTCCTTTTTTGTCCGTTTGTTATTTGATTCCCCCCTTTTTTTGACTTACTTTCATTTCCCGCCCAAAATTCAAACAATGGGATAAAATAGTAAAATACCCTAACTAGCTCACTACCCTTTTTCTATCTACCAAAACCTACCCATCGTCCTCTCTTATTCGTCTGCTTCCACGACGTCATCCTTCCCAAAGCCTCCCACGCCATTCCACGCCCTACTCCAATATTATATGATGATGGAAGACCTATACTCGCTGCATTCCATGTTAGTAACAATTTGTTACAAATGGTAATCTCTCTCTCTCTCTCTCTCTCTCTCTTACACACACACTCGCCCCTCTGATCTACCAATATTTTGTTCTATATCTTTGAATTAGATTTAAGATCAACATATCTTTTGTTTGATTTTCAAGATTTGATCACGGATTCATACATATTGAACCAAGATCTTCAACTCTCCAACCAGTGCTAGCAACCACCAGGTATTTTTTTATGTCTTGAATTTTCTAGATCTTGAATTTTTTGGGGTTGTTTGGTTAGTTCTGTTTGGTTGGTTTGTGATACATATCTGTATAAGTTCGATTTTTATTTATTTTTATTTTATTTGGCAATGACATATTTGTGTGAGTAGGAGAAAATGGCCTACTGTGTGTTTGTCTAAATGCTCCAATGACAGTCTGTTTGTTACTTTATTGTTTGTCTAAAGGAATTTTATTTTTGGTTTTCTTATTGCCTATATTATTTCAATAAATCTAGGTCGACTTAGAAATGTGACACAAATTGGTGCGACCCACTGACCTGTCAATACGGGTGCGACACGTTAGTGTGTCGCACCAAATGTGAAATGGTTTCGTCATTGGAGTTTAGATTTGGACGATTAAATTGGGTTGAATGATTCGTGTTGAAGGATCTCTTTTATAATTAATTTAAATCGGTGTATATGCTTTTTTTTATAAATAATTATATTACTGAATAGGTTGCCATATCATGAAATAATTATTGATGTCTGAATTATTTGGGGTTTGTTTTGCCTGTTTAGATTTTGATACTAATACGTTTTGTTGACTTTAATTTTTTGGAGATCCACTAAAAGTAGACTTTTAAGTGTGTCAATTTCTGTTTTGATGGTCCTTTATATGTTACTAGGACATTATGTTGTGTTGCGATGATTAGTATATGTTGATTTATTTTGATTTGTAGCCGAGTTAGAATTTAATGATCTATGTAGGTGCTGACAAGTGGTATTCTTTTTTCTTAAGGTAATGTGTATCTAAATTCTATTAAACTTATACATTTTTTTTCCATATTTTCACATTACCTTGGATCTGAGCTATTTGCATCTACAGTTTCATATGTTCATATACTAAACATGCGGTATCTTTCCATTACGAGTTGTGGCATATGCGGTAGACTATTTTGATCCATCTATATCATCACCCGAGAAAGCATGGTCTTCAGATACATCTAATGTTCTGCTGGTAGACTATTTTGATAAACCATGATTTGCTGATCTATCTAATGTTTATGTCACTAAAAACTTTATAAAGCTCTGTTATTCTCAAACAATTTGAAGTGATGCCATACACATTTAATTAGTTGGGTTTGGGTTTGGTTGTTGACTTTTGTCACTCTCACAGACTCCACTTTAGTTTGAAATAAGCTTCCGAGGATCCACATTCTATACATACTATCATCGAGCATATAGTAATGGTGGTGTCATAGCTAAGGTTGGGTCCAGATTTTAGATTGATATTAGTTAAACTCACTCATAATTACTAACATTGTGCACTGTTTTTATAAGTTCATATTTATTGTTTTATTTTTTATATAGTCTTAAGAATGATAGTATTATTATGTTCATTCACAAAGTATATTATATACAGTGTTATATTATACACTTTTTATGGAATGATATAATTATGTATGGACTTAATTTATGATAAAATACAATTAGTTTAAGATAAAACATTTATCTCATTCTCTTAATGTTTAGGTCTAGATTGTATGGGCATTTAGTTCCATTACTTTTTTTAGTAGCAGTTCTGAGAAATTCACCTTAGCAAATAACTCTAGAAATTCCAAAGCCTACCCTCATTAATGAAATCATAAATAAAATTATAGTGCATACACTACAGGGCTCTATAACTCTTAATGGAAATTAAATTTTAGAGGGAAAAGATAAACTAACATATATTAGCAAAAATTACATCTGTAAATACAAGGATCACAACGGCGCTATTAAAAAAAGGGGCATATACTGGTAAAAGTAACAGGGCAGAGTATCAGTATAAAGTAATGTCATAAAACTTTTTACCTTCAAAGTATCCCCAAAATCAATCATGAGCATTTTGGTGATTTGTTATGATCTACAACGGTCAACTAATGAAGCTATCATATGTGTGGTGTATATATAACACAATGAAACCCATGCTGTGTACTTATTTTCTTCCTTGAGTCAGGATTTATGCTACTGACCCCGCAAAGCTTCCAAGACTTCAGCAACCGTGCTTCCTTTTACCATGACCAATTAGCAAGCTCCCGAGGTATAGAAGCCCCAGATGATTTCAGTATTTCAACCAAATCTGGAAACATTTTCTTATCCTCCTCATTTACAAACAGAATTGAGGTACCCTCTTAGACTTATCCTCCGCATTTAACGCTTTCTTAATACTGAGCCTTAGTTCAGTTGAGAGGTGAAAACAAGCACCTTCTTATACTTATGCTCCATCTCAACTATTTGAGCTTTTTTCTGTAGAATCGTATAGTTTAAATTCATATAAAATGAATTCAAGTATGAGATTATTGTTAAACTCATTATCCGGATGGATAGATTCCCATTTTCTGTTTGAAGCACCAATGGATTATTTCACTTATTTTTTGTTGTTATAATGGATACCTAATCTATTGGACTTCACTTTTTGTTGTGAATGCGTGAGTTGACAACAATGACCCTTTTTTGTGACTTTCAAATGTAGACGTGAGTTGGAAAAGAAAGTCATAGAAAATGGACAAGTGAGCTGCAAAAATACCACAAAACTTTAGGCTTTCGTTTTCTAATTTAATAATGCAGGTAGAGCATGTGCAGTTGTGTTATTTAGGGCGTAACATTATTGTATGGACATTTTGCATGAGGTGTCTACCCATTGCATATATGTTGAAGTACGGTTTTATGATTGTAATACATTGTTACTTTATGAATTGCAAGGGATAGATAAAGGAGCCATTTTGTTTGCTTTTACCTATAAGTGCCTATTTATTTGAGAAATTTGACTCTGAACACATTTCCAGTCATAATAATAGAGTTATGTTCATGTCTTTTTGAGCCTTTTGATTACCTTCAGGTTCAAGCTGTGCTGTTATTATTCAAGTTCAAAACACAACATGCAGAATCCATGCACCTTCATCTCGAGTACATGCTCACTAATACACTGCCTACATGAGCATTAGAATCAAATTCACTTCTTTCCAATGTCACCCGAAGATATCATGCGAAAGTTGCAACTCAGGTCGAAAATTGCAGAGGTATCCATATATAATTGTGTTACATGGATAATTTTGATTATAATTCTATTTTGGGCAAGGTACTTTATGGAAAATCATTGTTTTATTTTTATAATATTCATTATTCTGGTGTAAGAATCAATAGTGAAATTCAACCCGTTCTTCTTTTCTTTTACTTTAAAAAGTATATTTTTTTTTGTTTAATTTTGGGGTGTGAGCTACCCTTATTCAACATAGTATGTTTTGGACATGTTCTTATTTTATATTGGTGAAACTAAGATTCATTTGTGAATTTTTTTAATAGTTTCAGTTTAGAGTCGATAATTCGTCTTCTTCCTAGCTATGTTTTCTCTCATAATATGGAAACAAGCCTATTTTCTTCGGAAGAATGCATGATTTGGAAGTTATTTACACTTTTAATTTTGCACTCAAGTTGTAACAATATATGCATTCTGATAAATTATGATATTATTTGGATCCTATTTTTTTCATTTCAGGTTGTAATCCAAGAGCAATCAAATTGGGACTTTGCTTTTATGGTATGAAAACAATATGGTGAGTCAAATGAACATTTGGATATCATTAGGATTGATTTTTATTTTGAGCCATTCCCATTTCAATCCCAAGTTCATTTGTGGGCAATTCGCATTATGTGTCTGATTACTATTTACATCACACTTGAATTCATATTAAGCTCACTATTTATGGTTGAATTTGTAAGCATCAAATTTTAAGATGAAGTTTGTACACACGTGTGCACTATCCAGCATTATGAGACTCTTTTGAGAATGATTATTTTGAGTCATTGTAATTAAAAATAAGTTTTGCACTAGGTCCAACATCGACTAATAGTATTTTTGTTGGAGTATTTTTTATTTCTTAAACAGGGTGAAGCTTATGACATTGCAGCGATTAAGTTCTGGGGTGTAAGTGTTGTTACTAACTTTGAAATTACGCGATATGACGTGGAGAGGATAATGGCTAGCAATACTCTGCTTGTTGGGGACCTTGCTAGGCGAAACAAGCCGAGAGACCTAACGTGCGCGTAACGAAGGTATAAACATTTCCTAACACAGTCGAGGCTCTTAACTAACTTGATTTTTCTTTGTTCTATTGTAGTCCATGTAGGCTTAGATTCTTCAGATTGTCAAAATAAAAAGATTGAGGCCATGGTCTGTATTCCGACATAAAAAAGCACTTCACCTTTATGGCCACTTTACGTGCCTTGTACAGTATTGTTGTTGCCTTCATCACCAATCTTATTTTTGTCCTATTCTTGGATTTAATTATTTTGCTAACATTTTTGTCTTTTTCTTGATGTCCTGTTCTTCGACATAATTGTTTTGCTAATTAAAGATTAGCAGTTGTAACATACATGTATGTTCTATTTACCTGATATAAGGTATCAAATAATCCTTTGGAACTCGCTCTTAGCTCTCAATATATAAATATGCATTTTGGTACTTAAGTATATGCAGTTTGGTGGTTCAGTTTCATTATAGAATTATATTTCATTTGTTGATGGAGTGAGTGAGGTGGGGGTGGGGGGGGGGGGGGGGGGGAATAGTGTTTGTATAATGTCAAAATGTTACGAAACATGCATGGTTCAGAATTGTGACCTGCAATCTCTCTAAAAGCTATTGACCTGACACTCTCTCTGATAACCTTGATTTGTAATCGTCATGGGCTTAATTAAGAGTAACTTATTAAATATTTTGTTATAGTCAAGATGAATTGACTAAGTTTATTCTACTGTTGTCATCATCAACCCCAACTGTTTTTTTCTCTTTTTTATTTGTAAGCTGTATTTTGTTTTAATGGTAAAATCAGTATGAATGATATTGCATTAGGCGTTTGACCTTTGATGAGAAAACTTCGACGAATTTTTGTTTGTTAAGCATGGTGGATATTCCTAAAAACAAAGGAGATTATAAGCATTTTTTAAAATTACACTGTGTTTTGTCGAGGAAGAAAATTTTTCCCGTTTTGCAATTACGTGCTTTGGAATTTTTTCCCGTTTTGCGATTACGTAGTTTGAAAAATTTTCGTCGTTTCGCGATTACATACTTCGGAAAATTTTCGTTACGGTTTTTCATTGCCGGGTTCGATTCATGTAAGGTTTTTTCGTCAATTTTTTATCTATTCTGATTGCGTCTTGTGATAGTTGATTCAACTCTCTGTATAAGTTGGACTATTTATTATTTGTTAAATATGGTGGATAGTCCTATAATTAAAGGGTATTATAGCCAATTTTTTTTTAAATTACACTTTGTTTTGTCAGGGAACGAATTTTTTACCGTTTTGCAGTTAGGTACTTCGGAAATTTTTCCCGTTTTGGAAATTTTTCGCCATGCCTTCAGGCACGGGCATTCCGCTAGTATATATATATACAACATATGTAATATAAAATCCAAAGGACATTACTACAACTTGAGTATATAAAAGGTGTTTACATTAGTTGTAAAAAGATTCATAAGCCCAAAATCCTAAATAACATAGTTCATGCCACAAATCCATTTATCTTTAATATCACTCAATGTAGAAGTTCAAAAAAAAATTCTAAAGAGAGTCGCAGTAAACACAATCTTCAATCCCTAAAAGTGAAGAGTTAAGTTCAAGATATTGAATATATAGTTGAGCGGTACACCATATAAAAAAGTAAATAATATAAACGAAAGAAATCGAATATAAAAGAAAATAAAGCAACATAGTTGAGAGAAAATAAAGCAACAGAGTTAAGAGACCATTATTTTCAGTATCTCATTTACTACATAATCATTCCACTATAAATGGACATCAAATATATTACACATGGCGTGATAGATATCAAAATAAATTGTACCACGAAATAAATGGTTAAATTTGTCGATGTTTCTAATCAATGAACAAGTTATAAGAAGGAGGGAGGGTATGAAGTGTTATATTTTCCTTGCATAAGACAATAAACCTGTTTTGTTTAATCTTACAGCTAGGAATTTCATGCAAGAAAGAATAAAGTAAACCAGAAAATAGGAGAAAGAGATATCTCGTAGAATAAGGAAAAGGACGCGAGTCAAATAAATCTAGAATTGCCCTATTGAGTAATGGGAAGCAGGCTGCACCCGAGAAGCACCCACTAGGTCTGACATTTCACCATAAGGATCAATCTTTTGTTGCTCCTGATGTGAGTATTATGACATCTTTATTTTCCTTATTGATGTCATAATCTATATTTTCCTTAATATAGACAAGATGTCATAATATCGTGATATTAATATACCACGATAATGTGAAAAAAAGGTGAAGGATTTCTCTAAAAAAAACTAACACATAATAGGCTAATTGCATCAACTACCAAAAGAGAAGGATTGTGAAACTTTACTTCATAAGCTTGTACAAATAAGGGGAAAAAAGTTAAATTGCATATTGCAAATGTTTCCAGATTGGTGGTTTTTGTTTTTCCTCTAATGGAAAAAAAATTATGATTTTTGAAAAATCTAAATCAGTAGATAAAGGTCCAATTTTTTTGAAAACCCATTTCCGATCAGATCCGGTTAAAACACAACGGTATTCAACAAGTAGATTACTTTCATAAACCACAGTATTTTCCCTAAATTTTACCTCATTAATTTCATAATTATTATCGATACTTGCATTATATAGTTGTTTTTCTCCTCCCCTTTTGTGTTTTCTATGTGAATACTTTTTTTCCTTTTCAATTCATAATTAGATTAAGGGTGTAACTTGTTGATATGGTATAAGGTGATGTTTGTTTGTGATGAATAAATGTGTTACTATATATCCTCAAAACATGGTATTTTTTATGACATTTTTTTTCTCAGGGCTAACGATCGACAAACAGCAGGGCGGTAGCAGTGCGATCGTTTGGATTAATATTAGAAGCTTGTTTCTCTCCTTATTCTCGGTCATTTTACATAGTAATAAGGTCCCTATTTATTATTTTGAATCAAACTATGTTCTGGAGTTCAATAATCTCGTTGTGTATTGCTCACACTGTGTTTAGGTTATTCACAATGATTTTTGTTCCTGAATTGAAATGAAAATCAAATCCAATGATTATTAAAAGAACACATCCACGAAGGAACAAAGAGAAACTACTAGAGAACTCTAAGGTTTATTTTCCTTTAATTTGATTTTACTCTTATGTAACTCATTTTGTTTTGATTTCAAAGTGAGGGGCATCAATTCGTGTTTTTGGGTCGGTTTTCAGGTTGGCACGACACGACAAATAGTTTTTTTGGACACAAACAAGTTAAGATAAGATTTCGTGCCTTTTTTACATAACACGGACACGACCCCTATAAACACGGCGCAACATAACCAACAAGATTTCTTAGATTCCTGAATAAAAGCACAATAACATGACTAACACATACTCCTAATTTTGGCATGAAGGCGACATGCCTTCGTGTCAAGAAGACCCGACGCGAAGACGATAGAACGTGTCAATTTCAAGTTAATTTTGTGTTATTCCATGTCATTTCTAAAATTGTCACCCCTAAGTTAAATGATACCATAATTTTGGTTCTTTCTTAGTCATTAAACTTGCCAATTCATTCATTTTTTTAATTCAGTTGGTTTATTATTCTGATTTAGGTGGCATGAATTGGGTACCATTTCACTTTTTGGGACATTTTTATTAAAAAGGTGTGTAGTAGGAAAGACTTTGTTCTCTCATGTTTATTCTTAGTAGGAAAATCTTAACCCATGGCCAGGCCATTTATAATTTGGTGAAACTGACTCATTAAATTTATTTCCACAATACTAGTAATTTATAACTATTATATGGCTTAAATCTTTAGGGAAATAACTATTATATGGCATAAATCTTTAAGGAAAAAAAACTGATTACATTTAAGAGGAGTTAATCTCAAGAGCCATATAAACACATTTAAAGGAAGTGAGGTTTTATGAAATGTTATCAAGTACCCAAAACCACATCCTCATATTTCTTCAAAATGGTGCCAGTTTTTGGTCTTGATGATGATCAAATAATTGGTGCTTGCAACAACGTGGGTCTCACCCCTGACCACACTCCAAGACATGAGGGTCTCTCTGGCTCTTTTGTTGTGTAGGTTGATTGCAAACTTTCCAGTTTCTTATAGTATTGGGTCATTGGGATATTCAATGGATTGCTAACTGTCCACACGACCACCGGTTCGAGATGGTGATGTGAATTGGGAGCCGTAATTTGTAACGTGTTGGGAATATGGGGAGATGGTTTGTTTGAGTTGAGTTAATTTGTAAAAAATTTAGGGGTCACAATTCTCACATAATTTTATTGACAAACAATGATGCCCACAAATACAATGGTCGGTGTTTGTATTTTATTTATTTTAATAAAATGGCTATATCATTGTAGTAGAAAATTATGTCCCCCTTTGAGTCAAATAACTTCCTATTGATCAAAATTAAAACTTAGTAATATTAAATTGTCCATGAATCCTTAGATGTGGTCACACTAATTTCATCCAATCCAATTAAATTGGATAGGTTGGGCTCTATAGAAGGCATAATATTCAACAAGCAACAGTTGAAGGGAAAAATAAGCTCCGCATTGAAAAATACCTAGGTTCTCGAAGGCAACGCCACCATGAGGGAATTGTGAACATCCTCCCTCATTTCAAGAACCCTAATTTTTACATTAAATGGGATGTAAAATTTATCGCGGACAATAAATCCTCTTAACATTGGTTTGGAATTGTAGGAAAAAGGAAGTGAAGAAAGGATGTCCTAATTGTCTAAAAGTGGCGATATGATGTGGGGATAAGGGATTTAGGGAGCTTATCTCATATGAGAATATCCCTCCATATTGCAAGTAAGAACTGTTCAAAGTAATGTACTAGTACTAAAAAGGACTGTGACTACATTAAGTCAGATCAAGGAACAAAGACACTAGCAAGGGAATCAAGTAATCCCACGAGTGATTGGCAAGGGGAAGAAGACTATAAATGAGAGGAATGCAGAGATCAAAAGAAAAATGGAAAAAAAAACAATGGAACAATGAATCCCATTTAATTATTATTAATGGGTGAACTTCAACCAGTGGAGAGAAAGCAGAGCGTGGTTAGTATAGGCTGAAACTAAGACATAGCCGAGTTGACTAGGTATCGTAGGAAACCTCTCCGTGTTCAGAGTCAGGAGTCGTAAAATGGACAAAATAGTACTAACTTGGCCTAAATTGGGTGACTTAGCAGTAATATCGGTGACTTGGACTAAATATTCGGTGATCACCTAAAGGAGAACTTGGCCCAAATATTGGCTTCCACACACAACCCGCTTGTTCGTTTCCTATGCAATTTCCCTGATTGGGCTATAAACATTTCAGCTATCGATATGCAGAAATCAAATTATATATGTATAATTTTGAAATTTAATTATGCATATACGTCATAATTGGTAATTTTATTATTTTTTTATTTAAAAATATTTGGAGATCATATGCTTATAACTTCTGGAACAATGCAATTTAAAAATACACCATGCATCAATATAATCAATTAGACATTACACTGCATACTAACCTAATTGATCCATGTTTATACTTACTTTTATAAGCATTTTTATGTTTTTTTTTAAAAAGAAAAAAATTGGGCTCTCTAAATAAGAAATCATTGTGTACCACCCAAAAGCAATTTCGATACAAGACCAATACCACTACATTGAACCATTAGGACAAGGGAAGTGAGATTTTTTGGATCTCAGCAGCAACATAGCAAGTCAATCACTAATTCTCAGCAAAACAAAGGACCAATCAGAAACATATCTCTCCCCCTCCCGGGGTTGATGAGGTGTAGGATGCCAGAGTGAGTTTGATTATTAACAGTGATGGTGCGTGGGAGGTCAATCACTTCCCAAACAACTTTAGTGGATAGGAGGCTGATTGCATCTTTGGCACTCACTTACTAATAAACAAAGGCTAACTATGGGTCTTTACGTATAATGGCAATTGTGATTGGTGCAGAAAAAGGAGGACCTCAGCCAACTTTTTAGATTGTCTCTAACGCGAAAATTGTTGGGAACTCATTTTGAACGAGGACCAATGGAATTCAAGGTGCTTGAAAACACTTTGGGTATGATAAAACTTTTTTGGGGCTCCAGGGTATGTTGTATTCATTGTTACTCATTGATAATAATTCAACAATAATAAGAGCAGGCCAAAAGCCTTATTTGTTTTAGTACTAGCTAGAGTTTTAATTGTAGTAGTCAACTAATAAGAGTAACACCACACAGTTAAACTAGGAAACAAAAATGTGGCTCTTATATAATCAATAAAAATCAGCTCGAAAAATCAAACAATTCAATAGATAAGTATAAAGAAATATAATCATTTCCCATATTTGAAAACTCCACTGTCCCACAGATGCTGTCACAACAAATAGTGAAAACGATAGCCATGTTTGAAGCCTTTTTTTATGACGCGATGGGTTATGAATATTTAAATCAATCTAGTGTGAAGGTTAACATTAATAGTGTAGAAGAGGCTTTGAATAGGTGGTTTATGGACAAATTCCATAGAATTGGCTTGTAGGGCTAAAGTTATGTTAGACTAAGCTCCTTCCAAAAAGAGTTCATTAAGCTTGGTTTCTAATAATGGGGTTGTAGGTCCCGTGCTTGATGTAAAAATATTATAGTCAAACACACATGCTTTTTGCAAAGTAGTGTGTGGTCCCTCGCTCTGTTATTTTACTGTCCAGGATATAATTGAATATTGTGTTGATATTTCACAACTCGCGCTCGCTGAAATTTTATATCCGCAATGATATTTTGACAGGGTCTTCTTGGTTTTGAAAAACACAGGGAGCGCATACAAAATTTTAAAACATGAATTTTCTACTAAGCTGACCTCGTTTTATGGACCAACAACCAAATATCTATTATTTAACACTAGCATAATGCTATCAGAGTATAAATATGAAGCACGAGTACGAAGCGGGCAGATGAGGATGCGGGTAAGGGTGCAGCGATTAGGTAAAATAAGGCACTAGTGCAGAGATTTCATGCAGGTGCAGGTGCAATAGGGGTTTTGAAGAATCTGTGCTTCATAACTCTACAATCCATTTTGAACAAATTGATTTTTTTTCTAATAGCAATGATAGGCTAACTTATCAAGAAAATAATAATAACATTAAGTTAGATTTTATTTGTAAAAAAGTAAGAAAGATCATCCAAAAATGTTTCCTCAATACAATGACATAAAAAAACACAATAAACTTATATGGAACAATGATAATATTCCTAGTTGAAAATTGAAATAAACCTCATTAAGCGCATCTCCTAAATCTTTTAATGCTCCTATATTTTCTTTCCTATTTTTTTCATTTTGAGTTTTATTTATGAAACCCGAAAAATATGGAAGGGTCACATGATATAAATTCAACAATTCTGACAAATAAATGAAAAAAGTACTAACCGCAACTCATTTCTTCAAATTAGTCTGAGCTTAGTATTCCTCTATATTAACATAACAAGATAAAGCAATGCTATTTCTTTCATCCTGACTTGTGAGCAATTCATGGTGATAATGTAATCAAAGCGTTAAGCTTCCCATAAATATCCATAATGAAGTTGGAGAAATCATACAGGATGTTTTTAAATTAGTTATAATTGAACACTGGTTTCCAAAGTATTAACCCTTTATGGGAATTATGACTTGAGGAGATAATATCCTTTGATTATTACATGTTTGTCTGAGTTCGGTAGTCTTTCATTGCGTTTATAGTATTCCTTTTTCCATTCATTTTGGGAGGAAATAAAGATTTACTATTAACATTATTTGTCTTGCGCTTCTTCATCTATATTTCTGAAGACAGTTGGTCTCCTGAGAGTGATCTGGAAGGGGAGGGGGAATGTGCTACGGCGCCTTAAAAGGCTTACTAAGAGAGTAAGAGTTAAAAACATATTATGAGAAGAATAAATACCAAAATACCAAATGTTATAAAATAAGTACACATTCCGGAATTTAATGTAACAAGATCAGGTACAAAAGCCAAAAAAAATCTATAGTCATATATGATGTCATTTCTTAAATAAGAAAGAAAGTTAGAGATGGTTATAATAAAGTAAAAAATTATTTTCTACAAGTCAATTCAGTAAGATGTATAGTGGTGCCCATTTAGTAAAAAGGGATTACTTTTACTGGCAAAAATGTTAATATCAATATGATTATTATGATTATTATGGTGATACTTGTAAACATCAAAACGAATAGTATCATTACTATCATTTTGTACAGTGAAAAGAGAGCCCAATGTTCTTACATCGGTTCAAGATATTATCGAGCCCCTGAACTCATATTTTGTGCCACTGAATATACAAAGACTACGGATATATGGTCTACAGGTTGTGTGATGGTTGAATAACTGCTTAGATGGGTAGTTTACTTTTCTACATGTGTTTTACCTCTTTCTGAAAATGTCCACTCATGCCTATTTTCTTATGTTATTTGTCTAATTATCTTCTTATGCAGTCTTTGTTTCCTGGAGAGAGTGGAGTCTATCAATTCGTTGAGATTACTAAGGTGATTTAACAATCAGTTATCTCATAAGTTTGGGAGTTACTTGTTTTAAGAAACTATTACATTGGTTTGAGTTTGATCTTGTTATCGATGTAATTGACAGATAAATACGCACAATTCTGAGAAATAGAATAATAAATATTGAGTTTTCATGATTGAGACCTTGCTTATTAGATTTCTGTAACAATTGAAACAAAATTGAAGTTGTCACAAGTGTTCTTTAAGCTGCTTCTACGTGCTTTAATTGAATACAAATTTTGGGAATGCCTACCCGGGAGGAAAATGCACGAATCGAAACCATACTGAATTCATGTTCCCAGGAATAAAGCCTCATCCATGGCATTGAGTATAGCCAACTAATTTTCCCTTTCTTTGCTCATATTGTGATGTGTACAGAGGGACCTAACGGCTGTACCCAAACTGTGTGTGTGTGTGTGGCTGGGTGGGTGGGGTGGGGGGGGTGGGGGGGGGGGGGGAGGGATGGGTTATTGGGATTGTTTTCAATTTTGGATTTTTAGGAGTTGTTTTTATATTAGAATATTTTTATTATTTCCATGTGTATCTTTTATTATTGTTTACAAATGTCCTCTGATGAGGAGCTAAATCCATCACTTAAGCATATTGATTGTTAGTACGTGCATTCATTACTGTTATGGTCCTTCTGGTGCCATCTTATGTCCTCCTTGTTACAAACTAGTTGAATCTAAATAAGTAAATTGCAGGCTATGTGAACCCTATCTGGATCCCAAAGTATAATCTAATGCTTTGATACCTTGTAGTCAAGAAAGATTATGCTGACTTATGATATGTAACTTCGTGAATATAGAGCCCAATGATTCTCATTTGTCTCTCGCAAGGAAGCGCGAGTGCATAAGAGTTGGAACTGCTAGTGTAGGCAAGAACCATGGAGGAAGACTGCAATAAGCCCTAAACACATGCATAGAGGTCTCACTCATAGGTAGCATGGAAGAATGTTCTCTGTAGATGATCTCTCAGGGGTCAAGCCCTAATGGGTTGAACACCTTCTCAATGGAGTCCAAGCAATTCAAGGTGGTCATCGAAAGTGGGAACGTCAACCCGACTATATACATGTAAAGAATTTTCCTATAATTGGAGAATGAGGCTCAAATGATCAGGGTGGCCCACTTCTAGTTTGGTCTTACAATCTTGAATTTCCTCGAATGGCATATCCACGGGACCAAGTGGACAGCGCTGCCTCAGTGGGTTTACTGTGTTGGGGCTGTTTTGGTATGGCTTCGGGGCAGAGCGAATCTAGTTGAGGGCATTCCAACATAAGCTTGTTGGTGGTGTGAGACAGTTACAAGGGCCCTCTAAAGATAACAATTCATCAGAATTTAGTTGACGGTGAGGTTAACGTTTGGAGTTTGGTTTACCTTCATGCTCCAGCCCTCCCGGTGGCTCACGCTTATACTTCCATGCCATACACTTTGGAGGAGTTGGTGGTCTTTGAATCCAATCTCGAAGACGTTGACCTTTGCTGTATCTGATTCTGAGGTGATGATGGGCCTCAGGGGCTAAAAAAATAGATGTGAAATAGTGCAGGACACCTTGGTAGTTCATGAGCAAGAAGTTTGAGGATTGATGTTGACATTTTTAAAGTGTTGGAAGTACTAAGGATCACAAAACCTTGTTCAATAATAAATGATTTTACATATTTAAAAAAAACATAACATGAATGCATATCCCAAGACCGACAAACTCCTTCATTTAAAAAAAAATGTGATTTAATCCACAAGAAAGCTTCTAAATAATGAATTAAAATGATGACTACCCACATATTACAGAGATTAACTATCAAATAATAAAAGATTAAAGTTAAGTTGGATAGAATCTCAGTTTTAGAGTTTTCCACATGTCATATAGTTTTTGTTCTCTCTTTGATTATTAGGAAGTGAGTTATTAGAGGCAAGTAATAATAATTAAAAAAAATGACATTCACAAATTTCACAAAATGAAATGTGAGATATACAAAAAGCTCAAAGGTGCCCATTGTTACAAAGCTGTATGTATGTAACAGAGACAAGCTTCAGGTCCTCCAAGAGAAAAAAATAGCCCTAAAAATTGGCACAATTTTTTGTAATCAAATCTAGTAGTTTTATTTTGAAGAACTCGACAAATCATTTATTTGGTATAAATTCTTATATAAACTGTATCAAACATTTAGTGGTGGTGGTGTATTAAATTGTGCTAAAATTTTGTAAGAAAATCAGGTGGTTTTGCCAAAGTAATTATATCATCCCTCTCTGTATCTTAGGTTTGTCAGAAAGTAATAATTTCACAAAGTGACAAATGGAGGCTGCATAATTAATTGTCATTGGATATAACACATCTAACTGATAAATTGCGAATGCCCTCAAATGTCACAACTTCAAATATATCACTTTCTACAATTTTGAACTAAACTCTTCCATAATGTTACAAGTCTCTCACTGATACATTTAGTAGTCAGAATTTTAAAGCTACGTTGAGTGCTAGAGAAATTTTAAATTAAGGCATTTTAATCTAAAGCTTTGCATGCAGAAAGTTCCTTTTCCTCGATTAGTTGTGTGGGGTAAGCCAATGGTAGACTTTTTTAAACAATATATGTTGCAATGATTCACTATTTACTTGGTAGCCAGCTTTCCTTCTGAAAACATATGTTGCAATTATTCACTATTTCCCTCCTTACAACTATGAGATTTAGAAGCACCCTTCTGATACAATCATCCAGAGGAATGGTTTTATGTAAAATCATTCACATTAGAACAAACATTTTCAAAGGAATAATCGAGGTGCCAGATTCTCTTGCAAATGTAAGAAATGATTTTTTGTCTGAATTGGTCCCACATTTCTCGTATTGAAATCTCCCTGGGTAGATGTAATTAGATTGTCGTCTCTGCTACAGCCAATGAACGGGTGAACTTTCATATTACTACTGATAGCCACGCGAATGAATGTGTCCAATTTATTAGTACATTATTCATCCACAAATCTTTAACTTTCAAATTACTAGCCAAGTTCTGAACGATTTTCATATCGGGTATGAATAGCCAAGGTTCGTACTGGATAGGAATATCGCCTTTACCAATTTCCCAGATCAGATCTCTTTCTATTTCATCTAAACCAGCTAATAATCTTTTCCATAAGTGAGAAGAATTTCTTTGAGATCTCACCAGAGAGGGGTACTTCTTTTTACAATATTTAGGCTTCATAAATCTGGCCCATAAAGAATCACCCTTTCTAAAGTTCCACCAAGCTTTTTATCTAAACTTCTTAATAAAATCTTTAATTAATTTAATCCCAGGGCCACCTTCAAATTATGGGAGGCATATCTTTTTCCAGTCCATCAAGTGGAACTTAATACCACCTCTCTCTATTCCCTTCACACACACACAGAGGAAAAAAGTTAGAAAAATTATTTCAATCGCGTTAATAATCAATGAGATGAGTAGGCAATGCTTGCAGTACATGTTTCACCATTAGAGCCAGCCTTCCCCTGCTGAGAGGGGTCTACTTTTCCAACCTTTCAACTTGATCCTTATTTTCATGATAAGGTTCTTTTGGATTTTCTCCCAATATAGATTGTACATCCAAGGTAGGTGATGGTGAGATCCTTGCCTCCATTTCCATATCCAGTAATTTCTGCAATACCAGCAGTTTGATTTGGTAAACTCCTTTACCAATAATTAAACATATATTACTCTGGTTAACTAAGTGTCCGGAGGACTTCTAATAGTAATTTATGAATTTCATAATCTCATACATGAGTTTTTAGTGTCTTTAATTTTCACAAAGTACCCAACATTTGAAGTTTCTTTTACTATACGGGGAAGAAATGGTGAAGTTGACTCCGACTCAAATTTGGTTGGCTAAAATGTCACAACTGAATTGTTTAGTACTTGGGCTTTATTGATTATTATTTAAAACACCAACTAATGCGTTTGTGACATGTCAACGAGTCACAAATTTAATAAGAATCAAGAGTCGGACTAGAATCAAGAAAGAAAAAAAGGGGTAAAAGATGTCTGAATATAAGAATATTAATTATACCAATGGTTAATTTTTTATGCTTGACGTAATGAATTTTTTACTTGCCTCGTTAGTTAGGTTTGTGAAGTTTATAATAATTTAGCAATAACAAGAGAGGGCCAAACTCCTAATTCATACTGGTAGTAGCTAGAGTCCCAAATGTAGTAATTAACTAATAAGATAAACACAAGACATATAAACTAAGCAACAAAAAATGACTCCGTATATAAATTATAAAAATCACCCCTTAAAATCAAATGTCCCAAAGTGAAAAAGGTAAGATCCAGATTAATCTTGTGTACAGTTCTAAGGCATGGCGCCAAACTAGAAAGTAGCACACCCCACCAGTTGTGTATGTATAGAATAATTCTATGAAATATGAATCCTTAATTGTTCGATACTATGAATTAATTCCTTTATTTGAATAAACTGGTTTAACTTATAAAAGAAAAAATAAAAGTTTTCTCAAACCCAGTTGTTGTCCTTACGGCATCAGTATGTAAATGTACACCATAGAAAGAATGATGCAATATTGGGTTCTGCTCATCTTTTTTCACAAATTAGAAAGTAAAACCTATTATAAGTCAAACACAAACTAGATTTCATACCGGATTATTAGATGAAGCACATAAATAACTATGTTGCCCACTAATAAATTAAGTATTGGAATAAGTGTCCATGCATAAACTATTTAATTAACTTTGAACAATTGTTAACTAATCAATATAGCAATCCAAATAATCTGTTAAACTAGATAAAGTACAAGTGTAGCACAAATCACATTCACAGATAAAGTCTTATTTTGCTATATATAATGAATAAACGAATTAACTACTTGACTTCTGGAAAATCCTCTCGTCTTCTCTGGTTGTCACGACTATGGGTACAAAATAATAAATAAGGTCATAATACCACCTATAAGAATTCAGTACTAGGGTGATCCTCTGATCAAGTGTTCAAGTTTATACTGTTGAGCAACTTCGAAGAGAAAACGGTCAATGGTTTTTGATTGAAAAGAATTTGAACATTCAAGTTGTCACAGAAAAAGCATATTTTTTTCTCAAAAACACAAGAAGATGAAAGAAAAAAGAATCTATGAAAGCAGAAAAAAATCTAACATGGTTATTGATACTAACTATAGGCCGTGAGTGTGGATGCGAAACTAATCAAACATATTGAAACAACCAATGATAGTAGGAGATTGTATTAGTGATGCTTTCGAACATAATAGTGTGGAGTACTTTGGCTCTCCGGTGGCTTTCCGTTGGTTCACGGCTGTTTTGGGAGAAAAAGAATTTTTTCTTGATATTTACAAAATTGCCACTTTGAGGAAAAACTATAAATAGAAGCCTATTTTCTGTTTTTGATGCAATGCTGTTTTTTCCAGCAAGAGTGAACATTTTGTGAGTTTTTCAAAGAGAAAAGTGAGTGAGAGCTTCTTGTTTAAGATTAGTTCTTGTGTTTGGTTGTGAGTGACTTTCTTGGAAAGATAAAGAGTGTGAGTATGTAACCTTGTGGTTCCTCCATTTATCAAAGAAAGAAGAAATCCTACCATTGTGGATGTAACCCTTGTCTGGGTGAACCACGTTATATTGTTGTCGTTTCTTTGCATTTATTGCTTGTGCGTTCTCGTTATCCTACTTGTTGATGCTTGGTTGGATTCATTTTGAGTTTGCACACTTAGTTTTCATTAGGAACAAGGTCTTGGGTGTTTTTCGCACACCAAGTGTTTGGTAAAATTTCGAAGTGAGTTTTATGGTCTTGGTGCTTAACATAGGACTGTTTTAGCGCAACAAGTGGTATCAGAGCTTTGGTTGCTTCGTTTGCTTGGTATTTTGGTTCGTCTTGAATCACTTTGAGTGATATTGGCATAAGTTCTAGAATTTGTTCCAAATGGCGGAAGAGGTGCCGCGTACTCTTGAATCAACTTCTACAAGCGGAGGCTATAAGAAGTGGGATCCTAGTTATGGATCCGGAGGCTCAGTGAAGTTTGATATGAAACCTTTTGATGAGAAAATTAATTTTGGCTTGCGGCAAAGAAGGATGCGGGGTGTTCTTGTTCAACAACGGTTGGTTATAGCATTGTTGGGTATAGAGAAGCGTCCGGTGGATATGATCGAAGCCGAATGGAGCGATATTGATCAAAGGGAGATTTCTTCAATTGAAATGTATATCACGGATGATGTGCTCAATCACGTGATATCGAAAACTACGGCCAAGGGCATGTGGGATCAATTGGAGGAGATTTATTTGGGCAAGTCTTTGCCAAATAATTTTTTTCTAAAGAAGATGCTCTTCAAGTTAGAAATGAAAGAGGGCGGTGATATGATGAAGCATATAAATGTCTTCAATGCTTTGATCAACGATTTGAACCGGATTGATGTTCAATTTAGCGAGGAAGATCGAGTGTTTTTGTTGCTTGCTTCGTTACCCGATTCATATGAGCACTTTGTCACCCCACTTATGTTTGGGGTGTGTGATTCAAGCCGAGGGTGGGGCTTTGAAGGTCAAAAGGGGATCGATGGTGATTTTGCGCGGCACAAAGCTATCGAACAATCTTTATAGATTGAAGGGAAATATAGTAGTGGGTGGAGCGGTGGGTGGAGCGGCAGTCTCCACGGAGCCGAAAATCGACGAGCTACAATTGTGGCACATGAGACTATGTCACATGAGACAACGGGGCATGAAATAATTTCATCGACGAAAGTTGTTGAAAGGGGTGCACGGATGCAAGCTCGATTTTTTCAAGTATTGTGTGATGGGGAATCAAACTCGAGTGCAATTCACTATATCTACGAACAAGAGCAAAGGGACTCTTGACTATATTCATTCCGACGTGTGTGGGCCTGCGGATGTTGTTTCCATAGGCGGTTTTAGATACTTTGTGACTTTCATAGATTATTATTCATAAAAAGTGTGGGTCTACTACTTGAAGGAAAAATCGGAGGTTTTCGAGAAGTTCAAGGAGTGGAAATCCATGGTGGAGAATCAAACGGGGAAGAAGGTCAAGTATTTGAGGAGCGACAACGGGGGTGAGTATAGAGATGGTGGTTTTCTCAAGTATTGTAAAGATGGCATCACAAGGAACTTTACTGTAAAGAATACTCCACAAAAAAATGGGGTGGCGGAGAGGATGAACCGCACCATTATGGAAAAGGCAAGGTGAATGAGGTTTCATGCCGGGTTACCGAAATCATTTTGGGCAGCGGCTCTTGTTCACGCCGTGTATTTGGTGAATCGGCACCAAATTCAACTTTTGGTTTGAAGTGTCCGGAGGAAGTATGGTCGGGGAACGAGGTCGACTACTCTACTTTGAGGGTTTTCGGATGTCCGGGGTATGCTCACATTCCTAGTGACGAGAGGACCAAAAATGACCCGAGAACTCACCGGTGTATTTTCCTAGGCTATGGAAAAGGGGTAAAGGGGTAAAGGGGTTCAAGCTTTGGGATCCATCTACGAGGAAGATAATTGTTAGCCAGAATGTGAGGTTTGACGAGAGGTCCATGTTGAAGGCCAAGGAGTTCCTGGAAGTTGTCGATAACGGTGGTGTTAGAACTGTCAAGATTCCTTTGGTATTTCCGAGATCATCAACCACCGATAGTGATAGTGCATCTACTAGTGGTTCAAGTGATTCTCAATCGGGTGAGGACACGATTGAGGTGGAGCCGAATGAGGATGATTTGGAAGAGGAATTGGTTGAGGTGGAGGTCAACGGGTGGAGCAAGTGCCATCCATAGCACGTGACCGAGAGCGTAGGGAGATCAAGCCACCATCTAGGCTTGTTTGGGAAGAGGTAAATAACGCTCTCATTTCTAGTGAGGGTGATCCAACGACATACAAAGAGGCCATTAATTGTGATGTCAAGGCGAGTTGGATGGGTGCTATGTCGAAAGGGATGGAAGCTCTACGAAAGAACTCTATGTGGGAGTTAGTTCCTAAACCCAAGGGGCGACACATTGTTGGCTCTAAGTGAGTGTGTAGGAAGAAAGAGACAATTAACAAAATAGAACAACCGAAGTACAAGGCAAGGCTAGTAGCAAACGGGTTTTCACAAAAGGAGGGGATTGACTATGATGAGATCTTTTCCCCGGTGGTGAGGCATACTTCGATACGAGTGTTGTTGGCAATGGTAGCTCAATTCGATATGGAATTGGAGCAAATGGATGTGAAAACGGCTTTTCTTCACGATGATTTGAAGGATCTTATTTACATGGTACAACCGGAGGGGCTCAAGGAAGTGGGAAAGGAAGATCATGTGTGCCGACTTAAGAAGTCATTGTATTGTATGGGCTTAAACAGTCGCCACGACAATGGTACCTACGATTCGACACCTTCATGTTACGGGTTGGTTACACGAGATGTGATCATAACCATTGTGCATATTTTCGAGTTCTTGATGATGGTTTGTTTGTTTTGTTAATGCTCTATGTGGATGACATGCTCATTACGTGTCGGGACATGTCACGGATAACGGAGCTCAAGGTGGAATTGAGCCAGGAGTTTGACATGAAGGATCTTGGTGCGGCGCAAAAGATTCTTGGTATGGAGATTAGACGGAATTGAAAAGTTGGCAAGTTGTGGTTATCTTAGAAAAATTATATTTCGCATGTCATCAGAAAATTTGGCATGTTAGCTGCTAAGGCCACTTTTACCCCGTTAGCTTCACATTTTGCTTTGTTTGTAAAGCAATGTCCCTCTACAGACGATGAGTTGGAGGAGATGGCTTCAACGTCATATGCTTGTACCGTGGGGTGCCTTATGTATGCTATGGTTTGCACGAGGCCGGATATCGCCCAAGTCGTGGGTGTGGTTAGTAAGTACATGTCGAATCCGAGAAAAGAGCATTGGAAAGCGATGAAATGGATTCTTCAGTATTTGAAGGGAACCAAGTCTATGGGCATTGTGTTTGAGTGGAAGAAAGGGGTCGAGTTTGTTGCGGGGTATGTGGATTCGGATCGTGCAGTGGATCTTGATAAGCGGAGATCTACATCGGGGTATATATTCACTATTGCTAGCGGGCCGGTATCTTGGAGATCCATGTTACAAGCGACAAGTGCTTTGTCTACTACGGAGGCGGAGTATATGGCACTTACGGAAGCTTCAAAGGAGGTGGTTTGGTTAAAGAGTTTGGTGAGTGAATTGGGGATGAAGCAAGAGAGTGTTCGTCTTCATTGCAATAGTCAAAGTTCTATGCATTTGGCTAAGAATCAAGTGTATCATTCCAACACAAAGCATATTGATGTGCGGTATCATAGAGTTCGGGATTGGGTTAATTCCGGTGAGGTTTTGATTGAGAAGGTTCACACGGATGAGAACGCAGCAGATTTCCTCGCCAAACCTGTGACTACGGAGAAGTTTAGGCATTGCCTAAAGCTCCTAAATCTCACTTCTTGTTGAATTTCGAGGAGAGGCTCCTCGGTTAGGTGGAGCCGCATTGAGCTTGGTAGATTTCGGGGTGATCTTCAAGCTGGTTCAATGGTTTTCATTCAGGGTTTTTGGTTGGATCATTCGAATCGCCAAGGTGGAGTTTGTGGTGTATTTTGGCTCTCCGGTGGTTTCCCATTGGTTCACGACTGTTTTCGGAGAAAAACAATTTTTTTCTCGATATTTACAAAATTGCCACTTTGAGGAAAATCTATAAATAGAAGCCTATTTTCTGTTTTTAAGGCAGTGCTGCTTTTTCCAGCAAGAGTGAACATTTTGTGAGTTTTTCAAAGAGAAAAGTGAGTGAGAGCTTCTTGTTTAAGATTAGTTCTTGTGCTTGGTTGTGAGTGACTTTCTTGGAGAGATAAAGAGTGTGAGTGTGTAACCTTGTGGTTCCTCCATTTATCAAAGAAAGAAGAAATCCTACCATTGTGGATGTAACCCTTGTTTGGGTGAACCACGTTATATTGTTGTCGTTTCTTTGCTTGGATTGCTTGTATGTTCTTGTTATCCTACTTGTTGATTGTTAGTTGGATTCGTTTTGAGTTTGCACACTTAGTTTTCATTAGGAACGAGGTCTTGGGTGTTTTCCGCGCACCAAGTGTTTGGTAAAATTCCGAAGTGAGTTTTATGGTCTTGGTGCTTAACATAGGACTGTTTTAGCGCAACAAATAGCTCTTTTCTAGTATAAAAAAATAAATGAAAAGTAGAACTAAAGTTATTTTAGTCCCCTCGTGACTAATCTTCAAGAAAATATATCAAAGAAAAATGGATTCTTTAGCTGCAATCATTTTGACATGATGAGGATGAGTATCAAGAGGAAACCCCTCTAATGGATGAGCTAAGAAGAATTCTGAAATCTATGCAGATTCTTTGTAGGGGGTGGGGGTGGGGTGGGGGCGGGGGTGAGGGGGGTTGAATTCCCCAACTATCAGAAGATTGAAAACTCTTATTAGAGATCACAAATTTCTATAGTTTCATTGATGGACAGAGAACAAATGTTATTGAAAATAAAATTTCAAAGAGCTTTATATAAGTTGCCAGGTGGATTGTATACAGGTTCTGTTTTAGTGCTCACTTAACTCTTATATGCGCACACAACATAAAGAGCTCCTACATAGAGCTTTGCTTGCATCTTCCACTCTAATGAAGAAAACCCATTTTATGCTCACGGGACTTAGTACACCGCACATCTATAATCACGTCTCTTATGTATGGTGTGTGTGCATTTCTTTATATTGTCATCATTAAATCCATAAATAACATAATTACAAAAGAAATAATTAAAAGAAAACTTTAGAATTACAGTTTAGATACCCAACCTAAGCAAAAAATGGTCAAATGAAAACGAACTGCAGAGAGTAAAATATTGATGGACTCTTGAAGTCTCATCGAAAAATGTATGCAATTTTAATTTGTACAACCGTCGCTATTGTAGTTGCTCTTTTGTCTCTATTTGTCAGTCCAAAATGCGCGTATTGGTCCATTCGAAGTTCTCATTATTTTATAAAGAAGGATATTCTAGCATTCGACATTAGGTCCCTGTTTGGTTCAAGCTGAAATAAATTTACCAATAAAAAATTTAAATGGTGAAAAGAACTACAATCTACTCGAAGTTTAAAAAATTGTTGTAAACAAGTGTACAAGCTATAATATTATATTTTAGATAGTAAAAAATAATTCTGAATAGGTTTCCTCATTTTACTATTAGGTAAAAAATATTTCATCCCGAACCAAATAGAACATAAGTATACGAGAAGACTACTTGGTAATAATTTGGTGGTGCCTTCGTGTGGTGGAAGTTTTAATAAATTGACATATACCCATCTTTTAGTTCTCATGAAGGAAGCCAAGGACTATATCTAGGTGTTTCTTGAAGGTAGGAATCAACAGATAATGGGGGTATGCAACTTTATATCGCGCGTGAGTTGTAAGACCATATGGGACACAAGAATGTCTACTTTATAATGTAAATATAGAATTGAATTGTGCAAACAGTTCTTATTTGTTTCTTTTTTAAATAGCTTTCTTATAAGATTTGTGATGAATTTGCTTTGGCTAAAATTTTATATGCAATGCTTGTCATCCCAAACCTTAAAGTGAATCTTGTTTGGCAAGATTCAAGGTATTGTTGCAAGGAAATTACTTTAAAGTCATATGAATTCTGCAGCCCATTCACTGAAATATTTTTCGCTGATCACTTTATTAATGTACTAAGTGACCAAGTCTAAATTGTTAAAGAGTGCCAAGACAATACTCTTGAAGCACCAAGATTATAATGCTACAGGAATACGAGCTACTAGAATTAAACAACACAATCTCGAGAGGTTTGTGGGAAACTGCAACCTGGTTTTCTAGCTTAAGGTGTTCTCTTTATAAGTAAATGCTATAATTTAACTCAGTTAGTGGAAGAGAAATCAGGTTTCTTATTCCCTAAAGTCAGCAAAGCATATCAGATCATGTCAGATTCAGTGTCAGAAAAAACATTTCTAATGCTTGGAAAGAAGGAATTTATGGGCTGAAATATTGCAAATTTCTTCTAATTGTTCTTCCCCTTAAATAATTGTAGGTGATTTCGACTGTGAGAACGTGGGAGTCATTTAGGAGGTTTGGGGGATGTCGTCTTTGAAGGATGTAAATATACTTGGTGTAGCAACAGAGATATCCTTGTTAGGTTATGGATAAGATTTCGTAGAATTTGTGTTAATGTGGAGTGGTTGTAGTATTCTATTCTACAAGGTTGAAATATCCAAATAGGACCTAATTAGACCATTCTCCAAAGATAGTTTCACAAATCGATTTCTCAAAATGCCTAAACCATATGTGTTTCAGAACATGTGGATAAGGCATCATTCTTTTATTGACACAGTGCTAAATGATTGGGGCAAATCTATTGAGGGAAATGCAATGTTTTGCTCAGAAATTTCAAGTTAAAGAGGGCATCTGATACAGTGGAATAACAAAACTTGTAAAATTTTATTTCAGTCTATATGTAAAGAAGACGTTTTAGGTCCAGAAAAGGAGCCAACTCAAGAAGTTAACAATAGTGGCTTAGCTAGATATGAGTTAAATGAAGCTAGAGCCAACTTGAAGTTTCATGTCGGTTGCGAAAAAGTTTTTTGGAAGCGAAAGTCATTATTGGCACGCTTTCTTAGAACATGGATACAGAGCAAGGAACCGGTGTCGAACACTTAGAATACTCCGACATGAATAAGACACGTGTCCGGCATGCCACATGGCGACTCAAACTAGTTTGACATTTAAAATGAGGTTCATACTTCGTAAACACGGCATGACCAAACATTAACTAATTTAAAGAAAATCTGGTGTCATCTTGTGGATTATATCTTTTGAGGATTCCATGAAAAAAAAGTGAGTCAACTCTCTCGCTTAGTTTCAATCTAGACCGACTTGGGGTTTAAAAGTTTTGTTGAATATATAACCATGATCATTTTGATAAATTAAATTGACCATTACTTTTTGTTTTTAAATTTAAAATTAGATGAAACCCCCTATTCAGTGGATCAAAGCAAACTCAGATGGTCTTGCAAAAGGGATTCAGTGGCTAGAATGTGATTAAAGAAGTATTGTCCAATGTTCTATGAAGAAGAATTTCAAATCTCCATGGCAACTAGCTATATAATCGAACAACTATTTGCATCAGATTAAGAGGATGAAATTTCACTGTTCTCAGGACGTGATGGTGCTTGAGGAGAGTGCCAACCTAGTTGGGATGTTCCAAAAACTAGTGATGCTATACTCCAATCCTCATGTGATAATTTGGTCCACTCATTCCTCTTCCAGAAAAAATAATATCATAACATAATAATTTATTTAAGATGCTATCAATTTCACATGGATGCAAATGAGTATAAAGAGGAAGCCCTTTTAGTGGATGAGCTAATAAAATTTACACTCTTGTAATACACCTATACAATGACTGTACACTATATATACATATCCTATGTAATGATACATTTTTTCTGCGATGGAGTGATGATATACCATTTTTGTGATTATATTAGCATTTATTTAATTTTGGTGAAATTTTGTTCAACTCAAGGCCCGTGCCTTGTTGTGCGAGAGGCTTACGTCTCACGTCTTCCATACAATACGCCTCGAGCCTTTAGGCTATGTTGTGAAGTTCAGCGTTTCACATGAAAGTTGAGGAAGGAGAAGATGTATATTTCCGTTAAAATAATTCACCTAGTTCAAGGCTTCACATGAAACTTAATCTAGCTTGCAATATATAACTCACCAATTTCACTCTCCCTCACTCATAATTCTGACATGTTTTCCTAATTTTGTAGTGAACCTTTTTTACTGTTCACTCCAATACAAGTTACAACATAAAGAAAAATAAATTTGTTGTAGATGAAGGAGCTACAAAAACTAGTAAGGGATGAAATGAATTAACTATTATATTCGTGAAAAAATAAATAACTCATAAAAATTATATAACTCAAAAGAAATGGTGAGTCATATATTTTATCAAGGAGGTTCCTTGAACTGAAGCAGCTCAAATGTTTTTTTTTTTCAAAAACTGATAAAATTCAGGAACTCTTCTTGCACTTCTCTCACTTTTAATTAGGACCTAATGAATGGCTACACAATTAAAATAGATTATAAAGCTAAAGAAGGGGAGACATTGAGACAACTCAAATTTTTTGAAAATGCAAGATGTTCATGAGCCCTGCGGGACCCACCAAAAGTCGGCCTTTTGAATACTCTAGCTACTATTTTCAATTACCACGTTTTTTTTTCCGTAATAACCTAAATTGAAAAGTGTTAACAATAATATCATCTCTATCATATATGACATATTTTTCGGCTAAATACGCAAACACATCAATGATGAATAATCACAACATTACAAATACAAAGATTAAATTCCAAATCACAATATAACTAGTGGTGATTACTTTTTCACCTCCTGTAAAACTTGATCACTAATGAAAATAATATGCACACAAGAAAAGGGGAAAAACTTCGAAATTACACTACCTAAACATGAGCAAGTTAGTACTTGGCTCTAAAACATAGTTCAATTCAAAAGAAGAATTAAGGGTCAGTTTGATTCGTGGTGAAATACTTTCACTATGTTCTAAATTAAAGGTGAATTATTAGCTTGGTGATTTTGTTTTCACCATCTCCGTTTGGATGGTCAAGTTTTCACTAGGTGAAAATTTTAACTTTTTCACCATTTGTTGCTTGGATGATCAAGATAAATATGGTGAAATAAAATGACTATATTAACCCCATACTTCAAATGCACACAAAAATAGTTATATTTAACTATTTAAATTTCATCACAAGTGTCAATGACTATTAAAAAATATTCATTCACCTCAAACACGAATTTTGACACAATCCCCCCCCCCCCCAACTATTCATATTTGGCTACGCAAGACAAATAAGTATAAAAAGTTAAAAAAAAAATAGTACCCATTAAAAAAAATAGTCCTAATTAAAAAAGAAAACAGTCTCAATTTAAAAAAAACTTTCCAACAAAGAAAAAGACAGTCAATTGTAAAACACAATCTCAATTACAAAAAAAGAGTCTCAACTATAAAAACAGTAGCCATGATTAAAAAAATAGTTCTCTACAATGAAAAAATAGTCCCAATTAAAAAAAAGTTTTCAATATTGAAAAATATAGTCCCAACTATGAAAAAAAGTGTCCCAATTAAAAGAATTTAAAAAAAAAAAAACAGGTCCCAACTATGAAACCGTCCCAATTAGAAAAAAATTCCGAACACATTACCTTGTACCAAACAAACATTCATTTATTTTTAATTTTTAAAATTTTTTATACGAATAGCTATTCCCACACCCTCCATGTATATTCCCACACCCTTCGGATAATAAATGACAATTGTGCCCTTAGATTTATAAAATCTAAATGTCAAATTTTTTCACCTCGAACTAAAATATATACATTTGATATAAAACAAAAAAAATATAATTTCAATAAAAAAAAAAAAACTTTGTATAAAACGTAAAGTCTTATCTATTTTTTTTTATTAAAAAACTGTATATAAAACGTAAAATTTATTTTTCTTAAGAAACGGTTTTCTTAAAAAAATGTTTTTTTTATTTACAAATTTTATTGTTGGTTAAAAACTGTTTTTTTGTACTATTTTACAAATGATCTTTTTACTATTTTAAAAAAATATGGTTCGCGACAGCGGTATGTATAGGCGGTCCGACCATCTATACATACCGCTGGCGCAAAACATTTTTTCTAATATGTTGGCTGCGCCAACGGTATGTATAGGTGGTCGAACTGCCTATACATACCGATGACGCGGACCATTTTTTTAGATAGTAAAATAAACTGCTTTTAACTGAAAAAATAAATAACGAAACAGTTTTTTAAATAAATAAAAGAAACAATTTTTAACTAGAAATGGTAAAAAGAATGTCCATTTTTTTTACATAAATAACGAAACAGTTTTTTTATCAACGCCCCTTTAAATAAAAAAAAAGTTTTTTTATAAATAAGATGATATTTTTAAATGAAAAAATAACTTTTATAATTTTTATATTTTCTGAATATTAAAATTTTAATTTTCTAGAATATTAGGCTTTTTATTTTATTTTTTTGGCAAGGTATTTTTCATACCACGAGGTGTTCGGGCCAGCTTACGCGCACCTCGACTAATCCCCGCTCGTGGTTCGTAGCTTCCGCTGGCCAAGCATTATTTTGACACTGTCAGGGATCGAACTGGGAACCAAACTCAATCCACCCCCAAACAGTGTCCCAGTGGCAGCCTTATACCACTGGGCCAAGAGACTTGGTTCTACGATTTTTATTTTCAAAATATTATTTGTTTATTTTTTTTCATAATATTATGTTTTTTTAAAGTAATAGATTTTTTAGCAAAAGATTATATTTGTTCAAATCATAAATGCATAGAGGATTTTTTGGTCTTTTAGTTTTTAAATATTAAAAAGAGTGGGGGAAGACAGAGGGTGTAGGCATAGCTATTCCATTTTTATTTTATTTTTAAAAAAACAATTAAATTTTTTAATTTTTTTAAATAAAAAACATTAAATTGAAAATTAAATTGAAAAAAAAAATTAATGAATATTTAATGATCGTGTTAATTGAGAGGGAGAAATAAATGTATGATAGTTGTAAGTGAAAATAAAAAAGGTTAGTCTGGTAATAAGATAAATTCTATTGTTTTCACATGTTGAATTATTCACTTTACTCATGATTTGAAATTATTAAAGTTTCACCTCACTTTTCACCATATTCATTTTATTTCACCATGTTAAATGCCCAATCAAACACATATTTTACCTAGGTGAATTATTTTTTAACGCGGTAAAAAATAGTTCACCACGAACCAAACATACCCTAAGGGTCTTTTAACTGCTTTAAATGACCAATAAGAGAAGCAAGCTTCTAATTTTTCCAAGAACTCTGTTCACACACTTGGCTAGTGCACCATACTTCCAGCATTAGTCCCGAGGAAGAAAAAATAATGTTAGAGGTGAAAGAAATATTAAAAACACAGGGGAAATTAGAGCATCCACTCCCCCCACCCACCCACACCCACCACAAACACACCAAAAAAAACACAAAAAACTATAATGAAAACATAGAAAACTATTCACGTCTTGAACCACTTCAAGCACCCATGCTATTTGACACAAACACACGGCCCCAAAAAATGCCATGTAAAAAGAAGAAGAAAAATGTGAGTTCTGTGTTCAAATTGCTAATAACGAATGTACACGAACACCAGAAGAATCTTTTAGAATTCTTTACTTTTTATATATTGTAAGTTATGCTCTTTCATATATTAATACTAGTATATGCTCGTGCCTGAAGGAACGACGAAAAATTTCAAAGTTCGTAATCGCAAAACGACAATAATTGTCAAAGTACCTAATTGCAAAAACGACAAAAACCTTCCAAAGTACGCTATTGCAAAACGGCAAAGATTCCGTTCTCCTACAAAACATAGTGGAAGTATACGTTAATTTTTCACAACACAAATGTGTGAACAACTTAGAAAATTTGGACAAAATTGCATTTATTAATAGGACTATCTACCATGTTCAGAAATAAAAATAGTAACAATAAAGATAGTAATAGTACATCTTGTACCTCGCATAAACATCATAGCCATCAAATACAAATTTAAACATCGTACAAACAAAATCATCAATTCAACACAATTCATGAAATATACAATATTCATCAACCGAGTGTGAATTCATGAAATATACAATATTCATCAACCGAATTCACATTGTACCTAAAATAAAATAAAAAATGTCAATTTAAAAAAAAAATGAACATAACCTCCTTTGTTTATTGGACTATCCACCCTGCTTTAAAGGATAACACTTCCAACAATATTCAAAGAGCCAAAAATAATTCACAACAATAATAGTTCAAAGGTTGAGCTCGATTAACTGCTGGTTGAAAATGGCCCTTCTGAAAGTGGAGTTCCAAGTTAGGGCAACTTGGTTCAAAGCATCTGCAACTTGAAATGAAACTTCTCACCTAATCCTTGGGCATCAGCAAGAAAAAATTAATTTATACTAAACAAAGCCTTGAAATGAGAAAAAATTTAAGCGTCCCATAACAGAGCCATGAAAAATTTATTCATTAAATTAAAATTAACACCATGAGTATATTATATTAGGAATATGCAACTGAAGCAAAAGTACTAATAAACAAAATTTAAAGGATTTTCATATCAAAACAATTATATAGTTTAAAAAACCCACCAAATATCAGGATTTGAAACCCAAAGCCAAATATCGGATTTTAAACAACAATAAAAAAAAGGAACACGAAAAATAAGAGGTACAAATAGAATTTAAAAAATGAGGTACAACCATTTAATGAAGCCTGTGAAGCTCGTGAACCCTCTTGTTGAGTTTCGTTTTTTCTGCTCTCTCTCACTCCACACTTCTGTTTGTATATAAAACCATGAAATGAGGAGTAATTTGAGTGAAACCAAAGAGAGTAAGAGACACCCACAAAATTTGAACACACATAAAGCAATTAGACCTTCAAAACTTAACTCTGAAAAACCCCCCTGAAACAAAAATATGAATCCAAAGCCACAGAAAATCGAATGAAATCATTGGGACAAATAAGAACGTGGGTAATAAACTAAACAATTGATTTCTTCCTAAAATCGCTAAAACCAAACAAAACATGAAACCAAAAACCATTAAAGCAGAAAAAGAGGGGACCGTGATCGTGTAGCAAAAAAGATCTGCCCAAATCAAAAAATAAAAAGAAGAAGAAATTTGCCTCGAAACCCAGTGTTTCTAGCAGACGATGAGAAAGAGAGTCAGTAACTTGGTGGCTACCATGGCCTTAGCTCCGTGAGGCACAACTTCTTGAGAGGCCCAAAGATATTTTAAATTCCAATTTCTCAAAGAATTCCTCTTAGAACAATACAGATATTTCCCTTCACTAAGGGAGATGACACATAGATTTAAAAATGACGAAATTGACAAAACAAAATACCTGGCCCGGGGCTCTAGAAATAAGAAATCCCCATCTCTGTTTCTCTTATCGCCGTCACTGAAGAAAGAAAATCAGAAGACATTAACGGTTATATTACGCCAGTAACTGGTATTATGAATAGAGAACACAAATGAACAGAAATATACATTAACAAAGAAATGAACACAGAAATAAGACATTTATTTGTGTTCATTTCTGTGTAAAACACCCATATATTTGACTGTTAAGTCATTAACAGAGAAATTTCTTTGTGAACAGAAATTTCTTTGTGTTCGTTTCTTTGTGTAAAACACCCTATCGTCCGTTTAACCGAAACCCTAAAATTTGAAGAAAAAAACCATAAAATTCATGGATGATGGAGAGACTTAACAATTAAACTTACACGGGATGGAGAGAGAGAGAATGAAGAAAGCCAAACTCGAACCATTACCCATTTCCAAACCCAACAAAACCGGGTAGTAAATCTTGCCGCCGAAGAAAATAATAAACATCAAATCCTAACATACCTGCAAATTACAAATAATAAACATCAAATCTAAAAAAAACACAAAATGAAAATAAGAGATACATGAGATTTAGAGGGGGGTTACCAGTGGATGGGATTCGGAAGAGTTATAAATAACAATCATTTGTAATCTCATACCTGAAAATAAATTTTTTATCAATCTCAACTAATACAAGAAAACAATATCAGTTATTCATCGAAAATGCAATCAAACTCAATATCCACTCGAAGAGGATATAGCTTATTCATCTCCCCGCGAACATTTATATTCCGAGTTCTCTCTGAAAAATTGATGTCTGCTCATACCCCCGGAGCACTCGAGGCTGAATAACAGACCACAATATCCGCAATAGAATTTGGACATAAAGCTTGACTAATGTTGATCGATGTTTGCTCTTAACAATCAAAATTCTCACATAGTCTCTAAGTTCAACAATTTTTTGTTTTGTTGTGTACAATGTTTGATGATGAAACTAATTTTCATGAAATTTGGTTCTGCAGACTAAATGGAACAATGCGCTTCTGGAAATGTTTAGGATTGATTACATTGGAACTTCTCCATACATAAATTGTCTCCCAAATCTTTACCATCACAGAGTAGGAACAAGAGACAGGTTTTTGATACTATCATCCTACGGACTCTACCAATACTTAACAAACGAAGAGGCTGTTTCGGAAGTTGAACTTTTCAATGCATGGTCACCCGAAGGAGATCCTGCTCAGCACCTTGTTGAAGAAATACTTTTTCGTGCAGGAATGAAAGCTGGTATAATCCACGTTTAATTGAAAATATATTACTTTTAATTGTTGAGCGACATACCAATTAAGCCCTGGGGAATCAGTGAGACTTAGTTGTGCAATGTATTGGGTGGTGAGGCTTGTAAAATTGTGATCGGTACAACACCTACAATAGAAAAGTAAACGTATTATTATTCACATTCATAATGATAATTCAACACCAAAAAAATCAAGTCAATCAACCTTGTGCATGCAGTCAATACCAAGATTTTCCAAAACTTCTAGAGCAACCAGTCAAAGGACTTGTAAAAAAAACAATTAAACCTCTTGCCTAAGCATTTGTTCATGGCACATGGCAGAAGAAGACACCAGGGATGACCACCCACCATACCATTGCGATTTAGTCAAGATAGTGAAACCAAAATTATCACAATATACGATTTGTTAATAAGTAAAAACTAAAAAGATCAAGAAGTTCAAAAAAGTTATTGATAGTGAAAAATATTGATACGAAGTGGAAAAATATTGACATTTTTCTCTATCACGCAGCCGAATATAACTTCAAGGGACCTCTCGAGCTGCTGCAGTTTTTCAATACTCATCCCCTGAAGCTCCTCACCCCTCATCTTCTTGTACTTAGTACGTGTTTTTTATGCATGTAGTTGCATGTCCTAAGCAAAAGGCTTGATGTCTTCTTTTTCCTACTCGTTGATAGCTCATATAATACGTGAGGGTGGGGCATTAGCTCAGAGATTACATGAACCTGAGAAGGTAGGATTGTTATAGGGTTGAGTTTCTGTGGTTGTATGGGTAGTCTTGTTGATATTGCCGGTGAAAATTGGAACCTAAATGATTCATGGCCTATAATGTTTTTTGTGTGGACAAAAAAATCAATCAGTTTAATGAATTTGCTGGCCAAGCTATTTGCACTTTGTAGTCCTATTGTTATGAAAAATATGAGGTTGGAGTTTAAAAAAAATAAAAAAATAAAAAAGATAAGATGCATTCTAATATGAAGCAGTGGATATAAGCTAAACCAAATGCATAATAAGTAAACCTAACACAATGTAGACAAATATATCTAGTAATTAAAATAAAGGGATAAACTAAAATATATATGTTGTGTTGTATCACCATAGGTAAGAGTTCACTATTCAGTTATGGTCGCCGTGGAGCAGTTCTGGCAGCTCTTGTTCCCAACATCATTTAATATGAGTTTACGTTTTCGTTGAACTTGAATCACTAAACAATTAGCAGCAAGTGTTAAAAGTAAAAAATAATGAAGGACTGACAGTTAGAAGTAAATTAACTATCGAAAACACATGTAGTAGCAGTGTTTGGAAAATTAACTGTCGAAAAAGCATAAAAAAGATGACGGTGGGGGAAATGTTTATGGAGTAGGGAAAAAAACACCATCGTTTCTATTTTGTAGGTGAACATAACAACAAATAATATCAAATCTGAAATCGGGTGGGAGAGTTCAGATGTGAGAAATGGAATGGGAGAGTTCAGCAGCCATTGGAACATAAATGTCAACAGTCGGTCTTAGCTAGGCACAATCTTCAACAGCTCCATGTATTCAACACATTATGCACTAAAAGACAATAACTATTTCTAATATGAAAACTAACTTGAGAGATATACCTCGGATTTGGAAAGAAAACATTTGAGAGATATACCTGAGATTTTGACAAACAAATCTTCGATACAATACCAAAACAAAGAGAAGTAGTAATTATACGACGCAACCCATAATCAGCTGTGTCCGCAGCTGCTAATGAGTTCCATCTGATGCCTGCTGATATAAATTCCATCTGATGCCTGTTGTGACCCAGCTATGATCACAGCGATGAGCTGCGTCGCAACCCATAACAGTACGCTTTGTACCTACAACACGCAATGTGGATGACTTTATTAGCCAAAACAGTATTTAAAAATTGGGACATGTGGTAGTTATTGAAAAGAAGAATACTTTCTAAAATCGAATAGCACACAATAAAATATATAAAAAATTATGCTCAATTTTTAATTTCAGATTCCAAAATACAAATGCAATCACAGGTAGATAAAATACAAACGTAACTATGTCCGTCCCTCCAGTTTTCGTTACCCTCTTCTTTCCTTCACCAAACAAACTATTGTCATTTGTGATCTAGATGATATATTATTCCATGCAACTATCTCACTAAGTTTATTAATGCAGTACTGTGCAATGTTTGTTGAGGTTGAATGATTGAAGAGCTGACTCCACTACAGATTGTTATAATTGATTAATTCCAACAGCGAAATGGGTTGATTTCGCAATTACAGCATAAACTATTAGCGGACTTATTTCAATACACTGGCTGTACAATAAAAACAGTGGGAGGCTCGAGGTGTACATAAACAGTGGGAGGCTCTAGGTGTACAAAATTAAGTAACAGAAAAATGGGTTAATTTCGTAATTACAGCATAAAAGCAGTGGGAGGCTCGAGGTGTACAAATTAGACTCTGGCTGTACAATAAAAATAAAAATAAATAATATTTGAGAATGAAAAAACAGATTTGAGAGAGAGGAATGAAAAAACAGAGTTGAGTCCATTTCAGAGTTCTTTGAGGCAAATGCTATAACTGATGCATAAGTGATGTTATAACTGGTACAGAGTTCTTTGATGTTATAACTGATGCATTATGCATCAGTTGGCTCATTATAACTGGTACCGACTAAAAAATATTTCAGAGTTTCCATTTCAGAAATAGATTACTAAAAGAGCACACAGATTAATGAGGCAACAAGTGTGTGAATCCATTACAGATACCTCCTATAGGTGGATCCATTTGCATATGATGATGTGAGTAAGACACGGATTGAGTACCTTGGATACGGGAGGCTCGATAGATAAACATTAGAGGGATTTCCTCAACATCACCACCAATGAAAACAATGTTTTAGGAAACATGATATAGGCTTCAAAACACACAATAATATTTGATATCAAACAATTTCATACTCAACTCAACAAAGCCTTTTCCCAATTATTCGACACTACCGGTCCCAAGCCCGGAAAAAGGAGGAGGGTTGCGTTAGGTAGCTGGCAGCCAGCGTAAAACTTTGTCAGATCCTTATGAACATGAATCCTATGAATATCAAACAATTTCATATCATAAAAACTATAACAAAATAGAGTGTATACATAACAAAATCCTAAGCAAGTGTAGAATTAACTTATTTTGTAATAGGTCAGAACACTGTTTGATTTGTGGTCCTGGGTATGCACTGATCAATTTAGGGATGTCATTTTTAAGGACAAACCATGAGTCATTCCCACGTAAACTAAACTAAATATGCATAAAAGGCCTTATACTTACGAAATCCAAATTAAACTCGCTACAATTAGAGTCTTGCCTATAGGAAGAAAGTGGATTTTAAATGGAAAGAATAGAAAACAGTAGCATAAACATGTCGGCACCAGGCATCACGTGTGATTTACATCAGCTAAAATGAATGAAGAATAAAATGGGGCAGAGGACCTAGGCTCCGCTATGGCAGCAGACATCACGTGTGTATTAAACTCACAAAATGTGATGACATGGAAGAGCTTATGTACCAAAAATTCAAATGCCAATTTTGATGATTCTGATTGTGATGAAGAAATTGAGGTGGAATATCCTCCGAAGGGCCCCACCGATATAGAAGCTGGGAAAATTTATAGGAGGCACAACTATGATATCCCGCATGCACATTCATGTATGGACGTAATGTATACAGAAAATGGACATTCATTTCTGCACATTCATGTATACACAACTACGATATCCCGCATGCACATTCAAGTATGGACGTAATGTATACGATATCCCGCATGCACATTCATGTATGGACGTATGAACGTAATGTATACTGAAGAACCCACAAATCATGTTATGAATACAAATGTGTGGATCAAAACAAAAAATGGACATAATGTAACACCCAAAAATTAAAGAAAATAGTAAAACATTCATTGAAAAAAAAATAAACTGAAGCAAAGATGTTGAATGCAAAACCTCTCATTTTAAAACTCCAGAAACTACAACCATATGAAAACAACAATCTTGATCTTGCGCCAGTAAATTCTAGATATATGCGCCAAACCATTAAAATGTCAAATAAATGTTAATACCTCAGCGTTAGGATGCCGAATCATCTCAAATAGCCCAAGACATCATTACTTCAAGATAGTTTTGTTAGCTAGGGCCAAGACTGCATTAAAAAAATTGTTAATATCTGCCTTTTTAGAATGTCAAATAAAGACCAACAAATTCACACTATGACGTGAGAAGTATGTGACAAAGACCAACAAAGAAATGAAACTTTAGGCATGTATTAAAATAGTAATCAAATGCTACAATTATACACATTAGAACATTAGAATATTCAGTATCTTTTCCAGACATGATATTCAAATCGGTACAAATTCGAACTCGCAGCTATGCAAGCGTCAATTTGCGTGTTTGTCTTACCAAGATTGCAACTATGCAAGCGTCAACACCAAAAAAATTTCCTCTAAACACTTCAGCCTGAATTGTAGCGTATGTTAGTATCAAATAAAAGCATAATCAATAAATTTTTCAAAAGACAAACACCCAAATTAAAAATAAACATACCTACGAAAATAACCTTAGTCAAAATAAGTAAGAAAAATTCATACCGCTCAAATGAATAAATGAAACCCGGAGTGAAGCGGTAAAAAATGCACTTTTCTCGATAAAATATATCCCACCTACAAACACATTTAAGTGTATCCCACCCAATCGAAAAATCAATAATAGATTCAACAATAACAGATATACAAATCGAGTGTTAACTACACGAACGACTATGTTTATAACCAAAAATCAATCGAAATTTTAAAAAATCCCAAAAGTCTTCAGATCTAGGGTTTTTTGTCATGTGTACGTGAGGATGAGAGGGAGAGGTAGAGGAAGATAAAGGAGGGAGGCGTGCATGTTTGTATCCCACCCAATCGAAAAATCAATAATAGATTCAACAATAACAGAGATACAAATCGAGTATTTACTACACCAACGACTATGTTTATAACCAAAAATAAATCAAAATTTTAAAAAACCCCAAAAGTCTTCAGATCTAGGGTTTTTTGTCATGTGTACGTGAGGATGAGAGGGAAAGGTAGAGGAAGATAAAAGAGGGAGGCGTGCGTGTGTGTGTGACTGTGTGTGTGTATAAGAGAGTCCGAGAGAGAGATTACCTGATGGAGGAAACCTTGGAGGTGGAGGGTATCTGCATTGGAGCTCAAGGGCGGCGAGAGGGTTTGAGAGAACCCAATATTAGTGATGGGGGACAATGAGAGACGGGGGTAGGGTTTGGATTTCAAGTGGGCATTCCTTCATTTGCCATGTCATAATCCTCTTCATTTGACATGGCAAAATGTGAAACCCTTAGATCGCGACAGAATAACAAATCACATCCGTTAAATCGTTTTACTATTCAAACACCCCTCTCTTTTATTATATAGATAGTAGATTTGAACAATTAAAAAATTATCAAAAGTCCCACCTAAAATCTTGCACATTAAGCCCCAATATTGCTAGGGTCGGCCCTGCACAAATGCAAAAAAAGTTTGAATCATTTTCTTAATAGTAGAGAGAGAAAGAGGGGGGAATAAGATATGCAGAGATGAGCATCATTAGGTGAATCACATATAAAAAAACAAACATAGATCATAAAATTAGTTGAATAGTCCTAAGGGAAAAGTTCTAATATTCTCCAAGAAAGACTATAAGAATAAACCCAATCTGTATCAACCACCATTAGTAGCATTCAGTCGTAAACAAACAAACATACGCACAAATTCATGCGAAGTGTCATCATGGACGGATCAATTAAGGGAGGCTATAGTGGGCAATTGCCCACCTTAGGTTTGAGCTTTTCTTAAAATGCGGGAAACTTTTGCAGAAAAACGAACAAAATATGAAATTTATATATTTTGCCTAACTTAATGTTTGAATAAATGTTAACATCAAAATTTGCCCGCATTGACTAAGATGTCTACCTCCCCCTGGTTGTCATAAGATTGTTAATTTAACATTCCCAAACCATTGATGGTTACTACAAAAATAAACTCTATAAAAAACTATAATAGTCGTTATCACTCTCTTTGCTTCAATAGTGTATGTCATCTTCACCACTCTACATACTTTGGAAAAGCGTGTAGCTTGTATATCATACATCGTAGTTTTAATGGGTGTAGTGGAAATTATGGAAATTGAGTTGGGTTGCAAAATTGAACAACAGTAACAGATTTCAAAGATTCAGCGGAACAAAGGTCCTCAAAAAAAGCATTTCCCTTTAAGGATTCAATAAAGAGAAGGGAAAGAAATTTAGTAGTGAAGACGAACCCAAAGACCTATTTCTAACTATAGTCAATCACCGAAATTGCCCCCAACATCTTATGTAAAAACAAAAGAGAAGAAAAACAGGACGAGTAAAAAATAACATGATAAAATCTTGTGTAATTAAATTTTGTTAATCAACAAATTGACTCATTTACATGAATCTTCAAAAGATACAAAGTTAATTACTCCGCATCTCAGTTCTGCACAAATGTTCATTTGAAAAGTGAAAATTGACTGATAAGACAGATAAACATATAAAATTTAGTGTGACAACTAATTAACTGATCAACAACAACTATCAATAGAATATAGAGTTAATTTCGCAGAGAAGAAAAAGAACAGAGTAGAAGAAAAGAAAATAGGAACAGAGTACAAGATGAATAGAGGAAAAAAGGCGCAAAAAAGACCTCCCCTATTAAAGCCGCCTCACCCAACCCTTCTAAGGCGCCACACGTGCAGTTTTCGCCTAGGCGCACCTTTAATAACACTGCGTCACACATGCCTAATAGACATGGTCAATTGGTAAAACAGATGTTTTCAAGTACATGTATAGAAAATGCGACATCTAATTTTTAATGCCTATTTTTTTGATTGGCCCAATTTTTTCAATCATATTACAAAACCACCAATAGCGAAAAAAAAGCGTAAATATATTTGCACATGTGCTGGCGCACACCAATTTTTTTTAAATTTAAAAAAAATAATTTTTGAGCTGATTTTTTTTGTGTGATATTCAAACATTTGAAGAGACCCATATAAAAAAAATCAGCTCAAAAAAACTTTTTTTGCTAGTTTTAAAAAATCAGTCAAACTTTCGCAGCTTTTAAAGTGCTTAAAAATAACAAAAGTTTGACTGATTTTTTAAAAATAGCAAAAAAAGTTTTTTTGAGCTGATTTTTTTTATATGGGTCCCTTGAAATGTTTAAATATCACACAAAAAAAAATCAGCTCAAAAATATGTCTCTTACTATTTTAGAAAAATGATGTGAAACTTAGTGTGAACAGGAGCCTTTCCGTATATATATATAAGTAAAAATGTTTATCTTCTTACATAAGTCAAGTTTAAAACATGTTTATTGTTATTTTATAATTTACAAAAAAAGGTCTTTACGGCATTTTTATTGTCCATTTACAATTTATACAAAATTAAAAGTGTTGTTTTAAGTTTTACAAGGGCTTATAGAGAGTTATTGGATTGACTTAAACAATTGTAATTAATTTAATTTGTCTGTTAGTTAATTGGTTTGTCTGCTTTCCCAGGAGTAAAGTACTATGTAATGAGAATTGATGCCATAGTCCCCTGTCAATTCCCTTTATTCAGCAGCTCTATTGTGTCATTTGCTTGTATGAGCTGTCATGTTTTAATTTTTCTTTTCTGACTATTGTTCAATCCCTTTATTTTTAACATATGTATTGGGGAGCTTCAAACGACATTGGATTATATCATCCTACATTATTTAGGTTCTATTTTTTTACCATTTAAGGCTAGAAATAATTAGACATTGGTACATTTTTCTTAACCTACCAACCTTAATTTTTAACATAAGCGCGGGTGTCCTACCAATCACACAAACACGATTGCTACCTTTTTTGTCATAAAAGGCCGGAAGTGTGTGTGTGTGTGTGTGTGTGTGTGTGTGTGTGTGTAGAGAGAGAGATGGTATATTACACATCAAATATAAAGACAAACTGATGGTATGAATTAAAGTGAATGAAGAACTGCACCATAGTTGTCAGAGGCAAAAGGCGCACCAAGACACCAAGGTCCCCGTGGAGCATCGGAGGAAAGCGAGGCACCCGCCTGATCGAAGCGAGGCGCACATTATGAAAAAAAATATATAAATAAAATATTTCCAATGAACTAACTAGTAAAAATATATTATTAACTATTTCAAGAAACTAATTACGCATATTTTGGGATGGAAAGAACTTCAATTACACACAAAACTGTTATTAAACTGAAATTTACACACTGAAAAATGAAATACAACACCAAAAATGGAATACAACACCAAATTACATTGAAAAAATGAATACAAAAATGTTATTAAACTCAATTCCACATACTGAAAAACTGAAATACAACGCCAAATTACAGTGAAAAAATGAATAAAAACTGTAACTGAACTGAAATTAAAACACTGGAAAATTGAAATACAACACCAAATTACAGTGATGAGATGAAAGTATATTGAAAACACCCAATTTCTTCTTTTTTTTTCATTACTTTTGGCTGTGTTTTGACTTTTGCATTTTACACAGAAAACAAATTAAACTGAATTTTCTTTTTCCTCATCTTATCTCAACTGATTAAAGTTTTTTTTCCACAGAACACAGAAAAGAACAGAGCAAATAGAGCTCACAAATACAAACAAAAAAAAAGAAAAATGAACAGGTCAGAGAAGAAAAATGAATAGGTTGGAGTTATTTGCTGTAAGAGAAGAGGAAAAAGGGAAAATGGAGAAGAAAGAGAACAAAATGAAGCATGAAATTAACAGGTCAGAGCAGAAATACACATAAAATATGAGGAAAAAAAATACTTGATGATCTACTTGCCGGAGGTCACAGCCACCCTTGTTAGAGGTCTCAGCCCAGAAAATATCAGATGGGTTTTGTTCTATTGAGAGCCGACAGGTTTCAAAACCTAGGGCAAAAAAATGTTGTTTTGACTTATTTCTTTTGTATTCTAGATGTTATCAGCCAATAAAGAGGACCCAGTTAAAAAAACGGGTAGAAAAAGTGGCACGTTTTTTATCTCCCACAGTGAACTTTAATCAAGTGCGCCTAGGCTCGCACCTAGCACTTTGCCCTAGTGCCTGACCCCCTTGGGCACGCGCCTAGCCAAACTGGCCATGCTTTTGCTCCTTAAAGCGCAAACCTTGAGCCTTAGTGAGCCTTGAACCTAGTCGTACCTTTGACAACAATTGACTGCACATAACAAAAAATTGAGGTGGAAAGGGGGTAATAAAAGAGGACAACAATTCATCTCAGCTGTTGGTTTTAAAATAATCTCCACAATTCTTGGCATAGGACGAAAGTTCACCCATATTATATAGATAACAAAGAACCATAGAAATCTGGAGACAAACTAAAACCTAATTGACGTGTTCCTAAAGAGCTAAATCTATTATGTAATATTAACATATGCTATAAAAGAAAAAACAAACTAGAAACATCTTCAGAATCTACGTCTTAATTAGAACATCATATACAAATCCATACCACCAGAGCCATATGACACATTAACTTGAGACCCATTACCTACTGGAGGCCTGAGGCGAGTGCCTAAGTCGCCTAGCGGTCAGGCTGGCACTAACCATGAGTAGGAGAAAGTAGTGGCATATAGGATAAATAATTCAGCATTAGATTGCCTTCTACTTTGATTGTCGTCAATAGAAAAGTTTTTCATACAAATTATGAAGTTTCTAAATATGGTGCTATGTCAATAATATATTGCATAATAGATTCAATTTTTATTTCAAAATGCCCAACCTCAAATTTCTCTTGTAGAGATAATATATAGATATACTTGAACAATGCATCACAAAGAACACCACGTATAGAATTAAGGTTTCCTGTAAGCACCAAGACAAGTCTTAAATGAAAACAACATAAACCACTGTTTTCAAATCCACATACCTTCTCATTTGTCCTTCAAGAGCCTATAAAAATAGTTTAGATCCCTTTGACAGAAAATCATCCCCGTGAGAATCGAAGAGCAATGTGTGAGCAATAACTAATAATAAGGAGAAAAAATTAAAAACAATATAGTAGTCTTTTGCTACACACACGAGTAGAGCAAGATCATCTCTATTTAGATATTGTGCCTTGAATCAAATATACATTAAGTTAACAAAGAAACCATAGCAAGCAGATAAATGATAACTTAAAATGAATATGTAATTGTATCCAAAGGCAAAAGTGCAATTTGTTCTACAGCCAAATATTTCCTTATTTGTTATTCACATATTCCTCCAACACTTGAGCCTCAATAATTAAAAGCCAAAGCCAGTCAGTTTGATTCTCATCTAACTAAGAGTTGCTATTGGTATTTTTGGGTCATGTTTTGGCACAACAGGCCACAACAAGAATTATTAAGACAGAACTGACATGACCCGACATTGTGTGTTTTTATTTTACCTCACACGAATCCATTTAAAACATAATTCATCATTTTGAAATCCATTTATATACAGCATGACACAAATAAAATGACACCGCACTACTAACACAAGTCTTAATTTTGACACAAACAAAACAGGATTTCGTGTCAGAAAACCTCATCGCAAACCTCAACTTTTTTAATATTCATGTTTTACATTTCCTTTCCACCGTCCTGCTTGAGTACAATTTAGTGATATAATTTGGTCCTAGACTAAACTTCCTGGTTCCCACTACCTCTGTCCATGAACAACATAACAACATACTGTTAAACAAAATATGAGTATAACTATTCAAAGAAGTTGATGAAAGAATCAAATATATGTGTACATAACAAAGTAAGTTACAAGTAAAGTTATACATTGATGATTTTGAATCTTTTTTCCTTCATGGAATCAAATTTGTGTCCATAACAAGGAAAATGCTACAGAAGATAAAAGCAAAGGGAAGAATTCAAATAAGTTACCTCTTTTTAATATTCTTTGGCTTCTTTTTCTCTTACTTGTGTTGCTTCTTGTAATCACCACTTTCTCGATACCCATAAAGGGGAATGAGGGTTCCCACACAAACTTCGACATAAAACAATTTCGGCAACCCATGAACCTTAGTATTCCTAATTGTTCTCCTCTTCAAATCATACCAAATTAATTTCTTATCATCAAAATTCAACAAAACTTCACTGCCGCTCTTGGAATAGCTCTTGGAATAACCTAACGGATATAAAGAAACATAAGGCTTAACCATCGGTGGCTAAATGGACAACAAATTCGTCCAAGACTTGTTCACTCCATAATCTTTCATCAATCATATATCAGTCTTATACCCCGGATCAGAATCCATCATACAAAGACAACCACCCAAATCCTCCAAAGTCATATCAACATCTTTTTTGTGCGGCAAATCAGGTTGTTGAACCAAATAATACTTCTCAGTCCCAATATCAAAATCAGCAATCACTTTAGGCAAACCAGTATGCAAAGCACCTTTAACATGCACGCCCCACACGCGTTTGTACGGGAGAAAATAAGGGAAATCCTCAATTTTTCGCCATAAATTCAATTCAAACCGTAAACCCAAGCTTCAGACTTGACCCGGTTAAGGAATTGAGTAAATTGAACTACCCTAATCACCTTACAATCGTCTTTAACCAGGTCATACCCTAAACCAAACTTTTCAAAGAAATAACTTACATTAGATTTTGGATACTCAATCGGTGCACTAGGAAAATTTTTGTAGTTTCTAGTAGATGGGTTGAACAAGGCAATGTTGTGAGCTCCTTGTAGAATAAGCAACCCATTACAGGAGCCCAATACTTCATACTAAAATCATCACGCCTTTTGTTAATGTCATCCATAACAACTTTTATTTACGCACCGATGAAGCTCAATTTTGATTATTAATTGTTAAATGTTATACAAATTATCCATTTAATATTTGTGCTCGGGTTATGCGAATCAACCTAATATAATCTAATATTATTATATAAAAACTAAGTCCTTTAACCTGAGCATGAAACATGTATGTCATACATGTTGTTGATGCAAAACACTGGAATAGATCTAATTCTTTAATCACAGATAAATAAGTAAATAAAAGAGACAATAAGATTTTTAAAGTGGTTCGGCTAAGAAAGAAAGCCTACGCCCATTGTGTTTCTTATTGCCTTAGGTTTGCTTCTTTGTCACATGAATCGCTTTTCAGCGTCCCCCATTGATGTAGGGATTACAGTGTATTTATGACACATTAGGGAGATAAAGAGACGAAATGTTAAAGGATGAAATGCATTTATAAACTACGCATTTACATCAGTACACAATGTTCATAATGTATATGGTTGTTGGCGCTTTACTGACCATGTTAATCGGTCATCCTGTTGTTGGTCAGGCTTCTCATATTATTGGTCGGCATTCCTGGCCTTGGTCGGGAACATATGCCTTGCTGACTAGGACTATTGCCATATTAGATGACATGTGTTTATTTCTGATTGGTCCACGTAAGAGGATAATTTTTTATATTGACAGATGCCCCCGATATTTCATTCTTGACGCTTACATGAAAGTATGGAACATTTAGTTATAGTAGTAGCTTGCGCTGCATTTCTGATGCTTGGTCGGTTGTCGACTTCCCACACTTGTAAAATTATTTACTTGGTTGATAACGTGTAATGTTTATGGCATTTTTGCAATTATCCGTCGTTGTAACGAACCGTCTCAGGGAAAATATGTCTTTTTTAGCTTTAGCCGCCAAATTTCCAATCGTCGTTTCCCTTTAATCATCACGTTCTCCGATTTTCGAGGCAATCTATAAAAGGCGGTAAAATCTCGGTCGTCTCTTATCTAAAACTTTATAGGTTTTTGCTGCAATCTATTGAGCTTTTCGTGCGATCGTTCTTTCTGTCCCACAGTTCTTACCGAATCCTTAAGCCTTTGTAATAATCCTTTATCTTTCTCCTTTTCTTCATATTGAATAATGGTTTATTCCGTTATTTCTCTAGACGAATTTAGGAACGAATGGAATAATCCATCGTGGGTAGATTTGGAACTTCCTATTGCTCCCGCTGATCTTTTCTCTTTACCTAGGGGTAAATAGATCCCTTATCTTTTTATTGCTGAATGTGGGTTTAGTTTTCCCCTAACCCTTTTTGTCTTGAGATTTGTTAATACTTTGATGTTGTACCTTCTATAATAGCCACCAAAACTTGGAGGGTGGTTGTTAATGGTGTTTGTAGGCTCAACCAACTCCATGGGACCCATATAGGCATCCCGGAGATTATGTTCTGTTATAAATAGGTCACCAGTGATACCTATTATTAAAAAACTAGGGTTGTAAATAGGGCTTTAGTGGTTAACCTTCCTAACTCCAACATAGATTATATTTGATCATGGAGTGATTGCCAAGAATTGGCAATATGCACCTCTGACAGGGGATGAAGTAAACCAGGGGACAAGGTGCCCTCAATATGGTCATGGGAGATGTTGTTTTTACTTTCATGTGACTTTTCTTGATAATTCTTTGGCTATAATACTAACTGTATTTGTTTTCCCTTGATTGCAATTGATCCGAAAAAAAGGTGTAAAAAAAAGCGAAGTTAAGCTTACTGAGCTTAAGTTTCTTTGGGGCATTCACCAGAAGGTTGGGGAAGAGAACACTAGATCGGCATCTTACTTGTTGGAGTACAAGAACTCTATTACCTCCTTCATGGCTCGTCTTACTCCTGTCGCTCCTTCCTTTGTCATGGATCTTGATCAAGACCCAATTTTCACCTCTTCTGCAACTGCATCTGGTAGTGGTGAGTTTGTTCTAGGCCCCTCCTCATCTTTGGACTCTAATTTTCCTCTTGCCCCTTCCGTGGTGAAGAGAAAGTTCTCGAACATAATGAAGGACATTGCTGTTGTTGGCTCCTCCAAATCTGCAGATGGTGGGGCCAGTAATAAAGATGACACTGGGAAAAAGCCCCTAACCAAGAAAAGTGACGAGTCCCAGCCCAAGCGCCTGAAGAGAGGTCTTCCTTCCAAGCTTTCTGAATGGAATCCTGCTGATGCCTACCAATAAGACTTGGTCGATTTATCTGGTATTTATATTATCTTTCCAGTGTCCATTGGCCCTGGCTTAGCTAGGCAATTAATAAAGTCTGGTACTTTGCATGCTTCTTCTGCAATGCTCCATTCAAAAAATTCTGAAAGGGTTTCTCAAAGCCTTGCTTTGGTAAGAGTTATTATTTTTTCATACTCATATTTTCGACAGTTCACTTGTACTCACTTGCCCTTATTTATTTTTGCAGTTCCTGGTAACCAGAGGTTGGAGAATGATGATGCACTTCCTTCTTCTTCAACTGAGGTTAAGGATGTATTTTAGTGCCTAAAGAAGTCCTTGCTTGACTCCCAATAAGCATTGGAAACTGAGCAGAAGAAATGGGAGAATAAAATAAATGCTGTTAAGGGTGAAGATGTTGTAGCTCAGGGGCAAGTTGCTTAGCTGGAGAAGACTTTGGCTATTGAGAAGGCCAAGAGGATGAAGGCCAAAGAATCCTCATTCAACAAGGGCTGGGAGAAGTCCATAAATGTTGCCATTGTCCAGATTGAATTTGCCAAGAAAAAATGCTACAAGGATGGATGGTCGGAAGCACTCACAGAGGTCGACACTCCCCAAGAGTTTGAGTTGTTCCTCAGGCATGACCCTGGTTCCCCCCCCCCCCCCCCCCAACACACACACACAATTTGGACGAGGAAATTAAAGATGATTTAGGATCAGGAGATTCCACCTTAGTTTTGAAGTTTGTCGACCAACTATAGACGGCTGTTGAGTCTTCTCTCCCATCTTCTTATGAGCAAATCACTCTACCCATTTCTGCCTCCAATCAAGTCGGAGCAACTTCTGATAGAGAGAAGGTGTAGATTTGCTCGAAAATTAAGTTTTACTTTTTTGTTTTCATTTTTTTTTCTATTTCATTCCAATGTATTTGTAATCTGACTTTTACCATTGAAAATGACTATTTCCTTTCTCTGCGCTTGTCGTCTTTTGATTATTGCTTCGAACTCTTTATTCTATTGTTGATTGAAGATTTCTTTACTTTTATATTTCATGGCCAAAATGCATCAATTTTCCTCTACTGACTTCGAGCTACTCAGAATATGCAATGATCTTTTCAAGGCTAGTCACGTGGCTTTATTCGAGGAAGATCTGTCAAAGTTGCTCGGGGTTGACGTCTTAGATCACGCCAATGAAGCCTATTTATACTTGAAGTGTCTTCTTGATCAAGCAGTATCTAATAATGTGGCTTACTTTGAAATGATAGAAGAACTTCAAGAAGATCACAAAGAAGATAAAGCCCTCCTGCTTGTCGATTATGAACAGAAATATAAAGCTCTGAGTGAAGCTTGGGGCTTTGAGGAAAAGTTAGAGAAAGATGCGTCATTTTTCAGGAGGCAAGAATTTTGTTCAAGTGTGAAGTAGATGAAGCTAGGGCTATTACCAAACTGGTGGAAGAGGAAAATAACAAACTGAGTTATGGATTAAACTCATTGAAAGCTTGGAGAATGAAAATTTCAGGTTAAGGGAAGAACTGAAAGCCTTGAAGAAAACCAAACCTGCCTCTTCCTCCCGATTAAATGTTGAATTTGGTCGAGCTACTACAAATGAGGCTAAAACTCAACTGACACTCGCTAACCAGGCTGCACAACTGAAGGCCATAAATTTAGCCAATGTTGTGATGTCTTAAAAGATCCAAACCTAAACTGAGCAAATTTTCACCCAGTCTTCCCAATTGTAGGCTAAGGATGGAGTACTGAAGAAGCTGGAGCATCAGGTTGAGAGATTGACTTTCCAATTTCACAAGCATCCTAGGGAAGTCTGGATAAAGGGATATAATGAGGCCCTTAGTCAGTTTGATGAACGATTTAGCCAAGCTCAACGTGAAGGTTAGAAATGGGGTTGGACCAATTGCTTAACAGTTATGAAGGTTGTGAAGAGATAAACAACTAGAGTTATTAGGAAAGAGACACCTAGGAACATTGTGAGAGAGCCACCTACGAATTTTAGAAGAGCGCCACCTAGAAACTTTAGGAGAGGACCGCCTTTAGGTAACATTCACCGTCCGATTTACACATGCACACACCGCGGTAGGCAAGGTCATCTTAGGCGTTTCTATATAAACTTCAAAATACTCATATGAAGTTTAATAAGAAAATAAATTCGATTCCCAAAACCCCCTCGTGTCATTATAAATCTGTTGGGGTTAAGAAATCATATTTAGAGGCCTCTGGATTGATTGTTCATGACTCTTGTTTGCTTGCACGTGATTCACCCCATGTTAGGTATTTTGGTTGATCGTGTTGGTTGTTTGTCATATGCTAGTTGTACTTAATGATATATTCTTGCTAGTGTTATGACATGTATGATTTTTGTATTTATAATTTTCCATTTTGATATATTTTTGAAAAACAAAAAAGATTTTTGTTTTTGATAAAATTTTGAAAAATACAAAAAGATTTTCATTCTTTTTGAGAAAAATACAAAAAGATTTTATTTTGATAAAATTTTTGAAAAATTCAAAAAGAGTTTTGTATTTTATTTTGCACCATTTTTGGATGGACATTTAGGATGATCTAGTCACAATTTCATTCCATATCCATGTGATGATTTGATAGTGTTTTGATATGCATCACCATTTTATTTTGTGCTTTACAATGTTTGGAGCCATTGAGATGTGATTAGTTGTTAATAACTACATATTTGACTCATGAGTTCCTGTAATGCACACTTGCATGAATTTGTTTTATTATTATACCTGTTTCTCTCAAATTGGTCGGAGTGTTGTCATCTCAATTCTGTCTTTAAAATGAACCATATGCGATAAAACTTGACAATGGAAGTAGTGCATGTAAAAATCGTTTACCGTGAGGAATCCAATTGTAATAAAATATGATGAGTGAATCACGGGAAAGGGCTGCGAGAGTATAAAATTAACTCGTCATTTAAGCCACCGTTTAAAAGAGCCCAAAAATTGAGTCGATGTTATTTAAATTCAACACTTTGTCCATTATTTATGTGTATGTCATAAGCCGTTACATCGTTGAAGAAATTCAAGATCACATCATCATCAACGGATTCGAATATCAAAAGATTCAAGAAAGCATTTTTTCTGGTCAGCCGGACCGGTCCGCCAGTTTTAAGAAGGAATCGGTCCGCCCCGGATCGATCCGCCTCAAGCCGGATCGATCCGCTTGTGCTTCAAACCAGTAGACAAGGGATCGAATGCGAACCGAAGAGACCTCTTCAAAAAAAGAAACCGGTCCGACCTTGGACCGATCTGCCTCAGATCCGGACCGGTCCGCTTGAGAAAAAATCGTGCAGATCGTGCTGAGATTTTTTAGGGCCAGTTTTTCTTTTATAAACCAACTTCGGGGATTTGTTTTCTAAGACTTACATAGACGATTTTCAGAGTCCTAAAACTCTAAGTCTTCACCTTTTGAGTCCCAAGACTCTTGTTTGATTCACTCCACATAGCCAAACCCTTGTGAATCTGTTTGCAACCCAAGAACACAATCGTGTGTCTGTTCATACCCCTGTGGAGAAGACCGTCCTTCTTTTTCATTGTTGCCCTCCTGGAAAGGGAAACTTACAGCCATCGATTACAGATCCGACGCCTGCGGGTAACTCTATGTCACTGTATTTTCATTGTAATCCGAGAAATTGTATGTTACAATAGTATAATGAAAATAAATGGTTTTGCCCCTTTGGGGGATTTTTCCTCATATATGTGTGTTTGAATATTCTTGCATGCGTTATCATCTTACTCAATCACATATAGATGCATGTTTAGGATTTAATTGATAAAAACTGTGTTTAATTAAATAATATCTCTATTTGAACGCACGCGCACTCTTTCAAATTGGTATCAGAGCCAGTTACACAACTTTACCGTGTAATTTTCGCAAAATTTTTCTAAGATATCAATTTTCTGAAAAATTGATTTTTGAAAATGAGTGTGTTTATAATGGAGAAATTATATAATAAAATGTCAGTTTTTTACGGGACAAACTATGCATATTGGAAAGCCCGCATGAGATCTGCATTAAAAGCCATTGATGAACGTGTCTGGATTTTAGTAGAAAGAGGGTGGACACCTCCCTCCGTCATTGTTGAAAATGTGACCAATTTAAAACCGGTCACCTCTTGGACTGAAGAAGAATTTAAATGGTCGTCATTCAATTCTAAAGGGTTAAGTGCCATTTTCGGATCCGTCACTCCTGACGAGTTCCGACGTATAATGACATGCACCACGTCAAGAGAGGCATGGTATGTTTTGCAACTTACCCATGAAGGTACGAATGCTGTGAAAGAGTCTAAACTGCAAAATTTAACAACTCAATTTGAGACCATCACCATGCATGAAACTGAATGTTTTAATGATTTTTATGCTACGCTTTCTGACATTATTAATACTAGCTTTAATCTTGGTGAACATATTCCTAATGCTAGAGTTATTAAAAAGATTCTTCGTTCACTGGCTAAACATTTTATCCCTAAAGTCACTGTGCTAAATTCTATGGGTAATTTAAATACGCTAAAATTGGAGGAACTTGTAGGACACTTGCAAACATATGAAATTGATATGTTTCCTAAAAGTGCTAAGCCTAAAGATAAGGGAATTGCTCTTAATGCCCAAGAAAGAAAGAGTGAGGGGTCAGCAAGAAAGAGGGGAGAATCATCTAGAAAAAGAGAGATAGATACGTCAGATTCGGAGTGTGATTTTGACTTAGATGATTTGGCCCTCTTTGCTAGAAATTTCAAAAGAATTCTCAAATTCAAGAAAAATGGTAATTTTAAAGATAAAAAGAAGTTTGAGAAAAATAAGTTTGAAAAGAAAAATGAAAAAGTTTTTAAAGATCCTCCCAAGAAAGAAAGTGAGAGATGCTTCGAGTGCGATGGTAGGGGTCATAGAGCTTTTGAGTGTGCTACTAGGTTGAACAGAGAAAAGGGCAAAGCTGTCCTTAATGCTACCCTTAGTGAAGACAGTGAGGTCGAGTCAGTGGATTCTGGAGACGAGTCACCGCATGATTGTAACTTCACCGCATTCATAGCTAGTCATGTGAGCACTTCTAGTATTACTCACGACGATGAGGATGATGCATCACAGGGACACCTCGATAGTGAGATCAATGTGAGTGAGGGGGAGGATGACACAAGTGAGAGCGAGAGTGATCTTCAACGCGCCTACGCTGAATTATATTCTGAGTCATTTAAAACCAAAAAGTGTAACAAAACGTTAGTTCTTAGAATCACCACTTCAGAGGAAGACTTAAGAAAAGCTAGAGAGAGAGAGTCCTCCACCTGCACTACCTTAAGAGAAAGAGAGTCTACTTGTGTTGAGAAAGAGAGCCTGTTTAGAAAGAGAGAGTTGTTTTGAGAAAGAGAGAGGGGACTTGACTAAACAAGTGGCTAGTCTTACGAGTGAGCTCCATTCCTCCATGGAGACTCGGAAGAAACTTGAAGCCCTTGTAGCCCAGCTTACTCATAATCTTGAGAGAGCACGGTAAGTCAAGGTTCAAATCGAGGACAGATCTGGAAAGATGGGAAATGACTCAGATGGAGGAATTCCGACAGATGTCTTTTTCGTTAGTGAATGCTTCTCACATTCCGGCTAAAATCAACAACAACAAAGGTAAACAAAAGGTTACCACTTCTTGGCTACCTAAGAAAAATAAAAAGGCCTTTATTGTTCATGTCGCTCTTAAAGCACATAATACCTCACAATGGTATTTTGATAGTGGGTGCTCCAGACATATGACAGGTGATGCCTCATTTTTTACGTCTCATGAGGACTATCAGGATGGCAGAGTCACCTTTGGAGATGGGAGCAAGTCTAGCATTTTAGGACGTGGTATAGAGTTACCAGGTTTTCCTAAGCTAGAAAATGTTCTGTACGTCAAAGGTTTGAAAGCAAACTTTCTCAGCATTAGCCAGTTGTGCGACGTTGACTTTGCCGTAAAGTTTGACCGGGACGCTTATAAGGTCTATAATCAAGCCGATAAACTTTTAGTGCGAGGGGTGAGGACAAAGGATAATTGCTATGGGACTGAGCCCACATCCTCACTTGTCTGCAATAGCACCACGATCACTCCTATGGATCTGTGGCACCAACGTCTAGGTCACGTGAACGTTAGAAATTTGACTCGTTTAGCCAAGAAGGACCTAGTACGTGGCTTACCATCTCTTGGAAAGTCAACTTTCACGGTTTGTGGACCCTGTCAGTTGGGAAAGCAAATTCGGAGCCCTCATAGGAAGTTGCATTCCATTACCACCTCCCGAGTACTTGAGCTGATTCACATGGATCTTATGGGTCCTACTCGTACTGAGAGTTTGGGTGGTAAGAGGTATATTCTCGTGATAGTAGACGATTTCTCCAGATATTCTATTGTAGGTTTTCTGAGGGAGAAATCCGATGTTGTTGAGTTTTTAACGAACAAGTTCCATGTCCTGCATAATCAACACGGAGTCACTATTAACAGGATACGTAGTGACAACGACACAAAATTTAAGGAAGCAAAAGTAGATCTCTACTGTGACAGCCTTGGGATCAAACATGAGTTTTCAGCTGTGAAGACTCCTCAACAAAATGGGATTATTGAGAGAAAGAATAGGACGATCCAGGAAATGGCTAGATCTATGCTTCTAGGTCGTAATGTTTCTAGGAGATTTTGGGCAGAGGCAGTGTCTACTGCATGCCACACGGTGAATAGGGTTTACCTGCGTCCACACACAGTTCAGACGCCTTATGAGTTGTGGACTGGCAAGAAACCCAACCTTGTATATTTTCGTGTTTTGGGGAGTAAATGCTACATCCTACGGGATAAAGAGCAATTAGAAAAGTTTGACTCTCGAAGCGATGAGGGAATACTGTTGGGATATTCATCGAATAGTAGAGCGTACCGGGTTTTTAACCTGAAGAGCTCTAAGGTTATGGAGTCAATAAACGTCACCATGCAAGATGACGAACCTTCGGCATTTATTGATTCTAAACTTTAGTGTGAGGATGAGGATTTCTCTGATAGTGATTTACTTGTACCTCACCCACACTCTGTGGACCCTACTCCTGTGTTAGGGGACACACCTGCTTGGGTTCGCAAGAGTCATGACCCTTTCGCCATTGTTGGTGATCCCACTCTAGGGGTCAAGACTCGTGCTCAGCTAGAGAACGTTGTCAGCCATTTTTGCTACACGTCCAAAGTCGAGCCCAAGAATCATAAAGAAGAACTCAAGGATGAACATTGGATATCAGCTATATAGGAAGAGTTGCTTCAGTTTAAAAAGAATAGTGTCTGGGAACTTGTCCCCCGACCTAGTGAGACTAATGTGATAGGTACCAGATGGATTTTCAAGAATAAAATGGATGAAAATGGTAACATAATCAGAAACAAGGCTAGGTTGGTCGCTCAAGGCTACACACAGATAGAAGGTATGGACTTTGGGGAGATATTTTCTCCTGTTGCGAGGCTTGAGTCCGTCCGCTTACTACTCTCCATCGCATGTCATCTGCGCTTTAAGTTATATCAGATGGATGTCAAGAGTGCCTTCCTGAATGGCATTCTACAAGAGGAGGTTTATGTGGAACAACCGAAAGGGTTTGAAGACCTTCAGCACCCGGAACACGTCTACTATCTGAGGAAAGCATTGTATAGTTTGAAGCAAGCAACCCGTGCTTGGTACGAGAGGCTTACTTCCTATCTCTTAGCCCGCGTCTTCAAGAGAGGGGGAGTTTGAAGCACCTTATACTCTTGACTCACTTGAGTCTATATTGTATAAGTGTTCATCTAGTTTGTAAATTATGACAAAATTGTGTCTATCCTAGAAACCAAATAACCGCAGAGTTTGGTTTGCTATTTCATCATTCTTTCTTGATTGATCTAGACAATATTACCAACACTCACACACAGTAGAATTGATCTCATACATTTCATATTGCATATAATTGTGTGTACATATGTTGAGTGTTTTTAAATCCCTAAAATTGATTTTTAATATTTTTTGGGGATTTTATAAACCTTTAAAATAAGTTTTTATTAATTAAAATTTGTTTTTAAAAGTTTTTGGGGTCAATCTGCAATTAAGTATTGATGGTTATATTGGTTGAAAGTTACCTTGGGTAGAATCCGAAAGCGGCAGAGACTTCAGGGTGTGTTTGTATTAATTTTAAGACGCGCGTTTGATCTCTTATAATTGCCCAACATCTGTTGTCTTCTGATTGGTGGAGTGTGTCTTTCTTTATAGAGAGTAATCCAGTGATTGTTTATAACCCTTGGATCATTTTTATCAACGATCTGCATGCGCTCTTGCATCATCCCTGTGAACCTCATATGAACCAATCAGGAGAGTTTTAATCACCGCATATCGTGAACCCTTGGATCAAAGTCAATCGACCTTGACTCAATCTGAACCATTGATCTTGAACCTTATTCTCGAATCTTCTCAGCCTCCTATAAAAGGACCCCTTCCCTCAGCCATCTGAGACTTTTGCCATTTCGTCCTTTGGAGAGAAAAGAGAGAGTAGAGAGAGAAGAGAGAAAAGAGAGAAAAGAGAGAGAAAAGAGAGAGAAAGAGAGAAACCAGAAAGAGAGAGAAAGAGTTAGAAACTCTAACCCTAACCCTAAATCGTCAAAACCTTTTCAAACCTAAACCTCTTTCCAAGTCCTGTATATACCAAACACAACCTTGAGTGTTTGAGTGGTTGAAAGTTGGTTTGTTTAGTTGGTTTGATGTTGTAACCTCTTCGTTCTTAGATCTTGTGTCCAACTTAAACATTTTTCTTAGATCTAAGTTTCTGATTTATAGAAATTTCAGATCTGAGTACTTCATGTTAGATTTCACTTAGATTTACATATTTTGTTTCTCATCTTGAGAAATATATTGTTGATTCTTTTTTGTAAATGTTTTTAACTTTGAAATCAACAATAATATTTTCTGTTTCTAGTTCTCTTGAAACAAGACCTTTGACCTAGTTTGGAATTGTACTTGGTGATTTTCAATATAAAAAATCTTTTCAAAACATGAGATTGATTAAGATCTTGATACGTCTTCTGACCAAGATAGCCGTGGATTCTAGGATTATTGTAAAGGTCAAATAAGGTTAAGTTTTGTGAGAAGAGAGAAAAAGAAACATCACAGCCTATAGTCCTTATATGTAATTTGTTAGGACTGGTTGTTTAAAATAAGTGTGTGTGTGTGTGCATGCATGTGTTAGAAAGAACCTCCACAAACACAATCACCCTACCATACTAAAAGTGTTGGTAATAAGATCTTGAGAATAAGAGTCGACGTAAAGAACTTGAACAAATTGGAAGTTAGCAAACTGGGAGAACAACATCAACAATCAGAACTGCAGAGAAGTTATAATGACACCAGAGGGTACATTCCTAAACTTATATAGGTCTGAGTTATATGCATGTTTGGTATATAGTTTGTAACTGTTAAAATTTGTTTATAGTGGAATTTTTGGTTTACTCCGTAGAGGGAGTCGTGGATGTTTCCTCAGTTGGGTGAGGTTTTACCATGTAAAAAATCCTTGTTCTTAATCTTTCTACATCTACTCATCTCATTCTTGGTTGCGCTGCGTTTAAAGTTTTTAAACTATTTTAATAAACCTGTGATCAAATCTTGAATAGATCTCATACATACTTTTGTTAAACACATCTTGTGTTCAATTAGTTTTGATTTTAAAGAAAAGAGTTTCTTCAAAAAACTGTTCGGAGTTACTTAAATAGTTTAATTTTATATTAAACGGCTTTAGTAACAGATTTTCAATTGGTATCAGAGCTTTGTAAACCCCTTTTAAAGAGATCCTGTGTTTCTTAAATTGTTTTCTGAAAATCAAACATGGACGAGAAAAATGAAAGATTCGGTAACTTGACCAGACCTCGTGTCTTTGATGGAACCAATTTTGCTTAGTGGAAAGTAAGGATGATTGCTTTCATTCAAGGAACTTTGGGAGATGATGTCTGGGACATTGTTGAAAATGGATACATTTTTCCTACTAAACCAGCCACTGAAGGAAGTAATGAGAGGGTTAAGAAAGTATTAAGTGAGTTAACATAAGAAGAGAAACAAGTTTCTCACAACAATAACAAAGGAAAGAATGCCATATTTATGTCCATAAATGAACATGAGTTCAAAAGAATCTCATTCCTGTACCACTTCTAAGGAAGCTTGGGATACTTTGGTTACTGCTCATGAAGGTGACACTAGAGTTAAGGCTGCTAAAACTCAAATGCTCATTCAACAGTATAACTCCTTAATTATGTCTGAATCTGAGTCATTTGATGACTTCTATATGAACTTGACTGATATTGTGACAAAACTGCATGCTAATGGGATAACATACAACAGACATGAAATTGTATCTAAAATTATGAGATCATTACCACAGAAATTTGACAACAAAAGATATGCTATTGAGGAAATGTGTGACATAAATCTCACTCCTGAATTACTCAGTAGTAAATTAAGAACTGTGGAAATGGAACTAGAATTTAAGAAACAATTGACCCAGTCCCATAGGAAACAGACTAGTTCCAATCTCAGCTTTTCTTCTAAGTTGATTAAACCTGAGTTTAACATTCCCAATGATGACTCTGATGAGGAATGCGATATAGAGAGTTTGGACAATCAGATTGCCTTAATGTCTAAACAATTTAAGAAAATTATTAAGTTTAGAAAAAACATGGCAAATAAACAAGGCAAGTCCAATTATCCAACTCACACTAATCATAAACCTCATGAGAAAAGTCAAGACAAACATCACAAGGACTCTCACACTAGACTTAACAGAGACCTTAAGAAGACTGAATGCTTTAGATGTGGTAAACTAGGACACATTGCACAAGATTGTAGAGTTAACTTGAACACTCAAAATAAACACGCTAGAGCCAACATTTGTAAGATATGGGATGATTCAAGCGACTCTGAAAATGAGGAACCTGAGTCATCTGATGTTTTTGACCCTTGCATGTCTTTCTTTGCCAAAATTATCTATAATGATGATATGCATGTGTTTGTTAGTGAGGATGAATCTAGTAATTCTAATTCTATTGTTTCGAATCATGCTGTTACTGGTTTAGATGCTTTAATTACTGAGAACATTGCTATTTCTACCTCGGGGTGTGTGAGTCAAAGGGAAAGTGATAATAACGATGTCAATGGGTGTGTGAGTCCAAGAAATGAAGCCTTAGGGGTCACTTCACACACTTCACTTAGTGACTCTGACAATGAAGATCTCCCAGATATTCACACACTTTATGCTAAAACTCTTAAGAAAAGCACTAGACTAGAAAAGATTGTGAAAGATCTCACCAAGAAGTTAGAAGATCTAAGCCTGATGGTCAAACTTAATGCTGAAGAGTATACTACCCAATGTCTAACTCATGAAAGTGAAATCAAAATGTTTGATCAAAAGCTGAGAAATTTGACTGAAACAAATGAAACTTTGGAGAAAAAATACAAAGGGACATTGTTAGAATTGGAATAAACTAAAGAAAAGACAACAACTGTTTTCAAAAAAATTACAAAATTTAAAAATAAATCAAATTGTTTTTATGGATTTGTTGTTGAATCAAAAACCAATTCTGATGATCGAACTGGAATAGGGTTTTGCCCCAATTTGAAGACACAAACAAAATCTTTTGAACCTATCAAGTTTGTGTCAGGAGGTAAAGACCTATTGAAACCTGCTCAGACTTTTATTCTCTAAAAACTGAGTTTGACTCAAAACATCAAAATTTTAACATTGGGGAATCAAGTTGCTCTAAACATGAAAGTTCACCTAAGGCTAAATACGTCTGCCCCTCAATTAGGAAGAGTGAACCTACATTCAAGACTGTACTATCTAGGAATAGAGTCCAATCTCAAAATACCTTAAAACCTATGTTTAGAGACTTTCCTAAAGAGACCCCAACCTTGAGCAATATTTATTGCTCCTACTGCAATATATACGATCATTCTTTTGATGGTTTCTATGCTAGAAGACTAGTTAAACCTATCTGTAATCCTCCTATCTATCAGAATTTTATCTATTCTAGGAGAAGCCATAACAATTATGTTTTACCTAGACAACCAGACAAAAACTCTAACTATAGGAAGAGAAAGACCAAACATAAAAGAACATTCCCTAGAAGGATTCCTAAACACTTTGCTAAACCAAATGCTCATGTCTTTCATAAAACTCAAAATCATGCGCAAAACATTTTTCAACAAAAATCGAATGCTCGTAAATTTTATCAATTGAGAGCTAATAAGCGCAAAATGAAAACTAGAGCAATTTGGGTTAGAAAAGATGATCTATTACCCCAGATGAAGTGTAACATTATTATTACTGCTTTAAAAGCTGAACATACATCGTCTGGTTGGTATTTAGACTCTGGATGTTCTAAGCACATGACTGGGGATGATACAAAACTCTTGAACAAAACCATCTTTGCTGGAGGAAAAGTTATTTTTGGTGATGGAGTATCATCTCAGATCATAGACAAAGGAACTCTCTAAGAAGATGGACTTCCTATTCTTGAAAATGTTCTTCTAGTTTAAGGTCTTAAGGCCAATCTACTTAGTATCTCGCAATTTTGTGACTCTGATCATACTGTTACCTTTTCAAAGAACAATTGCAAAAATTTTAAATGAAAAAGGTGAATGCATAATTACAAGATTCAGGACCCCTGACAATTGTTATACTGTCATGAATAATTCTGAAATCTATAATGTTGCCAGAATGGATGACAATGAGATATGGCATAACAGGATGGGTCACATAAATTACGATAATCTTAGTAGATTAACTTCTCAAGAAATAGTTAGAGGTGTTCCAAAAATCAAATCCATTTCTAACATTGTCTGTGGTTCCTGTCAGGAAGGAAAAATTGTTAAAGCACCTCATAAGAAAGTTAAAGATGTCCTTACCTCTAATCCTTTGGAGCGCATCCATATGGACCTAATGGGTCCCTCCCAAACTGTTAGTCTCTGTGGACACAGTTATATTCTAGTTATGGTTGATGACTACACTAGATTTACATGGGTAGCCTTCTTAAAACATAAGTCTGACACTTTTCAAACTTTCTTAAAAATACTTCTTCGGATTGAAAATGAGAAGGACACTCAAGTAAATAGGATTCGTAGTGATAGAGGTGGAGAATTCAAAGACACCGGTATAATAGAGTACTGTGACTATAATGGTTACAAACACGAGTTTAGTGCTCCTAATACTCCTCAACAAAATGGAATCGTCGAGAGAAAGAATCGTACCCTTCAGGATATGGCACGTGTTATGTTACATGCCAAGAATTTGCCTAAATATTTTTGGGTAGAATCTATTCGGACTGCGTGTCACATTATCAATAGGGTCTATCTTAGAAAGAATTCCAAACAAACCCCTTACGAACTTTGGTATAAGAAAAAACCCAATCTTAAGTACCTTATAACCTTTGGTAGTACTTGTTATGTATGCAAAGATAGGGAACACTTGTCCAAATTTGAAAGCCGGGGAGATAAAGCTATTTTTCTAGGTTACTCACCTAATAGTAGAGCATACCGTGTTTATAATCTTCGCACAAAAAACTTGATGGAATCCATAAATGTAATTGTAAGTGACACTACTATAGAGAGTAAGACTGGTGAATCAACTATTGAGGAAGAGCCTACAAATGTTTTAGAAAATGACTCTCTTGAAATAGATGAATCATTACCCATAGAGATACCTGAAGTACCTAACTGGGTTTCTAAAGATCATCCTATGAATAACGTTGTTGGTAATCCTAGTGAGCCTGTGTGTACAAGATCTCAATTAAGAAATTATGCACATTATGCATGTTTTGTTTCCCTAGTGGAACCAAAGAATGTAAATGAGGCATTGAATGACTCTCACTGATTTCTACTATGCAGGAAGAACTTCTTAAATTTGTCATTCATGATGTTTGGTATCTTGTACCTAGGCCTAATCACAAAAAGGTTATTGGCACACGTTGGATTTTTAAAAATAAGTCTGATGAAAGTGGGATAATTATTAGAAACAAAGCAAGATTAGTTGCTCAAGGATATTCTCAAATTGAAGGAATAGATTTTAGTGAAACATTTGCTCTGGTTACTCGTTTAGAATCTGTTCGCCTTCTCTTCGCCTTCTCTTCGCCATAGCTTGCCACTTGCATTTTACACTCTACCAAATGGATGTCAAATCTGCATTCCTTAATGGAATACTGACTGAAGAGACCTGCGTAGAACAACCAAAAGGGTTCATTGACCTTCAATATCCAAGTCATGTATTTCGTCATAAAAAGGCTTTGTATGGCCTTAAACTAGCATCTAAAGCGTACTTATATTGCGAGACAAATAATCCTTCCGAATTTTGTTTGACTTGAAGACCTAAGAAAAATAACAACTCCCCCATAAGGGACATTTGAAACTCTTTATGCATAATCTCAGAGAAGGATTTTACTTCTGAGGGAGAAGTTGATCCAAAGATAATATCGTCAACATAAACTTAAGCAATAATGATGTGTTTGCCAAAATGTTTGACAAATAAGGTTTGATCATTTCCACCTCTTTTAAAACCTTTATCTAAGAGGAAGCTGGAAAGACGTGTGACACCCCGCCTAATTAAATACCGGGCGATCACTCCTTTATTAAATTAAATCAAGGTAAACAGTTGGTTCATTCTCAGTATCACTGTCGATAGAAATACATTTTCCAATTTAACACCCTAAATAATTAAGTTAAGTGCCAAAACTATTTTAATATATACTTTCCAAATTTTAATTAAAGAAAAAGATTTATTTATTTAAAAAAAAAACAACATTTATACAATTTAGAATCACATCACAGTAAACCAAATAATATAATACATTCGTCAATCGAATGTCAACATAAAAAAAACTAAAGTCACCAATACAAACTGAATAAAACCCATAGTAACAATACTGAAAACAACTGAAATACAAATGTCCCAATAACAACGGGATAATGGAGAGAGCTACACATGCTCAACTGGTGAAAGTGCTAAGAGTAGATCCGAATGAACGAAGTCGTCTAATCCAGAGACCAGCAACTCTCACCTAAGCTGCAGCGCGTTCCTTCCAAGAGATCCTAATCAAGACGCCCCTGTGGCTGGGCACCTGTAATACATACATATATATACAAGAGAGAGAGAGAGAGAGAGAGAGAGAGAGAGAAAACAGGTCAGAGCCTGAAAGTGTGTTTGATTTTAAAATACGTTTAGCAAGTATTTAAATTGATACAGGCCAATGCAACAACATATTAGTGCGTCACTCTCTTGAGAAATACTCACCTCTCTTCTAATGTGCACACCTATCGTATTAACCTTCCCAACGGTTTATCTTATCATTTTATTATACTAACCTTCCAAATAATTTAGCGTATCTACTTACTCGTAATATTTCAAAACCGAACAATATTTTTGTTTACAAAGAATACTTCCAATTAGAAGCACAACTCTCATTTTAGCTTTTATTAATTTATAAAGTTCCTCAGTGACATATTATACTTTCACGAAACAAGTATTCACTATCTGAGTCATCAACCATGTCCTACTTATCAAATCACAGTAGGCAGTTTCAAATTTCAAAATCTCATATATATATTAACTACTCGTATAATATATATAAAATAACAGCACCCCGCATAAAACTATGGTGCGTGCATACTCTACTATCCAGAACCCCATATCACTCATATTAAGGGGAATACAATCGGAATCACTCTCGAATTGTATTAACATGAATACACAAACAATATTGAGGCGAAGCATAGATTCCAAGTCTCTAAGAGGATGGCACATGCCTGCGTCTCTTAGGACCGTCTGAACTATCACATCGATAGCCTGTACCAAGGATATCTATCTCCTAGGGTACAAGTCAATATCCCCCATAAAGGTCCCATCGAGATAAGACTTGCCCCAGCGCGGTAACCTCAGGGATAGCAAGTAGCGTGGGCATGAATTTTCACAAGTATATAATATATGTACACACAATCATATAAATATACCACTTTATCATATTAATATAGGTTCTTCTCGTCACCTATAATTATACCATTTATCCTTAATTACACATTTATAGAATTACGTATAAGGTTTCGTTCCTAACCTTAACTCGAAGGGTTTTCTCACTCATTACCTGACACTCGTGGACTATCTCCTCACAAATCTGAAATTCAGTAAGTATCTCTATTAGGTTCCAACGTAACTCTCTTACGCACCTCACCCTTTAAATTTATAAATTAACCAACCCTAAAGTAAATGTCCCATAAATACCATTCTCGTTGAAGATTAAAGGTCCCAACATTTATTCCTATGCCCTACTGGTCCTCAATGTCTCCCAAATTACTTTATTAAGAATGCCCTAGAATTATAGCACGACAATTTGAATTTAACTCATTTAAAGAGGGAAATAGGAGTTTGCCAGGAGGGGTCGATCGATCGAAGCTTGGGGCTCGATCGATCGAACCTTCGATCGATCGAAGCTCTAGGCTCGATCGATCGATCAAGCAGGTCTGGGCAAAATTCTGCAGAATGCAGTTACGGGTTTCACTAAACTTCTTCATCCAAAACTATGTTTTTCCATTCCAATCGTCCCAAAAATCCTACTATCATCATTATAACATTATACCAGGTGCTTATAACGTAAAGCATGTATATAACTATCATTAAACATGGATAATTAACTCAAAATCCCATCTAATCATCAAGAACCCTAGAGTTTTCCTTAATCAAGGTTCTAATCTGTTTTTACCTGAAATTCCTTCTAATATAACATCAAAATTTCGTGGGTTATATTCCTCTACATGGCAAGGGTTCCAGAATTTCCATATAATCAAAACTACATGCATTATCCTAACACAATTTGAGTTTTCTTCCATAGTTTCCATCTCTAAACAATCCTAGACTAATATGGAGATTGCATTAACGAAAATACGCAAGTCAAATACTTGCCTGAGATTTTGGTATGCAGATTCACGGCTGATTTTGGTATGGCTGCGTCCCTTGTCTCGCGATCTACGCGGTGGTGGTGGTGGTGGTGGCGGTGCAATCCGGTGGCTTTTTGGCCTTGAATTGCCTTGGAGCTCTCTCCTCTCTGCTCCAATGGACGTCACTTGATTTCTGGATATTCTAACCCTAAAAGGCTAACCTAATGGTTGATAAAGGTTGCTGAAATTCGTGGGTTTAATTACCCAATTATGAAAAATGACTAAAATGCCCTCCCGGGGTACTAATTAAGCCTAAAAATGCCCCGAGACCCAAACTACACCCCCGGGTACACTTTTCTGACTATCTCAACCCTACCGGATGCGTTGGCGCACTCAAAACGACCATACGGACAACTTATAAAATATTCACTTTTTATTTAACCAAATTAGTCCCGACGTGACACGAGCACGTTCCGACTTAAATTTCCGAAATCGTCATTTAATTCACTCATGACAACATTATAAAAATAAATCTCATATATTACTATACTCATCCAGTAATATGCAACAAATAACAAATTTCTAATAATTACTAACTTTCGTCACGCTAGTAAATACTCAAAGCAACATTCCGGTTTAAAATTAAATTAATTTATCTCAATTAAATTTAATAAATCCCATAATTTAAAAGCTATAAAAATACAGGGTATTACATACTTCCCCCCTAATAACTGAATTTCGTCCCGAAATTCGGAAAATAAGGCCTATCCGATAGCACAATTCTGGATATCCCTTTCCGTACACAGACTGACTACACATTACGGCGTTCAATTACTATAGCCCTTTCTTCACAGCAACATTGTTTTACATTCCCATTAAAGATACTTCACCTTGTGCTCCCAACCGACAACATTCGCATAAGTCACGCTTATACGTTATACATTTCATTATCTCACTAACATTAAGAGGCCGCACCCTACTATAGCCAAATACTCGGATCATTCATATACAAAACTCCCATTCTGAGAAAATATTACGAACGTTTGATCACTCTAGCTCGCCCAATATAGTCGTGGAATTCTACCACATTTATCGGAAGTTCTTTTGACCGATCGAAATTTTTTGTTTAAGTACCTTGTACGAGACAACCAGGTACGAGTGTTCCTACCGAGCATGCTTGAAATCATAGTACCAAGATTCCAAAATTTCCTTCACATGGCTCCCCTAATCTTTAATCACCATGCGCTTATTCCCTGGCTAAGGGTGATACATCCTACTCGAAATGAAATCTTAACTCCGGCGCGATCCTTCCTTTCGAAGGAAGTCTGGGGCATGCTAGTTAATATTATAAGCCAGCCCAAAGGAATATCAATCACTTCCTTGTCGGCGACTTAATTCACAAGTTCGGGATAAACCCTTGTGTAAGGACATTTTTGTCCAATAGCATTTTATATGTCGTACGCCGTTACACCGTTGAGAAAATTCAAGAATCATACTCTCATCAACAGAATTCGAATATCAAAAGCTGAAAAGGAATCATGGAACAGACCGGACCGATTCGGCCCAGATAAAAGAACCGATCCGGTTCATCCGGACCGATCCGCCTAAAGGGACCGGACCGATCCGCCTGCTGAGGTGAGGCCAGTATACCCCGGATCCATAGCGAACCGATGAAGCCAAAATGCCGAACCGATCCGATGCCAATCGGATGGATCCGTCTTCAAAAAGGAACCGATCCGATTTCACCGGACCGATCCGCCTAAAGGGACCGGACCGATCCGACGAGGATAATTCCAAACAGGTCGTGTTCAGATCATGTTCTGAATTTTAGGGCTCAAGTTCTCCTACTTAATCCCACTACGGGAAGTGGTTTTTCCAAGACTTTCCCACGATTTTCAGAGCATATCAACCCTAAAGTCTTCACCTATTGAGTCCTATGATTCTAGGTTTTTAGATTCACACATCTTCCATATCTATGTGAATCATGTTTGGTAACCCAAGAACACCATTACTGTTGTTCAACCCTTTGTGAAGTGGACCACTCCTTCCTCTTCATTGCAGCCCTACTGGACAGGGATAGTTCCAGCCGCCAACCTTACTGGAAAGGGATATTCTAGCCGCGACTACAGAATCCGATACCCGAGGGTAATTCTTAGTCAAAAACTTGTATTTCAGTGTAATACGATTGTAAGCCGTTTCTCTTACAAATTATAGTGATATACAAATGGTTTTGCCCATGTGGGGGATTTTTCCTTAACTTTGTGTGTTGAATAATTCTTGCATGATTTCATATTGTTTCAATCACACCTAGTTGCATGCTTAGGGTTAATGTGGGTTAAAAAAAAGGTGTTTAATATATAACTTGATCATTTGAACGCGAGCACATACGTTCTCAAATTCGTATCAGAGCAGGTTACGCTAATTTATCGCGTATTCCTTTTTCCGTAAAATTTTTCTAAGATATCAATTTTCTGAAAAAAATTGATTTTTGAAAAAGTGCGTGTTCAAATGGAGAAGTCATATTATAAAATGCCTGTTTTTGACGGGACAAATTATGCTTATTGGAAAGCCCGTATGAGGTCGGCTTTAAAAGCCATTGATGAACGTGTCTGGATTTTGGTTGAACGAGGGTGGACTCCTCCCACCGTGACTGTTGATAATATGACCAACTTGAAACCTGACATTACTTGGTCTGATGAAGAAATTAAATGGTCATCATTTAATTCTAAGGGTCTAAGTGCTATTTCTGGGTCTGTTACACCTGATGAGTTCAAACGCATAATGACGTGCACCACGTCAAAAGAGGCATGGGATATTTTACAACTCACCCATGAAGGAACTAATGCTGTGAAAGAGTCTAAGTTGCAAAATTTGACAACTCAATTTGAAACTATCACCATGCATGAATCTGAATGCTTTGATGAATTTTATGCTAGACTTTCTGACATTGTGAATACTAGCTTTAATCTTGGTGAACATATTCCGAATGCTAGAGTTGTTAAAAAGATTCTTCGTTCTTTGCCTAAGCGTTTTATCCCTAAAGTCACTGTGCTAAATTCTATGGGTAATTTAAACACGCTAAAATTGGAAGAACTTGTAGGAGATTTGCAAACTTATGAAATTGATATGTTCCCTAAAACTGCTAAATCTAAAGATAAGGGAATTGCACTTAAAGCCCAAGAAAGAAGGAGTGAGGGGTCAGCTAGAAAGAGGGTAGAGTCATCTAGAAAGAGAGAGACTGACACGTCAGATTCTGAGTGCGATTTTGACTTAGATTATTTGGCTCTTTTCGCAAAAAAATTCAAGAGGATTCTCAAATTTAAGAAAAATGGCAATTTTAAAGATAAAAAGAAATTTGAGAAAAATAAGTTTGAAAAGAAAAATGAAAAAGGTTCCAAAAATCCTCCTCTGAAAAAAGTGAGAGATGTTTTGAGTGTGATGGTAGGGGTCATAGAGCTTTTGAGTGTGCCAATTGTCTGAATAGAGAGAAAGGGAAAGTTGTCCTTAATGCTACCCTTAGTGACGACAGTGAGGTCGAGACGGTGGATTCTGGAGATGAGTCACCGCATGAGTGTAACTTCACCGCATTCATGGCCAACCAAGTGAGCACTCCCAGTTCTCCTCACGACGTTGAGGATGATGCTTCACAGGGACACCTCGACAGTGAGATCGATGTGAGTGAGGGGGAGGATGACACAAGTGAGAGCGAGAGTGATATACAACGCGCCTACGCTGAGTTATATTTTGAGTCTTTTAAAACTAAAAAGCATAACAAAGCGTTAGTTCTTAAGATCACCTGCTTAGAGGAAGATTTAAGTAAAGCGAGAGAAAGAGAGTTCTCCACATGCACCGCCCTGAGAGAGAGAGAATCTACATGTGTCGAGAATGAGAATTTGTTTAGAGAAAGAGAGAGTGTTTTAGAGAAAGAGAGATGGGACTTGATTAAGCAAGTGGCTAGTCTTACGAGTCAGCTCCATTCCTCCGTGGAGACTCGGAAGAAACTTGAAGCCCTTGTTGCCCAGCTGACTCATGATCTTGAGAAAGCACGGGAAGTCAAGGTACAAATCGAGGACAGATCTGGGAAGATGGGAAAGATGCTCCTCGGCCCCGCTTTAGGTTTTGGTGATCGTCAAGGAATTGGGTATGATGGTGCCTCCACGTCCCAAATTGCACCTGGACCAGTTTCTGAGTTTATTACAACTCCTTATGGTCACCGTAAAAAACCTCGAAGGAGAGTTCGACCAAGAAAAGCAAACCAAGGTCCACCATTGACTGCACTCTTTTGTACCTATTGCAAAAGAAAAGGACACCTTAGGGAGTTTTGCTATAGCATGGGTCGAACACGACGTACTACTGCTACACCACGTCATACTGATGAGTTTTTGAGTCTGAGAGAGCGAGTTGAGTTCTTAGCTGCCACGACTCAGAGTTTAATGGAAGAATTTCGACGGATGTCTTTGCCGTTAGTGAATGCTTCTCACATTCCAGCTAAAATCAACAACAACAAAGGCAAACAAAAGGTCACCTCGACTTGGGTACCTAAGAAAGATAAAAAGGCTTTTGTTGTTCATGTTTCTCTCAAAGCACATAATACCTCTCAATGGTATTTTGATAGTGGGTGCTCCAAACACATGACAGGTGATGCCTCATTTTTTACTACTCTTGAGGACTATCAAGATGGCAGAGTCACCTTTGGAGATGGGAGTAAGTCTAGCATTATAGGACGAGGTACTATCGAGTTACCTGGTTTTCCTAAGCTAGAAAATGTTTTGTACGTCAAAGGTTTAAAAGCAAACCTTCTCAGCATTAGCCAGCTGTGCAACACTGACTTTGCCGTAAAGTTTGACCGGGACACGTGTAAAGTCTACAATCAAGCCGGTAAACTTTTGATGCAAGGGGTGAGGACCGAGGATAATTGCTATGGGACTGAGCCCACATCCTCACTTGTCTGCAACAGCGCCACGATCACTCCTATGGATCTGTGGCACCAACGTCTAGGTCATGTGAACGTTAGAGATCTTAATCGTTTAGCTAAAAAGGACCTAGTACGTGGCTTACCATCTCTTGGAAAGTCAACTTCGACCGTTTGTGGACCCTGTCAGTTGGGAAAACAAATTCGTAGTCCTCATAGGAAGTTTCATTCCATTACCACCTCTCGTGTTCTAGAGTTGATTCATATGGATCTTATGGGTCCCACTCGTACTGAGAGTCTAGGTGGTAAGAGGTACATCCTCGTGATGGTAGATGATTTCTCCAAGTACTCCATTGTAGGTTTTCTGAGAGAGAAATTCGATGCTGTAGAATTTTTAACGACCAAGTGCCGTGTCCTGCAAAATCAACATGGTGTCACTATTAACAGAATACGTAGTGACAACGGCACTGAATTCATAGAAGCAAAGGTAGACATTTACTGTGATAGCCTCGGGATCAAACATGAGTTTTCTACTGTGAGAACTCCTCAGCAAAATGGGATTGTTGAGAGAAAGAATAGAACGATCCAAGAGATGGCTAGATCTATGCTTCTAGGTCGTAAAGTTTCTAGGAGATTTTGGGCAGAGGCAGTGTCTACTGTATGCCACACGGTGAATAGGGTGTATCTGCGTCCACACACACTTCACACTCCTTATTAGTTATGGACTGGCAAGAAGCCCAACCTGGCATATTTCCGTGTTTTTGGGAGTAAATGCTACATCCTACGGGATAGAGAGCAATTAGGAAAGTTCGACTCCCGGAGCGACGAGGGAATATTTCTAGGATATTCATCGAATAGTAGAGCATACTGAGTTTTTAACCTGAAGAGCTCTAAGATTATGGAATCAATAAACGTCACCGTGCAAGATGACGAACCTTCGACGAATATTGATCCTAATTTTCACTGTGAGGATGAGGATTGTTCTGACAGTGATTTACTTGTTCCTCTCTCACACTCTGTGGACCCTACTCCTGCGTTAGGGGACACACCTGCTTGGGTTCGCAAGAGTCATGACCCTTCTTCCATTATTGGCGATCCCACTCTAGGGGTCAAGACTCGTGCTCAGCTAGAGAACGTTGTTAGCCATCTTTGCTACACGTCCAAGTCGAGCCCAAGAACCATAAAGAAGCACTCAAGGATGAACACTGGATATCTGCTATGCAGGATGAGTTGCTTCAGTTTAAAAAGAATAATGTCTGGGAATTAGTCCCCCGACCTAGTGAGACAAATGTGATAGGTACCCGATGGATTTTCAAGAACAAAATGGATGAATATGGTACCATAATAAGAAATAAGGCTAGGTTGGTCGCTCAAGGCTACACACAGATAGAGGGTGTAGACTTTGGGGAGACATTTGCTCCTGTTGCGAGGCTTGAGTCCGTCCGTCTTCTGCTCGCCATCGCATGTCATCTGCGCTTCAAGGTGTATCAGATGGATGTCAAGAGTGCCTTTTTAAATGGCATTATACAGGAGGAGGTTTATGTGGAACAACCAAAAGGGTTTGAAGACCCTCATCACCCTGAGCACGTCTACTATCTGAGAAAAGCCTTGTATGGTTTGAAGCAAGCACCCCGTGCTTGGTACGAAAGGCTTACTTCCTATCTCTTAGCTCGTGGCTTCAAGAGAGGGGGAGTAGATATGACGTTGTTCGTCAGGAGAGATGACGGTGCTATTTTGGTTGCCCAGGTCTATGTGGACGACATAGTCTTTGGATCCACATGCTCCCAGCATGCTCACCACTTTGAGGAGGAGATGAAAAGTGAGTTTGAAATGAGCATGGTTGGTGAGCTTACATTCTTCCTTGGTCTCCAGGTTCGTCAGCTAGAGGATGGGATGTTCATCTCCCAGTCCAAGTATGCTAGAGACCTAGTGAAGAAATTTGGTTTAGACTCCGCTAAGCATGTACGTACACCTATGAGTACCTCTACCAAGCTTAGTAAGGACACTTCAGGTAAGGACGTAGAGCAAACCTTATATCGGAGTATGATATGTAGTCTTCTCTACTTGACTGCCAGTCGTCCCGACATCGCCTTTAGTGTTGGAGTCTATGCGCGATATCAGGCATCCCCAAAAGAGTTACATTTACTTGCTCTAAAACGTATTATTAAATACGTGAGTGGGACTCTCTCATACGAGATTTGGTATTCCTTTGATACCGATGACCGTCTGTCCGCCTATTCGAATGCCGATTGGGCTGGGGATGTAGATGGATGTAGGAGCACTTCTGGTGGGTGTTTCTATTTTGGTTCTGCTCTTTTCTCCTGGCTGAGCAAGAAGCAAAATTCCATCTCTTTGTCCACTGCGGAGGCTGAGTATATAGCCGCCGGGAGTTGTTGCACACAACTCTTGTGGATGAAGCAAATGCTGGAGGATTATGGGATATCACAGGACACCATGACCATTTCCTGTGATAACACGAGCGCGATACACATATCCCGCAATCCAGTTCAGCATTCGCGCATAAAATACATCAGGATACGTGAGCACTTTATACGTCAGTTAGTTGAAGAGAAAGTCGTATCCCTGAGTTTTGTTCCTACCGACCGTCAGTTAGCCGATATCTTCACGAAACCTTTAGATGCCCTTAGATTTGAGAGTCTTAGGAAATCTTTAGGGATTTGCACAGTTGACTGAGGGGTTGGTCTATGTCTAGAATAGGATGCTTCTTCATGTTCATATCATATGCTTCCTATTGCTAGTCTGTTTATATGTACTATTCTTTGTTGTACAGCTTTTCTTTACTCTTTTTGCTGTTTATATTGTTTTTAAAAAAATACAAAAGATTTTATTTTGATAAAATTTTTGAAAAAATTCAAAAAGAGATTTGCCTGTTATGGATGTGCATTTAAGATAGCCAAGTCACAACTTCATTCCATTTTTCATGTGACTGTTTTATAGAGATTTGAGAGGCTACATCATTTCATCCATGTGCTTAACTTTGATTGGAGTCCTTGAGATGTAATTAGTGATATTTCCTACATGTTTGACTCCTCTATCCTTTAATGCACACATGCACGGCTATATTTGATTATTGCACTTGTCTATCACATATTGGCTTGAGTGTTTCTATCTCAATTCTGTCTATACAATGTACAATATGCGACAAAACTTGACAAGATTGGATTGCATGTAAAAACCATTTTGGTGAAACTGTGTGTATATTTTCATAATGGGGAGGGGCTGCGAAAGTTGATTCTTATCCTTTGAGCAAAAGCCACCGTTAAAAAGGACCTAAAAATGGAGGAATTTTAATATCCGAGGCCCTAAGAGGTTAAAAGAGCCCGAAAAAAATTGATAAGGCAATAAAAATCAATTCATGCCAAATATGGGCCATTTAGGTTTCACCCAATTCTCCAAAGTTTGAGAATTTAGTATTCCTCTTTTCAAAATATAAATCTGAGGGAGTTTGGTTGGAGATTGAAAATGGGTTTGCACTTCCTTGAAAGTCCTGAAAAAGCATGACAATCATTTTGGACGTTATTGGTGTAGAAATCACTTTGCGCTTTGATTTGTAGATTTGATATAGTCAATGTCTTATATTTCCAATCTTTTATACCAAAGGAAGCATTTGAGTTCATTCGTTAGGAATATCCAATATTCATCGTGCACATATGTCATGTTTGTATGCTTTGATTTTCCTATCGAATTTTGATCACACCCATTCATTAACGCTATCACCGACTTGGTTGTTTTATGTTCATTAATGATGTGATTTTATGCCTTGTGTCACCCCGGTTCTTGATTGCTTGATTTATTTCTCTCATTTGTCTATTTGGGGGCATCATAAAAAGGGGGAGAAAGAATTATCTTATTATGGGGGAGATTTGAAAATTTTGAGTTTTGTTCATAAATTGGTATATATGTTTATATCATTTCAAACTCGATATGTCACTTGGTATTTTGCTTTGTCTCATGTGTGTAGGTACTACTTTGATAACTGAATTGCACACCCTGATGAGAAAAGCATTGAGATTCCTGAAGATTTGAAGATCAAACGATCCAATCTTATTCACTTGTACTCTTTCAGTTTTGGGTTCATGGAAGGGTAGATTTGTATAGGCATTTTTACTTGATAAATCGAATGTTTGTTTTTATGTATGTACCGGCATAGACATAGGGGGAGATTTGTAAGGACATTTTTGTCCAATAGCATTTTATATGTCGTACGCCGTTACACCGTTGAGAAAATTCAAGAATCATACGCTCATCAACGGAATCCAAATATCAAAAGCTGAAAAGGAATCATGGAACAGACCGGACCGATCCGGCCCAGATAAAAGAACCGATCCGGTTCATCCGGACCGATCCGCCTAAAGGGACCGGACCGATCCGCCTGCTGAGGTGAGGCCAGTATACCCCGGTCCATAGCGAACCGATGAAGCCAAAATGCCGTACCGATCCGATGCCAACCGGATGGATCCATCTTCAAAAAGGAACCGATTCGATTTCACCGGACCGATCCGCCTAAAGGGACCGGACCGATCCGACGAGGATAATTCCAAACAGATCGTGTTCAGATCATGTTCCGAATTTTAGGGCTCAAGTTCTCCTACTTAATCCCACTACGGGAAGTGGTTTTTCCAAGACTTTCCCACGATTTTCAAAGCATATCAACCCTAAAGTCTTCACCTATTGAGTCCTATGATTCTAGGTTTTTAGATTCACACATCTTCCATATCTATGTGAATCATGTTTGGTAACCCAAGAACACCATTACTGTTGTTCAACCCTTTGTGAAGTGGACCGCTCCTTCCTCTTCATTGCAGCCCTACTGGACAGGGATAGTTCCAGCCGCCAACCCTACTGGAAAGGGATATTCCAGCCGCGACTACAGAATCCGATACCCGAGGGTAATTCTTAGTCAAAAACTTGTATTTCAGTGTAATCCGATTGTAAGCCGTTTCTCTTACAAATTATAGTGATATACAAATGGTTTTGCCCCTGTGGAGGATTTTTCCTTAACTTTGTGTGTTGAATAATTCTTGCATGATTTCATATTGTTTCAATCACACCTAGTTGCATGCTTAGGGTTAATGTGGGTTAAAAAAAAAGGTGTTTAATATATAACTTGATCATTTGAACGCGAGCACATACGTTCTCACCTTGATCTTGTTTTGAGGATGGTAACCCATCCAAGGACTGTACCAACTTTTCCGACCTCTTCCAATTTCAGGAATTGTCGATAGACACAAAATTCTTTGGTTGATTCTCTGCTTTCAACCAAACCTTACTTACGGGCGGTGCATGTAGAGACTACTCACTACATCTCGCTAAACATCGATTCTTCCCTTGAAATGTCTCACATTAAGTGACACGTAATACTCCCCTTCCTCCTTGGAGTATGCCGAAAGTTCCGACCCGTGCTCTTCTCTCCACGAAGCGCACTTCTGGATCTCTTATACCATACTAACATCCTTACTCTTTGTATGCGCAAGTCGCTCTCATGCTTGACTAATAATAACTCCGCTCCGGGTGTTCTTCATAATCATTAAATTCTACTCTATTCAAGGAATACCAATTCTTGAACGGCTTCCACATCCTTCCAATCAAGTTAGGGCGTGCTATTCTAATTGCACACTTATGTATGGATTGTCGCCCCTCATGTGACGTTTAATCCACTCTATCACTTCCACTTCGTCATACTATTCCCACAAACATATATTTCACACGTCTATTTTGACGTCCCTCCGATTCGGACCATTTTAACTGTAGTTAACCAAGATGCCCACATTTTTGCAACCCTTCGACCGCCCTGGGAGAGCGAACGGCGTGCTACTCATCTGTAGAACTAACTAAATTCAACGGAATAGAAGGAATAGGGCATCCAAATTCCATGACAATAAAAGGGGAATAATAATTCGCCACCTTCCTCAGATAAGTACAATAATTTTCCCAAATAGGTACAACAATCAAAATAAATCACTAACGCTCTATTCATCAAAATAATTACAGGTCATCTCTTTTGTATGATATAAAGTTCTTTCCAGATAATCCATGCTAAAAAATCATTCCAACTCTTTATTCACCTTGTGTTCTGTATGTGGTTATGATATTCGGGTACTTCAATCGCCCTAGAAATCAGAATTCTTAAATTCTCCTTATCATAGTTCCACCCCTCAACTTGTGGGGATAACTTTAAATGTTTTCCTACCACAAGATTCGGCTCCAAAAACCTTAAAACAAAATTCAACTTCCAACTTACATACATAATTACTTGATCCCATTTCGACCAGGGTACCAAACTCGTGGTAAAGTGACCAAACGTCTCCCTATTTCCAACTTACGCTAAGTTTCATGTGCGGGATGTCTCGCAAAGCGAAATCCAAACAAGGAACCCCCCCGATACACTACTACCTAGCTTTGTCGGTCATCGAAATCCGTTAGGTCCTCCGTCCGTGGTATGTACCCCTTTATTCCGTCTCTTGACAGAAAAGTTACAAGTTCTCCGTAATTATGCTTAACAAAGAACGTTTCACCAATTTCACTATCGTCCCGTATTGGTTAATGGTAATTGGATTTAAAAACCTCGAATACATACACTCGGAATTCTCGAAATTCCTTTCCCTAATAATAGGGTATAAATATTAACTCCCACTTCTCTAAAGGATAAATATAGCAATGCTCTTTTCTTATCACTAAGTCCGGAGTGCTAAACATAATACTGAGTCAAATCTTTTCGCTCAACTGTAAATCCCGATACATACGGAATTATACTAACAAAGTCTATACATACATTGGCATCGAATATCTCGAGCCCACTATCTCCTCCGAAGTCTCTAGGATAGATAATATAAGTGCGAGTCCAACTCTCTTACAGGTAAGCCTCGCCAAAACAAACATGGAACATGTTGCACCAATGCAACTACTCCAATAGCCTCGCAATAAATGCCCACTATCATACTACCCATTTCTATAACGCTTTAACAAGGATAATATCATACTCGTGTATCGCATCACTACAACGAGTAACCTCAATTAAAACACTGTAATATGCTCATTCATCCCCCGCGGATAGCACCAAAGAAAAATCCCGTTATACTAAGGAAAATATTCACATAATGGTAACATTTATAATGATATGTATTAAACTCATCTCACATGCCAATCTAGCAATAAACAAAATATGGTGACTCGCTCGTGTCACATAAACACGTCGCATCCTAAGGATACAACTTATACTTCCATCCTGGCAATCGTTTTGATTGCACAAATGGTTTTCGGACGTAACACGTCTGCCCAAACCAAAACAAAATTACTTTACTCGTTGACTTTTTACTAGGCACCGTATTCTTGCCCTTATACTTACTTCGTAACATATTATCGTGATCGATCTCACTCCGCTCAAAATAACTCAACACATAATTCACCTATCACCTGTCCTACTAACCCGGTTAGGATTGTCCTTTCCTCGGACATTAGTAGACTCGATTTCTGTTAACCATCCCGGTTGTTCCATAGCCTTCTAGGCCATAAAGATCATGTTATTATCTATACTAGTACTTACTGAATTTTACCATCAATTGGTAAAATTTTAACTGCTTGAAGCATTTAAATGGTTTTCCTGATGTGTATCCACATCCTTCTGTGGTGCTATACCACTACCGTTGCATTCAGTCTCATTATTGACTAAATTCTTCGATTCCTTTAACTTCCTCCACAAAGAAGCGTTATCATCTATTCTGACACAATATGACAATGTCAACCTCTGGATCGTTCGTCCACCAGAATTTCCTCCTCGAGTTTTACCAACTATAATTACGAGTTGGTCTTCCACTTGGAGTCGTTTCCCCCCACTTGTATCTACATCTTCTGATACAAAATTGGCTAACGGTTAAGATTCAAATTCACGAATGGACCCCTGATATGCCCTCCCTCGAAGAGTTCAGAACCACGTTTGCTTCTCATCCTGAACAGTTAAGGAAGGAACATACGGTCAACACTGTACCTCAGGTTCTCCTATAGGCATAGCGTTCCACTTCTAAAATTGGTGGTTGTCTCCAACCATTTTAATTTCGTCCCGAAAGCCAAGAAAATTTTTCTCTAAATTTTTCACTTTCGGTTTGCCACACTCCGTTCTTACATTTAAGCCTTTGGATAATTTACCGCCTTTGGTAAAGATACATACAATTTTCGTGTTTCTAACATTTTCCGTTGATAGTCTCTACACGTTTTTTGTAAAACGTTGGGTAAGTTTACCCCCGCACCTCATTTGACTATAACAGCATTTGGAAATCATTGCTGCACCTTAGTCGCCTTTCAAGTCTTGGCTTCTCATGCCATAATGGAGGTGACCTCGACTACGGTCGTCATCCTCGAATATATTTTCAAATCTCAACTGAGCCCTGCCTCCTGATGTACGCTTAACGGTCTTTTTCTGACATCCGTCATTGCTCGGCACACGCACACATCCGAACAAAAATTAGAATTCACTAATGCATACACATTATAGCAGGAGAACGAAATCTCGCCAAAGGAATCGACAATCCTAAACATAGGGCTCTATAACAAACAAAGTAACGCTGAAAGCATAATAAGCCGTACAGATCCTAAGGACACTAGAACCTGATGCTCTGATACCACCTGTGACACCCCACCTAATTAAATACCGGGCGATCACTCCTTTATTAAATTAAATCAAGGTAAACAATTGGTTCATTCTCAGCATCACTGTCGATAGAAATACATTTTCCAATTTAACACCCTAAATAATTAAGCTAAGTGTCAAAACTATTTTAATATATACTTTCCAAATTTTAATTAAAGAAAAAGATTTATTTATTTAAAAAAAAACATTTATACAATTTAGAATCACATCACAGTAAACCAAATAATATAATACATTCGTCAATCGAATGCCAACATAAAAAAAACTAAAGTCACCAATACAAACTGAATAAAACCCATAGTAACAATACTGAAAACAACTGAAATACAAATGTCCCAATAACAACGGGATAATGGAGAGAGCTACACATGCTCAACTGGTGAAAGTGCTAAGAGTAGATCCGAATGAACGAAGTCGTCTTATCCAGAGACCTGCGACTCCCACCTAAGCTGCAGCGCGTTCCTTCCAAGAGATCCTAATCAAGACGCCCTTGTGGCTGGGCACCTGTAATACATACATATATATACAAGAGAGAGAGAGAGAGAGAGAGAGGAAATGGGTCAGTGCTTGAAAGTGTGTTTGATTTTAAAATACGTTTAGCAAGTATTTAAATTGATACAGGCCAATGCAACAACATATTAGTGCGTCACTCTCTTGAGAAATACTCACCTCTCTTCTAATGTGCACACCTATCGTATTAACCTTCCCAACGGTTTATCTTATCATTTTATTATACTAACCTTCCAAATAATTTAGCGTATCTACTTACTCGTAATATTTCAAAACCGAACAATATTTTTGTTTACAAAGAATACTTCCAATTAGAAGCACAATTCTCGTTTTAGCTTTTATTAATTTATAAAGTTCATCAGTGACATATTATACTTTCACGAAACAAGTATTCACTATCTGAGTCATCAACCATGTCCTACTTATCAAATCACAGTAGGCAGTTTCAAATTTCAAAATCTCATATATATATTAACTACTCGTATAATATATATAAAATAATAGCACCCCGCATAAAACTATGGTGCGTGCATACTCTACTATCCAGAACCCCATATCACTCATATTAAGGGGAATACAATCGGAATCTCGAATTGTATTAACATGAATACACAAACAATATTGAGGCGAAGCATAAATTCCAAGTCTCTAAGAGGATGGCACATGCCTGCGTCTCTTAGGACCGTCTGAACTATCACATCGATAGCCTGTACCAAGGATATCTATCTCCTAGGGTACAAGTCAATATCCCCCATAAAGGTCCCATCGAGATAAGACTTGCCCCAGCGCGGTAACCTCAGGGATAGCAAGTAGCGTGGGCATGAATTTTCACAAGTATATAATATACGTACACACAATCATATAAATATACCACTTTATCATATTAATATAGGTTCTTCTCGTCACCCATAATTATACCATTTATCCTTAATTACACATTTATAGAATTACGTATAAGGTTTTGTTCCTAACCTTAACTCGAAGGGTTTTCTCACTCATTACCTGACACTCGTGGACTATCTCCTCACAAATCTGAAATTCAGTAAGTATCTCTATTAGGTTCCAACGTAACTCTCTTACGCACCTCACCCTTTAAATTTATAAATTCACCAACCCTAAAGTAAATGTCCCATAAATACCATTCTCGTTGAAGATTAAAGGTCCCAACATTTATTCCTATGCCCTACTGGTCCTCAATGTCTCCCAAATTACTTTATTAAGAATGCCCTAGAATTATAGCACGACAATTTGAATTTAACTCATTTAAAGAGGGAAATAGTAGTCTGTCAGGAGGGGTCGATCGATCAAAGCTTGGGGCTCGATCGATCGAACCTTCGATCGATCGAAGCTCTAGGCTCGATCGATCAATCAAGCAGGTCTGGGCAAAATTCTGCAGAATGCAGTTACGGGTTTCACTAAACTTCTTCATCCAAAACTATGTTTTTCCATTCCAATCGTACCAAAAATCCTACTATCATCATTATAACATTATACCAGGTGTTTATAACGTAAAGCATGTGTATAACTATCATTAAACATGGATAATTAACTCAAAATCCCATCTAATCATCAAGAACCCTAGAGTTTTCCTTAATCAAGGTTCTAATCTGTTTTTACCAGAAATTCCTTCTAATATAACATCAAAATTTCGTGGGTTATATTCCTCTACATGGCAAGGGTTCCAGAATTTCTATATAATCAAAACTACATGCATTATCCTAACACAATTTGAGTTTTCTTCCATAGTTTCCATCTCTAAACAATCCTAGACTAATATGAAGATTGCATTAACGAAAATACGCAAGTCAAATACTTGCCTAAGATTTTGGTATGCAGATTCACGGCTGATTTTGGTATGGCTGCGTCCCTTGTCTCGCGATCTACGTGGTGGTGGTGGAGGCGGTGCAATCCGGTGGCTTTTTGGCCTTGAATTGCCTTGGAGCTCTCTCCTCTCTTCTCCAATGTCCGTCACTTGATTTCTGGATATTCTAACCCTAAAAGGCTAACCTAATGGCTGATAAACGTTGCTGAAATTCGTGGATTTAATTACCCAATTATGAAAAATGACTAAAATGCCCTCCCGGGGTACTAATTAGGCCTAAAAATGCCCCGAGACCCAAACTACACCCCCGGGTACACTTTTCTGACTATCTCGACCCTACCGGACGCGTTGGCGCACTCAAAACGACCATACGGACAAATTATAAAATATTCACTTTTTATTTAACCAAATTAGTCCCGACGTGACACGAGCACGTTCCGACTTAAATTTTCGAAATCGTCATTTAATTCACTCATGACAACATTATAAAAATAAATCTCATATATTACTATACTCATCCAGTAATATGCAACAAATAACAAATTTCCAATAATTACTAACTTTCGTCACGCTAGTAAATACTCAAAGCAACATTCCGGTTTAAAATTAAATTAATTTATCTCAATTAAATTTAATAAATCCCATAATTTAAAAGCTATAAAAATACGGGGTATTACAAGACGCTCATATTTTGATGAATCGAATTATGGCCAATGGATGGTTAAAATAATCACTCATTTAATATCTAAACATGAGAGAGTATGGATCAGTGTTGAAAATGGTTGGACCTATCCTATGATTGAAGAGGAGTGAGAGTTAAAAAAGTAAGAGTGTTATTGACCGGTATGGACTTTGTGTATTGTGACTATAGTTCAATTTCCTTAAATGCTTTGGTTGCATATGTACACACACATGAGTACAATACTTGAGCATGATTTTCAAAATTATTTTGACTCGAGAATTGTGTAAACTTTAGGATATTACCATAGGCCGTCTTCGTTATATCCCCCATATTGGCCTTGACCTCACCTTATATATTTACCTAGTCAACCCCTTTGACCCTTAATATCAGCCTTTCGTTTCATAACCCCAAAATTCCATAACTAACTCCACATTGGAGTTATAAACCATACATATTACCTTCCATACCGTTTTTTGGAATGTTACTTAGGATTGAATGATGTTATTGTCTTGCGGTTGTAATTAAGCATGAAAAGAGTGAGAAAAGTGAAGAAAAGAAAGAAGTGAAAAAAATAAAAGGAAATAAAAGAAAACAATAGGAGACGAAGAAAAGAAAAGAAAGAGAAAGTTCTATATGTTGTATATAATGTTCAATAACCTTTGTTTACGCTCTCCATTGTGATATCCAATGCTTGTTATGAAATTTATTTTCCAATTTTGAAATTGCCCACAATTTTCCATTATACCAAAATTTTCATCCCCGAACACTTTGAATCTGTACATATTTCCTTCATTTCACAACTCGAGCGTAGCCTACATTACAACCCTATAAAGTCCTATGTGATCCTAAGGTGAGTTTAATTTAGAAGATAAAATAGTTTTGATAATCTGTGAAAATGCATTTTGCCTCATTTAATGAGCGATATCTTTCATTGAGATTACAATTTTTATTTCCTACATAGCGTTCTTCATTTGTGATATGTACGCGGCCTAGTTTCCATATATATTTACTCTTTATGCCCGCATATCCCCTATATTACCTCCCTTTTCATACTGATTTCATTTGTTGAGTGTAATTCCCGGGGAGGATTTATATACGGATGCCTTTATGTTTATTCGATTTATATAAGTTTTTGCTAAATCATATTTTTCATGTGCTCGCTCCCCTCCCGCTTTGAAAGTTTCAATTCAACGAAGTTTGTTCTATAATGTTAATAACTATGGAATTTTATGTGAATTCATTCACTTTTCTAATAACATGTTGAAATCTTCTTCGTTATTGTAGAGCATGTTTGTTTGTTGGTTTGGGCATATTGGACGAAACTTTGACGTTTATGGATATCATCCCTAAAAACCCTCACGAGACGACACTCGTCCACTAGGGTAACCTAGGGGTTTAACGGCTTGTTGCATATTCTAAATGCATTTGTTCACCCACGAAAGTGTCATTTATCCTCTTTGTACATATCTCCTTTTTTTGTGGTTTATTTGTAGTTCTTCTTGCTTTGTACTTCATTTTTAGGGACTAGCAATGTGTAAGTTAGGGACTGTGATTCGACAGGAAAATTGTATTTATTCACCCTTATACATATGCATTTTAGCCCCCTCGGGTACCTTAATTCCTATATTTATACGCGTTAACTAGACAACCTATGTTTTACTTGTTAACATGCAATATGAGGTATAATTAAGCTTTTAGAGGTATTTCGGTGCTTAGCATGATGTTTGGTCTCTTTTCGAAAAAGTTCTATTGAATATTGCAGCTTCGGGGGAATTTTAAAAATTTCAAAATTTGGGTTTTAATCCCGAATACTTCACGAAAGTTGAAGCCCTTTGATTTCTCCTGATGTGTGCATTGACGGTGCATGATTTCAATGTATACTGAAGAAGATATGGGATTTTTAGGATGGTTTTGTCTTCCAAATTACACTCGAGGGAACATTCAAGGGCATTTTAGTCATTTCATCATTTGGGGTTTTGTCCTAATGTCTTCTTGGATGTTGTATCCCTTTGAGTTATCTTTTCGTAGCCTCCGATCGTGCCTGATTTGGACTTATAACGAAGAAGTTACGATATTTTTCGTATTGTTGGACAAAGCTACAAAATTGCAGACCTGCTAAACCGAATCCATTCGGCTAAGAACAAATCGATTCGATTTGGCACCAAAAACTACTTTTTTATTTCCCCTATCTTTGAATCGATTCTAATGGCACCGAATCTTTTCGGTCCCCTATTTTCATCTTTCTTATTTACAAGTTTGCCACCTAGATTTATGTATAGATTGATTTCTCCTCATTTAGAGACAAATATCTTTCATTTTGTAAGGCCCCGTTTGGTTGTCCTAAAATTGTAAATTGGATCATTAATAAATTGGTCCATTTATAAATTGACCCAATAATTATGTTTTGTTTCATTAATGAAAGGACTCATTAATTGCCCCACTTTAGCTTATGTGCAAAATCTGAAATTGGATCATTTCACAAAAAACGTGAAATGAATCCATTTAAAATAGGAGTCACATAAAGTGCATATCCCCCTCCCCCTCTCTGTTGACTTTTTTGTATCTTTTTTTTTTATTGAACATTAACATAAATTTCAAATTACCAAACATTGTGCAAAATTGGATTTAACTCATTTCAAATTCACTCATTTACAATTCACTAATTCACAATGAACCAATTTACATAATCAAACAATTTGTGCAACCAAACTGGGCCTAATAGATTTTGGGGTTTGTATTGGGAGCTTTTTCCCTATCCTCTATATCTCTCGGGTGTTTTGCCCATTTTATGTAAGTTAATTACTATTCGTCTTCTTCTTCACTCATTTTAGCTTAATTTCTATTATGTCTTCCATTTACATGCCTAGATAATTTGTTGTAGTTAATTTATTTCTTGTTTGCTTTGTTTAATTTGTTTATCCATGCCTAGTGAGTAGTTAAATAGGGTTGGGGTTGCGTTTTCGCCATCAATGGGTTTCGAGCTCCGAAACATAGGTTTTGTGTAAAATTGCATTTAATTAAAACCTCGTGTATTAAAGTCAAATTATTATGCATATAACTATCTTTGTCATGCAACGTTAGTATTTATAGTGATAATCCGAATTTAATCCACGTGTGATATTTTTGTTAAATGTTTAATCTTGTAACTTTGGATTGGATTCCTTATTGTGTGATGTTTGTGCTTCATTAAAATGCTTAGTTAAATAGATTTCGAACATAAATTCTAACTATGCGTTGTTTATCCCGGGGCGACATTGCAATCCAAACTCTCATTTTAATTAATTGTAGTATAGTGTTAACTTCTTATTTTTCCTTTTGTCCTTTTCCAACCTATCAGCTTTTGCTCTTTTATTCCTCAAGTGATAAATCAATTAAAATCTATACGACACTCCCTGTGGATTTCTTACGATACTCGACTTACCCTTATACTTGCATTGCAAGTGTAGTTGTAGTTTAGGTTTTTTTGCATTGAGGCGGTGAACCGAAAACAATGACAGTTCCCTTACACGAGCACACAGTTCGCTCCGGATCAAAATGGCGTTGTTGTCGGGGAGTGCTTAGTTATAGATTGTAATTTTTTTTTTATTTCGTAGTATTTTTTTTCTTTTGTATTTGTATTCTTTATTTTAACCTTTTTTGCAGGATAGCACATTTGAGTGTTAAGAAACTTTGATTCTCGGCAGCGCACCTTTATACGTGTATTTTCCACCTACAAATTATTCGATAATTATGTCCTATTTTTATAGTAATGTCAGTAATTATAACGGTTCATTTGGGGATTGATCTCCAACCTTCCATTCTCAACAATCCGTGTGTTGATGTAAAAAACTAGATTCGGCCTAATTCTTTAATCACAGATAAAATAAACAAGATAAAAGATTTTTAAAGTGGTTCAGCCTTGAAAGAATGGCCTACATCCACTATTTGTGTTATTGCTGACTGTTTGCTGAGTTCTCGATAATTTGTTTACCAAGAAATTCCGAGTCCCCTGCTAATGAGGAGGTTACAATGTATTTATAGCCTTGAGGCGGTACAAATGAAAGAATAATACATAGCTGTCCAATAGGCGTGTGCGTCTGTGTGATAATAATGAGCATGTAATGAGCAGTCATCCTCTTAATTATCCGGATATGAATGCTCTGTACGAAATCCATCTCGGACCGCCTAAGTAGCTCGGTATACATGAGTTGCTCGGTACAATAGAGTTCCTCGGTACAATAGAGTTCCTCGGAGAACACTTGTTGCTCGAATCGTCTGAGTTGGTCGGGGAGGTTGAGTTCCTCGGAGTCAATGTGTTGTTCAAAAAATGTTTGCGAGTGCCATGTAGATTGACGCGTATCTCCACATAATTGCTGTTAAGAAGTCTGCCGAGGAACTTCATACTGAGAGGATTTCCTCAGAGACGATAAAGAGAAAACTTGCTGTTAAGAAGTCCTTTAGCGCTGGCTGGGACAAAGGTTGGAACAAAGGCCTAGCTGCCATGTCTTCTCAGATGGAATTTACTAGCCTCAAATACTTCAGGGATGGATGGATTGCTTCTCTACAGGAGTTAAAGGTCTCTGAGAGTTCTGAACTTTTTCAACGCCATATTCATGGTCCTCCTCTCCCTCCTAGAGAAGAAGAAGAGGATGAAGCTGCCTCTGAAGAGTCTTCAATGATGATTGGGGATCAGGTCCCTACTATTGAACTTTGCTACGAGCAGCCCCAGCCAACCAACATGTCTACCGATCAACTTTCTCTGCCCTCCGAGCAACCTACTTCTTCGTCCAAGCCTCCCGAGGGAGTCTTAGGAAGCAAGGAGAAGGTGTAGAGTTGTTCGTACCTTTCTCTTTGCTTTTTATTTTCATTTTGTTGAATGTAATTTAGGGCTATGTACTTCTCTTTGTGATATAATAAAATTTGAACTTTCGGATGTTCATATTGACTTATTCTTATACTTTCTCTATTTGCATCTTTATTGGTTCTTTCTATCTCTTTTCTTTACTAGTTTATGGCTAGAATGGATCTCTTATCAACTCACGATACTGAACTGATGAAAAAATGCAATGACTACTTCAAGGCTGGCCTTGCTGACTTGACTGAAGCTCAAATCATCGACATCCTTGGTCCAGACACTTTAAAACGAGCAGTCGAAGCCTATCAATATTTGAAATGATTGCTCGACCATGCAGTTGCCAATAATGTGGCATATTATGAGATGCTTGAAGATCTCCGGGGTATCATCGAGGAACTTCAGCAATAATACAAGGAATCTTCTGCCCTTTTGCATCAGGGGTATGAGAAAAAGTATCAGCAACTAAATACTGACAAAGGATATTACAAGTTAGTCACTGCTTATGATATTAAGGAGAGGACTTTGAAGACCGAGGTTGAAGAGCAAAGGTAGATCGCGAAACTGCTGGAGCAGGAAAATAATAACTTGCGAGGAGAGATATCCCAACTGAAATCTGTAGCATCTACCTCGGGAGCCTTGGTCCCTGTCAATGACGAAGGTTTCTCATTTCTGGAGGTTAAAAATGCCAACTTGAGAGACGAATTGGAAACTTTAAAGATAATTGGACCCTCTACATCTGCTCGCGGATGAGTAAGAGCTTCTCGGGGACGAGCAAGAGCTGCTCGGGTTACTAATGAAGAGGCAAGAACTCAAGCAGTTTTGGAGAATCAAACATTCCAATTGGTGGCGAAGAATCAAGCATTAGCTGAGATGTCCAAAAAGATTTTGAACCTCGATGAGCAACTCTCTGCACAAAGCTCTGCCTTGGAGAATAAAGAACTTTTAGTGAAGAACCTCCACGAGCAACTAGAGCAGTTGACCTATCAGTTTCACAAACATCCCAGAGAGTTTTGGATGGATGGATATAATGAAGCCCTTTATCACCTCGATGATCGGATCCAGAATTCAAATAACGAGGGTTATAAGCAAGGATGGTTGAATGCGCTGGGGGTGTTAAAGTTGGAACAGGGCCATTATTTGTGGGACTATTATGATCCTGGGTTGCTTGACTTGCTAGTGCCTCCATTTAAGCTTGACATGAGTTGGATTCCTGCTCGGGCAATTCCTCAGTGTCTGATCTCAAAGTATCTTGGCGACTATAGTCTTCATTCCAATTTTGAGATATCTCGCCCGGAGCACTTACTTGATCGGCCATTAGTAATGAATGTCAGGATGCTCAGAGATCTGAACTTCATAAATTATCCTTACGCCTTAGATGATCCTCCTGCTGGAGTAGAGCCTGTTTCAAAGGCAGAAGGGAAAAAGCTAGTAGAATAGGATTTTTGATGTAATATGTAATTTGTCCTCTATGTAATATGTTGTGATTTTAATGAAGGAACTTTTGGTTTTCTCTGCAATCTTGATTGTCATTATTTTATAAAAAATCTATTTTATTCTCTGATGAATGTGTATGTACATCTTGTAAGAAAACAAAAATGTCCTGTGTTATTTTAAATTGCCGACCAAATGGAGTTGGTGAAATTTTATTGTTGACCATTCTGAGTTTGTAATAATTTTTTGACGATCAATCGGAGTTGGTGATATTTTATTTCCCGACCAACTTAGAGTTGGTGGTAATTTGATATGCCATAAGTAAAGAAAATTTGTTTTATTTTTTGATTATAGTGACTAATCACTTTTTAATTATAAGCCACGAAACGACTTACATCCCATGATATTTTGCTTAAACAATTATTTTCGACCAACCGGAGTTGGTGGATTTTTATTCCCGACCAATCGTAGTTGGGGCGTTTTATTTTATCGACTAACCGTAGTTGGTGGACCGACCAACCGTAGTTGGGAGGGTTTATTTTACCGACCAATCGTAGTTGGTGGATCGACCAACCGTAGATGGGAGGGTTTATTTTATCGACCAACCGTAGTTGGTGGACCGACCAACCGTAGTTGGGAGGGTTTATTTTACTGACCAACCGTAGTTGGTGGACCGACTAATCGTAGTTGGTGGACCGACCAACCATAGTTGGGAGGATTTATTTTACCGACCAACCGTAGTTGGGGGATTTTTGTTCTAAACTTGATACCTAATGTGTAGCACTAATACTCCGAAAAAATTTCATCAACTTTATTCATACTGAAGAAAATTTCATTTACATAGGAATCCCAACTACTGATAATACTTGCGTAGATGTTCTGCATTCCATTCATTCTTTAATCTGTTGATGTAAAAAACTAGATTCGACCTAATTCTTTAATCACAGATAAAAATAAACAAGATAAAAGATTTTTAAAGTGGTTCAGCCTTGAAAGAATGGCCTACGTCCACTATTTGTGTTATTGCTGACTGTTTGCTGAATTCTCGATAATTTGTTTACCAAGAAATTCTGAGTCCCCTGCTAATGAGGAGGTTACAATGTATGTATAGCCTTAAGGCGGTACAAATGAAAGAATAATACATAGCTGTCCAATAGGCGTGTGCGTTTGTGTGATAATAATGAGCATTTAATGAGCAGTCATCCTCTTAATTATCCAGATATGAATGCTCTGTACGAGATGCAGCTCGGACCGCCTAAGTAGCTCGGTGTACATGAGTTGCTCGGTACAATAGAGTTCTTCGGTACAATAGAGTTCCTCGGAGAACACTTGTTGCTCGGAGCGTCTGAGTTGGTCGGGGAGGTTGAGTTCCTCGGAGTCAATGTGTTATTAAAAAAATGTTTACGAGTGCCATGTAGATTGACACGTATCTCCACATAATTGGTCCACGTCAGCAGAATAAATTTGGTATCAACAGAAGCCCCCAATGTTTCGTAGTTTGATGTTGAAGAAAAGTATGGAACATTCCGCTGCTTAGATTTTCGGTTTGTATGGTTTCTAGGAAAGCATTCGTTGAATACAACTCCTTTATAAATGCACAGTATCAGTCTTTATAAATATTTTAAATTCCTATAACCGCTTCGTTTTTTGTGCCCTTTTCTTCTTTTTAGCCGCCGGATACGCAATCGTCCATCCTGGCAATCATTGTTTTTCTCTATTCCCGAGGTAAAGTATTTAAACGTTTCAGAAAATTTGATCGTCTTTTATTTTTTCAAACCTGCATCTTAGAACTTCTTTGCTTCCTCTCTATCTTGTGCGTTCATTTCTTCCATTGTTCATTGTCAACTGATCCACCCTTTTCCTGTAAGATCTTCTTCCTTCTTTTTTATTTTCTCTGTTCATCATGGTTTACCTTGTTGAGTCGCTTGATAAGTTTCGCTCTAATTTTTCTATTCCTTCATGGGTTACTTTAGAAGAACTTTCTGAACCTTCTGACTATTTTCGTCTGGCTGAGGGACATTGGTTCCCCAGTCTCTTTGTAGCCGAATGCGGCTTTTCTTTTCCTCCAAATCCTTTATGTTTGGAGTTCTGTCAGTTTTTTGATGTATTTTGAGATTGGACTCTATTCCTAGATAGTACAGTCTTGAATGTAGGTTCACTCTTCTTAATTGAGGAGCAGTCGTATTTAGCCTTAGGTGAACTTTCATGTTTAGAGCAACTTGATTCCCCAATGTTAAAATTTTGATGTTTTGAGTCAAACTCAGTTTTTAGAGAATAAAAGTCTGGGAAGGTTTCAATTGGTCTTTACCTCCTGACACAAACTTGATAGGTTCAAAATATTTTGTTTGTGTCTTCAAATTGGGGCAAAACCCTATTCCAGTTCGATCATCAGAATTGGTTTTTGATTCAGCAACAAATCCATCAAAATAATTTGAGTTATTTTCAAATTTTGTAAATTTTTTGAAAACAGTTGTTGTCTTTTCTTTAGTTTGTTCCAATTCTAACAATGTCCCTTTGTATTTTTTCTCTAGAGTTTCATTTGTTTCAGTCAAATTTCTCAATTTTTGATCAAACATTTTGATTTCACTTTCATGAGTTAGACATTGGGTAGTATACTCTTCAGCATTAAGTTTGACCATCAGGCTTAGATCTTCTAACTTCTTGGTGAGATCTTTCACAATATTTTCTAGTCTAGTGCTTTTCTTAAGTGTTTTAGCATAAAGTGTGTGAATATCTGGGAGATCTTCATAGTCCGAGTCACTAAGTGAAGTGTGTGAAGTGACCCCTAAGGCTTCATTTCTTGGACTCACACACCCATTGACATCGTCATTATCACTTTCCATTTGACTCACACACCCCGAGGTAGAAATAGCAATGTTCTCAGTAATTAAAGCATCTAAACCAGTAACAGCATGATTCGAAACAACAGAAGTAGAATTACTAGATTCATCCTCACTAACAAACACAGGCATATCGGCATTATAGATAATTTTGGCAAAGAAAGACATGCAAGGGTCAAAAACATCAGATGACTCAGGTTCCTCATTTTCAGAGTCGCTTGAATCATCCCATGTCTTGCAAATGTTGGCTCTAGCGTGTTTATTTTGAGTGTTCAAGTTAACTCTACAATCTTGTGCAATGTGTCCTAGTTTACCACATCTAAAGCATTCAGTCTTCTTAAGGTCTCTGTTAGGTCTAGTGTGAGAGTCCTTGTGATGTTTGTCTTGACTTTTCTCATGAGGTTTATGATTAGAGTGAGTTGGATAATTGGACTTGCCTTGTTTATTTGCCATGTTGTTTGTAAACTTAATAATTTTCTTAAACTGTTTAGACATTAAGGCAATCTGATTGTCCATACTCTCTATATCGCATTCCTCATCAGAGTCATCATTGGGAATGTTAAACTCAGGTTTAATCAACTTAGAAGAAAAGCTGAGATTGGAACTAGTCTGTTTCCTATGGGACTGGGTCAATTGTTTCTTAAATTCTAGTTCCATTTCCACAGTTCTTAATTTACTACTGAGTAATTCAGGAGTGAGATTTATGTCACACATTTCCTCAATAGCATATCTTTTGTTGTCAAATTTCTGTGGTAATGATCTCATAATTTTAGATACAATTTCATGTCTGTTGTATGTTATCCCATTAGCATGCAGTTTTGTCACAATATCAGTCAAGTTCATATAGAAGTCATCAAATGACTCAGATTCAGACATAATTAAGGAGTTATACTGTTGAATGAACATTTGAGTTTTAGTAGCCTTAACTCTAGTGTCACCTTCATGAGCAGTAACCAAAGTATCCCAAGCTTCCTTAGAAGTGGTACAGGAATGAGATTCTTTTGAACTCATGTTCATTTATGGACATAAATATGGCATTCTTTCCTTTGTTATTGTTGTGAGAAACTTGTTTCTCTTCTTATGTTAACTCACTTAATACTTTCTTAACCCTCTCATTACTTCCTTCAGTGGCTGGTTTAGTAGGAAAAATGTATCCATTTTCAACAATGTCCCAGACATCATCTCCCAAATTTCCTTGAATGAAAGCAATCATCCTTACTTTCCACTAAGCAAAATTGGTTCCATCAAAGACACGAGGTCTGGTCAAGTTACCGAAGCTTTCATTTTTCTTGTCCATGTTTGATTTTCAGAAAATAATTTAAGAAACACAGGATCTCTTTAAAAGGGGTTTACAAATCTCTGATACCAATTGAAAATCTGTTACTAAAGCCGTTTAATATAAAATTAAACTATTTAAGTAACTCCGAACAGTTTTTTAAAGAAACTCTTTTCTTTAAAATCAAAACTAATTGAACACAAGATGTGTTTAACAAAAGTATGTACGAGATCTATTCAAGATTTGATCAACAGGTTTATTAAAACAGTTTAAAAACTTTAAACGTAGCACAACCAAGAATGAGATGAGTAGATGTAGATGTAGAAAGATTAAGAACAAGGATTTTTTACGTGGTAAAACCTCACCCAACTGAGGAAACATCCACGACTCCCTCTACGGAGTAAACAAAAAATTCCACTATAAACAAATTTTAACAGTTACAAACTATATACCAAACATGCATACAACTCAGACCCTATATAAGTTTAGGAATGTACCCTCTGGTGTCCTTATAACTTCTCTGCAGTTCTGATTGTTGATGTTGTTCTCCCAGTTTGCTAACTTCCAATTTGTTCAAGTTCTTTACGTCGACTCTTGTTCTCAAGATCTTATAACCAACACTTTTAGTGTGGTAGGGTGATTATGTTTGTGGAGGTGCTTTCTAACACATGGATGCACACACACACACACACACTTATTTTAAACAACCAATCCTAAAAAATTACATATAAGGACTATATGCTGTGATGTTTCTTTTTCTCTCTTCTCACAAAACTTAAACTTATTTGACCTTTACAATAATCCCATAATCCACGGCTATCTTGCTCAGAAGACGTATCAAGATCTTAATCAATCTCAGGTTTTAAAAAGATTTTTGAGAGTGAAAATCACCAAGTGCGATTCCAAACTAGGTCAAAGGTCTTGTTTCATGAGAACTAGAAATAGAAAACATTATTGTTGATTTCAAAGTTAAAAAAATTTACAAAAAAGAATCAACAATATATTTCTCAAGATGAGAAACAAAATATGTAAATCTAAGTGAAATGTAAATGAAGTACTCAGATCTGAAATTTCTATAAAGCATAAACTTAGATCTAAGAAAAATGTTTAAGTTGGACACAAGATCTAAGAACGAAGAGGTTACAGCATCAAACCAACTAAGCAAACCAACTCTCAACCACTCAAACACTCAAGGCTGTGTTTGGTATATACAGTACTTGGAAAGAGTTTACGTTTGAAAAGGTTTTGACGATTTAGGGTTAGGGTTAGGGTTTCTAACTCTTTCTCTCTCTTTATGGTTTCTCTCTTTCTCTCTCTTTTCTCTCTTCTCTCTCTACTCTCTCTTTTCTCTCCAAAGGACGAAATGGCAAAAGTCTCAGATGGCTGAGGGAAGGGGTCCTTTTATAAGAGGCTGAGAAGATTCGAGAATAAGGTTCAAGATCAATGGTTCAGATTGAGTCAAGGTCGATTGACTTTGATCCAAGGGTTCACGATATGCGGTGATTAAAACTCTCCTGATTGGTTCATATGAGGTTCATAGGGATGATGCAAGAGCGCATGCAGATCGTTGATAAAAACGATCCAAGGGTTGTAAACAATCGCTGGATTATTCTCTATAAAGAAACACACACTCCACCAATCAGAAGACAACAGATGTTGGGCAATTATAAGAGATCAAACGCGCGTCTTAAAATAATTACAAACACACCCTGAAGTCTCTGCCGCTTTCAGATTCTACCCAAGGTAACTTTCAACCAATACAACCATCAATACTTAATTGCAGATTGACCCCAAAAACTTTTAAAAACAAATTTTAATTAATAAAAACTTATTTTAAAGGTTTATAAAATCCCAAAAAAATATTAAAAATCAATTTTAGGGATTTAAACACACTCAACATATGTACACACAATTATATGCAATATGAAATGTATGAGATCAATTCTACTGTGTGTGAGTGTTGGTAATATTGTCTAGATCAATCAAGCAAGAAGGATGAAATAGCAAACCAAACTCTGGAGTTCTTTGGTTTCTAGGATAGACACAATTTTGTCACAATTTCCAAACTAGATGAACACTTATACAATATAAACTCAAGTGAGTCAAGAGTATAAGGTGCTTCAATCTCCCCCTTTGGAAATATGAGATAAAATCTCCTTTGAGTCATCTAGGACTCGTAGGGCAACAAGAATAAGGAAACCTATTCCTAAAAAAAATCTATCTACCCATTCCTAGAAAACAAAAGTACATAACTCAACTATTTACAATTGAATACCCTATTACAATAGTTGAGAATAACTGTATAGAATCATCCTGCAATGAATCACTAAGGTCAAGTTGTTTAGCATATGTGAAATTCATTAGACTCAAATTTCTCCCCCATTTTGTCTCAAATAGACAAAGGGAAAAAAATTAGAGAGATCAAAGAGATTAATCAGCACACACCATACCAATAGATTTACGCAAAGATATAAATCGATTGTAATCCAAAGGTTTGGTAAACATATCTGCGAGTTGCAAATCAGTAGGAAGATAATTGATTTCTAATTCCTTAGTTTCAACCAATTCACGTATAAAGTGATGTCTTATTTTTATATGTTTTGTTCGCGAGTGTTGAACAGGATTTTTAGAGATATTGATCGCACTTTGATTATCACAATAGAGATGCAATTGTTTTTCTTGAATACCATAATCGCTTAGCATTTGTTTAAGCCAAAGTAATTGAGCACAGCAACTACCAACGGCTATTTATTCAGATTCGGCTGTTGAGAGTGATGTGCAGTTTTGTTCCTTACTACTTCATCCTACCAAATTATTACCTATATAATAACATGCTCCTGATGTAATTTTACTATCATCAGTACACCCAGCCCAGTCAGCATCAGTGTACCCAATTATAGTGCTTGGTGTGTCACTAGTGTACCAAAGTCCTAAGTTCAGAGTTCCTTTTACATATTTAATGATTCTTTTAACAGAAGATAGATGGCTCTCTTTAGGGTTATTTTGATAACAAGCACATACACACACAGCATACATTATATCAGGATGCAAGGCAGTAAGGTATAGCAAGGTTCCTATCATACTACGATATAGAGTTGGATCTATAAATTTTCCAGTTTCGTCTTTAGATAGTTTTATCGTAGTACTCATGGGTGTTGTAGCATCTTTAGCACTCTCAAGGAGATCCCAACCTTGAGCAATCTTTATTGCTCCTACTGCGATATATACGATCATTCTTTTGATGGTTTCTATGCTAGAAGACTAGTTAAACCTATCTGTAATCCTCCTATCTATCAGAATTTTAACTATTCTAGGAGAAGCCATAACAATTATGTTCTACCTAGACAACCAGACAAAAACTCCAACTATAGGAAGAGAAAGACCAAACATAAAAGAACACTCCCTAGAAGGATTCCTAAACACTTTGCTAAACCAAATGCTCATGTCTTTCATAAAACTCAAAATCATGCGCAAAACATTTTTCAACAAAAATTGAATGCTCGTAAATTTTATCAATTGAGAGCTAATAAGCGCAAAATGAAAACTAGAGCAATTTGGGTTAGAAAAGATGATCTATTACCCCAGATGAAGTGGAACATTATTAATACTGCTTTAAAAGCTGAACATACATCGTCTGGTTGGTATTTAGACTCTGGATGTTCTAAGCACATGACTGGGGATGATACAAAACTCTTGAACAAAACCAGCTTTGCTGGAGGAAAAGTTATTTTTGGTGATGGATTATCATCTCAGATCATAGGCAAAGGAACTCTCCAAGAAGATGGACTTCTTATTCTTGAAAATGTTCTTCTAGTTAAAGGTCTTAAGGACAATCTACTTAGTATCTCGTAATTTTGTGACTCTGATCATACTGTTACCTTTTCAAAGAACAATTGTAAAATTTTAAATGAAAAAGGTGAATGCATAATTACAGGATTCAGGACCCCTGACAATTGTTATACTGTCATGAATAATTCTGAAATCTGTAATGTTGCCAGAATGGATGACAATGAGATATGGCATAACAGGATGGGTCACATAAATTACGATAATCTTAGTAGATTGACTTCTCAAGAAATAGTTAGAGGTGTTCCAAAAATCAAATTCATTTCTAACATTGTCTGTGGTTCCTGTCAGGAAGGAAAAATTGTTAAGGCCCAGGTAAATGACTCGTTCTGTCAGGAGCAGATAGTTCGATTACTAGCCGAGGGAGCCGAGTCCTATACCGTTAGTTCAGACGGGGGATTACGCTTCAATAGGAAACTGGTTGTTCCGGAAGGGGAAGACTTGCGACACGAGGTAATGACAGAGTCGCACAGCTCACAGTTCGCGGTACACCCTGGTGGGGATAAAATGTACCAAGACATGAGACGACAGTACTGGTGGAGCGGGATGAAGAGAGATATTGCCGTGTTTGTTTCTAAATGCGCCACTTGTCATCTAGTAAAGGTGGACCATCAGAAATCGACAGGACTTCTACAGCCGTTAGAGGTTCCGATGTGGATATAGGAGAGCATATCCATGGATTTTATCACGGGGTTACCTACATCACAGAGGGGTTATGACTCCATATGGGTAATTGTGGACCGATTGACCAAAGTTGCTCATTTTTTACCCGTAAGGACAGATTACACTACGGGACAGTATGCCCAGATTTTCATTGCGGAGATAGTGAGACTTCATGGTGTGACTCTAAATACCGTGTCTAACTGGGATAAGATATTTGTTTCACGATTTTGGGAGAGTTTCTAGGAGTTCATGGGTACAGAGTTCTGGATGAGTACGTCATATCACCCGCAGACTGATGGGCAAACAGAGCGGACAAATCAGATGTTGGAGGACATGTTGCATACGTGCATCCTAGATTTTGGAGGTGGTTGGGAGCAGTACCTTCCACTGGTGGAGTTTGCTTATAATAACTGCTACCAGTTCACCATTGGCATGGATCCATTTGAGGCGTTGTATAGTAGACCTTGTCGTTCCCTAGCATGTTGATTAGAGGTGGGGGATAACAAACTCCTTGGGCCGAAAGTGGTTCAGGACACTTCAGCAAGGATAAAGATGATACGGAGCCGCATTCTGGTAGCTCAGGGCCGGCAGAAGAGCTATGCTGATGCCAAGAGGTTCTTCAGAGAATTCAAGGTGGGGGACCAGGTGTTACTCAGAGTATCTCCTATGAAAGGTATAATGCATTTCGGGAAGAAGGGGAAACTGGCACCAAGATACGTGGGGCCATTTCCTATCATCAAGCGGATTGGACCAGTTGCGTATAGACTCGGGTTACCGGAGCACTTCCATAGGATTCATGATGTGTTCCATATTTCCTCGCTAAGGAAATATCTTAGGGACGATTTGGCCCATACCCACATTTCTTTAGAGGACATCGATCTTCAGCCTGATAGTTCCTATAAGGAGGGGCCGATCGCTATTTTAGACCAAAGCGAGCGGAAACTGAGGTCAAAGATAGTACCACTAGTACGTGTTCAGTGGCGGCATCATAATGCCGACGAGTCCACATGGGAGCACAAGGATGAGATGCGCGAGCGTTATCCAGAGTTATTTTTACCAGGTACTCTTTAGTTTCGAATTTCGGGACAAAATTCTGTTATTAGGGGAGAAGTATGTAATACCCCGTAATTTTATTAATTTTTATTTAAGGGATTAATTAAATTAAATGAGAATTAATTGGGAATTAATCCGGATATAAATACTACCGAGATGTGAGTTAGTATTTGATTATGATATTAAAATTGAAAATTCCATAAGTATTGAAAATATTTAAATTGTCACGAGGCAGAAATGCGACATGTTGGGAAACTTAGTTGGGACGTGCATGTCAGTCGCGTCAGGAACGAACTTATTTAAATTAAAAAGTGAATTATATTTTTATCAACCAAATGGTCATTTTGAGTGCGCCAACGTGTCCAGAAGGGTCGAAATAGTCAGAAAACACTAGCCGGGGGTTTAGTTTGGGTCCCGGGGCACTTTTAGGCCAAATCGGCTACCTAGAAGGGTAGTTTGGTAATTTTAAAAATAAGGGAATTAAAACCCACGAAAATTAGAGTTTATATTTATAATTTTAAAGGGGCCACTAAGGCCATTACCAACAAAAGATAAGAGAGTGGGCTACGGGAGTTTTGAGAGAAGTTGGAGAAAGGTTACAAGAGCCAAACCAAAGCCATCACCCATCACCACCATTCGGGAAGGATTTGTGATCGAAAGAAGGGAAATTAAACCTAGAATCAACGACAACAAATCTGGAAAACGAATCTAAGGCAAGTGATTTGATATTTTTAAGTGCGTTGAATATTTCTTCCATATTTAGTGTAGGAACTATTTTGTCTTGAAAGTTTTGAGGAAAACTATTGAAATTGTTGGAGAAACTCTAAATTTGGGATAGGATTTGCATGTAGAATGACTATGGACGAATTTAGTATTCGAAGACTTAAATATGATGATTTAAAAACGGATTTATGATGAGTAATTGGACACAATAAAATTCTGGGTTCATATTAATAGGGTTTGGGGTAAAATTTGGGGATTATTGATAATTACATGTTGTTTAGGAGGATTTGACCCTAAAAATATGTAAAGGAAACGACCTAAGAGGATTTAGAGAAGTTTAAGAACATTAAAAATGCTATTGGGATGATTTTAGGACGAATTTAGAGAAGAGAAAAATGAAGAAAAATGAAGTGAAGAATTTCTGGGCGCAAACTGCCATCTCGTTAGAAGACCTGCCCAGGTCGTTCGAACGTCCTCGTTCGAACGAGACTTCTAACGAGATGACAGTACCCCTTCTAACGAGTTGGTAGTTCGTTCAAGCCATTCGTTCGAACGACCTCATTCGAACGATATTTCTAACGAGTTGACAGAATGCCTTGTTAGGCCTGATTTTATTTAAAACTTCCAGAAGACTTATATAATTGAGTGTAATCCTTCCCTTGTTGATTTGTGGGTATAGTTGTGAGATTAGAAGTACGTCAAGGATTAAAACTTAGAGTTTTGTAGTAAACCGGATGATGTTTATGGGTTATGACATTAGTGTCTAAAAAACTTCGACGTAAGGAGAGTTGATAACTTTAATGTATATAAATCGGGGAACTTGTAAACGTGTAACATGAAATGACGGTATAGGAATGAGAAATATACCTCTATTAATATAATGGGATACCGAAGATGTGTGAATGCTTGGTATATGTAGTTAGTTGTGTATAACATACCTACCATACTTGCTATCACGGGAGGTCGGCGTTCGATCAGGGCCATCTAGTCTTTGTGTGCCTACAGGGGGGGGGGATTTAGATTGGTACCTCGAGGACATAGGTCAGAGAAGGACTTATTGAGAAGTTAATAAGTCTGCTGATCATGGGAACGTAGGTATGTGCGTGACTCATGTGATGTGAACTATGTTCGCCTCCATTATATGTGATTGTTGTATATTGAAAACGATTCCTGAGAGATTCGGAATACGTGGTCCTTACGTACGTGATGTACCGGGATTAGATAGCAGAGTATGTGTGCATCGCAGCTTAGTCTTGGGGTGCCAGTATTGTATATTTATGATGAGAATAATATACTAATAATTGAAATGAATTGTCATGAGTAAATGTAAGTGTGAATAATAGCAACATTTTTAGTAGAGTTAAAAATGGAAAACCTCCAGTGATTGGCATGATTAATATGGGAACTAAGAAGAAAAGTAAAACTCTCCGTTTATAATTAAGAGGTCGGGACTTAAATCGTGAATCTTATAGTAATGTTAGATTGTGTATTGAACTAGTTAGATTTGGAAATATCTAGAATGGGTACGGGTACGATAGGAGTGCACAATTAGTTGAGAGGTGAGGAACTCATGTGAGTGCACGCACTATCATGTACTTTATATTCGCTGTTTAATTATATTAAACCACTTGCTGTATTTCAAACCGTTTTCATAATCGGGCTCTGACCCGTTTGCTTTCAAATCTATTTTTGTAAAAACCTTTTTAGGTGCCCAGCCACAAGGACACCAAGCATATGAGTTCTATTCCCGCGACGTGCTGTAGCTACTGTGGAAGTTATAGGACCTCAATAGTAGACGCCTCCACTTTATATCTTAACTCTATTTCAGATTCATTCATCTGTAGGGCATGTCGCCCCTTTCCTTTCAGAGACATCTTATTTACTCAGTTTTTATTTTATATTTTGGGTTGTAATTAAATTAATGATTCAGGCTTGTATTTGTTCATTTCAGTATTTGGATTGTTGTGAGGTGTATTCCTCCAGATTTAGTTTATTACATAATTATTTATTTGCAACTGTGATGTGGTTGTGGTATCAGCATTTCATAATTTACATGGATGTTATGTTAATCGGATTTAATTAAAATTGACAACTCACTTTTTAAATATTAGGTGGCTAGTAATTATTAAAATATTTTCGACAGTGATGATATGAACTGAATCAACTTGGCATTTTGTATTAATTTGAATAAAGGAGTAGCTACCCGGTATTTAATTAGTCGGGGTGTCACAGGTGGTATCAGAGCATCAGGTTCTAGTGTCCTTAGGATCTGTACGGCTTATTATGTTTCTGCTGAGCTTTCTTTGATGTAGAGCCTTATATTTTTGGATTGTTGTATTCTTTTGTGTATGTTTCGTTCTTCAGCTATTTTGAGATAATAAATGCGAACTTATAAGACTTTACTCTCATTTCAGATGCCTCCACGACGTGCACAGCGAGTTCCTAGGGATGCTCAGCTCGAGCCACAGCCTGCACCAATACAGGGCACCATGAATGCCGCGGAGGTTGTTGCTGTACATTATTCTTTTGTGCATTGGTGGCTTCAATCTCTAAATCTTAAATGTGTTATCATCTTATTGAACAGTGAAAACACCATTGTAACTTATTATATAGACTAGGGAAATGTCCGTGCCTGAAGGCACGGCAAAAATTACCAAAATAAAAAATCGCAAAACGGCAAGAATTTCAAAATTACGTCTGCAAAACGACCGAGTCGTATAGGCTCAAAAATATTGTCTTTTTTCGATTTCCAAACCCATGTGTCGACGGAGTCGTATAGCCTCAAATAGAATTTTATAAAATTATAGTTTTCCATAAGAACAAATATTCACCGGATTTCAAAAAAATGGCACCATTAGTTTTCATGTAACACTCGGTTGTCGCCCTACTCCTAACCAGGGCCAGCTCTAGGCATAGGCGGGTTAGGCCGCCGCCTAGGGCCCCCGATTAATTAGGGCCCCTTCCGTAAAAAAAAAATTTAGGTATAAAAAAAAATAGGTTTAAAAAAAATTAGTTGTAAAAAAAAAAAGGCCCCTCCCCAAAAAAATTAGTTATGAAAAAAATTAGAGTTATCACTTAAAAAAGGCCCCCAAAAATAAATTTGTTCTATTTAAAATAAACTCATACACTAAACCCAACAATAACATAATAACTCACCCACACACACTAAAAAATAAACCCATCACCATAGCCCAACCCAACTCAAACTCAACCCAACCCATTACTTATTTTATTCTAACCCTAACTCTTCCATTTCTCTCACCCACTTTCTTCTCTCACTCTTCTTCTCTTCCTCTCTTCTTCTCTCTCTCACACTACTATCTTTCTCTACTAACCAAAACAAGAATAAACCCTCTTACCCCGCCCCCCAAAAAAACCCTTATCCACCCCTGCTCCAACCCACCACCACCCCACCACCTCCCCAAAAAAGTAATTTTCGCCCCCCCTTTTAATTGAACTAACCGATTCAAAATAAGGGTTAAAAATCTAGGGTTTCAATTGCTTCAATTTCAGAAAGTTAGGGCTTGATTGGAGATTGTTTGAAGCTTGTTTGTGTAAGTATATATTCATTGCTTTGTTACATTCCTACTATATAAATTTGTTTGTTTTACTACTAATATTTGTGTTGTATTTTTTTTTTGTAGATTCCAATTTGTTATTTGAGCATTTACAAATTAAAACTTGATATTGCTCTCAAATTAGTTACAAATCAGGTTATATTGTTCCTCTTTAGCATTTTTCTTTAATATTGTTTGTCAATATTGTTGAGAATCTTGTGATTTTGTGATTAATTTTTATTTTGACAATACCCGTTACGGTTGCCTTGGCCAAGAGAAGTTTTTCAAAATTAAAATTAATAAAATCTTACCTTCGTTCTACCATGTCACAAGAAAGATTAAATAGATTAGCCATGTTATCAATTGAAGAAGATTTGTTAACAATAATAAATTTTGATGATTTAATTGATAGTTTTGCATCGAAAAATGCGAGAAGAACACATTTTCTTTTAAAAAAAATTAATATAAAAAGACCCAAATTAATTATTCGCCTAGCGCCCCTAAAATTTCAGAGACGGCCCTGCTCCTAACAATTGTTCCACGCTCATGAAGAGATAAGGAAGCCTGTTTGATTAGGAGAAACCAAACTTTACAGAGGACACGCAAATCAATAAATGATGCCAAAATACATTTACCATGCTATTACAATTATTTATATAATATTGATCACCCTCCTCAATTATCCTAATTTTCAACCGTCTTGAGATATGTTCCACACCAAGTTTCTTTGTAGTGAGGACCATGTTAGATTTCATCACAAAATGCATATGATATTCCCTGCAAATGGCATAATAAAAAAAGAGGTTCCTATGTCTTAGTGTCATGATTTTTGGTCGTAACATGATTTTTGAATCTATAAACGGTGAACCTGACTTTGAACCGTCCAAAAAATAAAGGGGTAATTATATCTAGGTCCCATTTATCGGGTCAATAAGCTTATAAGTCCTATTGACTTTTTAATAATCCCATAAGTCCTATTCCAACTTTTTAGAATTTTTTTTCACAATTTTACCCTTTTAAAACCAACCATCCGTAACTTCCTTGAGGAAGTTACATAAGTGGTTGGACTTTTTTTTTAATCTTTAAATGATCATAACTTTTGATTCACAAATCCGTTTTTCGCAAAATTACTATTTTTGAAATCTGCTCGACGAGATCTATCAAACAAGATCCATGAAGACTATAAAATTCCAAAGAAATTTTTTTACACAAACAGTAAACTTTACTGTATGCACTAGAATATGAAATAGTTTTATATATGTGACATTTCACAAACAGACAGTAACATTTACTGTGGTAATACTACACAGTATATATATATATATATATATATATATATATATATATATATATATATATATACACATCCGGTGGATCCAAACCCTCTTTTTTCAAAAATACCTTATATTTAAAGGTTCGCGCTAACGGCATCCAATCCTTACCACCATTGTTGGAGCTTCAACGACCTTCGTCAGAGCTCCGATTTGGGGTGGGTAAGGGTGGCATGTGGTGCCGCTGGCGCGGACCTTTGAAAATAAGAGACTTTTGAATAAATGGACTTTGGATCCACCGGAGTATCATGGGGTACCGCTGACGCGGACCTTTGAAAATAAGATTGGATAAATGGGATCGGGATCATTTGGAGCGCCAATTTGGGGTGAATAGGGGTGGCACAAAACTTTAAAAATAAGAGCATATTGGATATATATATATATATAATTTGTAAAAATGTCATAGATATTAAACTTTATTGTATACACCAGAAAATGAAATAGTTTTATATCTGTGACATTTTCACAAACAATAACATTTACTGTGATAATATATTTATGAAATAGTTTTATATATATAACATTTTCACAAACAGTAACATTTACAGAGTTAATATTACATAATATATATATATATATATATATATATATATATATATATATATATATATATATATATATATATATATATATATATATATATATATATATATATATAGAGAGAGAGAGAGAGAGAGAGAGAGAGAGAGAGACACACACACACACACGGTAGATCCAAACCACTATTTTTTTTTCAAAATTACCATATTTTTAAATGTTTACGCTATCGACATTCAATCCCCACTACTACCCACCCCCATTGTCGGAGCTTCAACGACTTTCATCAGAGCTATGATTTGGGTTGGTAGTAGTGGCATAGGGTGCCGCTGGTGCGGACCTCTGAAATTAAGAGAATATTAGATAAATGGGGTTTGGATCCATCGAAGCTCCGATTTGGGGTGAGTAGGGGTGGCATTGAGTTAGGTTTATATCTATAACATTTTCACAAGTATTAACATTTACTGTGTTCATATAACACAATATATATATATATATATATATATATATATATATATATATATATATATATATATATATATATATATATATATATATATATATATATATATATATATATATATTCCAACCACTTTTTTCTGATATTATCTTATTTTTAACGGTCCGCGCCAGCGGCATCCAATCCCCACCCCCTTTATCGGAGCTACAACAACCTTCATCAGAGCTCTGATTTGAGGTGGCATGGGATGCCGATGTAACATTTTCACAAACAGTAACATTTATTATTTGTGAAAATATTACAGATATAAACCTAATCCAATGCTACCCCTACCCACCTCAAACTGGAGCGCCGGTGTATCCAAACCCCATTTATCAAATATTCCCTTATTTCCTAAGGTCCGCGCCAGCGGCACTCCATGTCACCCCAAATCAGAACTCTGATGAAGGTTGTTGGAGCTCCGACAATTGGGGTTGGTGGTGGTCAGGATTAGATACCGCTAGCGCGGGCCGTTAAAAATAAGACAATATCAGAAAACAGAGGTTTGGATCCACCGTATATATATATATATACACACTGTGTTATAACACAGTAAATGTTAACGTTTGTAAAAATGTTATAGATATAAACCTAACCTACTGTCACCCCTACTCACCCCAAATCGGAGCGCCACTGGATCCAAACTCCATTTATCTAATATTCTTTTAATTTCAGAGGTCCGCGCCAGCGGCACCCTATGCCACTACTATCCACCTAAATCATAGCTCTAATGACAGTCGTTGAAGCTTCGACAATTGGGGTGGGTAGTGGTGGGGATTGAATGTCGATAGCGTAAACCTTTAAAAATATGGTAATTTAAAAAAAAAAAGGGTTGGATCTACCGTGTATATATATATATATATATATGTATATATATATATATATATATATATATATATATATATATATATATATATATTAACTCAGCAAATGTTATATATATTGTGTAATATTAACTCAGTAAATGTTACTATTTGTGAAAATGTTATATATATAAAACTATTTCATAAATATATTATCACAGTAAATGTTATTTTTTGTGAAAATGTCAGAAATATAAAACTATTTCATTTTATGGTGTATACAATAAAGTTTAATATCTATGACATTTTTACAAACTATATATATATATATATATATATATATCCAATATACTCCTATTTTTAAAGTTTCGTGTCACCCCTATTCACCCCAAATTGGCGCTCCAGATGATCCCGATCCCATTTATCCAATCTTATTTTCAAAGGTCCGCGCCAGCGGCCCCCCATGATACTTCGATGGATCCAAAGCCCATTTATTCAAAAGTCTCTTATTTTCAAAGGTCCGCGCCAGCGGCTCCACATGCCACCCTTACCCACCCCAAATCGGAGTTCTGACGAAGGTCGTTGAAGCTCCAATAATGGTGGTAAGGATTGGATACCGCTAGCGCGAACCTTAAAATATAAGGTAATTTTAAAAAAAAAAGGGTTTGGATCCACTATATATATATATATATATATATATTGTGTAGTATTAGCACAGTAAATGTTACTGTCTGTTTGTGAAAATGTCAAATATATAAAACTATTTCATATTCTAGTGCATACAGTAAAGTTTACTGTTTGTGTAAATTTTTTTCTTTGGAATTTTATAGCCTTCATGGATTTTGTTTGATAGATCTCGTCGAGCAGATTTCAAAAATAGTAATTTTGTGAAAAACGGATTTATGAATCAAAAGTTATGATCATTTGAAGATTAAAAAAAAAAGTTGAACCACTTATGTAACTTCCTCAAGGAAGTTACGGATTGTTGGTTTTAAAAGGGTAAAATTGGAAAAAAAGTTTCAAAAAATTAGGAATAGGACTTATATGTAAGAGAAAAACATGATGGGACTAGAATGTATATAAGAACGTCTAATAGGATCTAAACGTAAATCGCTCAAAAATAAATTCAGACCAAACTGATCAAAAAAATAAATTATATAATTGATTTAATTCGGTTAGATTCGATCCGATCGATTTTTTAAACACCCCTTGGTCAAAGGATGAATCAGTGATCAAAATTTTCATTTTTTTTTAGTGTTTACAGAGTGATATAAATGGCGTGAGAGAGCACCATATAATTGATGATACAGTTAAACAAGACGTGGCATCATTACAACAACCGGACATTCGATTTGCTTTTTCATCGCCACAAGACCACACAACTAATATAAGTGAGATTAATGAGTGAGACGTGGCCTAAACAAAGTGGTGGTTGTTGGCCGCCAATGGTCACCATCCATGCAGTAGTGGGGCCCGCGGTTATAACGCTCAAGAGACTGCTGTGACTTTTCTTTTTCTACATAGACAATTCTATGTCTTTTTAGCGGGCCCATCGTTTGCTTGAATGACAACTTTAGAAACTATGCGAAAATATTATGCGAAATTATACGAAATTAATTTGAAATTTACATAATGTATCATGTTCGTATTGAATTTTTTTGACATAAAATTGTGTCGTGCCGTGTCGTGATCGTGTCATGATTATGAATCGTATTATCGTGTCTGATCGTGTCAATCGTGCTTTTACTCAGATTATCGTATCCATTTATGTTCAATTTAGTGTGAAATTTAAGAAATCGTATTAGTCGTGTCGTATCATGTCGTATCGTGTCGTTTTTATTTGAGTCATGTTCGTATCAACGAAAAAACTCGATCCGTATTGTGTTCGTGTCCGAAAAATCCGTGTTTTGCCGTGTAGTGTTGTGTCCGAAACATAGCTCAAAAACACGAATTGTCACCCCTAGCTTGAATAGAAGCCACAAAAAAATCTTAACTTTTCTTAAAAATATCTTAAATTATCAAATTTTTTTATTATTTTGATCTTTAAGATAATATTGTAATTAGATGTTTTAAGAGTCCATATTTATTTTTTGCATATTAATAATACACTATATCAATACCATGTTCAACCCTTGTTCACTATCATGAAATTTGATTCATAAAAGGGAAAGTGAGGTTTTAATTTGAAATAACTCAAAATAATATATTGAACTCTTAATTTGGAACGAAGGGGTATAATTTGTTGCTTTTAAAATAATTATACTTAGCCAACATGTACATCACCCCGCGTATACCTTATACATTAACCTGCTTTTACAAAGTCTAATTATTTGAAAAGCGAAAGCTTATGTCTATTCACAACATTATCTCACGAGGCAAATCAAAAATATATCTATTATTATTTAAAAGTTTTTTTTTATAAAAGACAAACAATGTTTAGTCCCTATGAGATAAGTACATTTTGCATTTAGTAAAATTTAATTTTTAAAATAAGTCCCACATATGTAATTATTTTTTTAATTACTATTATTATTGTTGATATTGTTGTTGTTAATTGAGGAAATTTTAGGGGGTTTAAAATTTTGTTTTTGTTTTAAGGTTTAAGTTATTTATGTTTATTTTCTTAATATTACAAATTAGGTTTTAAGATTTAGGGTAAGAGAAATGAGATTGTTTGTGAATGTTTTGTATGGTAATAGCCTTTTTGAAATGATATATGAGATTGAATAATTTTTAAAAATTATTTTATATTCAGATGGATAAAAAATATGGTTTTTTTTCAATAAGCTTTTGCATAGTGATTTATGGGTCAATGCTCCTTGCATTGTTCCCGTCCTCAAAGGACAAGACTGTACTTGGCTATGACCATTTGAAAAGGTTCCACTCCCAAAGTAGAGACCTTTTTTATTATCAAAATGTTATACAAAAATACTATGCGCACATCACCTAGGAACATTACTAAGCCGGAGAAAGTGAAAACCCCACAACCGTACGTTTTCACCTACTATCATAGGAATGGTCACCTTAATTATATTTTTTATTTTATGGCTCATCAAGGATGCCTATAACTAACTGCTTCACTACTCGAAGTTTTACTTCAAATCATATAAAAAAAAGGATTAAAAATCTCATTAGAGAAGTCAATGATATGACTAAAACTATGAATTTTGTAGGCCCTAATCCTAAGATCAAGTTGGCTTTTAGGGGTAGAACTAAAATGATTGCCAAACCTCATGTTCCCAATCAGTTTATTGGCTTGATATTTATCAAAATATTCATCCGGATATATATTATTCCAAACCTCTAGCACGTAAAGATTTTTCACCTCACAATGAGTTATTTGTTTCTCTTCGTAGACTAGGTTTAGGTGTGTTCATAGTTGATTATTTTTCAAATCTTGGTGCTAGTTATATTCTAGTCTTGGATCGTAATTAAAGCATTTTGTTTTATATCCTCGATTAAATGTGTAACACATTCCCACATTGTTTTTTAAAATTAAAAGGCACATAAAGATCGTCGTTTAACTCTCTGAGAATTTTTTTTTCTTTTACTTATAAAGATGAAAACACAAAAATATTTTCTCTTTTGAGTAATTTAAGAAAAATGAAAAATATTTATCTTTTGGAATTTTTTAACAAAAATACCAAAGATTATTTATTTTGTGATTGTTGTGGATAACTAGTGTTGAGGTGATTAAAAATTCATGAAACACATCTTGCTATCTATATCCCTGTCCTTGGATTAGAAACTTGGGAAGTGCAATACCCTATACTGTTATTATTAATTAATTTTCATGTGATTTATATTATTAATTTAATTGGGAAAAGTAAATTGGATTTTAGTAAATATTAATTGGCGAGGTAAAAGATTAAAAATTATTATAATTATTATTTACTTGGGTGTGATAAGTAAATAGTTATGTGATTTATTACATGTCGCGTATGAGTGATAGCAATAGTTTATTATTATATATCAATAAAATGTTACATCGGCAGATCGGTATAATTTATGGACGACGCGTAGGGTACGCACGTATCGGGTTCGGTTATATATTAATAGATTGTGTATGTATGTGTGTGTGTGTGTGTGTGTGTGTGTGTGTGTGTGTTTGCTATTTGTTTTTATTAAACATACCTAATCGTGAGTGCTATTGTAGGAGGTTGTGCGTAGTGGGCATTCCAACCGGACATTGACCATCAGGTGTTGGATTGATTCCTCTTATTATAATGCTACTGCATGACCACTATCCACATGTGAGGATAAGCGTTGGTTTCGAGGCCGGTTGGGAGAGATGTGGTATGGTTGTGATCCCCGATTATATGTCTGTGACCACCTCCATTGTATGTGTTTTCATTTGGGATCGGTGGTGAGATTTCAACCCAGTGGCTCGGTGTGAGGTGATATACTTGGAGCTAGATGGTACACGAGGGATGCATCCGCGAGGTCTCAGCTCTGGGGATACGATTATACGTATATAACGAGTGATATATATGTATATTTATATGATATAGTGTATGTATCTCTTTATACCATGAGCGTAGCTATGTTATGTTCATTACGTGAATATGTACTTATAGCAAGTGTGTCGCTACAATATTATTTGCGAACGTATACTTAGTGATGGTAGTTATACTTAGCTAATAGAGGGTATTAATGAGATTGGGTTTGATGATAATAACATGTCCTTGTTAGACGGGGTAGTTTAATTAGCATAATAAATGAACACGATATGTACGCACTATAGTGGAGAGGTGAGGATTGCCTTATGTGAGTGAAACCGGTTAATCTTGAAAGTAATACACTACTGTTTTAATCGATTTAAACAATTATCGACTTGCGAAATATTTTCTACTTTTCGGGCTTATACTCGTTGGCTTTTTTTCTTATTTTCTTTTTATATTCCAGATGTGCAAGAGTAGCAGTTGGGACCGCAGGGATAGATCTATTATTGTAGTGCAGTAGCAGTGGGCGCTACATATTTGTTTAGACACCTCAAATTATTTTATCTAGATAGGATCAGTCATTTAGTTTCAAATTTGGGGCATGTTGCCCATTTATGGATGGGCTTTTATATTACGGTCAGAAATTTATATTTCAGTACTCAGTTTTATTATTTAGCTCTACATTGTGGATGTTTTATTTGGTGATTGGTGGTTTATTCAGTTCATTCTTATTATCTATTGATGCACAAGGATTATTCATTCATTTTAACTATACGATTTTATTCGTATTATTTGTATTTATATTACGGTTGTGACATTAATGCTGAGAATGAACCATAATGAAATTCATGTTTTATTTTAGTAGAGAATTGGTCACCCGGTATTAGAATAAGCGGGTTGTCACAGGAAGGTAATGCGAACCTATGCATGCTTTGCTTAATTATTTTTATGAAGTTCTTCGAGAATGACTCATGTTGACTATGTAGTGGGCTTTACCATATCTCACACACATACACGAGTTGAACTAGGATGTATTTTAGATTTTGTTACGAAAAATTTACTTTCTTATATTTTTGCTCAACCGTGTCATATTTTAATCGCTAGATTTTTAATATGTGCATCTAAGAACCATTATTTTTCGGGGGTGAAAATGTAATTTAATAATAAAACTGCTTGAAAAGAGGCATGATCATATTCATATCAGACGACACTAACTCACTTGTAGAAATAAGTGGTGCAATCTTGTGACTCACTGGGTGAGAATTGGGTAGAAATTACAAAAATAAAGGCTTAAACTTAAACTAGGGCGTTAGGGAGTGAAAACGTAATCTACCAACAAAACTATCTGAAAAGAGGCACGATTACATCACGCGACATTAATCTAACTTGTAGGAATAACCTGTGCAGTCTCCTGACTCACGAGGTGAGAAGTGGGTAAAAATTTTAAAAATCCAAGGTTTAAGCTTGAAAATAGGGCGTAAGGGGGTGAAAATATAATTTAACAACAAAACTGTTTGAAAAGAGTCACATGCACATCAAACAAAACTAAACTAACTTCTAGAAACACCCTTCACGGGGTGAGAACTGGGTAAAACTTTCTAAAATTCAAGGCTTAAGCTTGAAAATAGGGCATTAGGGGGTGATAACGTACTTTAACAAAAACATTTCCCGTAAAGATGCACAATCACGTCACACGGAACTAAACTACCATTTAGAAATAACTCGTGCAGTCGTGTGACTCATAGGGTGAGAAGTGGGAAGATATTTTAAAAATCCAAGACTTGAGCTTAAAAATAGGGCGTTAGCGAGTGAAAACGTAATTTAATAACAAAACTAAAGAGGCTCTAGATTCTACCCAAATCCTCAATAGAGAATACCTAGAATTGGTTACTAAAATAATCAATTTTAGACAATGAATTCTGAACTTTTATCTCAAAATTTTTTCTACTGAATCATAAGAATAGTGTGGGATTCATAATTACGGAGACGCATACTCAGCACGAGCGCCTAGAATACATGTGCCCAAAGTTAATGAAGAGTTCAAGTCATAGAGGACTCCCATATATCCACCACTTGGAACGGTTGGAGATGATAAAGGATAAGCATGAACTCTTAGGGATATATATTGACTCTCCTAAGATTCTCTATAAATGTAATAAAGAGGCAACCCTAAACTCTATGGACGTTGTCATGTTGCTGAACCACGTACATCTTGCATTATGTGTGTGATTTTATTGCCTTTTGTTATATTTTACTCTTATTTAATTGGTGCACATTTGATATCGTCACTTGTAGGAAAGTACCACCTACAAATAGAATTACCAATTTCTCTTTATCCATATATTCGTCGGGGGACGTACTTCTTAAATAGGATACAAAATCCAAGTGAACCAAATGGTGCAAAATACCTCACAAACTAGGTAACTAAGTTACCTAGCTAACTTGGATACCAAAATCCCACTAGATAAGATAAGATAGGCCAAAGGGGAGTTTGATTTATACTCAAACTCTCTCTCCCAGACTCCATTTTGAGCCAAACTTTTACAAATCTTCACCTTGGAGAGATCAATGAAAACACCAAAATGAGTCTTTCAAACCTTAATGTCGAATGTTCGCTAAAGTGACAAAAAACCTACTCGGACGCGACCTTGTCACTGAAGCAAAGTCAATCTTCATTGGTCGCGCACCTAACTAGAGAAAATTTTCCCACAAAACCTTCATTGACGTGAATCAGCCTTCGTTGCAACGAATTCAACCTTCATTGAGGAAAAGCCAATGTTTGTTGCCCACTAACTCCAATAGAAAAAATCCTCTATCAAAAATTTTGTCCAGTAAACCATAACTTAAGAGTTATTACAAAAATACATGATCTCGATCACTCAAAATAATAATGAACATTTCTAGCTAAGTTTGAGGCCTCCTCAATCCTAACCCTTTACTCACTCTTCAATTGATGCATATCTTGCATAGCCATAAGAATGTCTCCACCATCTATGAAAAACCCATAGTTCTCCATATTACTCTCATAGTCTCCCAGGTCGACATCATACCTAGCAACCTCCATCAGCCACACCTAACCACCGAATATAAATTTAAATTCAATTTCTCTTCCCTTGAAAGACTTAGGCGCCCCTGACCTTTCATTGTATCTCTGTCATGACCCAATGCTTACCTCCTACTCATCTTCGTGGCGCTATAAAGAACTATCTCAATGACATTACGCCTACAACAAGATAATTTCATGATCATCCTCATAGGTCTGCCTCCATATAAGGATTGCTGCAATTTTAGTTTCCATCCCAAAATGAATTTCGCTATCTTCGATAGTTGTGTAGCGTAATACCCCGTGTTTTCGAAAATAAAATATTGCGATAGAATTTAATTTACTAATTTCGAATTAATTTTAAAAATAAATTAAATCGTAGGGATTTAGATTTAAATGTGTAAGATTTAAATCGAAAATAAATGTTTATTCATGATTACATAATTACATGACTCCATTGGGCATGATGGGTTCACCCATGGAAACAAATCATACTTTAATAAAATTATGGTCACATGTCGTTTAAACACAATGAAAATGTCTATCTTGAATAAAAATAATTGGGATGCACTTAGGGATGTTTTATGAGCTCGTTTAGGATTTTAATTGTTTAAAAATGGGCTCGGGTATTGTTATACTAATTAGGAGGCATTTGGGCCATTCTAATTAGGGATTCGGGCTCATTTGGAGGCCAAAAAGTGAGGGTAAAAGCCTAACTCGAAATTGGGGATTTATAAGTTAATTAAGAAGGCCAATAAACTCATTTTACTCACCTAAGAAAATCTTAGTAGCCCCACCCCTATAGAGGATATACCAAAGTCAAAAAGAAGGAGGAGATTGGAGATTCAGGAACGAGATTCAAGAAGAAGGACTCTCAGTTTCATTCTAAGGCAAGAATTTTCTTGCTTACGTTGATTTCCAAGTTATTTCTTAATTTATTTGTATAGGCTCCCATATAGATTTTTGGATTCGGGTTCTAATTAATATTAGGGAATTGGTTTCACCATATGCATGTAGAGCATCGCATTTTAATGATTAGAAAATTATAGAATTGAAAATTGATTAGAAAATTCGAAAAAATAATAATAATGATAGTTTAGAAATAGATCTTGTGATATTATAGGGTGATAGTGTAAATCTAATGACTACCCCTGAAAAAGATTGTTTCTTGACACAAATCTATGAAAAGAAACGGATCTTGAAAATTAGGAATGACCCACTTTATAGTTTTTGGGGAGAATGGTACCCTTATGAATTAATCATGATTTAGGTGTTGCTCTCATGTAGAATTATTATTAGATGATATAAAACTATTTAATGATCCTATATGATGTTGGGATAACTTTTGGGTGATGAATAATGGGTTGTTTATGAAAAAAATGGGGAATTTCCGTCCCAAGCCTATAGTAGTCCAGAAGCTGCCCGAACCAAAGGGAGAACTAGTTCGGCCCTGGAGGTGAACCGGTTCGGGTTCCCTGTTCACCCTAGGTTGGTCCGTTTGCATTTTTAGCTAATCTCTTGGGTTCCCCATAAATTTCAGAGTTATGATATATTATTTTAGCACCTCTTGAATATTAGTATGATTAAAATATACCCATTTGGGCCAGGTAGAAATTTTTGGAAAAATTAAAAAGATAATATATCCCTTAGGTTAGTAGAGAATAGGATCCGAGATACGAGAATATGGGAGTTTAAGGTATGACTTGGAGGACGGGTGACAATTTAAATAATTTGTAGAAATTCAGTAATGCCTGAAGGACTAATTTAAAAATAGAGGGATTTATATTTAAGGGGAAGGTGGGTAAACATCTAAATTAATTGGCGATAAATTCGTGTAAGGCTGGGAATATTATTCAAATATAAAGACTAATAATTAACGATATGGTTAATTAACTGGAATAATTAATGTTGGAAAAACCAATAATATATCGTGGGGGTAATTATAGGGTAATTACCTACTGACATATCATGTGGTAAAGATATGTAATTATTTATTTGTGTGGGATGGGTAATTATTGGGTAATTACCTACATATAAATCATGTGGTATAGATATGTAATTATTTATTTGTGTGGAACATCGGCCCTATCGGTTGGGATCGCACGCATTCGAGACCGGAGCACGGGTGGGTTAGGCATCATGTAGGCCATTATTATTGGTACTACGTAGCAGCGCCACTTACGAGAGGTAGTTGTAGATGTTGGGATCCTTTTCCACCATTGGGTGTGGGCCATGAACTGGTGTACTGCGTAGGTACCGCCCCACTTGTATATTTTTTGTGATGTCCGATTTGGATAAGGGACTCCTTCGGACCTACCGATAGAGCAAGGACGGGACACAAATATTGTGGTATAGACATGTAATTATTTATTTGTGTGGAACATACCTATGTTCGTGGAAGGTCCAGTCGCTTGGGGCTGCGCGCGTTCGGGACTGGAGTACACGTCGACACAGGTGGGTTAGGCGTCATGTAGGTCATTATTATTGGTACTACATAGCAGCACCACTAACGAAAGGTAGGTGTAGGTGCTAGAATCTTTTGTCACGGCTCGGTATGGTCCGTGAGCTGGTATACTACGTAACTACCACCCCTCTCATGTGTATTTTGTGATACCCTATTTGGATAAGAGACTCCTTCGAACTTATCGATAGAGCACGAACGGGACACAAATAGTAAATGCCATGTGGTGTCGTATATATATATATATATATATATATATATATATATATATATATATATATATATATATATATAATCACATAAATTAAAGGATATTTACTTAATCAGTCTGATGACGTTGATAAGTAGTCATGGACCCAAATACTAAATGGATGCATGATAAATGATTATGTCACTATTGAGGATAGTTGACTGGAATATTCGAAAAATGGTAATGCGAATGTAGACAATTATATTTCAGCATGTAAATTATGCTAGATGTGTCACATGTTTAATAATGCTCTTTTAATCTATATTGCAATTAGGTTTTGGGGATAGCATACGATCAGTATTACACCTAGGTGATAGGTGAGAAAATTATCGCATGTGAGTGTCGATGGGACACTCCTATTTAAATTAATTGTAATCTTCCATTTCAATTTAAGTAAGTTAATTCTTGCACACTATAGGGGGCTTACCCAAATTATAAATGCCCCCCCCCCCCCCCCCCCAGGTTGCTTAGACAGGTATAGCAGGACTGAAGGAATATCAAACTTGTTGTCGCGTGTTGTTTCTCTATGATCGATTCATTGATTCTAGTTTAGGTTGCTACTTCTTCATGTCTTTATTTAATTTGGATTATTGTAAGGGCATAATCGCGGAGTCATTTGATTTATTAGTCGAGATAGTTATATTCATGTTGGGTTTTTTTCGTTGGACGTGGATGTTGGATTCATTATTACTTCATGTTCATTAATTTAATTAAGTTTTAATTCGAATATGGTTTACGACATATTTTTATAGATTCATATAAATTGATGATGAGAATGATATATATTGTACAATAAGCACCATCTTCAGTGTACTATTTCGGGCCAACCTTTACGTGAGAAAATAGGAGTCTTTACAACTGGTATCAGACCATCAAGTATATTGTATCCTTAATATCTGTGTTGAGTCTGTTTTATTTTCTGTTGAGCATTCTTTGATGTGTCTAGAGCCCATTATAGGATTTTGTAATCTGGTGTCATGGTGGCGTGTGTGTCGATATCGTTCACTATCATTTGAGCGTTATCAATATTTATGGAGTATTTGAGCTTATAAAAGCATGAGAATGAGAATCATTGCGAGTTAGTGGTCAAGCGTGGAATGAGTGGTTGTGCGAGGGTGTTCACCATAGTTGTGAGAATTACTATGGGAGATTATCTTGTTTCAACGTAAAGTTTGCAACTTAAAGACTCTTAGAGGCTCAAGTTAATGAATGTCTTTCATGTTGAGTGCATTTTTGGAGATATAAAGGGACTTTAGTTGTTGAGGAGATTATTAGAATTTTGGGTTTTACTTATGGTAATATGGGTTATAATGGAAATTTAACCTAGCGGAATGACCTTATGAAATTTGGCGCAAGTAAGAGAGAAGGCAATGGATTGCTGTGTTTTAACAAAATATAAGGATTTTAATGGAAATTTTAAGTGGGGATTAATTCTAATTTAAGGGTTAAATTGGTGTTGCACTCAGATTTGAGCAATGCTCATTTATGTAGTGAAACCATTTGTGATCCCGATGATGATAAAATGAGAGTGTTTGGACTTAGCAGTAGTTCATCGTGTGGTCACGTAATGGGGTTGAAGAATAGTTAGATAATCTATAATACACCTAAGTGAGCGGAAATTGGTAAAGAGAGCATTGATTTTCTAGATGGTTCGAGTTGAGAGGACCTAATTAGATAATTGTATGGGGATAGAGTTACATGTTCATTATAGACATGCATTTTGTTAGTGTATCACTTATAAATAAGATTTAAGAACAAATGGGTTCCAAGAAACTAAAAAAAAGTATGTTTCGATTCAGAATTTCAATTACGAATGTAGGATTATGAGTACCCCAATAAAAGATAATAAGAGGAAAACGGAATATGATGTTACAAAATGGCGAGTTGAGCCAAGAGGGAAAAATATAAGGGTGAATTGTAACTTCGATTTTACGACATGTGATGTGTGGAAACATGTTTACCAGTTACCTGAATGCGGATTATGGGTATGGTAAAGTAGAACCAAGGATGGTTCGATAAAGATTATATATATTTCATATGGTGGAAGTATCTACAAGAATTGGGGTTAGATGTGGGTTTCGTATGATTAGGGAAGTAGCGCCTGGTTGAGAGTGGATGAAATGATGTGATCATTTTAGGTTGGTTATTGACGTAGTTGTTAGATTATAGATATAATTAAGTATGATGTTCATATTATCTATGCATTGGGTGGTGATGCATCTTGCTTGGGCATGATGGCCTTGTTGAGAGTTATCTCTTCGTAGGTGGATTGACTATTGACGCAACGACGTGGATTATGGGTTGGTGTTCACTAGGAGTTAGTGTTGGTTGTGAGTGATCTCATTCCATATGGAAGTGACTATGCGATTTATCATGTACGGATGGATTATGGGTATAATCTCATTTACATATTAGATAGTGGTGGGCATCCCTTAAGTTATTAATACTTATATCTATGTTTGGAGAGGAACCAATTATTGATGGGTCCCCTAAACACCTTATGTGTTCTAGTCGGTATTCTTGGGCAGTTGCGATGCCCTACTGTAGATTTTGATAGTGAATGTGATGATAAAATTGATTTTGGCATACAATATGAGTATGTCTATTGGAAGTTATTTTCGAGTTCGAAGTATTGATATGGGTTATATGCTGATGGAGGAATATTTTATGGTATGGCTATGTGGGATGGTTAGTCGATGATGGGTTTATTTCCGTATTAAGGATATGAGTGACGTGAAGTAATTATATGGTAAACGTTTTGTTTATTGTGATGATTGTATTACGTGTGATAGTATCGGTTACATGAGGATGTGTGCGATCACAAATAATGTTATTATAATGACGATGTCATTGGAAATAGGCAATGATAGTCTTTATTGGAATGAGTAGGCATGTGGAGCCTTATAAATTGATTAAGCACATTAATAGACTTACATCCTGAACCAACATATCTTAATGATCGGCGAAGCTATATAGTAGTGTATCGGGAGGGTTTCTTGTTTTGATTTCACTTGTGAGACATCCCACTCATGAAGTTAGCCAACGTTAGGAGTTGAGAGATATTGGGTCCTAGTACGTTTTGGTTACTGTTCTTGGTATGATAAAATGGATAAATCTAATAGGATTTAGTGTATCCCTGAGAGGTAATGAAACTTTTGTTGCAAATGGTCGCAAACTGGAATTTACATATTTAGCGTAAATAATTTTTTCCCTATAAGTCTTAGGTTGACGCGTCTCAATAACTGACTAAGTAGTGCAGTAGTGTATCGTGAGTGTTCCTTGTTTGGATTTTGCTTGCGAGACGTCCCACACATGATATTCGCAAAAGTCGGGAGATAAGGGAAGTTCGATACTAAGATGTTTACTTTTTACGTTTTACATATGTGAAGACATACTTTTCTTTCTGGATAGGCGTGGTATGTATAATTCAAGTTGGATGTATAGGTGTCATCCATATTTGATATTTGTGTATGTGTGTGCATGTAATGTGGAATATATAGGCACCCTAATGATGTTATGATAGGAATAGATGATCCTTTTCTTTTATCCCATGGGATATAAGTATGAACTAATTAGGTATAAAACTTGCGATAATGGTACAAATTAAAATGTAAGGTTAAGTTTTAGTAAATTCTGTGGACGGAATTCCATTGTTAGGGGAAGAATGTAATACCCTGTGTTTTCAAAAATAAAATATTGCGACAGAATTTAATTTAATAATATCGCATTAATTTTGGGAATAAATTAAATCGAAGGGATTTAAATTTAATTCAGTAAGATTTAAATTGAAAATAAATGTTTATTCATGATTACATAGTTACATGACTCAATTGGGCATGATGAGTTCACCCGTGGAAACAAATCGTACTTTAATAAACTTATGGTTACGTATCATTTAAACACAATGAAAATATCTATATTGAATAAAAATAATTGGAACGCACTTCGAGAGGATTTACAAGCTCGTTTAGGTGTTTTAATCCTTTAAAAATGGATTCGGGGTATAGGTATACTAGTTAGGAGGCATTAGAGCCATTACAATTAGGGATTCGGGCTCATTTGGAGGCCCAAAAGTGAGGTAAAAGCTTAACTCGGAATTTGGGGGTTCATAAGTTAATTAAGAATACTAATAAACTCATTTTACTCACCTAAGAAAACCCTAGCAGCCCCACCCCTAGATAGGAGATACCAACGTCAAAAAGAAGGAGGAGATTGGAGAATCAAGAAGGAGAATCAAGAAGAAGGCAAGAATTTTCTTGCTTACTTTGATTTCCCAGTTATTTCTTAATTTATTTGTGTAGGCTCCCATGTAGATTTCTGAATTCGGGTTGTAATTAATAACAGGGAATAGGTTTCACCATATGCATGTAGAGGATCTCACTTTGATGATTAGAAAATTGTAAAATTAAAAGATTAATTAGAAAATCCGAAAAAATAAAAATAATGATGATTTAGAAATAGATCTTGTGATATTATAGGGTGATAGTGTAAATATAATTACTACCCCTGAAAAAGATTGTTTCTTGACACAAATCTATGAAAAGACACGGATCTTAAAAATTAGGAATCACCCCAGTTTTTGGAGAAAATGGTACCCTTATGAATTAATCATGCTTCAGGTGTTATTCTCATGTAGAATTGTTATTAGATGATATAAAACTAGTTGATGATCATATGTGATGTTGGGATAACTTTTGGGTGATGAATAATGGATTGTTTATGAAGAAAAATGGGGACTTTCCGTCCAAAATCTGTAGTAGCCCTGAAGTTGCTCGAACCAAGGGGTGAACTGGTTCGGCTCTGGGGGAGAACCGGTTCGGATGCCCTGTTCACCCTAGGTTGGTCTGTTTGCATTTTTGGCTAATCGCTCGGGGTCCCCATAAATTTAGGAATTATGATATATTATTTTAATACCTCTAGAATATTTGTAGGATTAAAATATACCCATTTGGGACAGCCGAAAATTTTTGAAAAAATTAAAAAGATAACATATCCCTTAGGTTAGTCGAGAATAGGATTCGATATATGGGAATATGGGAGTTTATTGTATAACTATGGAAAATGGGTGACTAATTAACTAATTTATAGAAACTCAGTAATGATTGAATGACTTTTTTAAAAATAGAAGAATTTATATTTAATGGAAAGGTGGGTAAACAACTAAATTAATTGGGGATTAAATTCTCGTAAGGTTGGGATTATTATTCAAATATAAAGACTAATAATTAACAATATGGTTATAATGGGGGAAATTATTGTTGGGAAAATCAATAATATATCGTGGGGATAATTATAGGGTAATAACCGACTTACATATCATGTGGTAAAGATATGTAATTATTTATTTGTGTGGGATGGGTAATTATAGGGTAATTACCTACATATATATCATGTGGTATAGATATATAATTATTTATTTGTGTGAAACATACCTATGTTCATGGACGGTCCTATCGATTGGGATCGCACGCATTCGAGACCGGAGCATAGGTGGGTTAGGCGTCATGTAGGCCATTATTATTAGTACTACGTAGCAGCACCACTTACGAGAGGTAGGTGTAGATGCTAGGATCCTTTTCCACCGTTGGCTGTGGACCATGAACTTGTGTACTGCGTAGGTACCGCCCCACTTGTATGTGTTTTGTGATGTCTGATTTGGATAAGGGACTCCTTTGGACCTACCGATAGAGCAAGGACGGGACACAAATGGTAGACGCCATGTAGAGTAGCCCTATGTATATAATCATGTGAATTAAATGAGATTTACTTAATCAGTCTAATGATGTAGTCGAGACAGTTACATTCATTTTGTTTTTTTTTTGTTGTACGTGGATGTTGGATTCATTATTACTTCATGTTCATTAATTTAATTCAGTTTTAATTCAAATAGGGTTTACAATATATGTTTATGGTCTTGATGTGAGAATAATATAGATTGTATGACAAGCCCCATCTTCAGCATACTGTGTCTGGACAACCTTTACGTGAGAAAATAGAATTTATTACATGTAGTCCTCTCACAACCCAATTGAGAGTCAAGATTGACGCAGTTTCATTAACACAAGTCATGCTTGTCTACTCCTCCATTTCCAATCTTCAAATGCTTGATTTCAATAGATATTGAAAACCTTATAATAGCTCCACTTTAGGTTGTCTTCAATTGGAGAACAAAAAAATTTCTCATCTTAGTTTCCCTAAATACCATGAGAGAACCTTCCATGACCTTCATAGATCAACCTGATGTTACAACCTTGCAACCCGTGAAGTGTAACATACCAATGAACATAAGGTTGACCCATAGACCCAAAACGTGTGGCACACCACACAAAGTTCTCACTAAATCTATCACATGTCTTGATTTTGATTAATCCAATTCTCAAATTTTAAAGGTTCCCCGATTAGCCATTAAAATGGAATCAACTTTTGCCTCTTTGTAGGAAGAGAAAAAATACCGACTGGGATACGTATAAATTGAACAACCAGAATTAAGAACCCAAAATTCATTAATTGAGTCACCAAAAATTATCGATTGTCATGAGAGAAAAATCATCTACATCCTCCAGATTACTTGCATGTGCCACCACTATTGTTGTATCTTGAACCTCCTCATTTTCTTTCTCATTCATTTCCTAAAGTTTGGGACAAGGATAAATTATTTGCCTAACCTTGTGACCCTTTGACTTGGACTTGAAGCTCCTCAAACGTGGATTATTTGGTCTTCCTCTCATGACTAAACTTGCGACATCATTGTCACCCTCAACCGATTTCCTCCTATTTTCATTGGAGAGAAGGACTGACGTGATAAGAAATAATGTGCGATTATTACCCTAACTTAGAAAAGTGTGCACGCACTATTTTTGACAAGTGAGAGAAAGGGCTCAAAGTCAAAAATATGAGATGGGCCCAACAATGCTAATCGAACGATGATTTTTGATCATTTGATTAATATATTTTTTTCATGGAGTAGATGTTAGTTAATGTAATAATATAGCAATAACCATTCAAACTTAATGTGTTCTTCAATTAAATTTAATATAGCAATAACCATTACAAACAAAAATGATAGTTTAAAAACAATAATTTTTTTGTATTTAGAGATACCATTTAGATGTTCAATTAACTAGACTTACCCTCATATGCATAAGGTACAAGCGAGTTAATACATAAGGTATAAGCAAGATGATGAACATGTTGTGGGTAAATCCATTTTTTTGTAAACGAGAGTTATGTCGAATTACGTCATTATCTCAGGAGTCAAAGTAAAAAAAAAAACTTTAAAATAGATAATAAGAAACTTTAAAATTTTAAAAGTCATTAATAATTTGACCACTGACGAGGCCAGCCAATTTTGAAGAGGGGATGGACCCCTCTGACTTTGGAAAAATTTGAAATGATGACCTCTATATTTTTTTTTTTACAAGTTTTGCCAAATATCATTTAAGTATATAATTTAGTATACAACATAGCTCCCAACACATAAAATCATAATAACATTCAAATTATAAATATTTTTGTAATGTAAAACTTTAAATTTACAACTTTATTTATTGAGTTAATTATTTTTAAACTCGAGTCAATTATTTTAGGGGCATTTTAACTCTACCCAACATGTGATTATTATTATTTGACTATACCCATCATTTTTTTTCCTTAGACTTTACCACCTGTTTTGATATTTAGACACAAAAATAACGTCACAAAAAGTGGGAAAAAACGTCGCTAAATATTAAAATGCGAGGTAAAATTTAAAAAAAAATCGTAAGTAAAGTAAATAATAATAGTTACATGGTGGGTAAAATCAAAATATGTTATTATTTATGGAGAGACTAATTGTTAAAAAAATGTATTGGCCCCATCTTCACTAACAGCCTTATCAAAACAATAAAACTCGTAACTTTGTAGTAAATGCAAATGTTCCTACCTATATAATATCTTACGGCTACTAGGTCTATTTTATTTTGACCATTATTTTATTATTTTATGGAGAGACTAATTGTTTAAAAACATATTGGCCCCATCTTCACTAACAACCTTATAAAAAAAAATAAAACTCGTAATTTTGTAGTAAATGTAAATTTTCCTACTTATATAATATCTTACGTCTACTAGGTCTATATTTATTTATGTTGATGAATTTTAAGATCGCAGAAAATATAAACAACTGATTGGATTTGAGGCTTAATAAACTACTGTCTTTATGGTGTTATTTGCCCCCACTCATACGGAGTTTGCTAACGGGTATAGGCAAATTACCTCCAAGATACAACAAATCCACGAGTTTCTTCACGTAGAAAACTTGTAGAATACCCCCAGAACTCTCTTATGAAATTGGTAAGATGAAATAAGAGAGAGAAAGCAAATTTTGGAATTAATTATGACACGATTTGGCCTAATATATATAGCCTCTTGTGGTGTCTGTTCATGAACGAACACTTATCCAAAGGTCATTTAATCACGGACCTTGGATATATAACTATATATTGAACGTTCCAGATTTGAAAAAAAAAAAGGTGTGACTGTACGGACTAACTATTAACGAAGTGGTGCCAAAATCCGACGGTTCAGATTCACTCCCATAATTATGTGTCATTTATTGCGTATTTAATCTGGATTGTTTGATCTTTTCACTTTGTCAAAAATCAAAGGCTCCTACTTCTCCTCGTGACGATGCGGATTAACTATATAACTATATAGTTAATCACGACCCTTGGATATATAACTATATATTGAACGTTCCAGATTTGAAAAAAAAAGGTGTGACTGTACGGACTAACTATTAACGAAGTGGTGCCAAAATCCGACGGTTCAGATTCACTCGCGCCATAATTATGTGTCATTTATTGCGTATTTAATCTGGATTGTTTGATCTTTTCACTTTGTCAAAAATCAAAGGCTCCTACTTCTCCTCGTGACGATGCGGATTAACTATATAACTATATAGTTAATCACGACCCTTGGATATATAACTAAATATTGAACGTTCCAAATTTGAACAAAAAAGGTGTGACTGTACGGATTAACTATTAATGAAGTGGTGCCAAAATCCGATGGTTCAGATTCACTTGTGTCATTTATTGTATATTTAATCTGGACCGTTTGATCTTTTGACTTTGTTAAAAATCAAAGACTCCTACTGCTACTCGCGACGCCTTTAAAGCACCTTGAATATTCAATCACACACACACGCTCACGTGTGTGTGTGTGGGTATGGTGAAAAGCAACATCTTGGACCAAAGGTGTACACTAGAATCATAAACTTTAATACACACAAGTAATCTCTTATGACACAAGAGCCTTTATTAACCCACTCACTTTTTCACACTTTGGGACTTTGGTTTTCCCACTTCCCTTTGTCTTTTCTTATTCCAACTAATTAATGGCTTTAAACTTTCATTTTCTCTAACCATTAAGACCCACTAATATTAAAATCATCCAACAATATGGACCACAAGTTTCCCATAAGTAATTCACATCGCTGATGGTTGATTATCATTACTATTGTAGTTGATGCTATTAATCGCCCTTCTCATGAAAGAGGAGTTAAATTCCATACACATTTTGATTTAATTCAATCTCAGTGGATATATATATACCCCACAAAAAAATCAACTCAAAAAAAATTATTTTTATATTTTTAAAAAATCGATCAAACAACATCAGTTTTTAAATTATTTTTTAATATTAAATAAACCCTCACGGGCAACGGTTCTTACATGCACAAATCTTCCATAGTCATATAAACATGAAGATGGAAAAATTGATAGGAGAACATCTCACCAAGCTCAAATATACATCATGAAGTCAAAATCCAATAAGCTCGTGAATGTCTGTGCGAAGGTATATACAAAGTAGAGTCCAATAAGCCAATAACGAAGCTAGGAATTGAAGTTAAAGGTTGCCAATATTGATATTTAATAAATTGTACACTATAAAAGTTGTATATTATAAAAATTCAAGGGACATTATTGGAAATTTTCTAAAAGTTAAGGGGGTCATGGCCCCCCTTGGCAATTGTTGGTTTCGTCCCAGCAATAAGCAAGTCAAGTTCAAAACAACTCCATAAACATGGTTAAGATCAATCCAAGTATCTAAAGTCATAACCAAATATCCTAGCCACATGTAAATTGCGTAATGAATTAGATTCAAACACACCAATATGCCACACCAAATGTGTAAAACTAAAATACACAAAAATCGATTTTTTTTTTGTATTTTCAAAAAAAATTAAAAAAACTAAATCTTTTTGTATTTTTCCAATATGACTCAATAAATAAAAAATATAATACAAAAAAATACACATGTCATAACACTAGCAAAAATATATCATGAAGCACAACTAGCGTATAATAAACAAAATCATGCAAGCAATTAACGATATGAAATAGCATGTGTAGCATCATGTGCAAGCATGTGAGAATCAATCAATCTAGCATTTTGCGCCTCCAAAATGGATTTTTAACCCAAATAGGTGTGTACCTAACTCGAGGGGTTATGGGAACCGACGGGACACTATCCTTAAACTCCATAGTACCTTTTTTAAGATCAAAACATATTTCAAGGGTGATTTTAAACAAAGATTGCAACATCAATTTTAAATGCGGAAGACAAATTTTAAATTGATTTTATCTTTTTATCCTACGCATCTATCTATGGTGATAAAACAGATAAATCAAACAAGCAAACACGACAAGGCCAAGCTTTAAGGAAAAAAACCTAAAGGGAAAAATATTTCTTCACTTATAGATTTACAAGAGAGTCGACTTATAAATCATTTGATATCCGCCACAAGTATAATGCGTTATTCTTCGAAAATCTCTAAGGAACAACTATGATTCTCGCAAGAATCACATGACCATAGTCCTTTGTCAGTCTCATCCTTCGTCTTCAGCAGTGAATCTATGTAGGTCTCAAAAGTCAGCAATGGATATCCTCTCCATCAAGGTGAATGCAATAGATACAAAACTTCTACGGTTCTAAATGAATTCACAAAAATAAAAAATGTTTTCAACACAAAAAGTGAAGAACTTTTGCAAAAGATGTGCAGAAAGCGTTATGTCAAAAGTCTTTAACAATCGGAATACGAAATAGGTATTTATACAAAACTTGAGGTGGCTCGTCGTTCGAACGAGTTGAGATGGTCATTTAAATGGCATAGGGATGTCGTTCGAACGAGTCGCCATCTTGTTACTAAAGACCTAAATAGAATCAAACCAGTAGCATGCCGTTTTATCCAAAATCGACCCAAGCTTCAAAGGAGGGATCTAACGACTTGGTGATGTCATTTGAATGACATAGGGATGTCGTTTGAATGACATAAATGAAAAATTAATTTTTTAAAACCTCCTGTAAGGACATATTTTTATAAGTTCGTTATCAATTTATTATGTCTTATACCGCTAAACCGTCGAAGAGCATTCAAGAACATTAAAGCATCAAAGACGGATCCGAATATCAAGTTCTTCATCAAAAAGACTCCGCGAAGTTTACTTTGGTAAGGTTGAGTTTTAATTCCTTAGCATTTCACTTAAAGTGTTGGGATATTTTTATCAAATATTTTTCTAAAGATTTTGTTCTCGGACACCTTTCCATAGAAAAATCATAACTAATTCATAAAAAATCAGAAAAATACGAAACTGGCAGCCACGTGTTCGTATCAAAATTATATACAAGCACAAGTAGAATCTCATTTGATAGGTCGTTCAAATGACCTTCTTTTGTCCTTCAAACGATATGCTTATCTCGTTCGAGTGATAAGCTTATCTCGTTCGAACGAGCTCTAATACCGAGGCGGCGCGATTTTCTATAAATACTCATTAAATAGTTTCATTTTCATTAAGAAGTCCCAGTGTTTTGAAAGACAGAAAACTACGAAAGTGCAGAATCCTTTTGACTTCTTCTTTTAGGGTTTAATCCCTTTTTGTTTACAATTCACAAAAATTCCATATGCTTTGGTAAATTATTTTGGTGTTCAAGAACACAACTGTTGCTGTTATGTATTCTTTGTGGAGAGAACTCTACAACCGGAGAGTTGTGTGCTATTGTGGAGGGAGTCTCTATGGAGTGTCTTGGGTTGCGGTCCTTGTGGTATAGCTGCACGTGAACCACTGCAGATTATAGCCGTTGCTTTAAGGTTTGACGAAGACACCGAGCGTTACTCTTGTGGGCGAAAGCAAGATGGTATGTAAGTCAATGGTCTTGTAAACCTGTCAAAGTTCTAGAAATAAAAGGTTTTGCCCTGCAGGAATTTTTTCTTAAATTTGTGTCGCATGATTTCTTTATTTATGGTTTGGCACACGCATACACATAGTTACATGTTTAGGGGTAGAATTACTTTGGTTTAAAAATAGACTCCAATTAAATAAGGTCTAATTGGAAACTTGCGAATTAATTTAAATCGATATCACACAACGCACTTACACGTTCATTCACCTACGCCTACATTATCTCGGAAATCATATTTTTGAAAACAAAAAGTTCATTAGTTTTTAATAAAAATAAACATCCTAAAATATAATTTCATAAATTAATTCAAACTCTAAATTGTTTAATACCTCATTGGAATGTCGCGAAGTCTTCAATCTTAGAGATGCTTGAGTTCGGTTTGTATCGACAGTGTGTAACGATTTGTAACGGGATACACGAAACTAACCTAAAGCTATGCTATGAACAATCCTAGAAAAATTGTTCTAACAAATCTCCCTCTCTGGCTATTCCGGTACAAAATAAATAAAATGACTCAATATCAATTTAAAATCAAAATATCCTATGACAAGAATACTAATACCCTTCCTCACCCTTGAACGAAATGGAAAAAATCTCTTTATCTTCAAAAGCTTCTTATTCTTCCCAAACTTTGTCTTCATTCGTGTGTCTTGAATTTTGCAAAAGGAAAATCTACACACATGAGACAAGAAACATACTCCCACATAATACATCGAGTTTGAAACAAAATAAAACTCATAAATAAATACTCCCCCATAAATCAAACTCATTTTAATTTGAGCTCCCCCTTTGTTTTTTCGAAATAGACAAAGAAGTAGAAACATAAACATGAAATACCAAGAACCACATAGAAGATAAGACATCATCACAAAAGATATAAATCAAGCATGTGAATTGATCATCTCAAAGGCAAACAAACACTAACTATTTTTTTAAATTTTCAATTTTTCTCAAAAAAATGTAATATTTACAAAAATATCATTCAATACCATATATAAGATATGAAAAATATATCAACACAAATCCAGCACTCATATATAGATATAAACGACCACAAAACACGACACAAAACACATAAGCTTTACACACTAGCATAGTATCGATGTGTCCAAATATGTGGAATGGGATGACTGGGTGTGAACTAGAAACAAAAGAATTATGACCTAAACACTCAAATATGTTCAAGAAGTTCTAATTGACCACAAAACTTTATCAAACTAAGCTTTAGCCTCTATTGACAAATAAAGTTGAACTTAATGAAAAAAACAAGCACAATGCACACACGCCTAGAATATTGATAATTCTACAAATCAATAGTGACAAGACAAAATAAGCATAACTAGGATTCATTGTCATTGTGCAAACCTCTTGATTATTTCCATCTAAACACCCTCAAAAAATAAACATGATCATGTTTTTCTATTCTATTCATTTTGTTGAATGATCATATAAAACTAAACTATTTTCGTCCCTTGCGTGCATATTTTTCTTTTTATTGCCTTTATTTTTTCTTGAGCACTTTTCAAATGGTGGCTTTCACCACGAGTTCATTTACCTCTCGCAGCCCTTTTTCGTATACACTCATCATTTTTTCAATATTAAACAAATCGTCACGGGAAACGGTTCTTATATGCATAAATCTTCCATCGTCAAATAAACATGCAGATGATAAAATTGATAGGAGAACATCTCACCAAGCTCAAATATACATCATGAAGTCAAAACCCAATAAGCTCGTGAATGTGTGTGCGGAGGCATATAAAAAGTAGAGTCCATAAACCAAGTCAAGTTCGAAACAACTCCATAAACATGGTTAAGATCAATTGAAGTATCTAAAGTTATAACCAAATGTCCTAGCCACATGGAAATTGCAAATGAATTGGATTCAAACACACCAATATGCCACACGAAATGTGTAGAACTAAAATACACAAAAATTGAAAATCTTGTTGTATTTTTAAAAAAATTAAAAAAAATAAAATCTTTTTGTACTTTTCAAAAAGCATATAAAACCAAAAATCTTTTTGTATTTTTCCAATATGACTCAATAAAAGAAAATATAATACAAAAAAAATACACAAGTCATAACACTAGCAAGAATATATCATGAAGCACAACTCGAGTATGACAAACAAAATCATGCAAGAAATCAACGATATGAAATAGCATGTGTAGCGTCATGTGCAAGCAATCCTTGAGTCATATTAGATTTCAACGATTTTGTTGATTGCACAAGGATTGCTTGCACATGTGTAGCACATGTGTAGCATCAACAAAATCATGCAAGCAATCAATCAATCTAGCATTTCATGTCTCCAAGATGGATTTCCTAACCGAAACAGGTGTGTACTTAACTCGAGGGGTTATGGGAACTGACGGGACGTTATCCTTAAACTTCTTAGGATCTCTTTCAAGATAAAAACAAATTGCAAGGGTGATTGCAAGGGTGATTTCAAACAAAGATTAAAATAGTAAATGCGGAAGCCAAATTTTAAATTGATTTTATCTTTTTATCCTACGCATGTATCTATGGTGAAAAAACATATATATCAAACAAGCAAACACGACAAGGCCAAGTTTCAGGAAAAACCCCAAAGGAAAAACCCTTATTCACTTATAAATTTACAATAGATTCGACTTACAAACTACTTGATATCCGCCACAAGTATAATGCGCTATTCTTCAAAAAAATTTAAGGAACAACTATGATCCTCGCAAGAATCACATGACCGCAGTCTTTTGTCAGCCTCAGCCTTCGCCTTCAGCAATGAATCCCCGCCGGTAACACAAGTCAGCAATGGAGATCCTCTCCATTAAGGTGTATGCAATATATACAAAACTTTCTACGATTCTAAACGAATTCACAAGAATAAAAAGTGTTTTTAACACAAAAGGTGTTTTTTTCAACACAAAAAGTGAAGAACTTTTACAAACGATATGTAGAAAACATTATGTCAAAAGTCTTAAACAATCCGAACACGGTGAAATAAGTATTTATACAAAACTCAAGGCGGCGCATCGCTTGAATGAGTTGAGTTGGTCGTTCAAATGACATAGGGATGTTATTCGAATGGGACGCCATCTCGTTACTAACGACCTAAATAGAATCAAACCAGTAGCATGTCATTTGATCCAAAATCGATCCAAGCTTCAAACAAGGGATCTAACGACTTGGTGATGTCGTTTGAACGGCATAAACGAAAAATTATTATTTTTAAAACTCCACCAACAGTATCTCAGAAAACTTATCTTTGAAAACAAAAGGTTCCTATTCGTTTAATAAAAACAATCATCCCAAAATATAATCCCGTAAATTAATTCAAACTCTAAATTGTTTATTGCCTCAACGGGATGTTGGGAAGTTTTCAATCTTGGAGATGCTTGAGTTCAGTTTGTCTTGACAGTGCGTAACGATTTGTAATGGGATACGCATACTTTCCTAAAGCTATGCTATGAATAATCCTATAAAAATTATTCTTACAGTTGCTGCTACACACCCGGGGTTTTAAAATGAAAGATAAGAAAATAAGTTTGTCCGCGGGTCAAAACACAAAAAGTTCGAAAACATTTTGTAAGTAATTAATTATTTTAAATCAATAACGCATTCATTTTGTTGTCCTAATTAAACTACCCAGTCAAACTAGGACTCATAACTGTTATCTAAGCCCAACCCACTAATAGTCACTATTAGCTAACAATATGCTACCCTCACTGGTATACTTTTATAAACAATAACATAGTTACACACTTGCTATAAATAGAGGTACACACGATATACTAACATAGCTACACCCGTGATATAAACAGATAATTACAAAACATAATAACATACCTATGCATGTGTTATAAATAGATATACATATGACATCTCGTACACATACATATATACCATTCGCTATATACGTATAACAACATCCCAAGAGCTGAAACCTCGCAGATGCATCCCTCGTGTACTATCAAGCTCTAGTCGTATCACGCATCACACTAAGCCTCCACCGGGTCGAAATATCACTACAGAACCCAAAACGTATACATAAATAATAAAGACGGTCATAAACATACATCTGGGGTAGCAAACATACCACATCGCACCCAACCGATCTCCAAATCAATTCATATCCTCACACATGGATAGTGGTCATGCAATAGTACTATGACCTAGTGGGAGAACCAATCCAACACCTACTGGTCAATGCCAGGGTGGGCTACCCACTACGTATAATCTCTTAACTATAGTACTATCGAGTAGGTATGTTTAATGTAAATAAGAATCAATCACACACACACACATACATACGTACATACATACATACATATATATATATATATATATATATATATATATATATATATAATACCGACCTCGTACGAAATCCCACAAATGTACGAGTCTCCCAAATCCTGAAGTCCGAACCGACTTCCCGATCGTACATCTAAGTGTTCACTCACTTTAGTTCCCGATTCTCCTCACGCGAACTCATCTATCCTATGGCCTAACACACTTACCAACCCTAAAAAGCATTTTCCAGTAGTCCCACAATACCCCAAAAGCCCTTATCATCATTCTCCAAGCTCAAACGGGTTAAAATAATACACGAACAAAAACTAGACAGACCAGCAAACCAAATCGATTCGTTGGCAGATTGAACGGTTCGGTTAAGTGAACCGGTTTGCTCCTCCAGGAAATCGCTTCGGTTCACTGGGTTGCCTGTCATCTTCTTCCTCGACTTTTTCTCCTCCAATGGAGGTCCCAAACCACACCAAACATAAAATAAACCTCATACATCATTATACTAACATCCTAGAAGTATTCTAACACATAATTAACCTTGAATCCCTCATCAAAACCCTGGGAGTTTAAATCGAACTTCCAATTTATCAAACATTCTATCATTGTTCTCCATGTTAATCATGGTAAATCCAGAATAAATTATAAAAAATTTATAGAATTATTGTCCACTAATTATCAATTCTAATCTGATATTAATAATGATCTATATCTCTTAATCAATTGATCAAAGTTTCAACCATTAATCTTTAAATCCCAGATTTTTATACCAATTATGTACGAAAGTGATTAACTACATGAACGTGCAATTTAAAGTAATTAACTACTTGCATTAGGGTATTTAAATTCAAAGTTCTCTGCATTTGTGATGGATTGAATTCGAAGATGAGTCCCTCTCTTCTCTTCTCCAAGCTTTTTTCTCATTTTCTTCCTCTTTTTCTTGTCTCTTGAACTTTCCCTATAACTCAATTGTGCAGAATGTTAAAGGTGAGTTTTCATCCACATTCCCTACCATTAAATACCTCCTTATTTCACCCTAATACCATTTTTCCATTTAACCCTATGTGTAAAAAGACCATCCTACCCTTATATTGATCGTGTTATGTCTAAAAAGCTCTCAAAACTCAATTATAATACCCGGGTACTTATTCTGGACTATTTCGACCCTTCCCGGATAATCGGTGCACTAGAATAGGTCATTTTAGTCACCAACCTATAAATATACTAACATCTAATTAACCACTAACACGTGCGTATCGTAGGCGTTACCCGTAAAATATACCAATCCGTCGATGTAACACTCTATCTACATATAATAATAATTTGTCGCTTTTCACTCATACGCAACGTGCACTAAAGCATATATAGATTTACTTATCACATGCAAGTAAATAATAATAATAATAATAATAATAATAATAATAATAATAATAATAATAATAATAATAATAATAATAATAATAATAATAATAATAATAATAATTAAAATATTAATCCTTAACTCGCAAATTAATATTTATCAAAATCAATTTCAATTTTCTCCAATTAAATTAATAATTATAAGCATACAAAAAATAAATAATCTTAAAAGCATAGGGTATTACAACGGTCCAGATACGTCCCTTACCACTAGAGTAAGTTAGGTTGGATTAGTTCCAAAAAAATATAAGATCTTTAAAAAGCCTATTTGATAATATAATACTTGACTGGATCCCAAATTTTGAAATAATTAAACATTATATCAATTTAATACAAACCGGCATTTATTTCATGAAACTTAGCACCGATTTCATCCCAAACAATGCTTATTGCATACAAATTGACACTATTTTATGCAAATTGACACATATCTGCATGAAATCGTTGTTATACCTCATTTTTTTGAAAAAAGGCGCTTAAGTCAAATGTTGTATATTAAAGTGGGGATTTTTTAAAAAGACCTTGAAATATTTTAATGAGCTAGAGAAAAAAAATCTGTCATGGACAAATTTGGGTGCTCTCTCAATTTTGTGCCTCCATGTTTTTTTTTCCTTTAAACCAACATGGGATATTTCACTCAATGGTAAATGTGAAAATTTGATAAACGATTTTTAGATGATAAATTACCACTCAAACCTGCTCTCCATTGATGAGAAGATTCCTTGTTATGGATTTCTAAGATTATTCCAATTTAATTGATAAAAACATCTTAAAACTTGTGATATTTTGAATATAAAATCACAAGTTAAAAATAGGACTTATTCATTTCTCAACTGAATTATTTGAGCTTTTTTGTTCAAAAAAAATTATAATTCATAACTGACAAATTCAGAACTCCTACATTAATCGAAAGTTAGAGTTATAAAAAGAACATCAAAAAATGTATTAAACAAATGGCTTAGGAACCGTTTAGTTGTCCCAAAGTTTTAAATTGTCCCATTTATAAATTGTTTAATTTAGAAATTGGTCCATTAATTATATTTTATTTTATTAATGAAATGATTAATAAAATTCATTTTAGCTCATGTGTAAAATCTGAAATTGAAATATTTGATTAAAAAAACATTAAATGCATCGATTGAAACAAGAGCATTTCATAGATGACCATCTCTACTCATAAGCTCTCTCTCTCTCTCTCTCTCTCTCTCTCTCTCTCTCTCTCCCCCCATTAGTTTTAAATTTTTTCTGATTAAATCTTAACATCAATTTCAGAATATCAAACATCGTAAAATTGGATTTAAACTCATTTAAAATCCACTCATTTGTAATTCACTAATTCACAATGATCCAATTTATATAATTAAATAATTTGTGCAATCAAACAGGGCCGTAAGAATTATTACTTAAAATCAATGTATTTTTTAAGTTTAGGGTATACTCCCTTAGAGAAAATACATTAATTTTGTATTTGGAGTGTGGTTTCTAATGTTGGTTCTATATCATGGTGAATGGGGAATATTTGGTTTCCTTCAATCCCAAGGAGGTTTTAGGCAAGGTCATTTTATAATGATCCTAAATTTAGTGGCTACGAAATTCCAGTTGGTTGCTCTAATTAGAAATTTACATGGTAGGATTATTTCGGTTTCGCGGTTAAACTAAAATCAATGTAGGTCAGTTCCATATTATTAGAATCAAAACAAGAACCAGACCTATATGGAATTGAAATACCACCCAATATATGTTTGACCCATCAGCATGGTCACAGGAAAGGGTAACGAAAAAAGTTCATCCTAATATTACTCATAAAATTGACCCAACCCAACGGTTCTCATGATTGTGTGATTCGGATCTCAATTCTAATTTTTTAATACATGTTTACTTCAAATAGTTTAACAATCATATAGGCATTCTATGTTGTTCAAAATTGTCTTAAAAACTCGGATGACAAAATAATCATTTTTAAAGTTCAAATAAACTTTTAATAGATGAGATAGTATAATATAGACTTTAAATTGTCAAAAATACCGAAAGGAAAATAACATTGTTCAATGCATAGGATGTCAACTTACAATTTCTTAAAAATGTAAATTTAACATTTCAAAACAAAAGATGAAAGAAATAAAAGATACACAACATTAATAAAGGCAATAGACTTGCATTTTAAGGTTTAAACAGTTCTTTGGTGTTGGGTTCCATCATCGATTTGGTTCGGTTTGAGTTTCCTTTCGGTTCTTGGTTCTATGATTCTTCAAACAAGAACCAGAATCAGAACTCAAATATTATGTTCCATGATTTCTAGAGTTAGAACAAAACTATCGATGTCTAAAACCAACTTAACTCAACCGTGAAGGTCGAATTGGTACAGTTCTTTGGGTTGACGATTCCAATGAACACTCCTAGCTCTAATGTATCTCTTCTTATGATATCATTATTTTCTACTCTAGAACTAAATCATTATTGTTGGTAGACCTGTCAACGCGTCATTGTGGGCCGTGTTCGTGTGGTGTGATACCGGGTTCGTATCAAAACTCTCAACCCATACACGACTCATTAAAAAAATCAAATGATAAATCCAAGCCCGAACCGTTATTGTTAACGGGTCACCCGACCCAAACTGTTGATATCCACCAAGTAAATAAAAATTCTCTATCAACAAAAAATGTATCAAAAATAAGCTATCAACAAATAGCTAGGGTAATTTTTGCAGGTTTTAATGGGTACAAATGGATCTAATCAGCTGTATCAAAATTTTTAAACTCAAACTGTTATCTTAATGGGTCTATCGTGTTGACTCGATATTGACCCAAATCCAATAAGTCTATATTCATTAACTTATAATTTCGTGTTTTGTCATCCGTCATTTTTCAGGGTTGTGAGAGAGGTCATGATATTATTCAAAGGTACGACAAATGCTCCGGTCAAATGCTGAATAAACATAGTAGAGATGCTTTATATGCTCTAAATAGCTGCCCTCATAGTAGAGTTTCAATTATTGCTAGCATTTTCAAAGGGATATATGGTCATGTGCCATTAAAATTTTCCATATACTTGCTTGGCATGAAAACTGTAAATATATTTAGTGAGCTTATTGACAAGGTTAGAAGGCAAGATTTCTGTTTAAAAAGTTAAATAGCTATCTTCAGGAGGTAAGATTGTTCTAATTAGACATGTTCCTATATATTGCTTGCAAACTTTGGTGAAAATTCAGATCTGATATAGGCCATTGGACAAATTATTTTCATGCCAAAGTATTATAAGAAGCATCCTAATGCTGTTGACACTATATATGGTTCCAACACTTGGAAAAGGATGATGGGAGTTTCAGTGAGAGCTTATGAGCATCTACTGTGGAAGATTGATGATGGTTCTGTTGATTTTCTGGGGGTGACGTTTTTAAAATTGAAACGAAACTACAAAGAAACTGAAAAAGATATGTTGTGTTCGTGTCGGGTTCTTTTTATTACAAGTTGTGTTGTGCCGTACCCTGTCGTGTCAAAATTATGAGTCATTTTTTTCGTGTTTTTATTCGTGTTATCGTGTCAATTTATGTTTAATTGAGTGTAAACTTAATGGTCGTCTTAGTCGTGTCATTCATGTTTTAAACAGGTCATTTCCTGCACGAATTAAAAAAAAAAAAAAAAAATTGTGTCGTGTCATGTCATGTTCGTGCACAACAAAATCTTATCATGTCATGTCGGCCCACAACACATCTCAAAAACTTGATTTGCCACTCTTAATTTTTCATGGGATAACTGGTCAAGGTTGGGGTTACTTAATCAGGGTACTAAACACTAATTTTTATAGGTCGTATCATTTCTTTAGCTCATAGGAGGTATGGTATGAAGAAAGGTTGATGGATGTGTTACCTTATATCACAATGTATTACTGAAAGTTAAACGTAAAGATTGTAGATTTTATGAGAAGAGGGAGGTGTGAGATGAGTATAGGTTGGTGAATGTGTTACCTAATGTTTTCCTGAAAGTTGAATGTATAGATGGTAGATTATTCACCATACTAGAATTTTAATGCTAGTGACTCATTTTCAATCGGATCAGTTATTGAATTGCTTAGAACAAAAACCCAAGGTCTATTTGTAAATTGACTTTGTAAGAAGAGTCCTTTAGATATCTTTTTCAACTGATATTGAAATTTCTTCAAATGAAAATTGATTTGGACGAGGGGATTCAAGGAATGGCCATATTAGGGGTGTAAACGGATCAAATTCGGACCGGATCGGGGTGATACAAATCCGATTTGTTAAGCTGTTAAGGGATTCGGATCCAATCCAATAATTCGACAGATCATAGATCTATTATACCGAATCCGAATCCGTTAAATATCCGAACAATTCGATCTAATCCGAAAAATTCAATTATCTGATTTTTTAAACATATGTTTGTGTATTTAAAAATAAAGCTAAGACTAAATACACACACACACACACACACACACACACACACACACACACACACACACATTCACATTATGTATACATTACTTTATATTTATATTTGTATTTTTTATTTTTATTATCACCATTATATATATATATATATATAGAGAGAGAGAGAGAGAGGTCCTCCAGTTTGAGGTCCCTGAATGAGGTCCATTTTTTTAAAATAGTAAAAAACATATTTTGAGATTGATTTTTTTTAATGATTTTTTAACATTTCAATAGGACCATAAAAAAATAATCAATTCAAAATAATTTTTTTTACTATTTTAAAAAAATCGGTCAAACTTTGACAATTTTTAATAGCTTAACAACTGACACAGTTTGACTGATGTTTTTAAAATAGCAAAAAAAATCATTTTGAGTTGATAATTTTTTTGTGGCCCTACTGAAATGTTTAAAATCATAAAAAAAATCAGGCCAGAAATATTTTTTTACTATTTTAAAAAAATAAACCTCATTCAGGATCCTCAAACTGAGACCTTATATATATATATATATATATATCGGATCGGATCATATTATTATTGGATCGAATTCACATTAGTCCATATCCAATCCATTTGGTAAATGGATAAACAAATTATCGGATTATCAAATTTCAAAATCAATACCGGATCCAATTAAACGGATCGAATCCAAATCAAAATTCAATCCGTTGACAATCCTATGCCATATGATGGTTTTCGAAGTGTATAACGGCGGTTTTAGAGGTAAATTTATCTTGTAGTGGCTTTGTAATTATATTGATCCTTGGTAGGTTAGTCCCTCAAAATATACAATCTGAGAGGATTAGAAGGCAAGAAATAAGACAAATTTTAAGGAATTTAGGACCCTATATTTCAATTTTGGTGTGAATTTCAATTTTGGACCCTATATTTCAAAAGTTTCGGCCCTCATGTTTAATAATCCATGCAGATATATCCCCCATTCACATCTCTGTTAGGACACTTAAGGAAATAGATGACTTGACAAAAAAGGACGCCCAATCTTCAATTTTGTCAAGTCTCTGAATGGAGATGTAAAGGACGGATAAAATTATACAAATTTTCAAACTTCAGGGTTAAAATTACAACTTCTATATTATGAGGTCTAAAACTGAAAATTCAACATCGCCTTTCTATTCTGACCACCTAAAGTATCATAACCATTTAATCTCGCAAAGCAAGAAAAAATAATAGAGAGATTCACATTAATAGAGTACTAAATCAGAATTCCAACCTAGTCACCCAATAATCAACATACAAAAAAAATACAACTAGCGTGGTCCCTTAAAATTATCATCGTGGCTGTAAAATATCAACGGCAGAAACCACACACTAAATGAGAATAAAATGCCTAGAAAAACCAATGAAGACCAATGTTGCCGAGCCAAATATGAAGAGGGAATTGAGCCAAAGCAATGAAGATCAGGTGATAATTATGCTTGCTTGAACCATAACTACTTCTCACCTCGGAAACAATTACTCTCTTCATCGTCTTCGCCAAGAAGATTCCCATGCATAAACACATCCACGGCATCAAGAAGTAGTAAGTATGGTGCCACACGATCCTTCCAAGCACGGCCAAACATATCCCGGTGAAAGTGTACCCCGCATATGCAACTATGTCCAACAACGGTTCCGCCTCCCCACTACCCAAGGACAATAATGTCATTTTGATCAGCATGACTTGCACAAACCATCCTATTAGCCCCCTCATGAACAGCCAATTTAAAGCTTCTGGACTAAACCTGCATGGCATTTATCATCACAAGACATTATAAGAAAAGTGGACATATATATATATATATATATATATATATATATATATATATATATATATATATATATATATATATATATATATATATATATATATAGCTTACACTGTAAACTAAGAGTACATAATTCAATAAACCAATCATTTAATCTGACATACTTGTTGTCTATATTATGCAGGCAAAGTATCACTTTAATCATGTATTGATAAGGATTCGCTCGGTAATCATACAACCATTAACACACATCTCCGGGTCTCCGATTAATTTGATTTTTGACATGCACAATAAATGTGAAATTATTATTAAATCGACACAGAAACTAGCACTAGCAACTCTAACATGAACTCAAACAGCCAGAACAGATTTCTCACAGACTAAATAGAACTCAAATCTGTGAATGAAGACACTTGCATAAATATTTTTCTAACTTCTGATACTTTGAACATGATGAACAGAGAACTAAAGACCCTCTAGATACAGAAACTACCACTAGCAGCACTTAAACTCTAATATGAACTCAAATAATTTCAAAAGTCTCAACTACCGAGTTCTCGGTCCGCAACAGTCCCATTTACTTCAAGTGGGCTCCATGTCTTCAGAAAACAGTATCAGGTAAACATTATTTTTCGTTCTTTGCGACTTCTCAACTCCACCCATACAAATGGCTTGAGTTAGACACAACTCAAGCGGTGACGGCCCCGTGCCCCAATACTAATTTGTTGGGGCAACCACCAACAATCATGACCCTGAATAATGAAGATATAATGGTAATTATAAACAAGCACACCAAGATATACGTCTACATTATCTCTCCACCTAATAGGGGTGTCCACGGTCCGGTCCAAGTTTAGAAACTTTTTGGACCAGACCGAATGAATCGATTGTTGTTTTTTTTATACCGAGACTGAACCAATTAATTCGGGTGACCGAACTGGATTGAATCAGTCCAAACAAGTTCGGGTCGATCCAAATTCGGGTCACACGTGATTTAGTTAGAAAAAAATATATTTGAGATGTTTCTAATGAAAAAAATATTGGAGTTAATTTTTATTAATTAAAAAACGACAAGTCCCTCAAAGTTATCAACTTATCATTTTGTTTAATTTTAATTAAAAAATACTAGCCCGTCAAATTTATTTTAAAATATTTTGTTATCATTTATCAACTTTATCATTTTATTTAAAAAACTGATTTGCAAGTGTGCAATAGCACAACTTATCATTTATAAGCTTATAAATGAACTAATATCATTATGTTACCCTTAAATTAACATTACTCTAATGGATTAGGTAGAGGAAGGGAAGGGCAGGTAGGTTTTTATCTTGGATAAGGTAAGGTAAGCAAGGTTTTGCGGGGGTGACCCGCGTATGTATGAAGTTTTAGTAAAATGTAAATAAAAAAAAAGTTAAAAAATAATCTCCACAATCCAGTCAGGACGGGACCAAATCCGAGACCAAAAACCGAAAATCGAAACCGAACCTACCGAATTCAATCCTTAATAAATTCGAGCGATTTTAAACCTGTTTGTAAAAAATCCGAAAAAGTGGGCTCAGCCGGTCCGGTTCTTTTTGTCTATTCGATCCATTTGGGCATGCACACCCTATACCCAAGTGAATCAAAGTTCTAATAGAGAACTAAGGTCAAGGTCATGTTCCTTCCTATATTTAAATTTTTAGGATAGTGGTTTTCAGGTTTATAAATCCAGTTCCTGTGGTACAATAACATTTATTTGTGTGGTCCCTTTAGAGTTAGGAGTACACAAAACAGGTGATTTCATTTGTTTTAGTTAAGGAGGTATTTATATTTATACCCTTAGTCATACTCATTTAAAACTCATTCTACAAATAAAAACATAACCCCACCTCCACCCCACCCCACCCACCGGAATCCTCGTCGAAACACCAAAATCCTCACCGAAGACCGCCGAAATTCTCGTCGGATTATTTCTCTCTCCTCGTTTCACTCTCCCTTCGTCTATTTATTTCATTTTTTTGGTCCGCGCCAACAGCACCATTGTGAGGGCCGCAGGAGAAGAAGGTTTTTCGCCTGAAAAATGGAGGTTTTAGTGAAATAGTAAATTTATCGGTTTCGATTTTTTTGTCAAAAAATATCAAATATGGGTGTTGTTGGATAGATGTTGACGAGTAGATTTCAAGTATATAAATTTTGTAAATTTTGGATTTGTAGATTTGAATTTATGGACTTTTAAAATTTTGATGGTTTTTTTTTTTCGAGTTGTCAAATGGCATATTGGTCATTTTTAATGATGTTTTTAGAACAGGGACTAAATTTAATAATTTATGTGGAGTGTCCTATTTTTATAGGCTTTGAGTTAGATTGGACCTTTCCCCAAAACCCCAAGTTCTAAACCTAGAACCCTATCAATCTCATACTTACAAGTGTTATGTACCCAAGCCTTGTATACCACTCCCCATGTAACTTAGTGAGAAACCCGTCACAAAATACACCTAGAGCACACCCACGATACATGAAACATTAACACAATCACCCTCTTCCATCTTTACGTAATACCAATGAGTGAGGGAAAATACCTAACCTCTCACCTTAAACCTTGACTTAGGAAGAGAGTCTCATATATCTTGAAGGCTCTCTCTCAAATCCTAAAAATGAGCGGCCGAACTTGGCCATAACTTCGGTAAATTGACCCGAAAGCAATCTTATATAGATGGGAAACTTGTGGCACAGAACTTCCCAAATGCCCTTTATTTAACCCAGTTATTTATCCGCTCAGTGCATACATGCCCTGCGCTGCCCTACCAAAACAGTTTTGTTGGAGCGGAGCTTTCCTTCGCTGCAGCGAAGGTGCTGCAGCCTACCTTCGCTGGCTGCCAACATCCAAACTCTGAAATCTCAAAGTTCTGCCTGTTGAGCCAGTGAACCCGCAGCAAAACCGAGGGCGAACCAGACCTGGGACTTAATTTTCAAGCCAAAGACCAGACAGTCGATAGGCCCCTTTCGAGATCTTCGAGGGTATGTGTTGCGGAGGATAGAGAACAAGGGTTTATTGGGCTCCCATTTAGCCAACCACAGTTTCATGAGAGATGGAGCAGAATTCACCTTTCACCCACTGAGAAGCCATTATCGATATCCAATGACCACCATGTTGATATAACCATCAATATACCAAGTATACCCCTACAAAGCCATTATTATCCCTCCACATTAAAATGATATCTTGAAACAACACCAATTTAACATCAGCCCATACACCATTCCTCACTCGAGTGCTTATCTAAACATCACCCCTCGCTCGAGTGTTTTTCGGATAGCTTACCATTTCTCATTAGACTCATTATATGCACTTTCTCGCATTTAATGCATGACACTGTTAATCTAATATTCATCAATCGAGATCAATGACCCACACCTCTAAATAAAGCCGCAACCCTCAATTATCACAGATGGAAACCTGATTTACGAAAAAATTCTTACTCTGGCCACTATTAACTCCTAAAACATTCTCTAAACCTTATTCCCACTAAAGACCACCACCCTTTACCCCCTCTACTCCACCAAAGTGCATCACCGACCACATCAAAAACCGTGCTCAGGCTACTTCTATATCTCTCTCGTGAAAGTACTGATTATTCTCCCGCCCTCCATTTCATTACTCTCATTCTCTACACAACATTCCGGCGTATATTTGTAGAACACGTTAAATCTCTCTTTCTAAAATATCCTTGGGAGACCTACAATTATAATATAAATCAATACAAAAACATATTCTACACGCAATTCCGTCGTATGTGTTGCGGAGGATAGAGAACAAGGGTTTATTGGGCTCCCATTTAGCCAACCACAGTTTCACGAGAGATGGAGCAGAATTCACCTTTCACCCACCGAGAAGCCATTATTGATATCCAATGACCACTATGTCGATATAACCATCAATATACCAATTATACCCCTACAAAGCCATCATTATCAATCTACATTTAAAACGATATCTTGAAACGACACCAATTTAATATCAGCCCACACACCATTCCTCATTCGAGTGCTTATCTAAATATCACCCCCCGCTCGAGTGTTCTTCGGATAGCTTACCATTTATCATCAAGGTTTTAAAAGGCGAAATAAGGCGCGCCTCGAGGCGAGGCGAAGGGTAGGAGTCCTGAGGCTTACGCCTTGAATGGGAGAGGCGTGCGCCTTGAGGCATATGAGGCGTCCGCCTTGAGGCATACAATTTTTTTGTATTTGTATTAAGTTTTTTTTTAGTTCATATCTGTTTTGGTATGGACCTACGATTTTAGTATGAGATATTAGGGTGTTTCGTTTGAAATTTTTGGGGTTGGGGTTCTAGCAGGCCTCTCCCTCTCTCTTTGGTGTTTTACTTTGTCTCTTTGTTGTTTGTCAAATTGTCTAAATGGGTGTCTAAAATGCTTTGGTATTGAAGGTACATACCCATTTATTCATGGGTATTGGTTTGATCTGCTAAACCACATCATATTAATTCAGTTTGGGATACTCAGATGATGCGGATACTCTTATTGGTTTTTACAATAATCTGAGTTGTTATTGTGAGGTTATAAGTGCATTTGTGGGCTTAATTGTAGTTTTGTTTTTCAGTATTTTTGATAAATTTCATCTCCATTATGCAATTAGTGAATTTTAATTTGTTATTTTCATTAAGAAAGGTTCTCTATGTTGTTGGCTAGGCATGGCTGTAAAGCTTAATTCCAGCCCCGGTTTGTGAAGGCACTTAGCACGTTTGTAGTTTTTATATAGATTGTTAATTTGTTACTGTGCTACTTTGTTGCTTTGTCAAAGACCCGTGATGGTTTAAGACATAGTGCTTTGATATAACTGTTTTGTGCTTCAATTTTTTTACTTGCCTTTTATCTTTTGAATACTTACATTTATTATTACTATAGTGATCCAACTAGGAACTTATGATGTTCCTGATTTGAAAGTAATATCTTTTGATGTTTAGTTGTCTGATTGTTCTATCCTATCATTTGAATATTTATCTAACCCAAACAGTGCATCCTCAATTTTATGTTCTAACAACTCAAACAATTGTATGGTTATCCTACCATTCGAATAATCAAGTTTATGTTATTATATTATTCATTTATTAAATCTTAATTATGTTTGATGTTTAATATCTACTCTTTTTCGTTTATAGGTCAAGGTTTTCACTTCCTATTTTGAAGTTATTATCTAGGGGGAGTTAGCTCTTGCCTTTGGTGACTTGCTGATTTGCGGCTATTATTACCTAGGGAGTTGGCTCTTGCATTTGGTGACTTACTTCGGAAGTTTTGGGCCCCAGGACGAAATATAATTTCTCCTCGGGCATTTAAATCAAAGCTTGCATTCTCAGGTATGATCTATCTCATCAACTTCAATTAATTCATGTTGATACCGGATCATATGTACTTAACAGCCATAGGTTAAATCTATGTTCAGGAACTTCTTGCATTTCTATTAGACAGACTTCATGAAGATCTGAATCATGTAAAAAACAAACCTTTAAAGTCAGCCCGATGAAGATGCCATCACCACTGCCACTGAATGCATTTTTTGCTTCTGTAACTATACAAGATTAAATGAAAATATCCATAAAATAGGTGCTAAAATATTTCATTTTCTAAAATTTTGGCAGGACCAAGGCCTCGCCGCTTTTTGAAATGTGTATCGGAGCAATATCGGAGCATTTGGCAGGTATAAATCTAAATCATTGGCAGTACTCAACTCCTCTGTACTGAACTGCTTTAACCCCATTAACCCACGAAATTTTTGGTTGCTTGATAGATCCAAGTGTTTTTCAATCATACATCTGAGTATTTGATAAATTTTTGATTCATTAAACACTAAGATGTATATATTTGAGTGTTTTTTTTCAAGCACTCATATGTATCTAAGAACAGAGGTTTTTCTATCAAACACTCAGATGTATAAGTATGCACGTTTGATAACTGCTCTTCTATCAAACACTCAGGTTTGATAACACGTTTGATAACTCCTCTTCTATCAAACACTCAGGTTTGATAACTGCTATTTTATCATACACTCTGATGTATATCAAACACACAGCTTTTTCTATCAAACACACAGATGTATAAGTATGCACGTCTGTATAAGCTCAAATGTACTCAGATGTACTCAAACACTCAGATGTATAAGTATGCACGTTTGTATAAGCTCAAATGTACTCAATTGCACTTCTATCATACATATGAGTGTTTGATAAATTTTAATTTGTCAAATGTGAATATGCATATATTGATGGGATTTGGGGATTTATTTGTTTGGTTTACAAATTCCTATTTGTTCTTTACATACTAATTGTAAACATACTATTTGGTTACGTACGGTTACTTTTCATAGTTGTAACATTTCTGCAAGATGCCTGATTAAATGTCTATTCATAGTTGGCTTAGAAACGGTATCCATGGTATTTCATATTGGCTATTGTTGATTCGGCATTTCTTTTGACATGAAGAAATAAGTCATATTTGAGCGAACATTGACACTAAAATTAAAAACTTCATGTTTTGAGGTTCGAACTCGATATGTGACTTTCCAAAAGTTGATTTTTTTCTATTTGTGGTTTGATTATTGGCAAGTGTGTTTTTGCACATTTCAATTTGAACTAATACAAAAGCTTTTCTATTCCATTTGTTTTCTATTGTAACGCGTTCAGTTTGTACTTCTTTTTTTGTGCATGGGAAACAAAGAACATTACAGTTGCTTTGTTTACTGTTGGAGTAACAATACCCCTTTTTCCCATAAGTAGTACAGTTGAACATTTGTTGTAGTTGCTCAGTTTATCAATAGGTATGCAATTTGTGTTCTGATATGGTATGAATGCATCTGTTGCTTTGTTGCTGATACAGATTGGAGTGATGGCATAGCATGTGGTACTTTTTTTCAAACCTAATATATTTAAACCTGATACTTTTTTTCCTGCTTTGTTTGCATCGGTAATGACATAGCACCTGATAATTATGTTCTTTTAGTTTACCATTATGTTCTTTTGGTCATGGATCATTATCATTTGTTGATTTAAATTGTTGGTTTCTTTATACATGGTTGCATCCAGATACATAACCGGTGTGTTTATGATAAGATTTGACTTGGTCAAATCAACACTTCAAGGCATTAGGTTGTGGACTACAACAATCGTATTGAATTTAAAACCTCTAATTTATGTGGATCAATTGAGAAGTAAATGGTAGTAGCAGTTCACTATCAGAAGGAATAATTTATGAATAGGCGCTCGTCTACATCATGTATAACAAAAAATTAAAAGATAGGCACTTGATGAAAAAGGCACTTAGGGAAGACCAGGATCCGTTGGTCATTGACATTGCCAAAGCGATGAATCGAGGTTGACTACTGAGAGGGGCACGAGTACACAAGTGTAACAAAAAAATAGAAGAAAGTCGAAGAGTTCAAAAACTACGGGTAAAGGTCTAAATTAATATTTATACTTGTCTTATTTATTTTTCTAATCTCAAACAAACAACAAAACTATTTTTTAATCTTATTATTTATTAGATACAGAAAAAGGATTACAATTGGTGGACGAAGAAGAGGAGTGGGGGGATCTCAACTCGGACGAGGCGGATGATGGATTGATTCGATATGCAGATGATTCCATGGATGATCCTCTAAGAGATAATGATGGGGATGGAGGTGGAGATGAAGCATATTATCCATTTTCCCAGCCATTGGATACCGATGATCCACTACTTAATATATAGTGATGATACATTGTTTGTTTTGTTTTGGGTTATGGTTTGGTGATACAATATATTTTGTTATGGTTTGGTGATTGTGATTATGGTTTTAATTATGGATTTCTTTTGTCTTGACAGTATAATATGTATTGTGATGATGACAGGATCGTGCTATTATTTGTATTGTGTTGGGGAATCAAGTTTACATCATTTGTTTTCATGATAGATGTGATACATAATTTGTTCCTCGTTTAATTACTATTTTTATATCAATTTTTAGTGACTTTTGTGGAAAAAAGTTGAGGCTTACGCCTCGTGCCTTTTAAAACCTTGTTTCTCATTAGACTCATTAGATGCACTTTCACGCATTTAATGCATGACACTTTTAATCTTCTATTCATCAATCGAGATCAATGACCCACACCTCTAAATAAAATCGCAACCCTCAATGATCACATATGGAAACCTGATTTATGAAAAACTAAAACATTCTCTAAACCTTATTCCCACTAAAGACCACCACCCTTTACCCCCTTCTACTCCATTAAAGTGCATCACAGACCACATCAAAAATTGTGCTCAGGCTACTTCTTTATCTCTCTCGTGAAAGTACTGATTATTCTCCCGCCCTCCATTTCATTACTCTCATTCTCTACACAACATTGCGGCGTATATTTGTAGAACATGTTAAATCTCTCTTTCTAAAATATCCTTGGGAACCCTACAATTATAATATAAATCAATACAATAACATATTCTACACGCAATTTGAGTCCTAACCACTAGAAAAAAATACACCACCACCACCAGCCCCCCAACCCCACCCACCCCAAAAAAAAAATAATAACCATCAGTTTGTTGCTAAAACAGAAAACATGTGTTACAAAATAAAACTTCCCTAAACTAAGAAAATATTGCAAACCATGTGTTGCTAATAACTTTCCCTTTGTGTCGAAGAACTATCATAAAAGTGGGTTTATGTTATAAGTGTACAGTTCATGGATTTATTTATTTTTATTTTTTACAACAATAATGGTTGAAAGGGTATGTAATTTGGGAAGGATTTGGGAAGACTAAGTTCGTTGGTTTTAGAAAGGCTTCATGGGTTAATAGCCTCAAGGGTGGCTTTCCAAAATGCAGAAAAATATGGGATAGGGGTCAAATGGTGCTAAAAAAGATGAATGATAATTTTAGAATTACCTTTGTAGAGGGGGCTTGAAGGTAGTCCTGAGATTAGGGATAATCCCAAATTATCAACAGTGTTGGAGATTAAGCAACCGAGGCAGCTCGAGCGTGGCAACTCAGCGAGGCAGCTTGGCGCCGCAGCTTATATTTTAGCTTGTTGTATTAGTCATATTGTATTTCCATTATTGATGACTGTAAGCTATAACGGTTGTAATGACGTAACGATAATAATAAAAGAGTTTGTGCGAGGTCAAACGGTACTTGCGAAAGACCAGGCTTGGCAGGGTCTGGGAGAGCTTTCATGCTCTATCGAATGACCTCACCATGGGAACTTTAGAGGGACTTGGTTTGGAGGATTGAGAAGTAAGGCACCGTTGGGGCTTGTTGTAATACCCCGTATTTTTATAGCTTTTAAATTATGGGATTTATTAAATTTAATTGAGATAAATTAAATTAATTTTAATCCGAAATGTTGTTTTAAATATTTACTAGCGTGACAAGAGTTAGTAATTATTGGGAATATATTATTTGTTGCATATTACTGGATGAGTATAGTAATATATGAGATTTATTTTTATAATATTGTCACATGTGAATAAAATGACAATTGTGAAAATTTAAGTCGGGACGCGCCTGTGTCGTGTCGGGACTAAATGTGGATTAATAAAAGTGAATATTTTATAGGTTGTTCGTATGGTTGTTTTGAGTGCGCCAACGCGTCCGGAAGGGTCGAGATAGTCAGAAAAGTATACCCGGGAGTTTGATTTGGGTCTCGGGGCGTTTTTAGGCCTAATTAGTACCCCGGGAGGGCATTTTAGTCATTTTGTATTTTTGGGTAATTAAACCCACGAAAATTAAAGGGGTTATATCAGATGTTTAGGTTATCTCCTAGGGTTAGATAACTCAAAACACTAGAACGACCATTGGAGAGGAGAGGAGAGGAGAGGAGAGAGCTCTCAAGGCATTCCAAGGCTCAAAACTCAACCGTTTGCACCGCCGCCACCGCCAACGCGTAGATCGCGAGAAGGGGAACGCAACCACACCAAATTCAACAGCAAACCAGATTTCTGAAAATCCCAGGCAAGTGTTTATCTTGCTTATTTCGTTGATGCATCTTTCATATTGGTTTAGGAATGATTAGGATGAATTGTATGGAAGAAAAACCCAATTTGAGATAGGAAATTGCATGTAGTGATGATTTATATGATATTCTGGAAAGCCTTGGTCATGTAAAGGATTAAGAGTTTGATTAAGAAAAGAGTTCTAATCAGATACAAACACTAAAAAAATTATTTCGGATGATCTGACCATTGGAATCGCTTGAAATTTTAGTATGTTGTAGCGAACGGCGAGACAGGACTGCTGACAAAAATTCAGCTTGATCAGACGGTCGAATTTCTAAAACTATTATTTTTACTAGAAAGTTTTATGTTTTGAGGACTCTTAGAGAGTTTTTTATTTTGAGTACTCTTACACTAAAAAAATTATTTCGGATGATCGGACCATTGGAATCGCTTGAAATTTTAGTATGTTGTAGCGAACGGCGAGACAGGACTGCTGACAAAAATTCAGCTTGATCAGACGGTCGGATTTCTAAAACTATTATATTTACTAGAAAGTTTTATGTTTTGAGGACTCTTAGAGAGTTTTATATTTTGAGGACTCTTCTAAGTAAAAAAAAAAAATTCAATTAAAACTCCATTTTAATTCCGATTTCGAAACCGTTTGAAATTCTCATCTTTGAAAATAAAATTCAAAATCCTTTAATGTAAGGCGAAATCTATATTTTTGGGATATTTTGCATAAGGGATGATGTAAGTATATATTAAAGGGGAGAGACACGTAAGAGAGAGTTACGTTGGAACATAAATGGATATTTACTGAATTGTACATTTGGAAGAATAGAGTCCATGAGGGTTACGTAGTAAGTTGGAAAAACCCTTCGAATTAAAGTTAGAAACGAACCATTATACTTGATAATTAATAATGGGAAAATAAGGATAAATGTTGTGAATGTGGGTTACGGGATAAACCTAAATTGATATAACAAAAGTGGTATATTTATATGATTGTGTATGCATATATTATATACTTGTGAAAAACATACCCACGCTACTTGCTATCCCTGAGGTTGCCGCGCTGGGACGATCTTATCCTGTGTTGCCTTATGGGGGATATTGACTCGTACCCTAGGAGATAGATATCCTTGGTACAGGCTATCGATTTGATAGTTCAGACGGTCCTAAGAGACGCGGGTATGTGCCATCCTCTTAGAGACTTGGAATCTATGCTTCGCCTCAATATTGTTGTGTATGTGTTAATACAATTCGAGAGTGATTCCGAATTTGTATTTCCCCTTAATACGAGTGATACGGGGTTTGGATAGTAGAGTATGCCCGCACCATAGTTTTTATGTGGGATGCTGTTATGATATATATATATTATACGAGTAGTTAATATATATATATGAAATTCTGAAATCTGGAATTGCCTACTGTGATTTGATATGTAGGACATGGTTGATGACTCAAATTATAAATAATTGTTTTGAGAAAGTATAATATGACACTGGAAAACTTTATTGATTAATAAAGTTAAAAGGAGAACCTTGGTTACAAATTTAAATCTTACGTTTTAAATACTTGAGTTGTTCAGTTGTAAATCATGCGAATAACCTAAAAAAAGTTAAATCATTGGGGAAAGATAGTGTGGTATATGACGAGATAGACCATTGGGAAGGTTAGTGCGATAGGTGTGCACATTAGAAGAGAGGCGAGAATTTTTTAAGAGAGTGTCGCACTAATATGTTGTTGCATTGGCCTCTATCAATTTAAATACTTGCTAAACGAATTTTTAAATCATATACACTATCGGGCTCTGACCCGTTTCTATTTCCTTTTCTCTCTTGCATATATATGTATGTATTACAGGTGCCCAGCCACAGGGGCGTCTTACTTAGGATCCTTTGGAAGGAACGTGCTGCAGCTTAGGTGGGAGTTGAAGGCCTGTTTTTTAGACGACTTCATCCATTTGATTCTACTCCTAGTTCAGTTTTATCCAGCAGGGGCATGTGTCGCCCTCTTTCTATTATTTAGTAGTATAGTCAGAGATTGAAATTTTTACTTTCAGTACCTTTATTTCGGGATTTATTACTGTCATGATGTTTTCCTTTAGTGTTGTAAATGTTGGGATTTATTATTGATGATTAAATTCGTGTATGTTCAATTCTATTTTTATTCTTAATGGGTGACTCTTTAGATGTTAATGGTTTAAGGTTTTATAACCGGATTTAATAAAATGAGAATAAGGTTTTAAATGGTTTTGACACTTAGCTTAATTATTTAGGGTGTTTAAATTGGAAAAATATTTTTACGACAGTGATGCTAAGAATGAACCAACTGTTCACCTTGATTTTAATTTAATAAAGGAGTGATCGCCCGGTATTTAATTAGGAGGGGTGTCACACTTGTCCTGACCATCTTAGATACACCTGGTAAAACACCAAAAGACCCTGACCGTGGAACCTCGTACGGAGCAACGTCGAGTTCCATCGGGCATTGAGTTATGAACCAAACAGCCCTCTACTTAATGTCACATCTACTGTAGGTGATGTCACTAGCCAGCTAAACAATGTCAGACATGCACTTGAGTAAACCACCGTGGTATTTGGGGCTCTCAGGTAGTTGGTAAGCCACCTCTGCGACAGAAGACCCCTGACACACAGTGGATAGACAAAAGGCATGTCTTGGCATTCAATGTTTATGACGTGGAGGCAACTAGTACATCAGACATTTAATGTTGTGACATAAAGTATGAGGGATGTCTTTCATAGTTTTAATGGCTGAGTTGCCTCGGGGATGGTGTGGGGGGCTATTTAAGGACCCCAACCACCCCTGGGGAGAGACATGACCCTTTTGAGAACCCTGGAGTTATTACTAGAGATACACATCAGGAGGAGGGAATTATTGCAAACCAGAGGGTTTATTCCCTCACCATTGTCATTTATTGTAAAGCTTTTAATACTTGACAGGGATTCCTGAGGGTACATGGTGTGTTTTTACCTGCCTACCAAGGTGTATCTAGGGTGCTTACTTCTCTCTCCTTCTAAGCTAAGTTACTTCTAAAGTTCATTACTATTTCCTGGGTTATACACGAGAGTTTTGTGAGTTTAAACCGAGTTTATCTTCATTAGGTCTGTGTTCGTGTGTCCTATCATTAATCCAAAGCTTTGGCCAGGATTAACTTGTCATTACCATACTCAAATAGGGGTTACGCCTCCATCTTATCTAAAGTACCTCTTACAACCTTTAACAAGTAGGCCAGAATTATCCACAACGTTTCACGTCTGCAACACTGGAACTAACAGAGCTTCGGTAGGTTTTGCAAAGCACCGATGATAGTCACGTGCGCGTTGCGGGGAGGAGGGGGAGCATCGGGAGGTATTGTTGGGTGGCAACTCCAACCGACACTGGGGAGGTTTGGCGAAGGTCCGCAATAGGTTTCATAGATGGTTCGTCAATGTGGCCCGCTGGTTTGATGTCACCGGTTAACATAAGTTTTCCAAGGCTCGCTAAAGTTCGATCAGTCGCGCCTTATGTTTAAAAAATCACTCGAGGCATAAGTGAGGAAAAATCTCGAGGCTTAAACCTCAATGGCCAAAGATGAGGCTTACGCCTCAAGGAATGACGCAAGGCGTGGAAGGAAAAAAAATAGATTTTTTTACTGTTTCCTTCTCAATTATGTATTATCTTTTGGGGGGGAGAGGGTTGGGGGAGCTTTGTCTTCTTCTCGGCGTAATTCCAACAATTTTTTCTATGTTTTCAAAATTTTAACACTAATAAATGAATTTGAGTTATTTATATATTAATTTCTTCTTTAATATTATTAAGTATTAATCGAGGGATGAAATTGGTTCCTAGAATGATTAAGTGATAGAATTATTAATCTAAAATATTAGAGCCCCAATTGTATATTCTAATGAATATACATAATGCTTTTTTTACATAATTCTGTATATATACACACACACCATTCTCTGCTCATATTAGTTTTAGGCCTATTTGATGATGATGTGATGATAATACACTATTTATTGCTTTGGTTATGTTGATTAAGTTATGTTACATTATTTTTGTGGTTTTATTGAAAAATTATAAATTTTGTCGATTTTCCTTTTTTCAAGTTGAGGCGTCACGAGGCTTATGCCTCGCCTCCACCTCCGCCTCATGCCTTTTTAAACATTGGTCGCGTACCTCTCAAGCGATCCCCATCGGAGGGCGGTGGAGGGATGAGAGCATTTCCATGCTTAGATCTAGGGTTTTTTCCCTTGTTTTACCCATGTTGATTGTGTTAGCTACACTGCCAGCTTGGGAAGATGACCCTGGGGCTTGCCGAACTGGGTTGGGTTGTCGGGAGCTGGCGAACTTAGCCAGTGGATGGCGACAATGGGTGGACGTCAAGGTTTGTAAATCGGGAGGCTTGGGATTGTTTGGGGGGATGATCAAAAATGTTTTGCCGCTTGACAGTGGAAAGCGGGGGCTAATTTTGGAGGCATGATCTAGTGGTTTCTCTGAACCTTACTCGTGACTCTACAACACTTGTCTCGACCTTATCAGGAGTAAACATCACCCCCAAAACTGTTGAAGATTTTCGAAATATAGAAATTAGTTTATTCTAATTAGTTCAGAAATAGTTAGGATAATTCAGTTTTATTTATTTTTTGAATTTTTTAAAAAACGTTTGTTCCTAGTTTATATAAAGTTAGTTTGTGCAGTTTGTTAGTTCCTATTTTATAGCTAGGATTCAGCACAGATAGTTGTATATCAATAGGACTCTGTATTCCTTCCCTCCTATATTTCTTAATGCAATAATTAGAATTATTTATTCTTCTCTCAAACTGCAATCATGGTATCAGAGCTTGGTTCTTACCCAGGACCAGTGACTTGTTTGCAATCTGATTTCTTCACCAGATTTCTCTGTTCTAAAAGGCCCGCCTAGGCTCCGCTTAGGCCCGCCTAGGCTTGAGGCTTGAGAGAAACGCATCGCCTACGCCTTATTACGCCTTATTATTGGTAAAAGCCTTAAGGCACATTTTTTTTAAAAAAAACAAAAGATTAGTAGACAAATATTGGTTATGAAGCATGAATATGAGAAAGATGGCTACCAAACATATGGATATATTTTCAAAATTCAAGGTATGTACTATTTTATTATATTACTAGCCTTGGAATAATTAAAATAATAAAAAAAGGAAAAACGCCTTTTGACGCCTAGGCTTCCTAAGGCTTGAGGCTTGACCTCTACGCCTCGACCACGCCTCGCGCCTTTTAGAACCTTGCCAGATTTATAGAAGATTATTCTTCTCTCTCGTTTGCCCTTTTTTTCCCCGGATAATTTAGGCTGTTAGGAGGAGATGTCAGGTGTAAGTGAATTCTTCTGGAGACCCCATGAAGTCTAATAAAGTAGTTCCAGTACAAAGTTCTGGAGACAATAATTTCCTACATATCACCTCATACCGGCTGAATGAACAGAATTTCCTGCAGTGGTCTCAGTCTGTGAAGCTCTTTATTAGAGGGAAAAGGAAGATAGGTTATTTGACGGGTGCAAAAATAGCTCCATCAGAAGATGATCTAGGCTTTCCATTGTGGGTATCAGAAAACTCCATGATTATGACATGGCTGGTGAATTCCATGGAACCTGAGATTGGACAGACCCTTCTCTTCTTGTCAACTGCAAAGGAATTTTGGGATGCAATAAGTGAAACCTACTCGGATTTAGGCAACTCAGCGCAAGTATGTGAGGTCAAGACAAAGATCCGAGAGACCAAGCAAGGAAACCAAAATGTCAGCAGGTGCTATAGCATTCTAAAAGGCTTATGGCATGAAGTGGACATGTTTTATGATCTTGAATGGAGTTGTGCCATTGATAGTGCTCAGTTTAAGAAGATGCTATGAGAAAGAAAGAGTATTTGAATTTCTTGTAGGTTTGAATAAAGAATTGGATGAGGTTCGTGGATGTGTACATGGTAAAGAACCTCTTCCTTCTAAAAGATAATTCTTCTCAGAAGTTCAAACGGAAGAAAGTAGAAAAATCGTGATGATGGGTAAGATAACTAAACCTACTATGGTTTCTGAAAAGTCTGTCAACTGAAGTTGGAACAACAGTGGTTAGTCGTTAGTTAAAGCTAGAAGGTTGGTGAAAAAATGAGATAGTGTGATTTCTGCAACAGTACGAAGCATATTAGGGAAACGTGCTGGAAGCTGCATGGTAGACCATCAAATGGGAAGGGACTAAAACCAGCTGAGAAAACTCGAGGAGTGAATGCACTGACAGAAACTAGTGGTAATGAGTCATCGCCATTAAGAGCAACTTGCGCACTTGTATAAGTTGATGAATCAGTCCTCTCAAAATCCCTCATGTACTTTAGCCTATAAAGGTATTCTTCCCAGATCTCTAAGTTTTGTTTTTGTTCATACACCTTGGATTGGATCATTATTTGGGTGCTTCGGATCATATGGCTAGTCAATTTCAACTTTTCTCATCCTATACTCCATGTTCTTGAAATTTAAAGATTACGATTGCAGATGGTACTTTGTCTCCGGTTGCAAGGAACGGTTCCATATTTCTTTCTAAGAGTTTACTCTAAAATCAGTTCTTCTTCATGTTCCTAATCTTATGTGCAATCTTTTGTCCATTAGTAAACTAACTAGGGATTCCAATCGCATTGCAAAATTCTCACAATCTTACTGTAAATTTCAGGACATGCATTCGGAGACGCTGTTTGGCAGTGCTAGAGAGGTTGATGGGCTATACTATTTTGACTAGGATTCTTTGAAAGTAGACGAGCTCAAATTGACAGTAGTAGTGAAGTTTCTTTTTCTGTTGAGAACCAAATAATGTTATGGCAATATAGAGTAGGTCATCTAAGTTTTCAATATATGAAAAAGTTGTTCCCTTCTTTGTTCATGAATAAAAGTCATTTGCTTTTTCAATGTGAAAATTGTCAATTATCTAAACATCATCGTGTTTCTTTTCAATTAGAACCTTACAAGGGATCTAAGCCTTTTGCTCTTGTTCATAGTGATATATATGGGGACCTTCAAGGGTGACCAATTTAATAGGTACTAGATCGTTTATCACGTTCATAGATGATCATAATAGGATATGTTGGATGTATTTGGTGAGAGAAAAATCTGAGGCCGGGAGAGTTTTCAAAGAATTTCATAATATGGTTAAAACTCAATTCCAACCCCAAATACAGGTATTTTATACCGACGATGGGAGGGAATACTTCAATACCACTCTTGGCCTTCTCTTGAAAGAACACGGCATTGCTCATCAATCCTCATGTGTTGACACACCACAACAAAATGGAATGCTGAGCATAAAAATAGACACCTATTAAAAGTGGCTAGGGCTATTATCTTTACTATGGGAGTTCCTAAGTACCTTTGGGGTGAGGCAGTCCCCATAGCTTGTTAGTTGATAAATAGAATGCATACTAGGATTTTGAAATTTCAAACCCCATCGCAATGCTTCTCAAAATGTTTTCCCCAAACCAGAATTATTAACTCTCTTCCATTATAAGTTTTTGGGTGTTTAGCATTTGTTCATATTTATAAACAACATCGTTCCAAACTTGACCCTATGTCTGTCAAATGTGTGTTCTTCGTTATTCTCCGACTCAAAAAGGGTATAAATGCTATGATCCAGTTTTTAAAAGGTCTTTTGTGAGTATGAATGTTACTTTCTTTGAAAATAGGCCCTACTTTACCAAAAATTCTCTTCAAGGTGAGACAACTACTATGGAAGATCTTTTTGGGGAAACTTTTGGTTCACTACCCATGCCTGTACTAAATTCAAATTCAGAGTAAGAAACATTTTTTAAACCATCCGTGTCTATGCCAAACTCAAATCAGGGGGAAAAATACTACTTACACGAACTTCAAGTCTACTCAAGAAGAAATGAAGAACAAGGTAGGGAAATTCAACTCCTACAACTCACCAAAAATCACATCCAAGTGTATGTACCTTGAAAAAAACAAGTTTTCCAGCTCCTAAATCTCTTCCATCTGTTATTCCAAACTTCTAAATATATCTATTATGTATTATAAACCACACGACAACCATTTATGACTATTGATCATACAAAGTGCCACGTGTACATTTTTGAGAGAGCATCATTTACTATATTTTTTTATCTCACCCTTTCAATCACTTCTGTCTCGGTAATAAATCCTAACCCATTTCCAACCTTAACTCCTCCATTGACTTATGCTCCTCAAGTCTCTTCATCTCTCACCCGATTTCTCCTCGGTCTTCTTCCATTTCTATTAATATTATTTAGATATCCCACTTTCATATAGCATAAAGTAGAATCTAAATGATCATTCTCCTATGGTAATCTCTCTCTCTCTCTCAGGGCCAATATTCTACCTTTAATTTGCATTTTGTGCCAATAGTCGTGGAAAAAATATTATTGATGGTTTGTTATATCCATATCTCGGATGTCCTCAAATGTTGTATCTTGAGTTTTTGTTTATACGGGATAAAAAACCCATATAGTTTTACCAATTCTTTTACCCATTTATGGTAGATGAAGTATTTGATGAAATGCCTTCGGATTGAAGCCTAGACCAATGTTGATTGGACTGGTAGTATAACGGATAAGGGATCTAATTTAGGTTAATGTTCTTTTGTAGGAGGAAACCTAGTTACTTGGAGGAGCAAGAATCAATCTGTGGTTGCAAGAAGCAGAGGGCAGCTGCTCATAATATTTGTGAACTTATTTGGTTGAAGAACTTTCTTGAAGATCTAAGAATTCCTAGTGAGAAGCCAGTGAAGCTCTATTGTGATAACAAGGAAGCTATTAATATAACTCATTATCCAATTCAACATTATAGAACTAAGCATGTTGAAGTATAGTAGACCATCACTTCATCGAGGAGAAACTGAAAACTGATCTTATGTGCCTACTGAAAAGGACTTCATAAAGGGATGTTTAACAGCCTAAGTAAAAAGCTGGGAATGAATGATAGATATCTTCGAACCAGCTTGAGGGGGAATGTTGAAGATATCCGAAATTTAGTAATTCGTTTATTCTAATTTAGTGCAGAAATAGTTAGGATAATTCAGATTATTTATTGTTTGTATTTTTAAAAAAATATTTGCTCCTAGTTTACGTTAGTCCCTAATTTATAGGAAGTTAGTTGTGCAGTTTGTTAGTTCCTATTTTATAGCTAGAATTCAGCATAAATATTTGTATATAAATAGGACTCGGTATTCCTATATTTCTTAACGCAATAATAAAAATTATTTATTCTTCTCTCAAACTGTGTTCATATATCAATTTGATGTAAACCCAGTGGAATGTTTACACACATTAGAGAACTAAAAGATATAACTCACTCGTTGTCACATATTCATATATTCATAATAGTTGTGTGTTCCAAATGGGGAATACAAAAGGTCTTTTTAGCCCACAAAGAGTGGGCACAGAGGTAATATCTGATGTCATGGCCCTAGTGACCTAAGACATTCTCATGACATCATTGGACCTAACTAGCCCAAACTAGAACATTCTACAAATGTGTTCATTTATTCTTCTAAAAATAAAGCAATAAAAATACAATTAATTTCCTGGGCCCGAGTAGAAATAAAAGGTGTTGCTTGAAATAAAAAATAATTAAAATAACACTAAATTTAAATGCCTAAAGATATGGGAAGATGGAAAATGGGTGATGAAGAGAAGCATAATCTAGATACTCAAGAGAGAACAACATGATGACGAAAGGGGGTTGAAGTTATGTGAATTCTTACATTCCACGCAGACCCAGTGAAAAGCCAGCAAGGATGACATAGGTACCGAACACCATGAATGGAATATATAAATCTGGTGCATTTATATCATTTATTGGAGGTTTGTAGGAGATCCTGCCACCCACCAGCTCAGTTATCCTCGTCCAATGGCCCTGGAGGATTGATATGTAAGAAAGATAACTGCTATAACGGGAAAAATTTATGTCGACGTACAAAAAGAACTGGCAGCAGAAATTATGTCTTACCCTGTGCAGGAATGGGAATAGAACAACCTTCAATTTGTTCCTCACATACTGATCATTGACTTGGAAATAGTACTGGGGATCTGAGAAGTACCTACTTATCTGTTTGTTTCAGAAAGAATTGTTAATAGAAAAGCTCATAGTTATTTATCAAGAAGAAGTACCTAATCATTTGACTTGATTAGAGGACCATCGATATAAGATGAATTTTTTTGGTATAAAACTAACTTCATCATAACAACCACCGAGCTACAACATGACAAAAGATTAAATCACTTCATAAGTGGAAGTATTTAAATAGAAACCTTTAAAGCTATGTGTGATGTCTTGCATATGAGACAAAGGGCTTTCATGTGGCTAAAGCACTGGATGCACTTTTCAGTGAAGAAATAATTTTTCTTAACTTTAAAGAAGCTTTTTTTTTGTTAGACATGGAAAAATGGGACATGACACAAATCGACACGAAATTATCTATTAATGAGTGGACCCTTATTGTGTTTGGGTCGTCGTCAAATCCACCCTATAAGACCCACTCAGTAAAAATTGATCCAGTTTTGACGTGCTTCCACATGATAAGACCATGCATTTGTTTGTATTCTTAACCTGACAAGAAAACGAAGGTTTTGACACAAACCAATACGACAGACACGATAGATCCAACATGAGCATGACTCAAACTGACCCGTTGCAAGGTAGAAATGACAGACACGAGTACAATTTATCACTTCATATCATAGAATGAATTCAATCAATGAAATAAATTATTGTTCTACACGCACCCTCGCGAAGTAGTAGGGTTGAAGACCTGGACGCCCAATGTTTTAAAAATATGAATTACGCTACAAAATTGATACCACAAAGTTTCCACGTTAATGAGTAAGTTTGGCATACACACAACAGTGCTCTCATGCGGACCATTCCGCACAATTGAATATTGACTCACCTTTTTTACAGTAAAATGCCTATCCTTTCAACTTTTCTCTCTATTCATGATATCTCAACCAACATACAAATGTATAGAAAAGTAACTTGTACCAAACACTTTCTGACAAAGCTATGGTGATAGAAAAAGTCAGAGGGGCAGAGGTGGTTGAAATGGAGGGAAGTTGATAGAAAGAGACGGTGGTAATAGTATTGGAGATAGAAAGTGGTATTTCAGAACATATTTGTTCATTGCATGCATGAATAAATGAGGAGAGAGAAAAGGTTAGAGAATTTGGTGTATAAAAAGAGGACGAAACTAAGAGTCCGCACTTTTTTTTGTACAGGATACCCGTAGGAGAGCATTTATATGTGTGTGTGAGTGTGTGTATATATATATATATATGGGAAGGGGGAAGGGGAATGTTCTCCAGATAGCTAGCCTAACCCTGGAGGGAATATCTAGCATCCATGTGATGTCATGGGTAACATCACTAAAGGATGGTCCTCCCCCATGACACAACATGGCCAAATACTCTCATTTAGAAATTGCACTCAAATTCCCCCACCTTCCCTCACTAATAATAATAATAATAGCAAAAATAATAAAAAGAAAAATACAAGAGAATTATAAATAAATGCAGTTATGTCCATATGGTCCACATCAACTTTTACTTCCTTGGCATGATACATACATTGCTTTGCACATACTCAGAGCTGGATCCAAAAAATTTCTCTCCATATGCACCCAATTCACTACTGATAAGTCCTGAACCAGCTCCAAATGCATTTCCAAAAGGATTCGTCTCTGATTTAGGTTATGGTACCGAAACACCGGGCTGGGTTCCTAAATTATCGTGCATGTCTGCATGGGCACGAAAGGAGGACATATTATCAGACAGCAAAAATAAAATAAAAAATAATGTTTAAAAAGATGAATCTCCATAATCAATGATTCTTTAACGGCAAAGAAGGTTATGATTTCTAAGCACGAAGGTCAATAAAAGAACCACCTAACAGTTTATACAACAACCCAAACCCATTCCATATATATAGTTACAGCAGAATAAAATGGAATGAGATATTATAAATAAGGATGAGATTAATATGACATTATAAAAATACCAAATCAATAAAAACTGGAGCAGAGATTTACATTTGTCATGTAATAACTTGAATATTTATGTCAGCTATCCACCCCCACATGACTAAAGTACCAATAAAGATTGACCTATAACTGCCATCAAACACATATGTCCAGACCAAGTATATGTTGCAAAAGCCTAAACTTGAGGATAACCACACTTTTGTCACTATATAGAGTTGTTTATCCAATCCATGTCGGTTTTGATATTCAGGTTTCATTCCACGGAGAAAATTGTCCCATTCAACGTTCACCCAAATGGATGTGTTAGTTGTGCATTCTTATATATACCGTTATTCATAAACTCTTTGGACCACCTCCAAGCAATCGGCCATTTTACATTGGCAACAATGGGTTAAACCCATTTAAAAATGGGGCAAACCCAGACATTTCCCACTAGGGCGGCAAGACTCCTGCTGCATCACAAATAAAAACTAAAAACAAATAAATGAGGAAAAAAGTTGGAGTGGCATCTCACTTGCTGCCAAGAGTAAAAAATATAAAATAAATTTTAAAAAAATAGAGAGAGGAAAATGTTGGGCGACGGGTGAGTTGCCACCCAAGTAAGACTTTTGCCAGCTCGCCAAACCGAATTATTCAAGCAAAGTGGCTCTTGCGAAAGACAAACAAAATCAGGCCCACTGACCAAAATGGGTGAACCCATTTTCAAACCCAGATGTGAAGCCATTGTGCTTAAAAATTGGATTTGGCGAGCTGAGCAAAAGTCGATATGGGTTTGAAAATGATTTTCACCTATTTTGGCAAAAGGGTTGGATTTAATTTGGTTTGGGAAAAATGGGTTTTATATGCTCTTACAACCATCAAGCTCAATCCCATTTGACCATTAAACACATTTACATTAACAAACTTGTGCTAATCAAGGATTAGGAAAGTACTCAAACAAATAACATCATCTCACACAAATCCTACCACAACTTCACAGATTTCTAAATCCCACTTGCAAAAACGAAGTTTTCCCTATTCAACAAAATTCAACTGATTTCTCCAACTAGCATTTCAGAATCAAAACTGATGTCGCAACATTTTTAGCGCACTCGTTGGATCCGAAACACTTCACCTCGTACTTAGCAAAACTTAATCACTATACATTCTCTACTCATGAGGTCGCCCAGCATATGATAAACCACTCTACAAAACCATGCCTGACTGAACTTCCAAAGCTATCATTAACTAGGTATTGGATATGCAAACAGTTCAGTAAATGGTATCGTTGCTACTGGCTACCTACAGGCAGGGGCGGAACCCATAATTGTTGTTTAGTCGATGCGAAACATACTCTGATTTATCTATTTTTTAATCAGAAAAAAAAATGAGGATGTCGCCATGTTTGGGTAACATTATAAAACTGAAAAAAATACTATTTTTTGTGGCGGTGTTTGTGTTCATGGTTGTCAAATCGGGATACGTATCGCATATCAGACACCCTATGTATCGCATATCGGGATACGAATCGTAAGATATGGTACAAAAAATAAAAAAGGTTGTAAAAACTAAATAAATTCATAGATAACCTTTTACAATCAATTATACATGATATTATGGTTTACGACCAATTTTACGACATGATTACATTATCTGGTGGTAAGAAGTTTGCCTTTCATGATAAAGTCGCAACATTAAGGGGACAAGAAATGTAAGAATAATGAAACGAGTTGGGACTTTTCAAAATGTCGGTCGCGGTCTATGACTCGAATGCCCAGTTTTCCAAGTCAATCGTATCGGGCGATATGCAGCAGACCGATTGATTCGAAATCAGTTCCACTTCATTCAAATCTGTCTCGTCTCCCTCGTGATTGATTGTTGGAAGAGTTTCCACCGAAGCCGTTTGCCACCTTTCGGTCCCTACTGAGGTAAGGGGCAAAGGATCTAGAATAACAATCCGATAGAAAATCCCACCCGGCCTAGCTATCATAATGCATACCGATGCCAAAGCTTCCTGAACCTACTGAAGCGAGGAATACTAGGATCATAGCGCTAGCATCCCTTGCTCTCTATCGATTGCTCACTGTCGTCTCATCCAAACAAAAAAAGGAAGAAAACCGGGGGCATACTTCCCATCTGTTCCCGTCCCAATGTGACCATCGATAGCTTTCTCTATTGAAATGGAATCCGCGGTCCTATCTTTCTCAATTCATCGATCGACGGTCGCCCATCTTCTAATGATAGATAGAAAAGGTGGGTGAGGGAATCAATGTTTAAAAAGGCGAAAGGCGAGGCGAGGTGTTTAGTCGCGGCGAGGCGTAAGCCTCACCGAAAAGGGAAAAAAGAGCAAAATACTAATAAAACCATAAAAATAAAATAACAAAGAAATATAAAATAAAACTACAAAAACAACATCCTTGAGGACTTTCTCACATAGTTTGACATTTTTTTGTTGCCCCAAGATAACTTTTAAAAAAAAGTAATTTGAGAAAATCAATTTTAACATATTGGTTATTTTACAATATGCCAATAAATTAATCAATGCAAAATAATATTGACGAAATCATTTTTTTAGCTTCATTCACATAATGGTTATTTTATAATATGACAATAAATTAATCAATGCAACTTAACAAGCAAATTTATTAAAAAAACATTGATTTTCAAGCTAAGATTAAAAAACAGCAACTTTAATAAAAAAAATATAATAACACATATCCACCTAAGTTTATTAAAAAAAAACAGCAACCTTTAAAATATAGTCAGTTTATTTAAAGAAAACATATTAACCTAAGTTGAAAACCAATAAAAAAACTTATAAAGTTAAGTTGGAAAAAAAAGAAATAAGATAAGTTATAAAACAACAACCTTTCTTGATCGGAATAAAAAAAAGAGGTAGAAACTTATAATATTGAAGTTTTGCAAATAAAAAATTAAAAAAAATAGAAACCTTTTAAAAAAAAAGTCATATTAGAAAAGTTATTACAACATGTGTTTACAAAAAAAACAGAAAAAACCAAACTAAAACAAAGTTATTACAAACAAAAACAGGTTTTTACAAACATATTACAAACTAAAACAATTTTTTACAAATATATTATAAACTAAAACAGGTGTTTACAAAAAAACAGAAAAATAAACTAAAACAAACTTTTACAAAGTTATTACAAACTAAAACAGGTTTCTACAAAAAAACAGAAAAAAAAAAAACTAAAAAACAAAGGGTTTCGGAGTAGAACAGCAGGACGGAGTTGAAGAACGAAGGTCGGAATAGGGCCAAAATGGGAGAACGAAGGGTTTCGGAGCAGAAAATAAAACCTAGGGCTTACGGGTTTTTGTTTTTTGGACTTGTGTTCTTGTTTTCTAACTTTGTTTTCTTTTTAAGTATCCCGACTTTTTTTTTAGCCAGTTCAAGAGGCGTGCGCCTCATAGCCTTGAGGCGCAACGCCTCATCCACAAAAGGCGTAAGCCTCTCTTTTCTGTGTTGAGGCTTAAGCCTCAAGCCTATTTTAAGGCGCCTCTTGCCATACGCTTCTTTCGCCTTTTTAAACATTCGAGGGAATCAACTAGGAATTGGCATCTCGTGCTATTTAAAGAGTCCAATAATTTTGGGAAAAATATTGATTTTTTTAAATAATACGATTGATAATGTGGACATTAGATAAAATAAAAAATCATTTAATAGGAATAGCATTGTATAAGTGAGTATACTAACGTGCATCGGACTAGTTAACTTCTATAGTCCATAATATATTAACACTACGTTAGCAAAATAATCTAATGACACGTAAAACTTAATTATAAGTTACATAGACGCCAAACAACTCAACGGAAGTAGTTTAATGAGATTCGCAAAAGTGAAAAAAAAGTTGAAGGGAGGTTTCACACAAGAGGAAGGAAGTAGTGGATTGCACAAGAGAGAATTGAGAAAAGGGTTAGAATTATTTAACGTTTTGTTATTTTTTGATTCTTTTGGTCATTTCAAAAAGCAGAGAAAAGAATCCTACAATTAGACAAAAGAGTTCGTAATTAGAGTTTTTTTTACTGAAGAATTGGCCCAAATTTTTTTTGACTATGGATCGTTATGTGTATCGTGTATCGTAAGGTACGCATATCGTATCGAGATACAGAACGATACGCTTGGGATACATGACATCTGTGATACAGAGATGTGATTCTTATCGTTTTACTTGTGTATCATATCGAAATACGTATCGTGTATCGTAAGATACTAACAACGAAGTGTTTGTGTGTGTCGTGTGTTTGTGTGTGTTGGGGGGGGTGACCGTTAACCTCCTACAGAGGGCAAGAGATCTAGCCATTAGGCTAGCTCTAATGGTTAAATTACAATAATATTGGTATCCAGACATTTCTCATAGATATAGCATTTAATTAAAATAATATTAATTGAAACATCTTCTGCACATTTAAGAATCAATGTCAGTGTCAAATATTTCTTGCTCAATAGATGACAGACTGCCGGTAAGCAATACATTCATAAAATAATTTCGTGTTAAATCAATCCCAAAACCAAAGGGTGTGAAACAGTCCCTAGCAGGATGTGAACCCTACCCACGTGGGTAGTCATACCATGTGAGTAACACTATGATTAAAATCCAAGTAGCACCTATTCGCAACAATCCATTTCAATTTTGTGGAAGGGAAGAACAAGGGAAAAAAAAGGTAAATTTGACCTTTTCATGGCAAGTCACTTGCCATATTATGCCTGAAAAAGGTGGTTGCAGGTCCCGCATACGACACTCGAATCCCATAGAAACTAGAATAACAAAACATACATTTTTTTTAATAACTACTTATCAAAATAATATCATTTAACCGTGGACAATCCACTGGAATAATTACTTAGTCAGTTCAACAGACTCTTCTTGATGAATCTTGAGATCTGGAAAGTTTTTAGGATAAGGAAACCTTACCATATAGGGGGAGTGTATACTAGTGGTTTTTCAAAAAGAGCTGTGTATACGTGTGTGAGTCACACAATTAAGATAGACATGTGCAATGTGTGGTGTGGTGTGGTGTGGTGTGGTGTGATGCGGTGTAGTGCGGTGTTTGGATTGGGACGGTAGTTCAGGGGGGTATTGTCATCTAGTGGGGTGATAACAGGGTGGTGGATTGCGTCATTTGTCTTGATGTTTACTAATGACCCAGATAGGTGTATTCAGTGTTTCTCAGGGGTCTATGTGCCTTGCTTAGAAGAAGACAGACGGGAGATTTTGGAGGATTTAGCTGGTGTTCATGGTGTGTACATGGTTACTATTGGGATTCTTCGATTGTTGAAGAAACCAGTAATAATGGGATCTTCAATTGTTCCCCTGAAGCTCGAAACAAGCTTTTTCTAAAGAGGGGGAGAATGATGTGTATGGGACTGCTGGAATTTCTAGATTTGGTTGGAAATTTCTAGTAATTTTATCTTTACTATCATTAGTTATTATTTAGGATTAGTATTAAATATTAGATTTGGTTTAGGGTTTACCTTTCTGGTGTTCTAGTTCTTATTACTATAGAAACGGCCTTTGGCCAACCATTATAAGCATTCCTACACTACTTTGTTTTGATTTATGATATTTGAGAGAATATTTTAACTATGATTATTTGTTTGTGCGTGTGTTTGTGAGTTTCCCATTGCGTTTACATCTATGAAGAAAATTTCACTTAGGGAACTACTTTGGATTATTTAAAGTTAATACTGCCTCGGTGGGGATAGAGCTTTGTATAGAGCGACCATTTACAGAGGAGGAAAAGGAGGTGATGGAGGCATCGTATTCTTGTAGCTGGGACAAGGCTCCGGTGCAAAACAGTCTGAGTTTGGCTTTCCACCCATCGTATTAAAATATATTATGACACTATTCCATGAATTCCATAGTCAGTTCTGTTTTGAGAAGAGCCTGAATGCTATTTTTCATCGTTGTCATCCTGAGAAATGAGGGGTTGTCAACATCAGTGACTTCAGGACATTAGAGTAAGTAGCGGGTACAAGTTGTTAGCCAAACCGTTAGCAAGTAGGCTTAGGCGAGTGGTGGATGGTATCTTCTGCCACATAATACATTTTGGGGGGGAGGCAGATTCTTGATGTTTGTGTGGAGGCTAGGCGTCTTTCCAATAGACCGAAACGCGTCAGAAATACACACACAAATAAACCATAAAGTCTTCCAAGTTCCAACTCTCTCAATGCTATTCAGCTTCCAACTACTTAGAAGAGTTTACAAGCCTCCTTTAGATAGGCAACTAATAGTCTTAAATCTAATAAATTTTAAAGACATAATTTCAAAAAATAGAGATAATTAAAGAAATTACCAAAAGACAATTTAATCTGGGCCTTCCTCCTTTCTCGCCATTCTCTTCGGTCACTCTTTCCCTCCTCAACAAACATCTCCACAAGCTTTCAGGGAATATCAAAGAAGCCCCGGGTCCTTCAAACAAATATTTTGAATAGGTTCTTTAATTTTGGACCAATATACTTTTCTTTAAATTTTTTGACCCTTTGTGTCCAAATAATTTTTAATAAGGGCTTCCCGTCACTGCGAAACAAAGAATCCCTTCCTCCCAAAAAACAACAAATCACAAACTACCAAATTCTTTATTGCTTTCTGTCCTTGAATCTGCCTTACGCCACAGCAACCTCCATTAATTTCGTCACAATCCGTCACCTTCTTAACTGCCAGTTCAAATCGAACAGCAGCAAGTATGCCCTTAGTCGGTTCAGGTTTGCGGCGAACAGGGCCATCTATGTCACCAGTGGTGATGACTTGGGTAGGTCTTCTTGCGAGGGTATCCATCTTGGTCTGCTTCTCTTGCACAGCTGCCAAGGGGCCACCTCCCTTAAATAGTCAACTCGGTGGGGCTAACCCGATGGACAAGGCTGGGGGTTATGCGGCTAGTGCTAGCGGTTTTGCCCGCCACTATAAACAATAACGGAATATTAATAAAAATGAAAAATATTGGGCCCTCCACCTTTCTCACCATTCTCATCAATATAATAGGGTGGGGTTTGGTGCGAGGTGGAGGAGATGAATCCAAGCTTGTATATCTACGATGAGATTTTATATCTAGATTAATGGCTGCCCTGGAGGGTTTTGTGAGTTCCAAGGGGCTCAGGCAGTTCTCAAGGCAACTTGGAGGTTTTTTTTTTTTGCAAGCTCACCTGTAGCCATCTCCCATTTATTGTTCACTGATGATATTGTTGTTTTCAGTGATGCGGAGGTGGAGGAGCTGAGGATAATCATAATGATTTTGATGTGCATTGAAGTGGAATCAATTATCAATTCCTGAAAGTGTGATATGTCTGTTAGAACCCAGACGCGTTGGTTAATATTTTAGGTTGTGGAATGGGCTACTTTTCGTGCACATAACTAGGTATTACTTTGGGCACGAAATACAAGGCCACAGAGAAGATTTATCAAGTGGAAGACGACTTACCTATCCAAGGGAGGGAGGTTAGAGTTGATTGAAAGAACTCTAGCAAATTCGCCTACATACTTTTGTTTTATCCTTTCTCTACCAACCTCGGTTAAAAATTGATTGGAAAAACTTACGAGAAATTTTTTTTGTATATCGACAATTGGAACAGAAGCGAAACCACAAATTAGAATAAAATATCTCTCTCACAAATGTTATGCCCCCAAATGGGGTGAGTACAAGTGTTTATATAGCATGAGGTGTGTGTCGAGGAGCAACACATTAAAAGAGTAAAAGACTCTAGAACCTAGCCCTTTATAGAATAGGGCTTACATCATATTAAAATTTTAAATACATACTAGTGTGGAAAGAATAAGAGAATAATCATAAAAGGAATAAAGGCTAAAAGCAGCTCAATAAGCTAAGGATGCGATACCCCCAACAATATTCCCCGTGTATGTCAATCTCTCTCTCCCAGCTTCACCGATAGGAAGACCATCCTCGTCTAAGCTGGCTCAGAATGAAAATACTAATACTTCCCCGTATAGTTAAGAACGGACGGGGAGGGAAACTACAACAACGATTGAAGCTGGGTGAATAGGTATGAATGATATCAATGTGGAATGAAGGCCACTCAGAGTAACTGCCTCATCATTGCCCATGAACGCACACACTCCAAACCCTTAGGCGCTCGCCTTCTTCTACTCATTCCACCACGCCTTGAAATTTTGTTGCCACTAGTCATACGCACTACACCCCTCGAATTCTTTTATTTGTATATTTTATCGATAGAATCGAGCCAGTCTAGAAGGCATTGGGGTTCATCCAACCATCAAATGTGAACATCTCAACCCAAATGTCCACATGAAGACTCTTCGCTAAAAGACGCAAGGCTTCGTCCATGGTCAAAATGTTTCTGATCCAACTCATCACCTCCAAGCTCAACCCCATCATATATCTCTACCCAATCCAGAACACATGGCCTCCTCCCACCCAAATGGGGACTCTAGGCCTCAATGGGTGTCCTCCAGCAGTGGAAGTCCCGCAAAGGGCAGCCGTCCATCTCATGACCAGCCTCGTAATACTTGAAATGTGTACGTTACTCTAAGGGAACGTAGGGTAGTACTTTAGGACTCAAGTCCTCAAACTGAGAGCACTTCAACCTCCATTCCTCTCTCCCCAGACACTCAATGTCCTCATTGGCTGAATGGTGTGTCATGGCACCAAATTTGAGCACCAAACACAATCTTACGGGATGGGGGTTGTTGCACCCACTATAGGATTCTCCTTCCTTGGTCCTTATCGATGAATCTTAGATCAAAAGGTGTTGAATTGTAGACTAATAGTAGAGAGGAACCCAAAGTAGCTTGATTAAGGCCCCCCTCCACCAAAATGATATTAGTACTCGAAACCGAAGGTTGTAGGTTTGTTCGAGGTCAATTGGGGTGTACTTTTCACTAAGGGTTGGTCCCTTCCTCTATCGAGAATCGTCGTCGAGTTGGAGGTCATTGGGAACCACTAGCAAAGCTATCACCCCTATTCTATAATTGCCAATACCATTGTGAGGCCAAGGTGCCCCCACCTTGTCGGTTGCTCTCAGCGAAACCACTCCCCCCCCCCCCCCCCCCCACCACCACACACACACACACACCACCACCCTCCCCCACACGTTTTCATCCTTGGCAAAGCTCTCCTTGACAAGCCTTAGGCCACCACCTAGATAAGGGATATGTTGCAAGACATTTGGATGGTCCGCGACTGCAACAAGGGGACAATGGGAGGGTCGACAATTAAGGGAAGCCTCAACTGGCTCCGGAAGTAGCGATGGAAACAGTTATTGCAGGCGGTGTTATCCCGATGGTATGGGGGTGGAGAGATTGCCTTATTTCAATAATCTGGCATTCATGGTCTTCTCTAAGGTACATTCCAATCCAATCAGATGCGATTTCTCGGGTGCCATGTAAAGTTAATAAGATTTATATTTAGCAACAACTAAGAGCGAGCAAGCACAAATACAATAATCTCTCTTTCTCTCTCTGTCTCTCTCTCTCTCTCTCTCTCTCTATATATATATATATATATATATATATATATATATATATATATATATATATATATATCAAATGTAATGACCCCAAATGAGGTGTGTAGAAGTGTTTATAGCTTAGGGTGTGTGTCTAAGGTACAACATTTTTTTTCGATAACTTTTAGCACCTCACTAATCCCCAAGGGTATGTTTAGACCCTCCAATTTGCACATATCAGGACACATTATGGGCAACACAATAAAAGAGGAAAAAACTCTAGAACTTAGCCCCTTAGGAATAGGGATTACAACATATAAAAGATATTTGGAAAAATAAATCTAATACTGGTATGGAAAAAATAACATAATAGCCATAAAAAGGAATAAAAGCCAACAATAACTCAACGAGCAAATGACGTGAATACCCCTGCATCATCCCACTTTATGTGGCTTGGGTGTGCCGAGGAGCACAAATATCTCCTAGGAGGATCGTTGTCGCCCACTAAAACAAGGGAGTTTGAGTATTAGTGATACGCATTTTTCTAATCACTCTTTTGGGAAAATGGTTGTGGAGATGATAGATTGTGAAGGAGGGTGATTAAAGCTAGATTTGGTTTAGATCGTTATGGTTGAAGGGCGACAGAGACTTGGTTCCCTATGATCATGAATTGGGGAGGGCAATAGACATGGGTGGAAGGACTTCAGTAGGTATGTCATCTTTTAAGTCAGTGATGGAAAGAGAGGGTGAGATTCTGGACGGACATTTCGTGCAGCAACGCCCTTTTAGGGGCTTAGTTTCCAAATCTTTACCAACCAGTGATGCATTCAGATTGCATTGTAGTTGATTATGTGTCCTCTGTTGGTGAATAACCTGTGTCGAGTTTCCCCATTCAGATGAAATGTCAATACTTCGAGTTAGAGGTGTTGGATATCTTTACAGAGTTATTAGTTGATGTGGGTGTTCCAGAGGGACGTATATCCATTGCGAGGTAGCAACAAGCATGTGGGTGTTCCAATCTACGAGGTCACATTCGCCGAGTTCGTCATTGGAGTCTTCATCGCGCGTCGCCCCTTCAGTAAATAGTTCTTAAGTTGTAAATAATGAATTTGGGTGAAAAGGCTTTGATAGAAATGAAAAAAATTGTTGTAATTAATTATGAAGAGTCAGAAAGGGCACAAATTGGATGGGAAGTGGCACGTCGTGCCCGTAAAGTGTACTATTGTTCGGTGAATGAATTGAGAAGCGACGGTGTCGATGTGTTGTAACTGACCACTTCAAGCCCTTTGAAGAAACAGTTGCAACAGTCCAGGTCAAATTACAGAGCTCTACAATATATAATAAGTTGATAACGACAATTTTTTGCTTATTTTTGGAGGGAATTTAGATGCTTGGGAGGCGACAAACAAATTGAGGAGAAAGCAAATAGAAATGATTTATCCGGATGTGGAAAAATTATTGCAATCAACAAGCCAAACGGGTAGATTGGCAATGAAGACAACAAATATTAGAATTTCAACCTGAAGTGCCAATTAATGCATGTATCGAACCCTAAAGAAAGGTTTCTTTTGAAGGAGAAAACAAATAGAAATGATTTATCCAGATGTGGAAAAATTATTGCAATCAACAAGCCAAACGGGTAGATTGGCAATGAAGACAACAAATCTTAGAATTTCAACCTGAAGCACCAATTAGTGCATGTATTGAACCCTGAAGAAAGGTTTCTTTTGAAGGAGAACTTAGTGATACACCCATAACATACAAAGCCTATTATGCAATATATAAAAATGAAATGTTGACCTACAAAGGCTCTACTATTCCACATGCAGCATGGATAAATAGTTATGCACTATAAATTGATGCAACGAGGATCTCCAAAGGCTATACTACATGTAACATCAATGTGAGTAACTAGCTACTAGTGGTAAATTCTACTTAAAATTCTTGCGGGATACTTTGTCATTCCTAGATTTATGGGTGTGGTGTACAATGGAGAATTGTAGGCAATCTAGTTAATAAAAAAAATAAAAGGAGCGTGTGTTTAAATGTTTGTGTGTGTAATAAAAATAGGTATGTGTGGTATGAGTTGTTTGGGTTTGTATATAAATTCTCTTTTAGACTGTAATGAACAGAGAATCGCAACCCCAACTTATTCACTTTTAACAATGAAAAAGCTGTCAAGAAAACACGATACCTTTAGCGTCACTGAAAGTCATTTTGGGGGGCAGGGTTAAACTCAACTATAATACATTAATGTGGGTCAAACCTTAAATAACCAAAGTTTCTCATATTCAAAGCTATTAAAAAAATATTTAAATGGATAGGTCCTACAGATAAATTACAAATGTAATAATACATTTCAGTATGAAATAATTCTCGTCCCAAAATAATTATATGAAACAAATCCTTATGGACTCGGACAAATTTACTGTCCGTCCAAATATCGTTCATCACACCTTACTTACAACAGATTGATATTTCTTAAACTACATTATGCAGTCTACATATAGGCCTCTAAAATGAGCTAAGAAAGCTTAGCTTTATTTGAGTTTGATCCGAGCCGAGCCGAGCTAAGCTTGTACCCTCCTATGCAGTCTACATTATGCGTGTTTACTATTGCAGCATTGCTTTATTCTTGCTCTTGATTACGTATGATGCGATCTTGTACCCTCATATATGTAATGCTTGGGATTAATAAAGACCGGGTTTAATCAACTATCTAATTCAAAACCTATTTTTCTATCTGGCAAACGTACTAGGGTTTGGGGGATTGTATTCCAACCTACTTTCCTCATTCGTATTCAATCACTTGCAGTAGTTTTAATTTTGCTCACGTAATTTAGTTAGTAAGCTTAATTTAAATTTCATTTAGTTAATAGAAAACAATCTTCAAATCAATAACCTTTTCGTTTCTATCCTAGAGTCAGTTTAGGGTTAATCATCTTGCCTACGTCATCACGAGCGATTGTCCAATTTCCCTGAGGGTCTTACTGGATTATTACTTACACGACTGGTTTGCACTTTAACTAATATATGAACGCACTATAGACACATTTTCAGTCGCGTCAATTATCAATAGGGTATGTCTCTATCTCTAGTCCAAACATGGAGTAACCATCCTGAGGACTCAACACCTCGAAATTTTAATCATATCGACAAGGGATACGTAGATCTCTGTCGGCGGCTTCTGGTCCACTCCAATCCTATATACTCCCTACCATCTCCTTATACACCTCCAAACTAGCCCAAAGAATAATACCTTTATGCTAGTGATCACCCAACGATGGTAATATTATATTCCCCTAAATGTAATTTTCATACCCACTCTCATTATGAACCTCCACTAAAGCTAACTGTTGCCCTACAGATAGTTTCTCCCCCTTTACAATCCAATTCCTACATTTTCACACACATCATGTTGGAACACGGAACAATTGAACTATGTAAACTTTGATATCGTTGCCAAACGAGTACGTAGGCATAACACCGAGTCCATATCGCGAGCACATGCCTCGACAATATGTCTCTTAATATATTGTCCCTATCGAAATGCATTCATATATCATCCCCCATTCCTTATCCATTTATAATTAGAACGAGATATCAAAATATCTTAAAGTCGTGATCTTTCACGCACCTCCATACAAACGCTCAAATGCATACATATTGATCACAAACTGAACTACATATGCTTTGATCTTGTGGCTACACAGGTATGTAGGCGCAACACTAAGTCCTTCTCGTGAGCATAAGCCTCGACAATATGCCTCTTTATGTATTTTCCCTACGGATATGCTCTCATCTCCTACCTCTTATACCATCTCTCTCACATACCGCAACTGAGATATCAAACTATCTCAAGCCATGACTTCTCGCGTATACACATACTGATTACAGCCTCATATTATACAATTTAAGCTCCCTCACACCCATATCTAGTAACGACATCCCGTTATACAAGTTGAGATCCCCCGTACCGATATATGCTAACGGATACCTGTACCCAAGTCGAGATTTCTTACAAGACATACAGATTAATGGACACCCGTTAACCCAAATATAGAGTCACACACAAGTACCCTAATGTACCCACATCAGTTTGAGCGACGTTCATACACCACTCACTTATACCATTTTCATACCTAAGCATATATCTATGTTTTAAGGTAATCTCAAACTAAAGTCTCTAATCATGTTCTAAAATAATCTAAAAATTAATCACATAATGTTAAGAGCGATAATAAGCATATAATTAAAGAATTATAAAGAATAAGTAGGGTTCCTAATACCTTTTCCACTTGTAAGTCGGTTCTCGAATCCCACAATAAAAATCTTTAAATCAATTGCAGACCTAAACTCAGGGCGTGCGATAAATATTGGATATGGTGTCTAATAGAGACAAACACTCTCGCATTTTCATAGGGATCACAAGCCCCACACTACGAGGCCCCGTTCCCAAATGCAGCGAGCTTCTCGCTCCCCCTCGACTTCTATTTTGGGGCCCTAACACCACTGTGGTAGCTCCGTTGGGAATAAATCAAAATAATCTAACTATTTTTATGCTTCCTTTATACTATAGTTTCACTCCCCGACGGATGGTTGACATAGAGTTTTGTATTTCATAGAAATATTAGATCCCTACATAATAATACAAAACACCGTAGAGTATTTCATAGAAATATTGGATCCCTAAATAAAAAAATCAATATAGAAGAACCAAAAATCTTTATTAAAAGTCTGAAAATTTTGAAATCTATAAAAATGTATTATGAGTAACAGTAATAATAGAATGAGTTAAAAATGATGGTTTGTCTGTTAGAAAATTGATTTTGACAGTAACGTACCTTAATGAGACGATTTGAAGGTTCAAAGTTGAATCTTGAAATGAAATATGGGTCAACCCTTGAAAATCCATTTCTCCTAACTCCCAACCATGGGTCAATGATCTAACTGACAACCATAGAACCATGGGAGGTTGGTATTGTGGGATTATTTTACTGTGATGGGGAAGCCAGAGATTGAGGCGGTTCCACCGAATGAGGTAGATTGAGGACTTTCTTTCTCGCGGGTTCATATTTTTGGTATGATTTTCTTGAATGAAATGAGAAGTTGAGATGTCTTCAATGGTTTAAATAAATACTATTAAAATATGAAAATCTCAAGTCCAAGCATTAACTACATTCCCTTTCATCTTCACCCTTTATATCTACCTTCGTCTTCAGCCTTTATATCTACCTGGCCTTTCATCTTCAGCCTTTATATCTACCCGACCTTTCATCTTCGGCCACTTATATATTCAGCATTCACCAACAATATTTGTCACGCTTCCTCGGTTGAATCAAATTTTCTCTTCCCTACAGGTTACTATTACATATACCTAATTTCATCGTGTTTATTTATTTCCGTTCATTTTGCCCAAGATTTCTATCCATATCATTTTTTATTTCATTAATATTTAATTCTATCCTATTTTTTTTCTCGTTCATCTTGCCCAATATATCTGTCAATAACATTTTTGCAAGAAATTGGATTTTTGTTCTTTTGTGTTTGAGAGCATGAAATGTCCCAAATGTGCTAATCATAAATAATTGAAAAAAAAAATGGGTTGTGTTGTTTTGCCACACACTTTTAGAGTTATTTTTGTGTTAATCTCGTTTTTTTATTACATTTGTGTTTACATATCCCTTCCGAATTTCCAATAGTCAAACTGCTACTATTACCATCTGATCATGTTATCTTTTTTTCATTCTTGTGAGTCATAAAATACAAACTAAAAATTAAGATGTATGATATACATACATACACACACACACATATATATATATATATATATATATACATATATATATATATATATATATATATATATATATATATATATATATATTCTTGATGTTTAATCGATAATTCTAAATTTTAAAAGCAAAGAAAATGTCAAAACTTAGTTTATTGATTTTTTTTATTAGAGTCGCAAATATTAAAGACTAAAGCATTCCAATCCTATACAAATATACACTTTTGAGTTTACTGAATACGACCCGTTTTTCCTTAGAGTTCAGCATAACTATAATTTATTTATTTTTCTAAAAGTAAAATACCCCCAGTAACACATTATAAAAAATATTTATATTTATTCCTTGTGTTGCATTATGTATATTTGGTGAAGAGGGCAACCTGCCAATGTTATGTTTGTAAAAAATTGAGTTTAATTTTGAGGATTTAATTCTTATTCTGTTTTTTGTAGCCCGTTGGTAATATCCTCTTTCTACCACTTCCTAATAAATTATTTGAATGCAATTTTATTTTACAAATCTACAAACTATTATAAAACGGTCTGAGCTTTAATCCTTAGACAAACAAGAATAAAAATAGAAAACTAAACCCATAATTGTCTCTTAATATTTTAGTATAGTATCTTATTTTCTTATATTATTGGAATTCTTATCTTAATTTTCTCTCATTTATCTTATTTCATTTCCTTATTATAATTTCTCATAATTTTTGGTTACTTTTGATATTGGATCACTACATCAACCTCTGTGATACTAGAGAAAAACATAGTTACCAAGATCACTACATCTCCCTCTGTAATGCATTCTGGAGTCCCACAATCCTAAATATGTTCCCCATTAAGCATTGACTACTTTAATACTTATTACTTACGAGATAACTTTTTACTTCAACAATACAACAAATTGGAAGATATATATGACCTTTTTTATACATCTAACTTATAGTCTCCGTCTCTCCCAAATTAAGAGTTCGTGTATTTATTTTGTACAGATTAATGACACATTCGATCAATGGCCACGATTAACTTTTGTTCACCATCGTGGAACTTGTTTCGTTCATTATGTCCAAAAAGGAAAGGGGGCCCTTAATTTTGAACAATCCAAAAAAGAATAATGGACTCATAATTTGGATTAGTAAATCAGTCTTCTTCATAGGGCATTTTTTATAGTAGAGTTCAAGGTGCCAATATTTATAATTCGTGTTCAAAAATCATTATCCCTTTTCCCTTTTTACAGTGTAAAGAAGTTTCACTTGACTTTAAATCCATTCGGAAGGGGGGCCATGGCCATATCAACTTTCAAGTTTTTAAATTTTGCACTTTATAATTTTTATAATCTGCAACTGAGTCTTTTTTTAAACAAGTTTTATCAATACAATATAGTATTTAGAAACATAATTTAGTATACAATGTAAATTCCAATAGATAATAAAATCATAACATTCATAATATAGTTATTTTTGCATTGTAAACTTTCATAATAATACATTTATTTATTTAGTTAATTACTCCTCAACCCGAGTTAACTATTTTTCTAACCTAATGAATTGTAAAAAAATTATCTAGGCCCCCCTTAAGATATATTTTTGGCTTCGTCATTGGGTGTATTTACATTTTTATTTGGTCCAATGAGTTTGTACGTAGTATTTATATCCTTTAATGGTAGCTTGCACATAATTTAAATGGTAGTACAATACTTTAGGTAATCTCACCACATAGAATTAGATGTTTATAACTATTATCTATAGAATGAACAAAATATCATTCTTTTAGGAATTGATGACCATTGTAAATGAGATTCATATTCTTTTTAAGAAACACTATTTGTGGAAGATTTGATCTTATTTAGATTAAAATTTTGGGGTTTATTACAACCTATTTACCTATTTTATTATTCATAATCTTTTTGAGAATTATTATTTGTGTAAGAACATTATATTTTCTTATTTTATTGTCACCGTCGAATTTGTTATCACGTAGTCGGAAAGAAGAATATTTTCATTTTATCCTTTTATGTAAATTATAGTTTCTTTGTATATATGTATTTCTATTTTAGAATTGTTTCCTTCAATAATGTTTAGCAAAACACCTCATTGTGCACAAGGATACAAAAGGTTTTGCCCATCTACTGATTCTTATTTGCATGTTGTCAATATAATTACAATTTTCAACTCTAGCGTATCGTTATTGGTATCTTCCATATAAAAAGTATAAGGTTTTATTATTGTTGTTCACAACGGTTTTTGTCTATTTTTCTATTTCTAAAGAGTTTTTTTTTCAAAAAGAGAAGATTTATTCAAAACAAATATATTTTACAAGTAATGTTGCTTGCTGTACCCTGACTGTAGTACTACGACTCTATCACTAAACAAAAAAGGACATAAAAAACTGGGAGCACGCCTTCATATATTAATTATGTTAAAACTTATATTTTCGTTCAAATTGTTACTTCTCTTTATTCGAAGAAAAGTCCCCCGACAATTTTTTAATTAACCTTTAGTCCAAAAAAAACTATTTTGTTCCAAAAAATCTCTTACCACATAAAACACTAACACTTTTTTTCCCTCTTATCCTAGACTTTAAGAAAAAATTATCAAAAAAATAAACAATGCCACTTTTGCAAAATAAAACAATAAGGTGAACTAAATGCGAAATATAATTATCTCCTAAGGACTAAACATTAATTGTGCTTCAATTTCATCAGTTTGGATTTTTATATGTATTTTCACCTCATGTACTAGCTAGATTATGCTTGCGTGTTAACCACTACCAATTTTACATTAGAGATTTCAAAAAAGAGCGAAGAACGTCGACATGTGTACCGAGGATGGAGTTTGTAAGCCTTTGGGTTTTCTCTTGGGTTTGCCTTTCGCATTCTTTGCCATCCACATCTCCATGATCGGCGTCATGATCTGGATCCCATGGTCGGTCTCTCCCTCTTTCTATCTAGTTATTTGATTACATATGAAGCTAATTGTCAATGAACTTAGTGAAATGTTCTTTATTGTAATCAATAATTGTGCAGGGACACGGTTTTATCGTGTCGATATATTGTGACAACATAGAATTACTTTATATAAATGTTTGAATGTAATATATGTATGTATGTGCAGGGCGTTGACGGTTCTTGTATGCCCGCCTTGCATGTGCATTGATGTGGTAGGAGACTGGGCATTTGAGCTAATCAAGGCACCTATTCACGTCATGCGGTGGTTCATCTCATGTGTCCCTTATTAGATTTATTAATTTCATCAACTAGTTTCTTTCCTTAATGCAAGTAATACTCTTACATTGGTTACAAAAAATATTATCCTCGTAGTATCTAATGGTATGACAATGGTGTTATTGAATGAGCTTTATATGATTGATAAGAAGATTGAAAAATCATCTTAGAAACTTCTTTATTTTTTTTTCTCATCATACTTTGTTCAGGTTAATTGGGTAAGTGTAAGTGAAGTAAAAAGTAAATAGCAGGTTAATTTTAGTCCTTTCCTTTATATTTTTTCAATATTTTTTTGTTAATTAAAACTTTACCACGTATTTCCTTTGAGTATGTAATAAAAGTATAACTATTGTTCCTTATGTAACTTGGATGCAACACGGAAGCATACAATATTGTTTAAATGAAAAGGTTGAAAAAAACTAATTATCTAATGTATATTATATTTGGATTTGAAAATAAACTTTATACCAATCAATTCTTTATTACTTTCTTCTAAAAATAAATTTGTATAGATGTAAAATTAAATTATGTATATTTCTGAAACTATATGTCACCAACACTCAGGGGTGTGTGTGTGTGTGTGTGTGTCTCTCTCTCTCTCTCTCTCTCTTTCTCTCTCTCTCTCTCTCTCTATCTATCTATCTATCTATCTATCTATCTATCTATCAATATATATATATATATAGTGTGTGTGTGTGTGTGTGTTCGATAATAAACAAGAACAAATGACATCCAAAATGCAAATAACCATTTATTTTTCATTGTCGTCGTTTTCAACCTATGGTGTTTCTGGTATATATTTTAAACATTGTTCATTGTAGGCCTGAAGATAGATATATAGTAGGTTTTTGTACAAAAGGACCTCTAATTTGATATTAATTTTTATAGAAGAGAACACAAATTAACCACATATAATATCTTCATTTTTAAAAATAATATGGTCATTGCAAGAGTCAATCAATGTTGAAATGGTAGGGAGTCGTTAGGAGCAAAATTCGTAAAAAAAATTGGATGTCCTGTCTATAATTTCGAATCACGTATTCTTTTTAGGACTTAACTTTAAAAAGTAGGCTTTACAAATGTGTAGAGTCAATTTCTTTATGGTTGAATAAGTTTTATATTTAAGAAACAATTGTTATTCTGGAATAAAAAAAAATGTATGAACAATAATAAAAAATCTACAAATTATTTTGTATAATGTTTAAATTGAGTATAAACAGATAATCTGAACCCTGCGAATTCATGTTGTGTTTCGTTCCTATGGAAGCAAAATTGTAGTCGTCATAGGAACAAAAAAACTCGAAAAGAAAGGAGAGGAAGAATTCGCAGAATTTAAATGAGAATTCATGGTAGGCCTAAGGACATTTATAGACTTATTCATAACTATTTAAACAATCATAATGTCTGTTTGGTGTGGTTTTTCAACGAATAGACCATCAAGAAAAAAGTCACGATTTAACATGGCTTTTGTCCTCATCACTAATACATTTTAACCAAATTCCAAAGCCTGTAAAATAAAATTGGACCCATTTTGCAAATGGGCCAAACTAAATTAATATTTCTATTATGGGTTGGTATTAATCAGAACCAAAAATTATAAATGAACGAATTTTGGCCAATAAATCAAATAATCCATGATGTAAGGCTAGGCTCGAGCATGCCCGAGTGGAGTTGGTCGGGTCAGCAAGCGGCATGCACGCGAACCTAAGTTATCTCCATTCCACAAAAATGGGGTTCCTTTGGTCCAACCAAAGAGTGGCCATCTAAGAGTATAACTCTTCATATTTCATTATTCTTTCTACGTGAGACAAGGTGTTATACAAAGTATTCTTTATTTTATTAGCTCAAGTGGGTATCTTTAGAGACAATTTCCTCATTCAATACATATTTGTTTTTTATATGTGAATATACCACGTTGTTCTCCTCAAATAGGAGAACATAATTTTGTGTGGTCCCACTAAATTTGGAATTTTCTACCACTTGAATTTGGCCATGAAGTCGCCCCTAACATGTTTATTGATAAACCATTTCCAATAAACCCTAGATGAATGAAAAGTGGAGAGTAACTACATCGGGATAAGTAGTTAGAGACTTTGAACTTCCCCTAGGGAAAATCTACCAGGTTTACTTGGTTCGTGAATGGGAATGATGCCTTGCAAAATCAGTCTTTTGTGTAAACCAAGACAATAGAAGTCATATAGTTCCCCCTCAAGCATAATTCGTTCTTATTGTGTTCATTTTGGTCCTGAAAACCTATTTTTATGAGTGTTTTAGAGAATTCAGCCTTCAAAATTCTCACAAAAGTGGCCTTATTTTTATGAAGAGTGTCATGCAACACCTCACTTAACATATATATATATATATATATATATCATGATTCTCATGGAAGATGTGCACTATCTCATCATAAAAATTGTAAGGATTAAGACATCTCCTTAATGCTTACTGAGTCAAACCTATATAGCGGTTGTCCATTTCAACCTGGATATTAGTATCTCTACATATTTCCACCATGGAGACTCTTGGTTAATTAAAGTCTTTAATCCTATTTCCCCCATGGACCTTTCTACTTGCTCTCTGATTAAACCTTTTTTGAGGAGATGACATGGTCAACAGAAGTAATTTCAATTGTCTTACGGCGTCTGAAGAATTTACCGAGACTTCCCCTTATACATGGCATTTTGTTCCCTTCCAATTGTTCATTGGCTATCAAAGTGTAAACATATGGCTAGAACAAGCTTTACCGAATTTGGAATATCCTCCAAGAAGTTAGGATACCAATTTTTTTTCCAGTTTTATCAAAAGTAATGAATTCAGATTCCAAAATGTGGATTTAGAATTATACATTTGATTTGAAGATATCCAAGAAACAATATCAACCCCAAGGGAAAGGGTGTAACCACTTGTGGATTTTGAGTCTTTAGATTTAGATTTCAAGTTGGCATCACTATACCTTTCAAGTACTTTGAGATATCTTTAACATTCCATTCTAAAAAATTTAGTATGTTTAAAATTCCCTAAAACCCTAACAAGGGCTTTCCATTATTGCATACTAGGATTGCTCATATAATGAGTGAGACTACAAATATAGTAAGCTATATACATTAACCTTACCATTACGCGAGAGTACTTTAATTGAGATGTGCTTTCACTAAAATTAGTTGTAAGGTGAATATTAGCATAAAAAGGTGTTTTCCTTTGATTAATATTATACTTCTTGAATTTATCAAGTATTTTCTCAATGTAGTTTGATTTTGATAATACTAATCCATTAGATGTTTTAGAAAATTTAAGTATAATATTGGTGACACACGTATCTTTTATGTCAAACTTACAACTTAGCATTTGTTTGGTAGCTTTAATAATGTTGATATCGCTAGCAATTATTGGCATATCATCAATGTACAATCCATTTAGAGTGCTCTTCACATAAATACAATGTCACACTAATTAATTTTAAAATTATTTGACGTCATAACAATGTCAAATTTCTCATGTTATTGTTTAAGAACATGTTTTAATCCATAAAGCGATTTGAATACTCTATAAACTTTATTTTCTTTTCAAAAAGCAATGACTCATTTGGGTTTTTCCATATATATTTCCTCATTCAATTCACAATTAAATAATTGTGTTTTTACATCCATAGATATTAAGTCTATTTTATCTTTCTATTGAAATTAGCATTATAATAAATTCTTCTGACTAGTTAATAGGTGTCAAAATAATCTAGCCATTCTTATTAATTATAACCCATCGTAACAAGTATCGCTTTATACTTGTCATTGATCTATCCGCATTCATTTTTGTCACATCCCAAGTTTTTAGGATGACTAAGCATTGTACAAATAATAAATAACAAAAAGATTGCAATACATGGATAAATAAGATAGTAAAGGTTATTACATTACATCGCATCAACTAAGTATAATGAAAAGGCACTTTATTCATTACACGCATTAACTAAACATTATTGATAATACTAAATAATGTTGATATGCCCGAGGTTCAGACTTGTATCTTGACAAGTCAGGACAACCACTGCTCCAAAATAATCAAAGGCATCACTGATAGGAAACAATTCGTCCATACGAGTATCGATGTATGTTGGAATTTTTAACTGATACTCATATGGACGTATAGACGAATTATTTCCTATCAATGATGTCGGCACTTTATGGAGGAATTGTTTCCTAGACAGACATGGTGGGAACCGTATGGACGAATTCTTTCCTAGACATACATGGTGGACACTGTATGGAAATAATTTTTCCATACGTCCATGCGAGTATCAGTCCAAAATTCCAACATACATCGATACTCGTATGGACGAATTGTTTCCTATCAGTGATACCTTTGATTATTTTGGAGCAATGGTTGTCCTATACTTGTCCGGATACAGGCCTGAACCTCTGGCAAAATTCGTTAACGGCTAGAGGAGTTTTAAAATGGTGGGCACTGAATTTCTCATCGCTATAGTCGGGGAAGTTTAATAGCTTCGCGGTCAGACATTGATCATGGACAATTAGTCAAGAGGTGTACCAGGTGTCATCGGGAGTGGCTTTGTACTCCACCTCATATTTCGGATTCACCATCTTAGGTATGGCGTTGAAAACTTAGGAAAGTGTCAAAGCTAGTGTAGTGTGAAATATAACAAAATTTGAAAATAGGCACACTTAGGCTTAAAAATGTGTCGCGGGGGGTGGGCACCCCCAGCGGACCCAAACGGCACCGTGAGTGTCACGAACAACTCTCGCTCAACTATTTAGAGCTCAAGAGTTTTGCGAACATGACAATAATTGGAGAGAGATAGCGGGAGAAATTGTGAAGTCTACGTGCTACCTTAGCGTTGTCAAGGGACCCCCGATTTGAGAATATGACGATAATCCGAAAATATCTACACTTAGGCTTAAAGCATGCCGTTAAAGCGCAAAAACCCAAAACACCACCCAAATAACCCCGTGAGAGGTACGGACACCTCGCATGGGACCAATGTAACTTGAAAGAATTGACCGCGTGGTCACGAGATTCCTAATTTGAGAATATCATAATAATTTGAAAATACCTACACCTAGGCTTTAAAACATGCCGTTAGAGAGGGAAAACCCAAATAGCCCCTCAAACGATCATGAGAAACACAAATAGCGCACACGGGACCAATGTAACTCGTAAGAACTGATCGCGTGGTCACGGGACCCCCGGTTTAAGAATATGATGATAATCTAAAAATATCTACACACATACTTAAAAATATATCGTTAGAGGGAGAAAATCCAAAACACACCACAAACCACAAACGGCCCCATAAGAGGCACAAACACCTCTCACGGGACAAATGTAAATCACAGGAATTGACCGCGTGGTCACGGGACTCTCGGTTTGAGAATATGATGATAATTTGAAAATGTCTACACTCAGGCTTAAAAACATGCCATTAAAGGGAGAAAACCCAAAACACCTCCCAAACGGCCTCATGAGAGGCACAAACACCACGCACGGGACCAAAGTAACTCGTTGGAACTGATCGCGTGGTCACGAGACCCCCAGTTTGAGAACAAGATGATAATCGGAAAATATATACATTGAGGCTTAAAAACTTTACGTTAGAAGGAGAAAACCTAAAACACCCCCAAATGGCCCCGTGAGAGTCACAGACACCTCTCACGGGACCAATGTAACTCGGAGGAACTGACCCCGTGATCACGGGTCCCCTGATTTGAGAATATGACGACAATCTGAAAATATCTACACTTAGGCTAAAGAAACTTGCTGCTAGACGGTGAACACCCAAAACACAATCTAAACGGCCCCGTGAGAGGCACTAACACCTTGCACGGGACCAAAGTAACTCGCAGCAATTGACCATGTGGTCACGGGAACCTCATTTTGAGAATATTATGTTAATATGAAAATATTTAGACACCGGCTTATAAAATTTTCGTTAGAGGGAAAAAACCTAAAACACCCGCCAAACGGCCCCGTGAGGGGCATAAACACCTCGCACGGGACATATGTAACTCGCGAGAACTGACTACATGGTCAAAGGACCCCCGGTTTTAGAATATGATGAAAATATCTACACTAAGACTTAAAAATGTGCCGTTGGAGGGAGAAAACCCAAAACACCCCCCAAACGGCCCCGCCAGAGGCACTAACACCTCGTGTGGGACCAATGTAACTCACCTAAACTAACCACGTGGTCACGGGACCTGCGATTTAAGAATATTATGATAATCTAAAAATATCTACACTTAGGTTTAAAAACATGTCGTTGGAGGGAGAAAGCCCAAAACACACCCTAAACGACCTCGTGAGAGGCACGAACACCTCGCACGGGACCAATGTAACTCGTCGAAACTAATAAAGTGGTCACAAGACCCTCCGTTTGAGAATATGACGATAATCAGAAAATATCTACACTTAGTCTTTAAAACATGCCGTTAGAGGGCCAAACCCGAAAACACCCCACAATTGGTCCCATTAGAGGCACGAACACCTCACACAGGACAATCGTAACTCGCAACAACTGACCGCGTTGTCACGGGACCCCCGATTTGAGAATACGATGATAATCTAAAAATATCTACATGATAACTTTGACTTTTCATCTCCCCGGCAACTGCGCCATTTGATAACTTTGACTTTTCATCTCCCCGGCAACGACGCCATTTGATAACTTTGCTTTTTGTGTATATCGTCGTTGTTGAAAGCCAAGTTAATCAAAACCTTAAAATACCTACAAAATATAACAATCTAAAGTGTAGAGGTAAGTAAGGGTATCAATCTACATCAAGGGGGTAAGCTAGAGACAAACTCAATTGTAATTCAATTTTTATTTTATTTTTGGAATTTTTCTTTTCTATTTTTTTTAGCTTTTTCAATATTAAAACAATTGGGTGAGGTGAGGTGAAATAACACTAAACTAAAATGAAAGATCAAATTACAAACTAAAAAGTGACTAAAATGAAAAATAAAGTCTAACACAAAAATAAGAGATGAAGTGAGATAAATAAATGTGAGAACAATCAAGGAGTGGGATTACACCACAAATTTGAGCTATTCTAAGTAATTAATTTAATTAATTGAATTCTCCCAAATTAATATCAAATTTAAAAATCAACTCTCGTTGCAAATATAATTTTGATAGTAACCTTTTAGAAAATTAAGTTTAACACTCCACAACTTTAGAAAAATAGATCTACACTCCTTTTAATTAATCACCCGCTAGGATCGATCGATTAAAATTTATGTAAATCTTAGAAAATAAATCTAGAGTTGAAATTCAAGTAATAATACCCCACTTAACAAACCCCTATCTCTAGTTCAAATCTAAAATGGGTATTACAACTAGAATTTCGATTTTCTCTCGAAAATCATTTACCCTCTCTCGAGGCGTAAATTTAAGGGTGAGGGATCAAAATTAATATTCAAAGGTAATTTTCAAGTAATAAAATTAATTAAATTAAAATAACATCAAATAAGGGTTTTCCCCACCCCTATAAAGGGGATTTAGCCCAACATGGTATGAAATTTGACAAATTAATAATCAAAGGCATAAAATAAATGAGAAGAGAAGATAACAATCAAACCAAATCTCTTTGAGTGAAATTTGACTCCAATCCTTGAATTTGCAATTTACATCCCTCCAATTTGTGTGATCAAACCAAAATTACATCAACAATTACACTCAAAAATGGATTCTCACTAATTTATTTTTCCCTCACTATCTGAAAAAATATAATAAAACCTACACTAAAAAGGTATTTCTCTCTACAAAAATTGTTTATTCTTCAAATGAGGTCTTCCATCCTTAAATAGTAGGCATGGATCATGGGGGTAATTTGGGTTGGTTAAATGTGTAAGAGGTGTGTAAGGTGTTGAGGTGAGGGTATTTTGGAAAGTTGGGTTAAAATAGGTAGTTGGGGGTAGAATGGGAAAAGGGATTAAATTGGTTTAAGTTGGGTTATTAAACACATGTGGGATTAAAAATGGGTTTTGTTTTGTTGTTTTGGCAGAAGGTGAGAAATCGTGTTATACTTTTTGGGAGAAATGGAAATGGGTTTAGGTTTTTGGTTTGGTTAGAAAAGTGGGTTTTGGAAGTTGATCGTGGGTCACGGTTTAGGAGACGGGGTAGGCGGGTTTGAGAACAGGTTTGTACAGGGGCGGATCGGGTTGGTTGTCGTCGGATCGCGCAGGGACTGGGTCTGAGTCGCGACCGGAATGGAGGTGAGTTGAAGGTCGTCGAAGGTGGTCGCGGCTTGGATTAGCAAAGGGTCGTCGGCGTCACTGGGCGGGTTCGACGGAGCTGGCAGCGAGGAGTGGGCACAGGGTCTCCGGCGACGGGAGTTGGAGGGGTGCGCGTGGGTTAGCTCCGGCAGGGGGTGTCCGGAATGGAGGTTCGGTTGGAGAAATGGGGGAGGGATGAACTCGGGTTTAATGGCAGCTATGGGTGTTGGTTTAATGGAGGTGAGGAGAGAGAAATGGGTTTAAAAGTTGAGTGGGGAAGATGAAGTGGAGGGGGTAGTGTGTGAGAGGGTGTATGGAAGTTTGGTGAGTGTGCAAGTGTATTTGGGTGTATAAGTGTGTATAATAGTGGGTGTGAGGGGTTGTGTGTGTGTTTAAGTTATGACCTCTAAAAAAAATAAACTAAAACTAAAAAATATAATAAAACAAAATAAAAATTTAACTAAACTAAAAAAATAAAAATCAACTAAAATAAAAATGACACGACATGACACACTATACAAACTCTAAAAAAAACTAAACACATCTAAAATAAAAACACTAAAAATAAAAACTAATAAAATAAAAAATAAAATAATAATAAACTAACTATAAACTAAGAAAATAAAAGAAAATATAAAAACTAATACACGACGCGCTAAAAATATAAAAATCCTAAAAATATATACGTGACTCAATAAAATAAAATAATATAATAAACCCTAGAAATAAAATAACACAAATAAAATAAAATGGGACAAACTAAACACACACGGTTCGGGACAGGTTTAGGTAGGTTTAGGGTAGGCTAGGGCAGGCAAGGGTAGGGACAAGGGTAATTAGCTCCATAATCAGCACAATTGCCTTGAAATAAGCATTTGAACACTGCAACGTGCATTCGACCTACAAAATACACAATAACACACATAAGACCCAAATTGTCGAGAATTAGCAACTAAAATACGTCTATTCGGGGTATAAAATGTACACTTTTGGGTGATTATCACTACACTTAGGCGGAAAAACATGTCGTGAGAGGGCGAAAACCAAAAACACCCCGCAAACGGCCCCTTGAGAGGCATGAACATCTCGCACGGGACAATGTGAGTCATAGGAACTGACCGTAGGGTCACGGGACTCCTGGTTTGAGAATATGATAATGATTTGAAAACATCTACACTTTGGCATAAAAACATGCTATTAAAGGGCAAAAACCTAAAATACCCCCGAAACGGCCCTATGAGAGGCATGAACATCTCGCATGGGACCAATGTAGGTAGTAGGAACTTATTGCATGGTCACAGGACTCCCAGTTTGAGAATATGATGATAAGATGAATACATCTACACTTAGGCTTAAAAACATGACATTAGAGGATGAAAAACTAAAATACCACCGAAATGGCATTGTAAGAGGCACGAATACCTACCACGGGACAAATAATACTCGTAGGAACTGATTGTTCACGTGATCCCCCATTTGAGAATATGACGATACTTGGAAAATATCTACACGTAGGTTTAAAAACTTGTCGTTAAACAGCGAAAACCCAAAACACCCCCCAAACGGCCCTGTGAGAGCCACGAACTCCTCGCAGGAACTTAGCGCATTGTCATGGTACCCCCGATTTTAGAATATGACAATAATATGAAAATATATACACTTAGCCTTAAAAGAAGGACGAGAGAGGGCGAAAACCCAAAACACCCACTCCCCCATGAGAGGCATGAACACTTCGCACGGGACCAATGTAACTCATAAAAACTCACTGCGTCGTCACGGGAACCCCCGTATGAGAATATGATGCTAATCTGAAAATATCTAGACTTAGGCTTAAAAACTTTCCGTTAGAGGGTGAAAACCCAAAAGACCCGCCAAACAGCTCTATGAGAGGCACGAACACCCCGCACGGAACCAACGTAGTTCGCAGGAATTGACCGTGTGGTCACGAGACTCTTGATTTTAGAATATGACGATAATCTTAAAATATATACACTTAGGTTTAAAAACGTGCCGTTAAAGGGCGAAAACACAAAATACCCCCCAAACGACCCTATTAGAGGCACGAACACCTCGCATAGGACCAATGTAACTCGCAACAACTGATCGCGTGGTCATGGGACCCCCAGTTTGATAATATCACGATAATATGAAAATATCTACACTTAAGACCACCCACGAAACGCCTCATGAGAGGCACGACCCCCCGCATGGGACCAACATAACTCGCAGGAAATGACCGTGAGGTCACGGGACTCTTGATTTTAGAATATGATGATAATCTAAAAATATCTACACATAGGCTTAAAAACATTCCATTAGAGGCGAAAACCAAAAACACCCCCCAAATGGCCCCGTGAGAGGAACTAACACCTCGTATGGGACCAAAACTCTCAGGAAACTCACCACGTGATCACGGGAACCCCGATTTGAGAATATTACGTTAATCTTAAAATATCTAGACTTGGCTTAAAAACTCGTCGTTAGAGGGCAAAACCCCAAAACACCCGTCAAACGGCCCTATGAGGGGCACAAACACCTCGTACGCCACCAATGTAAGTCGTAGGAACTGACCGCGTGGTCACAGGCCCCCGATTTGTGAATATGACGATAATTTAAAAATATCTACACTTTGGCTTAAAAACATGCTGTTGGAGGGAGAAAACCCATAACACCCCCCAAACGGCCCCGTCAGAGGCGCGAACACCTCACATGGGACAAATGTAAATCGTCGAAAATAATTGCATGGTCACGGGACCCTCGGTTTGAGAATATGATGATAATCTAAAAATATCTACATTTAGGCTTAAAAACATGCTGTTATAGGGCAAAAACCCAAAACACCCTGCAAACGATCCCCTAATAGGCACGAACACCTTGCGCGAGAGTAATGAAACTTGCATGAACTGATCGCGTGGCCACGGGACCCCCGATTTGAGAATATGATGATAATCTGAAAATATCTACACTTAGGCATAAAAACATACCGTTAGAGGGAAAAAACTAAAAATACCGCCCAAACGGTCCCATGAGAGGCATTAACACCTCACACGGGATAATGTAACTCATGGGAACCGACCACATGGTCATGGGACTCCCAATTTGAGAATATGATTATAATCTGAAACATATATACTTAGGCTTAAAAACATGTCGTTAAAGGGAGAAAACCCAAGAAACCCCCAAAACGGCCCCGTGAGAGGCACGAATACCTCGCACAGGACCAATGAAACTTGCCGGAACTGATTGGTAACGGGACCCCCAATTTGAGAATAGGACGATATTCTAAAAATATCTACACTTAAGCTTAAAAACTTCCCGTTAGACAGCAAAAATCCAAAACACCCCCCAAACAGTCTCGTGAGAGGCACAAACACCACGCACGGGACGGATGTAACTCCCTAGAACTAACCGTGTGGTCACGGGACCCTCAATTTGAGAATATGATGATAATATTAAAATATCTACATGAATTCTCGAACGAGGTCGTTCGAACGACCTGGGCAGGTCTTCTAACGAGATGGCAGTTTGCGCCTAGAAATTCTTCACTTCGTTTTTCTTCATTTTTCTCTTCTCTAAATTCATCCTAAGATCATCCCAATAACATTTTAACATTCTTAAACTTCTCTAAATCCTCTTAGGTCATTTCTTAACATATTTTTTGGGTCAAATCCTCCTAAACTACATGTAATTATCATTAATCCCCAAATTTTACCCCAAACCCTATGAACATGAACCCAGAATTTTATTGTGTCCAATTACTCATCATAAATCCGTTTTTCAATCATCATATTTAATTCTTCGAATACTAAATTCGTCCATAGTCATTCTACATGCAAATCCTATCCCAAATTTAGAGTTTCTCCAACAATTTCATTAGTTTTCCTCAAAACTTTCAAGACAAAATAGTTCCTACACTAAACATGGAAGAAATATTCAATGCACTTAAAAATATCAAATCACTTGCCTTAGATTCAGTTTCCAGATTTGTTGTCGTTGATTCTAGGCTGAATTTCCCTTCTTTCAGTCACAAATCCTTCCAGAATGGTGGTGATGGGTGATGGCTTTGGTTTGGCTCTTGTAACCTCTCTCCAACTTCTCTCAAAACTCCCGTAGCCCACTCTCTTATCTTTTGCTGGTAATGGCCTTAGTGGTCCCTTTATAAACTGTAATTTTCGTGGGATTTAATTCCCTAATTTTTAAAATTACCAAAATACCCCTCTAGGTAGCCGGTTTGGCCTAAAAGTGCCCCGGGAGCCAAACTAAACCCCCGGCTAGTGTTTTCTGACTATTTCGACCCTTCCGGACACGTTGGCGCACTCAAAATGACCATTCGGTTGATAAAAATATAATTCACTTTTTAATTTAAATAATTTCGTTCCTTACGCGACTGACACGCGCGTCCCAACTAAGTTTCCCAACTTGTCGCATTTCTGCCTCGTGACAATTTAAATACTTTCAATACTCATGAAATATTAAATTTTAATATCATAATCAAATAATATCTCACATCTCGCTAGTATTTATATCCGGATTAATTCCCAATTAATTCTCATTTAATTTAATTAATCCCTTAAATAAAAATTAATAAAATTACGGGGTATTACATGTGAGTTCCACAAAGATCACGAGCATGCAACTGGCGACTGTATCACTTTGAAATATGAGATTGAGAATCTAATTCGGCATGACAAACTGTCTAAGTTCATTGATAGGTCGGAGAAATGATACTCCGGGAGGCGATCATAATCTTTTTACAAAGGGAGAGAAGACAAGAAAGAGGCCTGAAATTAAGGTAAAAATGATATCTTTTGGCTGTCATTTTATTGGAGGAGGAAATGTTGGTGGTGGCGATGAAATAGTTGAAACAAAAGCCTATTTAAACGTAACCAAAGCATGTTCTGATTTAAACGAAGCCAAAGCATGTTCCTGATTAACAATAACAGTTTCGTCGATGTCATGTTCTATAATTATTTTCGCAGTTTGGGATTGCGCAATAGTAAATTGGAACCTTATCATAGGCCCCTTATAGGAATATCTGGAGAAAACGTATACCCCTTGGGGACTGTCAAGTTAGAAGTTTTGATTGGGACATGGCTATCCAGTAGGACTAAAAGGATTCATTTCTTCATTTTAGATAAAAACATCCAATCATCCTACAATATGATCCTCGATAGGGTTAGTTTAAACAAGTTTGAGGTAGTACAATCTACTATCCACCAGTGCCTAAAGTTTCCCACTCATTATGGGTTCGGCGTTGTAACAGGAAACCAAATTGAAGCTAGGGAATGCTATTATACTTCAGCTGACAAAGAATAAGTAAAAAAATCACTGCTACTTACTAGATCGAGACCTTAGACCCCTGCGAGGAGGTATATTTAGTCAAAGGATAGGTTGTGGAAGCTATATAAATAATTTTCCTATATGATGAAAGACCATAAAGAACCACGAAAATTGGCTCAACTATGGAACTAGCCATCAAACATGAATTAATCACACTCCTTAAAGGGCAGAAGAGCCTGTTTGTATGGATCCATATAGACATGACAGGAATAGATCCAGAATTCATATGCCATGAGCTGAACATCACTAAGGACGCTAAGCCGATCAAGCAAAAGCGACGTGTATTTAGTCTTGAGAAGAACATGGCTATCCAAGAATAAGTGGACAAACTACAAAAGGCAAAGTTCATTGAAGATGTCAAGAACCCATATTGGTTCGCCAATGTGGTAATGATGAGTTATAAGAAAAATAAATGATACATTTGTTGACTTCACTGATCTCAATAAAGGTTGTCTGAAGAATCACTTCCTTTTACCCAGAATTGATCAACTAGTTGACGCCACAACAAGGCATGAGTTACTCAGCTTCATGGATTCTTATTAGAGATACAATCAAATTAAAATAAAGCCAAAGGTCAAGGATAAAACATTATTTACCACCATCCGAGGTACTTACTGCTACAATGTTATGCCTTTTCAGCTTAAAAATGATGGAGTAACAAATTAGAGGCTAGTGAGTAAAGTCTTTGAAGAACAAATTGGCAAGAATATGAAAATTTATGTGGATGACATGCTTACCAAAAGTAAAATATATGCCAACCACATCAAAGACGTGGGCCAGCCGTTTGATCAGCTTGAGAAGCATTAGATGAAGCTCAATCCGACCAAGTGTGTGTTCGGCATAGAGGAATGGATGTTCATGGGATTCATCATAAATCAAATAGGGATTAAAGTCAATCCAGAAAAATCAAGGCATTGATCGAGATGCAATATGCCTCATGTAAAAAGGATATACAGAAATTAATAGGAAGAGTATCTTCTCTCAATCGATTTATCTCCCAAACTACTGATAAATGCTTATCGTTCTTCAAAGTACTCACAAATACCTTTGAATGGAATGAAGAATGTGATGATGCTTTCCAGGAGTTGAAGAAATATTTGAGGTCTCCATTATTGCTCTCACGACCAATCATGGGAGAAAAATTATACTTATACCTTGTTGTATCTGAGTCAGCTGTTAGCTCGGCCCTCGTTCGATTAGAAAATGGAGTTCAAAAACCAGTTTACTACACCAACAAGGCATTTAAGGGGGCAGAGATTAAATATCACTACCTGAAAAAATTAGCTTTAGAATTTATTGAATCATCCAAAAGAATGAAGCCCTATTTTAAGCATATATCTGTAACAACCCAGGTTTTTGAGCGCCTATTTTATATTATTTCGCCCGATGGGCTAATACTCTAAAATAGGGGAAGTTGGAGTAAATATTATTCCCGTGAGATTTAGGGATAATACTTACTATGTTTTGTCTATTTACTGTATGAGAAGGTAAATGGCATTATATTGTGATATATTGCGTGGTTATATGTAAAACGACGGTTGTGGCTCATGTTTGAATTGAGATATAATTAATAAAGTAAAATAAAAATTTGGAACACAAAATTGTTCACATTTTCCCGAATGCCAAAATAGGGGGTGCATTTGTTTTTAGAATAGTCGAGATAGTCGAAATAAGTGCCATGTTGTGTTTTTGGGTTTCGGGCACTTTTGACGCGTTTTGGCTCAATTATGCAGATACGAGTCATTTTAATGGTGTATTAGCAATTAAAAGAGGGAAATTGTGTTTTAAGACCCGTTTAAGTCCCCCCACCCCTCTTCTTTCTTCATTTTGTGAGAGAAGCCAAAGGAGAGAAAGAGAGAGGAGAGAGCTTGGGAGAAAGGAAAGAAAATGGAGATTTGAGGCCGAAATCCGTTGCTACCGGAGTTGAATCCGAGACTACAAACTCGAGGCAAGTTTATTACTAGCTAGATGTTGATTTAATGTGATAAATTGCATGTTTAGTTAAGTTTTGGAGATTTAAACCATATATTGGTTTTTGTTGAATTTTGATGATTAAACCCTTAATTCTTGATTTTAATTTGATTTGAGGATAAATTAGTAGTTAGTAATGGTGTATAAATGATTTGGGTTAAATTGTTGTTGTTGATGTTGGGCAAAATCAAGGGTTTGAGGGTTTTGGGATTTTAGGGTTCAAACAACCCGTAACCCATACTTGGAAATTCTGCAGGATCGAATTGATTCGCCCCTAGCGAATCGATTCGGCAATAGGGAAAGTTACAGGTCTGAATAGGGCGAATCGATTCAGACCTACCGAATCGATTAGGTGTTATGCAAAATGCCAGGGTCTTCTTGACCGAATCGATTCGGACCTACCGAATCGATTCGCTTTTGGGGACCGAATCGATTCGGACAGGGCGAATCGATTCGGATGTCCTGCATTTTTTGGATGTTTTTCTAGTTTAGTTTTGGTTCTTTTCTTTTAGGCTCGGAGTTTAGGAACCTTCCTTTGGGAAGTAATTAAGAGTCCTAGAGGGTGGTTTTGGGTAGACTAATGCCCTAGGATTAAATGGGATATTTAGGCTTACCCCGAGGGCTAGTTTGTGTAGGTTGATATCCGAATGATTTAGGAGATTAACCTAGAGATAAATTGTGGATAAAATGTTAAGGTTGAGACAATTGGGAGACTCTCCTTGAGGGAGATTCATTTTGATGGTTTAAAATATTATATTGAAGTCTTAGAGACTAATTTGAGGTTTATGGCACTTCGGGTCTTAAGTCATTAATAAAATATGACATTAAGAATGAGAAATGCATAAAGATAAAATGTGGTACTAATAAATAAGTACAAATGATTTTGAGAATGTAAAAATTGGATGTTTTCAAAAGGAAAAGTAAAGTTTTTCATAAATGATAATTTATGGATTACACACCTCCCTAAATCGCTATCATAAGGGAAGTTGCGCGCGTTGTGGTGAAACCCCCTGGCTGTTAAGCAGGGTGGATATACCCTAGGCCATATGATCAGTTATTGTATATTTATTCTGCGCTGGATAGGTGATTCTGGGTGTGGTCATGACTATCCCGCAGGGGTATGGCCGCTTCCCGACGTTTCGGTAGGTTCCCAGGTTGTCTTGTATAGATAGGCCCTGGAAGATGATAGCCATTTAGGGGCGCGTCCAGTGGGGAAACCCGGAGGGACGGTCTTAGATTCATTAAAGCAATTCATGATAATGGATTGGCTTTAATTACATTTACCGAATGAAAGAAGGGAAATGGGATATATGGTTTGGCTTCGGATAATATTTCTCGAAAGAAAGGAGGAAAATGGAAGCATATGGTATACAAAAGTATTTTTATGATAATAAAAATGACTTTTGATTACACTTCCTGGATGAAAGAAGGGAAGTGGGGTTTTATGAAAAAGGATAAAGCACTTTTTATGATAATAAAACTTGCTTTAAATTATGTATTCTTCCTGGATGGAAGAAAGGAAATAAAATTGGTAAATGAGATTGACTTGGTAAACATTTGATAAAATGTTGTACCATTTATATATATTCCTAAAGAAAGAAATTAGGAATTGTTCCATTAGATGATGGATGGGTTTTATTTTATATTTTCTTTATGTAGCTGTAGATGTGACCTCCCACACATATGCACGCACATATACATTTATTGATTATTTCGTGCTAAGGATCTAATGGATCTCGACGATCAACCTTGCCTAAGTAGTAGTGTATCCGGGGGGTTCCTTGTTTGGATTTCGCTTTGCGAGACACCCCACGCACGAATAAGGCATAGTGTTGAGAATGGGGAGAAGTTAGCCCTTAGTACTTAGGGTTAACTAAAAACATCTCACGATATTGTGCTAGGTTGCTGCTAGATTGAGAGGTGAGAAATATTACTCTTATCTGCAAGAGAATTACGCACTTAACTGTCATGCATTTTATTTACATGGGAATCATATCAAACCGGGCCCTGACCCGTATCTATATTTCTTTATTTTTGCACCTATTATTGCCGTTACAGGTGCTCTACCGCATGGACACCCATGTTTACATTTCCATTCCGGTTGTCATGGAGCTACAGCATATTGCGGATGTTGTAGGTTATTGGTATTAGACGCTTCTTTCCTTTGTACTTTAGTTAGGTTCAGTTTATTTATTCGGGCATGTTCGCCCAAGCATTGCACTCATTTACTATATTGTAAATATTGAAATGTAATACTCGGTGTAACTATTTGTAGTTGTCTGTGCACCGATAGCTTATTCGGTGATTCTTTATGATTATTATCGTTCTTCATTATCGATTTTTGATATCCACCGTTTTCGCAAATGGGATTGTCTAAGTGTTTTCTTTTATTTACAAAATTTTCTTTTATTGACAATCTGTTTTCTAAAATGATTGGTGGTTATCTCATACTATTATTTTAATCGACAGTGATGCTGAGAATGGACCATCTATGATTCCTGTGATTATTAGAGTATTGGGCTGGCCACCTATTATTATAGTAGGCGGGTTATCATAGATGGTATCAGAGCATTAGGTTCTAGAGTCCTTAGGAATCTGTGCGGACGTTTTACGTCTTATGCGTTTCTCTCTATTTTATGTAGAGCCTTAAGATTAAGGTCGTTGATTTATCTGGTGAGATTCCGTTCTCCTGCTATGGTACGAGAACCTCGAAGATCTTCTGCGCGTTCGTGTGAGACTTGTATGTCGTTAGATGTAAGGCGTAGAGGAAGGTCGTTGTGAAGGCGTCATAGGATGGGATTACTATGAGCTGTAGGCTGTGGTCGGGGATAAGGGCCACTTTTGAGGTCTCTCCCTTTGTAGCATTATTTTATATTGCTGATGTGACTACTAAGTACAGTGGAAATAGTTTTCCTAAGTACCGCTATCGGTAGAGAGTGGTGCTATGCTTGGAATTCCAAGCAATGTCAATTCGGAGTCGAGGGGTCTTTGACAAGGACCATATGTTGAAGCTCGGTGGGTTAGAGGAAGTGCAATCTCATTTGGTGAGAGAATAAGACCCGAGAGTTTTGGCCTAGAGATTGGGTATAGGAGTGCCCAGGTGTGAGGATTTGAGGAAAATCTTTCACCCATTAGAATAAGTTGAAGTGGCGGGATGGTAGTCGCCTCTTTATGGTGGGGCAAAAATTTTTGCCCATAAAAAGAGGGCCTTTCAGTGGAAATGATAGGCTCGTAAGTAAGTGTGCTAACACTTTTGGAGAAGTAGTGTTCATGAGACCCCATTGGTGGACATCCACCCGAGGGAAGACTCGTAGAGCTAAGGCCGGGGAGGCTGGTAGAATGTTCTCTTTGCTGAAGAAGTTAAGGGAACTATGCGTTCTGATCTTGTCGATTGTAGAACAAGGGCGAGATTAGGGTGCCTAGTTGGGGAATTGATATAAGTAGTTTGGTTCGGATAAGACTATAATGACGTGTCTTGGAACCATTGGTAGTGGCCAAGGAGGTTGGCTAGTATGTTGGTGGAATTTCCAACTTAGGTGCGGGTGATGCATTCCTTAGGTAAGATGGAGTAGTATGGTGTTAATCCTAGGTTCAGGTGTGTATATCGAGATTGTGATAGCGTTGATATATTTTTATATAGAAAGTATATCTATATGACTTCCAGGATAGGGAAGTTCTGTATTTTCCTTTCACTCGTTATGGGGCGAGTGGTAATATGTGTGATATGTGCTACTTGTATTATATGTAATATACGAGTAGAGATATTCTTGGTTGGTGTGATAGCAAGTGAATAAATCGCGAGACTATCCAAATTCTAGTTCTAGAGAAGGACTAGTTGTTCTATAATACCTCTCCTGGATACAGGTTGAGACTTTATAGAGGTGGTTTACGGTGTGTAGTTAGTTTTCATTTTTATTTATTTTGTTTGTCTTGCTTTATTTATTTTTTTGATTGCTTGCTTGCTTTGCTTTCCTTGATTGTGTATGATGTTGCCTGATCTCCATAACCAACTAGTTAAGGGGATTGTGTGGAGGGGTTCCTTGTTTGGATTTCGCTTCGGCGAGACGCTCCACGCATGAACCTTAACGACATTGGGAGTGGAGAGATGTGCATTTTCTTTTATGTTTTTTTCTTTTCTTTTTCTATTGGTTGAGATGCTGGGTTGGAAGGTTTGGCCAAGAATCACGTACATGAGTGATTAGAGGGCTAAGTTAAAGTGCGTGATATGAGGACTGTGATAGTTTTCCTCTGATCGATGTGGGGAAGACTAAGATATGAAAGTCGAATTTAGACTTATGATTATGCCTTAACGAGAAGGTCATCTATAAAAGATGTATGTATGTATATTGGGATAAGGTAATTGTAGCGTCTTACAGAAAGTAAGCACTCGATCAGTTAAAATTTTCATTTTTTCTGTTGAATTGGTAAGACTTAAAGTTAGGGTTTTTAGCAATCCCGATCATGTGTCTTCGACCGTTACTTTTCGACGACCGACGATGCGAGGTAGTAGTGTAACGGGAGGGTTCCTTGTTTGGATTTCGCCTCGGCGAGACGTCCCACGCATGAAACTGAGCTAATATCGGGAGTTGGGAAAGGTCTTGGGCACTAAGGATCTAGTTAGGATTTTACGTATACGACTAGACTATGATAGATAGATTGACTTTAGGATTATTGGGATGTAAGGCCTTTAGGGCATGTAATGTGGTTTTAGGAAGGTGATAGGGAGTTGACCACAATAGTGTTGTGGGTTAACTCTAAGTGGGATTTGGTCCCTAGAACGACGAAGAGGTTTAGGATCTTGAGTGATTCGGAATGTTAGGCCGTAGAATGAGGGGCCTTTCTTAGATAGAGGTTACGTCAGTAACCTACCTTTTGAGGAGTTGAAGCATGAGCTGACTTTTTCTCCTGCACTCGTGTTGTTATGATCGAGAGTAGATTTAACGTACGAGTCTCTGCCAGGACTGGGAAGTGTTAGTGCGGGATCATGGACCCATTGTTCATGTGTCTCACACTTATACGAAGTGTCGTCCCACGCTCGATTTAAAGTACATAGCGGTAGTGTTCGCCTTAAATAATTAGAGGCACTACTTCCTGGGCAGGAATTTGGGTCTTTTCACGAACAACGAGTTGGAATTCGTAAAGGATTATAAATTGGGTATTCCCTTTCGCTAAGGAAATACGGATGGGGTAGCCAATGCGCCTAGTAGAAAACCCATCAGAGAGTTTAGTCGTGGCATGGAATACCAAGTAGAACGAGCTTCATCGAGGGGATGCTATAGTAAGGGAGTTCATGTCTGTGATTAACCAACTCACCTACTAGTGTGAAGAGACTAGTGGTGGGACGAGCAAGGAGTGGAGTAGTAGCTTTTCGGAATCAAATTTCAGTATGATGGTTCGAATCGATTCTCATGAGGAGGGTACCGAGAGTGTGGCCTAGTGTAGTTATTCCCTAACAAGGGTATAACGTGATTCGGGAATAAAGGCAAGGTATGCCGAGATGTGTAGGTATCTCCTTCTGTAGTGGTAAGATAGGATCGATAGTTCATGAGGAACGATTTGGCGCTACGTTATAGCATGATGATGTGGGCTGAGATCCATAGTGATGACCTTAGTTTGTGTCCTATGGGGACGCTACACTGCAGAGGGGTTTGCTAGTATGATAGCACAGGTTTTTGGTATAGTATAACCTTTATATGGTTATGGGTTATGCCTGAATTTTGAGGGCAAAATTCCCTTCTAAGGGGGGGAGTATATAACAACCCAGGTTTTTGAGCGCCTATTTTATATTATTTCACCCGATGGGCTAATACTCTAAAATAGGGGAAGTTGGAGTAAATATTATTCCCGTGAGATTTAGGGATAATACTTACTATGTTTTGTCTTTTTACCATATGAGAAGGTAAATGGCATTATATTGTGATATATTGCGTTGTTATATGTAAAACGACGGTTGTGGCTCATATTTGAATTGAGGTATAATTAATAAAGTAAAATAAAAATTTGGAACAAAAAATTGTTCACATTTTCCCGAATGCCAAAATAGGGCATGCGGTTGTATTTAGAATAGTCGAGATAGTCGAAATAAGTGCCATGTTGTGTTTTTGGGTTTCGGGCACTTTTGACGCGTTTTGGCTCAATTATGCAGATACGAGTCATTTTAATGGTGGATTAGCAATTAAAAGAGGGCAATTGTGTTTTAAGACCCGTTTAAGTCCCCCACCCCTCTTCTTTCTTCATTTTGTGAGAGAAGCCAAAGGAGAGAAAGAGAGAGGAGAGAGCTTGGGAGAAAGGAAAGAAAATGGAGATTTGAGGCCGAAATCCGTTGCTACCGGAGTTGAATCCGAGACTACAAACTCGAGGCAAGTTTCTTACTTGCTAGATGTTGATTTAATGTGATAAATTGCATGTTTAGTTAAGTTTTGGATATTTAAACCATATATTGGTTTTTGTTGAATTTCGATGATTAAACCCTTAATTCTTGGTTTTAATTTGATTTGAGATTGAGAGTATGGATTATCTAGCCCAAGAAACTACTCGGCGCACTATTTTGAGTGTTTGGTCAGCAGCCGACCACCCATACTTGTAAAAATTTCCACTAGCACAGTTTGATGATGGCACTTTTATAAACAATTCAAACTTTTTTGAACTGACAAAGGGCACAGTCGTCTTTTAATGATTTGCGAAATGTGCAGCCGACAGTAGCTCTACGATTCGTTCAGTTTGTCATTTCAATCTCATTTATCTATGGAACCTATAAATAGGTAAAAAGTTATCTTCCTTTCTTTTTACCTTAAACCTTCTGAATTTTGGAACTCTCTTTACCTTCAAACGTTTTACTGTTCCATCATTTGCTAACATTTTTTATTCAATTTTTTGTAACCATCTTCGATTCTGAGTAAGCTTTGTTTTCCCTACTTTATATTTTATCATCTTTTTCTCTTTTTCCACCATAGTTCATATCGTATATGAGAGTTCATTAGATGAATTTAGAGAGAAAAGGAAAATCCCTCTTGGGTAGACTTAGAGATACCCCAGGGTCCCATAAACGTTTATTCCCTTCCTGAGGGTCATTGGATACCTACTTTATTTATAGCTGAGTGTGGCATCACCTTTCCACCAAACCCCCTTTTTCTCCAATTTGACTAATATTTTGATGTTGTTTCGAAAAGAATAGCACCCAACACTGTGAGGGTTGTGAATGTGGTACATAGGTTGAACGAACTTTATGGAACCCATATTGGAGTCTTGGAGTTGATGTTATATTACAAATGAGGTGCTGTTGGAAATAATACCTGATACCTGAAGACTAGGCATGCCAAAAGGGCTCTAATCATAAATTTGTAAGTTTCTATTAAGGAGTATTAGTAGTATGGTGTAGTTGTTAACAACTGGCAACACACACCTATTCTTAGTGGAGAATCTTATACTAGTCCCCGATGTCCTCAATCAGGACGTGGCATAGGTTGTAATTCTATTGATTGTTATTTCCTCTTTTGTTATACATTTATGATGTTTGTTGACTAACTTTGTTATTATTTTTTTATGAAGAGGAAAGTAAGAAGAGGTTCCCCAAGGAAAGTGAAATCAATATCAACAACCTTAAGTTCTTGTGGAGAAGAAACCATGAGATTGTGGAATAACATCCCATGGATGCTTTGTTGCTGTTGGAATATAAAAGTTACATCACTTCCTTTGTTTCCTAACCTACACTTGTTCTACCCCAAGTTGTTGTTAACCTTAAGGAGGATCTTGCACTAACTTCTTGAGCCACTAAGTCTGTTGGGGATGAATTTATCCAAAGGGGAACTTCTTCCTCATTTTAGTCTCTTGACCTTTATGATATTCCTCATTTTAGTCTCTTGACATTTACTGGCAAGAAGAAGTCTTTTGCCAGTAACAAGAGGCCTATTGCTGCTGATGAGACTCAAACTCAGTTGAAGAGGTTAAAGAGAGGTTTGCTTGATCCTCAAAAATAGGCCAAAAAAACTCAGCTAACCAACAAGAGTTGGCTACAAAGAAAAAGGCTGACCAACAAGAGTTGGTTCAGAAAATCTAGGCTGACCTTGACAAGGAAGGCTAGACTTAGGCTTTGAAGGTGGTCGACACATAAAATTCTTTGAAATCATCACAAGACATGACCTTAGCACTTCTCCTAACCTGGATGATGAGTTTGGTAATGAAGAGGGGTCAGGAGAGTTTTCTGTGATGCCTCTTGAGTCTTCAATGGTTCCCAAAACTAGTGTCGACCAACTAGCCATTGGCCAAGACCACGCATGGACAAGGAGAAGGTCTAACTCCTTTTTTACAAGTTTATTTTTTGTGTTTCTTTGTCTTTTCTTTCTTGGAAATGTATTCACTCTTGTACTTTATCCATCAATCAATGAAAGAATAGCTTCTTTGTCTTCACTATTTGTTCCCTTGCATGATCTTGATTTCATCCTGATTCCTTACTAGTTTTTTATTTCATGTATTTTTCTATTTATTTAGAGTTGCCCAATAAACTCATATATTGGTAACTCAATAATTTGATGCTAGGAAAAAATTCAATAATTTTTGTTAACCTACTCAGGCGAAGTAGAAATCTTTTAAAAGCTAGCCATGTCCCCGTGTCTGAAGAGGACTTATATGGGTTGCTCGACCCAGATGCATGCAACCAAGTTAAGGAGTCATTTATCCATCTCCATTTCCTGTTAGACATGATTTTTTCTAATGATGTTGCATATATATTATGAAATGATTGAGCAACTTCAAGAAGATCACAAATGATCCAAAGAACTACTCCATGCTGATTATAAAGCCAAGTATAAGGCATTAAGTGAAAGATGTAGTTTTGACCAGAAATTACAGGACATCACTTGTTTCTTAAACAAGAGAGAATTTTCTTTAAAATAGTATTTAAAGTGTGCCCGAACAATTGTTGTAATGCTAGAGAAATAAAACAATGCTGTGAGATACAAACTTGATAACTTGAAGAGGTCAGCTACTATTGGTCCCGTGACGGTGCTTCCTTTTTAGAGAATGAGACTGCACGATTGTTGGAAGAACTGGAAGAATTGCAGAAGAAAACTCCTAAGCCTAGGCAGACTTCTTGGTAATGGATAGTTGTTCAACCTCCTATTGAAGAAGAAAGAACTAACAAAACTATTACAACCAAACTGCCCAGTTAAAAGCCAAAGATACTGCTATTGTCAAACAAGTTTCCCAGCTGAAAGCCAAAGATAATGTCCTGAAGAAACTTAAAAATTAAGTGGAGAGGTTAACATTTCAATTTCACAAACACCCCAAGGAAGTTTGGATGGAGGGTTACAAGGAGGCCTTAGCCCACATGAACGATCACCTTACTCAAAGTAATGGTGAAGGTTGTAAATGGGGATGGACTAACTTGCTAAGTTTATTGAAGTATGATCAAAATAGTAACTTATGGCATTAGAATGACCCAGGTCTCTTGGATTGTGACAAGACTCCATTCAAATTGGACACAAAATGGATTCCACCCAATGTCATTCTCCAATGCCTAATAACCAAATATTTAAGGGATTATGGCATTCATGATGAGTGTGAGATTGTCGGTCCTCCTTATTTGCTTGATAGGCGGAGTGGTAACAATAGGCAAATGCTAAGGAATTTTTTATTATGCATAAATTCTTCACATTTATCCCCTTAATTTTGATATTTTTATTATCTCGTGCGGTGTAAATATCTTGCATTTGTGTATCTCTTATATGTTTTACAGGTATTTCATGCAAGAAAGATGGAAAAGAGAATTCAAAATAGTGAAAGAAACCAAGAATCGGGGAGTTGACGGGCATTTTTGTAATTTTACGGCCTTAGTCCAGAGGTGGGGCCAACTGGAAAGTTGAAGATCTTTCAATTACAAGAACACTGGAAAAAATGGCACCTCAATCCGAGCTACGGTGAAGAAGTTATGCCGATTTGAAGTTGAGAAGAAATCTAAGAAAAAAGCTGTCAGACCCGAACCGAACCGAAGCTCAGGAAAAAGAACCGGCCCGCCCATTTGTCACGCATGAGATCCGTTACTAAATTAGTCACGCTCCAGATCAATTACACAATTAGTCACGCTTTCTAAAAGTGACAAATTAGCAGATACGGGATTTTTATTTTGTGCTTATCTTTTAGCCAAAAGAGTTTTATGTTTTGGGAACTCTTCTAAATGACCTCTAGCCTATATATTTAGTCATTAGGACTCTTTTTATTCAGATTTCATTCATGTAAAAGCTCCATAACAAGTAGGAACATCTAGGAGAAAGATTCACATATTTTGCACCATTAATTCAAGAGCTTTTCCAGTTTTTCTTCAATCTTTGATTTCTTCTTGCATGTTCTTGTTCTTCAATCCTGGTAACTTTTATTTTCAGCACTTTTATTATTATTTCACCATGATATGCTAGATTTTCTAAGACCGGGATACATGAACCCAGCCTGATGTATTAGTTGCATGTGTATAACATTAATCCTCTGAATTTAGTGATTGATTACGACCGTATTGCGTAGGTACACAACAATTGTAGATCTTTATATCTCGTTTGCCTCTGGGTAACCGGGATGATTTAGAATGCAATTCGAGTATTACTATCACGATACCGATTTACTCGTCCTCAGATTAAGTATGACGCGGGCTTGAACCTCGTATACGTAATGCTTGGGAGTACTAAATTCTGGGTCAAATTAATCAATTAAATTTACGATTAGTATTATAACTGCAATACACTAGGGTTGGGGGATTGTATTCCCGTCCTATTTTTCTCATTCATAGTTTAAAGTTTCAACTTAGTCTTCATCAGTATTTTAGGTAATTTAGTATAATTGCATCTTTTCTTATTTTCATTAAGTGCATCTAGTATAATCATTTTCAAAACCAAATCAATTTTTCTTTTCTTTTTAGAGTCAAAGTTAGGATTCCTTAGTCTTTTCCCGTCGTTACAACTTCGTTGTCCTAGTTCCCTGAGGATTCGATACCCAGACTAGCCACTATATTCCGCAAGAGTGTAGTTACAGTTTAGGTTTTTGTATTGTGGTTGGAAGCCGATAACAACGACTAGCGTATTTACACGGACGCTCGGTTTCCGACTCGATCAAAATGGCGCCGTTGCCGGGGAATTAGGTTGACTTTAGGTTAGGTTGGTTAATCCTGAATTTGACCTTTTAAAAAAAATACAAAATACAAAATACAAAAATATAGGTGTCACGTTTTTGAATTGCCCAATTTGAAATGTCTTACTTTAACTCCGTTGGTGGGTTTAATTGTTATGATAATAGTGAGGAGGAGGAGGAGGAACTCAAGATTTATAATCATTGGATCAATATCACTAAAGATGAGTATAAAAATACAAGCCCAGTGCTAAGGCCATCCAAATTTATCAAAATGAATTGCTTGAAGAAAAAAGACGTAAAAAAGAATATAGGGAAAAAAATCGTTATTGGGAGCAAGAGTTAGATGCATTATTTGAACCCAATGAGGATTTTTCTTCCGATATTTTTGAAGTTGAAGAATGTTTTCGACCAAATGAGGAATCCGAGGTTCTAGAACCAAGGAAGCCTACTTTGGAAGAACTCTTGCTTATTAGCAAAAAGCAATCTGATGACTCTGCTTCTTTAGAGTTGAAAGTTAGAGCAACTTGCAAGGAGTTTAATGATTATTTGGATAGCTTAGAGAAAGTCGGGACTTGCGCTTCACCTAACAATTTTGAGAAAGAAATCATTGAGAATGATCCAAGTACTTTTGAATCTCAACCTATTATAAATATTTCAAAACCTATTGAGATTGAGGATCAACTGTCTCCATGTGTCACCACTATTATCGAACCATTAAATCCATCACAAGAACTGGATGAATGTCTTGAGGATGTTGATCCGATTCTTGTATGGGAATATTTTTTTGAGATGCTTCATCTTACGGGCCATACACTTAGACGTGTCACTCCACCAGATCCAGTTGAAAATTTCGGGGGAGAATATTTTGAGGACAAGGACTCTATGCTTGAACTGTTTTCCAATATGGACTCTTTATGTTTGTGTTCTCTGCTTCCCATACTACTTGAAAAATCTTTGGGGCATGATTCTATTTTTCTTGGATCCCAATGGTACTTGTCCCCCTATGCACTCAAATCCCTCATTATCCCCCTAAAATTTTTAAATGGTGATGGTTCATTTCTTCCACTTTGCACATGCCTTCCGTTGTTCAAACGGAATTCTTATTTTTCGGGAGGCATGCTTTCTAGTGAGGGTACACCATTAATCCCTCAAGGTCAAATTATATTTTGGGTGGACCTTCAAATTTTTCGACTTCTAGTGTATAATTTATTAGAATTTGAAAATCGTAGGTTGTACAATAGTTAGCTTATTTCTTTTTTTTTTTTTAGTTTAGAGTTTTTGTTATTCTTTTTGCTATGCTTGGTTCTAACATGTTTTGTAGATTCAGTGGACTCGCATTCATCGGGGATCGCTCCAATTGGGTAATATCTTTCTTTTCCTCTCTTTATGTTGTGTTCTTGATTCGCATTGAGGACAATGCAACATTTAAGTTAGGGGGTGTGGGATATTCTTCCCACTTATTGTTTAGTTTCATTGATTTGATCACGCATTCATTCCGAGTATGTTTTTTTAGATAATTTTAAAAAAAAAGCCAAAAATATTTTTTCTTCAAAATAAATAAAAATTGGAATTCAAATTTTTCAAAAATATCATTAAAAGTCGGTTTAAAGTCTCGAGTTGTAAAATTCAACATACACAAAGCCGAAAATTGACTAAAAATGGAAATTGAGCGAAAATTGACGACTTAACGAATAAGTGTGGAGATTAACAAACCCGGTGAGATTCGAGCCTATCACTTTCTGCGAGTTTTTAAATCAATCCGAGTTAATTGTTAACTCAAAGTTCTTTTCGGCGCCTAAAAAGTCATCGAGGATCTCAACCCTTTTATTTTGATCGGTTATGCAAAACGTGTGTAATATTGCTTTGAAAAACGTGCCAAAAGTGATCTCTAAACTTAAATTCATCTCAAAACGCATATGGTAACGCAATTGGCATTTTGGACAATGAAGTAGGCCCTCGTTTGTCACCCAAAAATATTGGCCAGGAAAAGATGCGAAAAATCACCCCTTTTGCAACCCAAATTGAGCCAAATAGATTTTCCCTTTCGTTTGACAACCCGAAAACCCAAATAGCCCGGAATGGCGAAAAATGAAAAAATTCAGAATTAAGTTCGAAAAGTACATATAAAGGGGCAAGAAAAAAAAATAGATATGCTCAACAAAAATAGCAAGAAAAGAAGTGAAAAACATAAAAAATAGTGAAAAAAAATGAGCAATAGCCCGGAAAAAAGCACAAATGGACATCCTAAATGACTTTTCCAATTCCGAATTTCCCTATCATTTTCATGTTACCCAATATACCTTAAACCCCGAAAAAGTCCTAACCAAGTCCAAATTGCGAAATTGATTACCACGTGAAGAGCTAAGACACCAAAAGATAATATAAGAGATTAAATGTGCAAAAAAGAGGCAATGTTCCCGTTTTTAAAACCGTAATCCATTGATGAGATCCTATTACTATGAAATTTCCGTCTTTCTACTTGTATGCGTGACTTTGCATCCATTACATTTACTCTTTATAACACGCATACCGAGAGAATAGCCACATTCCTAGTGATTCGTTTGAGAGAGCATTCCGTGAGAATTTAAAATCAAAATGAATTTTTAGATAAGTAACGTAATGATCAATCGGTGGAAATCCGCACTTAAATTTCCGACATCGCACACATGCACTATGATTTGAGACCATTGAACATGACTTGATGATGATTATTTTCTGGAAAAGTTTGAATTATACAATTTTTGCGTATTTTGAGTTTTGTTTGAGTCGAATTTGTGGGTATATTCATTGCAAACCCTCACGAGACAACACTCGTCCTACTAGGGGAACCTAGGGGTTTAAAGGCTTGTTGCATACGCTAAATGCAATCGCTTGCCCACGAAAGAGGTATCATATCCCAATAAAGTGTTTATAAGAGTTGGTGACTTTATTCTTTCTCTTTTACATTGCTCGGGACACGCAAAGTTCTAAGTTGAGGGGTTTGATTAGGCATAAATTCTTCACATTTATCCCTTTAATTTCGGTATTTTTATGATCCCGTGCAGTGTAAATAGCTTGGATTTGCCTCATATTTATGATACTAACCCTTTTTGGTAATTATTTCGTATTTTGTGTATCTCTTATGTATTTTACAGGTATTTCATGCAAGAAAGATGGAAAAGAGAACTCAAAATAGTGAAAGAAACCAAGAAGCGGGGAGTTGAAGGGAATTTTCATAATTTTTCAGCCTTAGTCCGGAGGTGGGGCCAAGTATAAAGTTGAATATCTTTCAATTACAAGAACACTGGAAAAAACGGCACCCAAATCCGAGCTACGGTGAAAGAGTTATGATCCCTTGAAGTTGTAGAAAAATCATAGAAGAAAGGCTAGGAAAGCAAGTTCAAGGGTATTTTCGTAATTATGAAGCCTGATTCCGGAGGTAGGCCCTTCTGTAAAGTTTAAGATCTTGAAACAAAGAGAATACTGGAAAAAACATCACCCAAATCCGAGCTACGGTGAAGGAGTTATGATCATTTGAAGTTGAGAAAAAATCCAAGGAAGAAAAGAAGAAAGTTGGAAAATATTCTAAGTGTTGAAAGAGGCCAAAAACCAGCGAATTCACCCGAACCGGTACACCCAGAACACGAACCGATTCGCCCATTTGTCACGCCCCAGATCCGTTACAAAATTAGTCATGCCCAGAATCCGTTACAAAATTTGTCACGCTTTCTAAGTGTGACAAATTGGCAGATACGGAATTTTTATTTTGTGCTTATCTTTTAGCCAAAAGAGTTTTATGTTTTGGGGACTCTTCTAAACGACCTCTACCCTATATATTTAGTCATTAGGACTATTTTTATTCAGATTTCATTCATGTAAAATCTCCATAACAAGTAGGAGCATCTAGGAGAAAGATTCACATATTTTACACCATTAATTCAAGAGCTTTTCCGGTTTTTCTTCAATCTTTGATTTCTTCTTGCATGTTCTTGTTCTTCAATCTCGGTAACTTTTATTTCCAACACTTTTATTATTATTTCTCATGTTTCATCTCTCTTTCCAAGCAATTATGAGTTCATGCAATGTAGATAACGTAGTTTTCATTACTTTCATCATGGTAGGCTAGATTTTCAAAGGTCGGGATACATGAACTCAACCTGATGTGGTAGTTGCATATGTATAAAATTAATCCTATGAATTTAATGGTTTGATTACGATCGTATTGCGTAGAAATACGACAATTGTAGATCTTTAGATCTCGTTTGCTTCCGAGTAACTGGGATGCTTTAGAATACAATTCGAGTGTAACTACTGAAATACCGATTTACTCGTCCTCAGATTAAGTATGATGCGGGCTTGAACCTCATATACGTAATGCTTGGGAGTACTAAATTCTGGGTCTAATCAATCAGTTAAATTTTCGATTAGTATTATACCTGCAGTACACTAGGGTTAGGGGATTGTATTCTCGTCCTGTTTTTCTCATCATATAATTCAAGTTTTAGTTTAATCATTTTCAATCTTTTAAGTAATTTAGAGTTTGCATTTAGTTAATTAGTTATTTCCCATCTCAATAATCTTTTTGTTCATTTTTAGAGTCAAGTTAGGGTTAACAGTCTTACCTTTGTCATCATGTTCACTCGTCCTAGTTCCCTGAGGATTTGATACCCAGACTAGCCACTATATTCCGCAAGAGTGTAGTTAGAGTTTAGGTTTTTGTATTGTGGTTGGAAGCCGATAACAACGACTAGCGTATTGACACGGACGCTCGGTTTCCGACTCGATCAATTTTATTACAATCAACTCTCCACATACCCATGATGAACCTCCTGTTGGACTGGACAAGGCCCAAGGAAAACGTCCAGCAAAATAAATTTATGTTTCTTGTATTGTATTTCGCTTACTTATTGCTTTTATAATACATTTTAATCGACGAAATGATGTCATTTTTAGATTGATACTTCTTTATTCAATCTTTTGGTTATTATTAATCTTTTTGTCGACTAGGTAAACTGTATAAAGATTAGTTAATCGGCTTATAGACAAAATAACCTGTTTAAATATTTAATATCTACTTCATGGTTGAATCATATATACGGCCTTAGATTCGACTGATGCACTTAGATAAAACTGGAAATAGCTTTATGGTACTAAGTTATAGCATTAGTTATCAATGGAGACCAAGTATATTAGGAATGCATAATTATTCCAGTATTTTAACCCGGTCGGGTAAACCCTCTAATTCAAAAAATTTATTGACTTCTTATTCATGACTTGTCGAGGACAAATCATACATGAAGTTTAACATTTCTAAAGTCGAAAAAGTTTGAACCATGCTCTGTCAGCGAAAAACTTTTTGAAAAATTTTCTGAAGTTGGAAAAGTTTGAACCATGCTCTGTCGGTGAGGAACTTTTTGAAAACTTTTCTGAAGTTGGAAAAGCTTGGAAAAGTTGAATTAAAATAACTCGTCAATTCTGGTTATGGGTGTAGCCACCATACTCCATAAAACAAAACACAAAAAGCATGTATAATGGAGAAGATATGAAATTTCATTAACTTGTAACTTGAATAAGAAATTACAATAAGGACAAAAAATTTAAAGTTGAGTCATTAATAGTTGAACTTTTGATAATACTTACGTAGATGGTTTGCGTTCTAATAATTATTGAATTCTTCTCCATCCAGAGTGTTCAAGCGATAAGTTCCAAGTCAGGTAATCATTGAGATATGGTATGGACCAAGCCAATTAGGCTCCAGCTTGTTGCCCATCTGGATTACTTTCTTGAGTACCAGAACTACATATTTCAGGTTACCTTCGATTATAAAACCTTGCAGTAATTTATTGGTAGGCTTCCATCCGAATAGAAGTGTCTTATCAAACTTCTTATATCATGTCCAGATCTAGTCACATCATGAGGTCACTCTTATGGGAATCAATGTTCAAAACCCTATGAGTTGGCAGACCTATTTCCACTAGTATTACTACCTCAGTGTCGAAAGCCAACATGTATGAGGTTTCCCCTATAGTTGTTCTACGCGTAGTCCTATATGCCCAAAGGACACTGTGGAGTTATTTAATCGAGTTGCCTTTTGGCTCATATAACCTTTTATTTAACTCGTCTAGTAAGGTTTTATTGGTGACTTCTATTTGGCCATTGCATTGAGGATGTCCAGGTGTTGAATGAAGTTTTTGGATGCCTGATCGAATACAATATTCTTCAAACTCATCATTATCGAACTAAGTGCCATGGTCTGTGATGAAGGCATAGGGCATGACATATCTACAAATGGCATGCTTCCATATGAACTGAAAAAGCCTTTGATATGGCATATATACCAAGGGCTCAGCCTCCACCCATTTAGTGAAATAATCAATAGCTACAAGTAGGTACTTGAATCTTCCTCTGGTGGTTGACAATGGGTCGGCAGGTCAATTACCCCTATAGTGAAAGGCCATGGAGAAGTGATGGGTGTTCGAATTTCTCCTGGTCTTCTATGGATGGTAGAAAACTTTTAGCATTTATCACACTTTTTAGTCAAAGAAATATAATCTTCTTTCATTGTCGGCCAGTAGTACCCTTATATAGCTATCCGTTTTCTTATAGACCTCCCGGTTGTGTGAGTTCCACATGATCCGTCATGAACCTCTTTGATCAAATCATTCACTTCATTTGGATGAACACAATGAAGTAGTGAAATGGTGTATCCCCGCCTGTACAAAACACCTTTTTCTAACACATAATTGGGTGCTTTGTACCTCATCTTCCTGGATTCCCTCTGGTCAGACGGTAGTGTTACTCTTTCAATCTAATCTCTAATTGGGTCCATCCATGAGGGACCTAACTCCATAGAGATGACATCAAATTATATCCCATCAATGCTTGTATGAGAAATTATATCTGCACTTGGATTGCTTGCTTGAGTTTTATTTGCGTTACTGAAGTAAGTCGAGCAAGAGCATCTACTCAGGCATTCTAAAGTCTGGGAATCCTCACTATTTTGACTGAAGTGATAAATGAAATGACTTCCCTAGATTTTTTTATAATATCTCAGCATGGTCTTCCCTCTCATGCCATAAATTTATTGTATTTGACTAACAATCAGCTCGGAATCACTCTATACTAATACATGGTCGGTGCCCAGTAATGAAGCCAACTCTAGTCATGTGATCAAATCTTCATATTCATCCTCATTGTTTGAAGACTTGAGTTGGAATAATATAATCTTCTTTCATTGTCGGCCAGTAGTACCCTTATATAGCTATCCGTTTTCTTATAGACCTCCCGGTTGTGTGAGGTCCACATGATCCGTCATGAACCTCTTTGATCAAATCATTCACTTCATTTGGATGAACACAATGAAGTAGTGAAATGGTGTATCCTCGCCTGTACAAAACACCTTTTTCTAACACATAATTGGGTGCTTTGTACCTCATCTTCCTGGATTCCCTCTGGTCAGACGGTAGTGTTACTCTTTCAATCTAATCTCTAATTGGGTCCATCCATGAGGGACCTAACTCCATAGAGATGACATCAAATTATATCCCATCAATGCTTGTATGAGAAATTATATCTGCACTTGGATTGCTTGTTTGAGTTTTATTTGCGTTACTGAAGTAAGTCGAGCAAGAGCATCTACTCAGGCATTCTAAAGTCTGGGAATCCTCACTATTTTGACTGAAGTGATAAATGAAATGACTTCCCTAGATTTTTTTATAATATCTCAGCATGGTCTTACCTCTCATGCCATAAATTTATTGTATTTGACTAACAATCAGCTCGGAATCACTCTATACTAATACATGGTCGGTGCCCAGTAATGAAGCCAACTCTAGTCATGTGATCAAATCTTCATATTCATCCTCATTGTTTGAAGACTTGAGTTGGAATATCAGATAATATTCCACATTCAAGTTATCCATAGTGTTGATGATGAGGCCTACTCCACTTATAATAGATTCATTTATGAATAACCGCTAAATTGGAATGTCATCGGAGAACTCCTCTTTTACCAGTGCTCTATGCTTGAACACCTTCTTACTTTGCTTCAATTATTCTTGATCAACCAAGAAGTCAGGTTGATCGCTAACGATCTCTATTTTCTTATGAGGTAATCTCTCTTACAAAGAAGTCTTCTCTGTAAGCAAGCATGGATTATGTTGTTCTCGGTGTATGTAAATTCAACAATAAAGTTTGCCACTTCTTGGACTTTTATTGCCACTCTAGGCTCATAAAATTTTATATTCACCCAACTCAACTACCGAAGACATTAACCTTCCATGGTTTTCTGATTTATTGAGTGTTTGTCTCGAAGGCAAATCTGTATAGACAATAATGGTATGGTCTTGAAAATATGGCCTCATCCTCCTAGAGGCTTCAATAAGAGCTAAGGCTAATTTCTCCAATCGTGGATATGTAACTTCCACTCTTCCAGAATGACTTTCTAGTATAATATAATGTCCTTTGAACTCCTTCATCTAATCGAATCATAGCTAAACCAACAGCTGACTAGAAAATAGCCAAGTATAAATATAACTTTCTCCCAAAATTGGTCGAGAAAGGAGTGGGGGAGAGCCCAAGTATTTCTTTAACTATATAAAGGCCTTCTAACATTCATCATTCCACTCAAAGGACTTTATATATACCCTAAAGAATGAACGAAAATTATCAGTTCCTTGGGAGATAAACTGGTTCAATGCAGCTATTCTTCCTGTCAGTTTTTGAACTTTTTTCTTGTTAGTCAGGGATTGCATTTTAAGTAAGACTTTAATCTTGTCTGGGGTTTCCTCTATTCCCCTTTGATTGACAACGTACCCTAAAAACATTCCTTCTTGTACCGAAAGATGTACTTAATTAGGTTGAGCATCATCTGGTGCTTTTCTAATTGATCAAAGGTTTGAGCTAAATCCGTAATGTGGTCAACAGCATGTTTGCTCTTGGTGAGCATGTCAAATACGTAGACCTCTATGTATTTGCCAATCTGATCATATAAAACATTCTTTACTAATCTCTGATAGTTCCCCAGCGTTCTTTAATCCAAAAGGCATGACATTATAATATTAAGTTCCTCAGCTGGTAATGAAGGAAGTGTTTTCCTTGTCTTCAGGCTTCATCTTAATCTGGTTATAACCAGAATAAGCATCTATAAAAAGGAATAACTCACGGCCTGTTGTAGCATCGACTAATTGATCAATCAATGGGAAAGGAAAATGATCCTTTTGACGTTCCTTATTTAGATCTATAAAATCTACACATATACGCCATTTATTATTTTTCGTCTTGACCATCACTACATTAGCCAACCTATTAGGGTACTTGACATTTTCAATGAACTATGTTCACTTCAATTTCTCCACCTCCTCCTGAATTACTGTGTTCTTCTCGAGACTGAAGACTTCTCGCCTTTGCCTGATCGAATTGGAGCCTGGATAAATATTAAGCTCATGGCACATGAAGTTCGAATCAATTCCCGGTATATTTTCATGGCTCCAAGAGAAAACATTTTTTCTTTCTCGAAGGAATGTAATTATTTTCTGTTTGAGAGAAGGAGATAACCTCAAACAGATTTGGGTGGTTCTTTCTGGCTTCTCATCATCCAACACAACAACTTATGTTTCTTCCATAACTTATCTCATTACCATCTTTTCTTCTTCCCAAAAATCCTGAGTGTCAATATGAAAAGTTGTTCTGCCCTTCATTTATATCTCTTGTTGATCGATTGATGTATTATAACATTCCCTGGATTCTTTTTTACTATCATTTACTTTGCTGACTCCATAATTTGTTGGATATTTCATGCATTGATGAACTATAAATGGCACGACCTCTAACTTCTTGATTCCTAATCTTCCCTGGATGATATTGTAAGTTGGCAGTACATTTTTATTTAACACAAAGAAGATAATTCTTTCTATCTTGCTCGCCGGCCTGGTGCCGACCAAGACTTCCATCTTGATGGTTCCTAATCAGTATAATATTTCTCCTACAAATCTAATGAGGGGTTTATGGTATGGTTCTAGCTTACTGATCTTCAGCAGTAAGCTTTCAAAATAGTTGTAGAACATTACATCAATTGAGCTCCCATTATTAACCAAGATACTTACGAATCTCCCATAATGAACAATGCATGTGATAACTAACAGATCGTCATGAGGGTAGCGAACCCCACTCAGATCATTTTTGGAGAACCCAATCACTATCCTGTCTCTCTGACTTTCCTTGGTTTATTATCACTGGATTCATCCATATCAATCTGTGTGAAAGTTGGGTCGATTTTGACTTCATTTAAATAAGCTTTCCTTTTTGCTATCGTTTCTTCTCCTCTAGTATCACCACCTGCAATGAAATGACACCCAAAATATTTCATGCCAACTTCCACATCTGGTTCATCAAGCTTGTTCGGCAGTCTAGATCTTCTTTAAAATCAATATTTCTTTCTTTTTTGTTATCATCCCTTTCTTGGGATGGAGATTCAAACCTCTTTCGATCATTTCGGTTGCCATTCCAATCAAAAAACTTGCTCAACCTTCACCAGCGAATAAGATTTTCAATCTCATTCTTTGGCGCAATACATTTGTTGGTGTTGTGCCCATGATCCCTGTGGAAATCCCAACACTTGGACTTATCCATGTTTTTAGGGATGTCTTCAACTTTCCAGGCCAGTTCAGTTCTTTATTTCCTTTGATTTCTTCTAGGATATGGTGAAAACCCTTGTTGAGCAGGGTATACTCATTATATTTCTTGATCCGATCCAGTTTCCTATCTTTTGAATCCTTCTTGAAGAAGTTATATTTCTGACCTTCACATTTGGTTTCAAGATCTTCCTCGACTGCCATAGCTTCCTCGGCATTCATTATTTTCCCAAGTTTAGCCATTAACTCCGTCATGGTTTTGGGGGGATTTTTCGCCGAAGAATAGTAAGGATATTTAGCAAGCAACCCACTCATAAGTACTATAATGGTTGTTTTCTCCTCATGGACCACTACCCCTAGTTTTTCATTTTTAAAGCGTGTAATATATTCTCTAGTGCTTTCTCCCTGCTTTTGTCGCACGGTCAAGAGATGAGTGACACTCTTGATCGGCCTAGCCCCAAAACAAAAGTTATTTATGAATAATTCAGCTAATCCTTGAAAAATAGAGATTTTACCTCTTACGAGATTGTTATACCAGATTTAAGTTGGTCTTTTGATAGAACTGGAGAAAGCCCTACACCTTATCTCATCAGGTACTGAGTATATGTAAAAAATAGCTTGATATTGGTCTATGTGTAGGACTGGATCAGTTTTCCCATTATATTTGGGAGTGACTACTGGAGGCTTGAACTTGGAGGGTGTAGGATAGTTCACAATAGCAGTAATAAAAGGTGAGCCTTCAACAAAACTTCTTTGCAATGGATTCTTGGTCTTAGGCATTTCACCTAGCCGATCTTCCAACCGGTGCATGGATCCCTTTCATGGATATTCTTCCTGCTCACATCCGATCGAGGTGGATTTAGCGTCTTAGCTCTTCCTATGTGCTTAACTCTCATCCTAAGAGGTCTGCTCGGCATGCATAGAACCTCTAATACTAACCCTAGATCTTGTGGACCTTTCTCTATATTCATGTTGATGCTCCTACTCCCTATGACGTCCTTTAATTACTCGGGGGCCTAGGAAATCAAAAGTTGATTCCCTACTCAACCTCTCTAAGACACTTGGTCTTTCTTTGCAAAAAGATCTACCATCGTAGTAATCCGTTCATCGGACTGAATAAGTTTCACCAGAACGATATGACGGTGACACCCCGCTTATTAAAATAAGAGGTGGCCAGCCCACTACTCAAATAAAAATAGGAATCTTAAATGCTCCATTCTTAGCATCACTGTCGCATAATAATAGTACGTGACAACCACCAAATATTTTTGAAAACGAATGTCATATATATAATTTTTTATATTTTATAAAGGCAATTTCCATCATCCGGTTTATAACAAAAGGTTGATATGTAGATATATAACAATTTAATAACCATTCAAGAAAGTATAACCGAATGATTTGTCGGTTAACAGAATAAATACAAAATATTTCACTAAGTATGATAGTATGTATGAATACTAAACTTGGGCAACATGCCCGAATATACAGACAGATCATAGATAAAATATCAAAAGAAAATGATGCATCTACTACAAAAAATCCTACAACACCTACAAAATGTCGTAGCTCCTTAACACTGGGAACAAAAGTCAAAGCGGGTACCCATGCGGCGGAGCACCTGAACATATATAAGAACAACGCAAGAAGAATAAATATAAATGGGTCAAGGCCCGACTTGATATGATATACATGTGAATAAAATGAATGACAGTTATGACTGCTAACTTAAATAAACAAGTTAAATTCGCTCTTCATTCAAGGAATCATCCTCAGCTCTCTTCTAACTGCACATCCTAACACGTATAATTCATGTTAGGTTAAACTACACATCTACTTCATATGAGTAACCCAACTCTATTCAACAAGCCATGTTTACCAATTTAATATATACACATAAGTCAATTAATCAATAAGGACTATAAGTACTTAAAGTTGGTTCACCGTTTCATTTAATCATTTATGTGAAATATCATTTCCGTGGGAATAGTTACATTCATATAATAACGGTTGTAAGACAATCCTTTTGGGAGTCACCCCACTGGATGCGCCCCTAAATGCTATCATGTTCCAGGGCCTATAATCAAGACTAACTAGGCACCCTAAATCACGACGCATGGGAAGCATCCATACACCTTCGATAGTGAGATGCAACCTTACCCAAAATTACCTCACTTTGAATAAAAAAATTATACAATGTAACAACCGGTGCCATGGCCTGAGGACTATACTCTCCCTGCATTATTATCCAGGGGATTCACCTATATCGCTTACTTCCCCTATTTTATCATTTAGAGAGGTATGTGTAAACGTGCCATAGTCGCAAGATATATTAATTCAAGCATACGATTCTTATTTTCGAAACAATATGTGCATACAAATTTGGCTACAAGATATAATTACTATCATACTATCCCCTGAAGGTTCAACACAACACTACCCGACTCTATACTAGTCTTATACTCGTTTACTAGACAAAATGAGACATTACACCCTTATTAATAGTCCCTAAAATAAGCCCGGACACTCCCTTACTATCCTAGCATACCACTCTCCTTATGTGAGGTCATAATACTCCTTAATACATCCTAAGAGAAGGTTCCTAAGACTTAAACCCAAACAAAAAGGAGTAAAAATCAAGTTGAAAAAATTTCATACAACAACAGGATTTTCGAATCGATTCTCATAAAAAGAGAATCAATTCGGCTGAGAGAACTAACCTTATGTCTAAGACTGAATCGATTCGGCCTTAACCCAAATCGATTCGGTTCCTCGAACCTGTAGCCACCATGTTAGAGAATCGTTTCTCTAAGGAAGGAGAATCGATTCGCCTGGGTTGAGAGGCCCAGTTTTGTCTACGGGTTGATATAACACTAAAACCCCAAAATCTCTTTCTTCTTCCATCTAGCCCAAAATCATCAACTCCTAAGTTCTCTAAATAACTTATTCAAGTTAACCTACTAGGAGAGACCATTTAAAGAAAGTCTATATCATATAACTTAGGAATTAACCAACAAAATCATCAAACTCCATTAACGGTTCAAACTCAAGAACACTAACTATATATACATCACACCCAATTATACATTTATGCATCTTGATAGTCTGTATCCCCTCCTTGTGCTTTTATGACTCGCATCATAATAGCAGGCGTAACGGTCAAAACCGACATGCATGCTCTTATTACTGCATCGTCCTGGCCAAGTTCGTTCCACTTGGCTTTCCACACTTTTGCTAGTTGCCCCATGGGTCTTCAACTCAGCACGTCAGCTACCACATTTTCCTTACCTGGGTGGTAGTGAATTTCAAATTGATAGTCCTTTACGAACTCTAACCACCGACGTTGCCGTATATTTAGATCTTTATGTGAGAACAAATATTGTAACGACTTGTGGTCCGTGAAAAGACTAGATTTCTTACCCAGGAGGTAATGGCTCCATATCTTTAAGGCAAACACTACCGTGACAAGTTCTAAATCATGTGTGGCATAATTCTTTTCATCGGGCTTGATCTTATAAGATGTATATTCAATGGCCTTATGCTCCTATTGCAACACACATCCCAATCCCTGTAGAGACGCGTCCGTAAAGACCAAATAGTTTACTCTCGATCTTGGTAGTGCCAGTATAGGAGAAGAAGTCAACTTGTCTTTCAAATCCTCAAAAGCTAGGTAATAGGAGTCATCCCGAACAAATCGTACCCCTTTTTGGGTCAAGTTCGTTAAAGGTCCAGCGGTTTTGGAAAAACCCTTAATGAAAAGCGATAATAACCCTCCAAACCCATAAAGCTATGGATTTTAGTTAGTGTCGTGGGCTGATCCCATTCCCTCATTGTTGCAACTTTGTTTGAGTCTACGAAAATACCTTCAAACGTCACAATATGCCCCAAAAATTTCACTTCATGCAACCAGAAACCACACTTCTCGAACTTCGACTAAAGCTGATGATCCCGTAGTGTCTGCAGGACCAATCGTAAGTGTTCGGCATGATCGACTTCAGTCCGAGAATAGACTAGAATGTCATCAATAAACATTATGATAAACTGATCTAAGAAGTCCCAAAATACTCAATTCATAAGGTCCATAAATACCACAGGAGAATTTGTTAGCCCAAAGGGCAAAACAAAAAACTCATATGACCTATGCCTGGTTAGGAGCACAGTTTTTGACATGTCCTCCTCTCGAGTTCGCAGCTGATGGTACCCAGTCCTCAAATATATTTTAGAGAAGTACAACGCTCCTCTTAATTGATCAAAAAAATCGTCGATTCGAGGTAAAGGGTATTTATTTCTTATCGCTACCTTGTTCAATTCACGGTAGTCAATACACAACCGAAGGGAGCCATCTCGCTTTCTTACAAATAATACTGGGGCACCCCATGGCGACACGCTATGACGAATGAAACCTTATCCCAACAGTTGCTGAATTTGATCTCTTAACTCCCTCATTTCTAAAGGAGCCATACGGTAAGGAGTTCGCGCAATCGGCCTGGTTCTCGGTGCTAAGTCAATTATGAACTCAATCTCACGACTTGGAGGTAAGCTAGGTATTTCCTGAAAGACATCTTCAAATTCTCTAACAGTGGGAATAGAGTCTAAGGAAATGAATATTTTTTGTAAAGTATCCTCCTTAATACAATATAATTAAGTGCTAGAACCTCCCTCCGAAAGAGTCATAGCCACAAAAAACATTTCTTACCCCATAGTGGCGAAGACTATACTCCTCTCATAACAATTTACCATGGCTCGGTATTTTACTAAACAATCCATGCCCAGAATAACATCATACACGACTATATCTAGGATGAGAAAATCGGTCTCAAAGCATAATCTACCAAGGTCTATTCCCACCCTTTTATAAATAAATAATATACGTCAACCATCAGCCGTAGAAGACTCGACACTAGTGAAAGTACTTTCGATAGACTTAAATAATCCCGTCGAATGAGCAAAATGCCTAGCGATAATTGTGTGTGTTGCGCCTGTGTCAAATAACACACGATCCACATAACCCATGAATGGGAAAATTAGCCTCAATAGTTGGCGGTGCAAGCGGTACTAAAGGAAACAAAGCATCCTGAATATTATACATACATCCAAACTGAAGTTGTCCCTATTGTAGAGGGAGGGAGGACAGGAATAAGTGTTGGAGGTTGTTGATGTGTTTGTTGGTTCGTGGGGCCTCCAGGAAATTGGCTCTTGTTCATCTGTGGATATGATCTCTTCATATGACCCATCTCACGGCACTGAAAATAATGACCCATAAAGTTCTCCAGATGTCATCCCCGATTATTATTCTGAAATTGCCCCGCACCTTGGCCCTGTTAGCCTCGACCTCCATTATTCCGTCGGTCGGCTTAGCCATGTGCGACTACTTGCTGCTATTGCTGAGCACCCTGATTTGGCCTAAAACCACCTCCACCAAAATTGAAACCCCCAAAGCGTTGCTTCTTAGCTGGATCCCCTTCCTGAGTGTCCCGCTGTTTCTGTTTACTCCCCGACTACTATGGCGGTGATAGTACTCCATCAGCACCATTTCCTCCTTGTTTACTAGTTTGTCTATACTCCCCTACTTTCTTACTCACCTTCAAATTAAGGCGGTGATCCTCACAATGAAGTAAAGTAGCATTCATCACGTCGCCAAAAGTTTATAGGGCAGGGTTCCCCAACAGGTGCTTCCTTATCCTCCAATTCAGACCCGTGATAAATTTAGAGATTCTCTTCTCTTTCGTACTGACCTCGTCCGGCATAAAATTTTCTAAACGGGTAAATTTCTCTTCAAACTCCTCCACTATTCGCTCCCCTTGGGAAACATCCTAAAGCCTCATCCTCATCTCCTTCTGGACTGCTGGAGGAAAATACTTTCGTTCAAATAAAATCCAGAACTTCGAGATAGTCATATTATCCCTTTGTTCCGAAGTTGTCACCGTATCCCACCATTGGAGAGCTTATCCCACCAATTTAAAAGTGGCGAGAATTTATTTCCTTTACTCACTACATTCCACCATTCGAAGATGGCATTGAATATCCTTCCTCCATTGAGATCACATCAACGCCACCCTGAAATACTTGAGGGTGACCTTTCTGGAAGGATTATCTGACTCTTTCCCACGCGGAGGGTACTATATAGGCTTGAGCCACGGGTGCTTCCTATGATTGAGCTCATGGAAGTTGTTGTGCCATAGCTTCCATTGCAGCGTTGACTGCCTGGGAAAAAATATTATCCACCTCCATCGCATTCATCGTTCCCTGCGGTGGTGGGGGCTCTATGTCCTCTACAAATCGATTTACCCTTTTCGGGAGACTTAGTCTAGGCGGCATCTGAGAGAAAAATCAATTGTGTAAATATACAGTTAAAACAATATATCCTTGTGGAAGATCGCAAACACGCATAAACAAAATAGTCCTAGAAATAGGGCCCTCCTTTAAAGAACACTACGATAAAACGTGACAAGTCCGCATAGATCCTAACGACTCTAGAACCTGATTCTCTAATACCATTTGATACACCCCCGCTTATTAAAATAAGAGGTGGCCAGCCCGCTACTCAAATAAAAATAGGAATCTTAAATGGTCCATTCTTAGCATCACTGTCGCATAATAATAGTACGTGACAACCACAAAATATTTTTGAAAACGAATGTCATATATATAATTTTTTAAATTTTATAAAGGCAATTTCCATCATCCGATTTATAACAAAAGGTTGATATGTAGATATATATCAGTTTAATAACTATTCAAGAAAGCATAACCGAATAAGTTGTCGGTTAACTGACTAAATACAAAATATTACTCTAAGTATGACAGTATGTATGAATACTAAACTTGGGCAACACGCCCGAATATATCGACGGATCATAGCTAAAATATCAAAAGAAAATGATGCGTCTACTACAAAAATCTTACAATATCCACAAAATGTCGTAGCTCCTTAACACTGGGAAGGAAAGTCAAAGTAGGCGCCCATGCGATGGAGAACCTGAACATATATAAGAACCATGCAAGAAGAAGAAATATAAATGGGTCAGGGCCTGATTTGATATGATATACATGTGAATAAAATGCATGACAGTTATGAGTCCTAACTTTCATAAACAAGTTAAATTCGCTCTTCATTGAAGGAATCATCCTCACCTCTCTTCTAAGTGCACATCTTAACCCGTATAATTCATGTTAGGTTAAACTACGCATCTACTTAATAGGAGTAACCTATTTATATTCAAGATTCTAAGTATTCCAATTTAATGTATACTCATAAGTCAATTAAACAATAAGGACTATAAGTAGTTAAATTCGGTTCACAGTTTCATTAATCATTTATATGAAATATCATTTACGTGGGAACATTAACATTAATATAATAACAGCTCTAAGACCATCCTTTCGGGATTCACCCCACTGGATGCACCCCTAAATGTTATCATCTTCCAGGGCCTATAATCAAGACTACCTGGGCACCCTAAATCACGACGCATGGGAAGCGGCCATACACCTTCGATAGTGAGACATAACCATACCCGGAATTACCTCACTTAGAATAAAATAATCATACAATGTAACAACTGGTGACATGGCCTGAGGACTATACTTTCCCTGCATTATTATCCAGGGGATTCACCTCTACCGTATACTTCCCCTATGATAGCATTTAGAGAGGTGTGTGTAAATGTGCCATAGTCGCAAGATATATTAATTTAAGCATATGATTCTTATTTCCAAAACCATATGTGCATAAAAATTTGGCTACAAGAGATAATTACTATAATACTATCCCCAGAAGGTCCAACACAACACTATCCGACTCTATACTAGTCCTATACTCGTTTACTAGATGAAATGAGACATTACACCCTTATAAATAGTCCCTGAAATAAGCCCGAACACTCACTTACTATCCTAGCGTACCACTCTCCTTATGTGAGGTCATAATACTCCTTAATACATCCTAAGATAAGGTTCCTAAGCCTTAAACCCAAACAATAAGGAGTAAAAGTTATTAGAGGGTAAATAGAGATCGTTCCCAAGAGCTAAAACAGGGTTTACGAAGGATTGGAAGGTTTTCTTGCATCCCAAGTACCTAAAGAGTGAAGATTTGAAAGGAAGAACATCAAAGCATCATCTTCATCACGAAATCAGATCACCTCTGTATAAGGCAAGTGGTTTATTGAAATTAAATTTAAAGTTATAACACCCATGTGTACGGTTACATGATTTATGAAAATCCTATTTTACCTTCTTGGAGAAAAAGATTGATTTTGATATATGTTTGATTAGGATCACACGTAGTTGATACTAACATCTGTAGAGGATTAAAAATCAGAAGAAATTTGATTGTCACTACGGATCTTAATCCTAAGTTTATGATAAAATCAACATGAAGAACCCATTATCTAGGGTTTAATGGAAACTAAAATTTGATGATTCTTGGGAGGATTTCATATTGATTTGATGATATATTTACGTGAGAATTAGTCCATATACATGTTAGTAATGCTTGGTAATGATGGGAGAGTGTTTCATAAGGTTTTAAGAGGGTTAAAAGGATCAAACTCAGAGAAAACCAAAACTGGGCATGGCTGATACCTGGTCGATCGATCGATCGACCTATGAATGTCGATCGATCGGCTGATCGATCGATCGACCAAAACCTTCGATCGATCGACTAAAGCTCAATTGAGGCTCTTTTGTACATTGATGGTTATTCGATTCCTAACGATCGGGGGGAACCTTAGGGATGATATTATACCTAGTTAGGGACTTAGGACAGGCCAATAGGTATATTGTTAAGTCCGATAGAGTACTTTAGAGTGAGACTTAGAGTATGGACCAACGAGGATTAAATCGATTAGGATGCATATCGAGAAATGCATGGCATGAGTTATGGAGGGAGAGTAAACATTAATCCATGATATATACCAGTAGAGTAAGTTAGGCTTAGCTAATTAAATTAAAAAGGGGTTAACTAGGTCCCTTAGAGTTTGGTGAATACTCGTGAAAATGCGAAAAAGAGAGAAATCAAAAAATGCACGGTACGGTGAGTATTAGTTATAAATATACTACTTACTAATGAAAATCTTTAGGTTGTGTGAATACCTATAAAGTATGTACTTAGGTTGGGTGAATACCTACAGTACCTATATGATATTGGAGCTGGGGATTATATCGAGCCAATCTTTTATTATTTCATTTACATTTGGAGTCGATGATTAGACCGAGCCAATACTCCTTATAGTATATATTGTGTGTGAAATATATACTATATAAATAATCTACTTGGGTAGAATGGTAGATGATTAAACGATGTACATACATCTAAAGGATAAGAAAATTGGGATAATTGGAGTCGACGATTAGACCGGGCCAATTATCCTTACAGTCTATATTGTGTGTGAAATATATATATTATATGAATAATCTACTAGGATGGAGCAGTAGATAATTAGATGATGGGAATACATCTAAATAATAATCTAAGTGGAGAAAGCTTAATTTGAAAAATATAATATTATATAGTGGACATCTAATGATTAATATTAAGTTATCAGACTTAACCTTTAAAATCAAAAACTAACATATGTGAAATGTTACCTGGAAATTTGTTAACAATGTGAGAAGTGTTAAAAAAACTTAGCACTGTATGGGCGGTATGAGGACTTAGACATGTGGATAAGATCAGATGAGTACTATAGTCTAAATAGCTTGGGTAGTTGTAGCTAAATAGGATAAGTATGGAACGATAGGCATTCATTAAGATGAGAGGTGATGAAATTCAAGGGAGTGTGCATGAACCTAACATGTGTAATCAATAACTGATCTTTACTGAAATAAATTACTTGCTAAATATTTTCAAAACGTTTTGAGTACTAACACTTGCTATGTAAAATATTTTTAAAAACTTTTTAGGTGTCCTACCACAAGGATGCCAAGTGTGAATTCATTCCAAGAATTTTGGAGCTGCAGTACAGGTGGATGTTACAGGACATTGATTAGACGCTTCTTTTATCATTTCTGATCTAGTGTAGGATTTCAGTTTCAGTATGGACATGTTGTCCCACCATACTTTCTTTAGTTGGGATTTTGATATTTGTTGGTTTTGGGCCGATGGTTTATTCTACAAAACTTGTCTACCTTAGTTGATATTTTTAGACTTCTATGTTGGTATTTGATTTGTTCATTGTTCAACATGTTGTTATATGTTTAATGAAAGTTAAAATTTGGCACTAGTACAATTTCACTTAGGTGGTTAGTAATTAAAAAGTTTTTGACAACGATGCTAAGAATCAACCAACTGAGAAACCCATTTTTTAATTTGATTTAGGACTGATCACCCGGGATTTAATTAGGCGAGGTGTCACACCATGATTGGAGAAATTAGCATTAGATCTTATTGAACCATCTAGAAGGATGATGCCATATTTTCAAGCCCATACCATCTGTGTTTATATAGATTTTCCCCTACAGCAAGCATTGCATAAACTAGAGCATTATGGAAGGTTAATGTCTTGTGCGGTTGAATTGGGAGACTAAAAAATTGTTTATGAGACTAGAATTGCAATCAAGGTCCAAACAGTGGCAAATTTTATTATTGAATTCACATATGCCAAAGAAAAATAGAATCCACGTTTGCTTTTCGAATAGACTTCTCCGAAATAGAGATTAACTTCGAAGAAAATAAAGATTATGGTCGACCATCCTGAGTCATCAGCAGTTCCAGAAAAAATGCAACAAAGCAAGAAGATATTCAAGTATGGAGAGCTAGTAGAAGAAGAATTCTCTGAGGAAATCCAAACTTGGTAATTATTCGTAGATGGATCCTCAGGTGCTACTGGAAGTGGAGCAGGCCTCATCATCAACACTCCGGATAACTTGGATGTGGAATATGATTTGAGATTCCAATTCAAAGATTCCAACAACGAGGCTGAATACGAAGCTCTAATCATCGGACTGGAATTAACTTCTTCAGTGCCGATCAGGTATTAGTACATAGTGATTCTCAACTGATTATTAATCAAATGCAGCAAATGTATGGTGTTAAAGGGGAGAATATGATAAGATATCATAAAAAATAAATGAAAGTCATTTAAGTGATCACTTTAGGCAAATAGTGAGAATTCCACGACTTGAGAATGCCCGAGCAGACATTCTTGCTCGACTTGCTTCAACAACTCCCACAGAGCTCAAACAAACAATCACAGTAAAGATTCTTGACCACAGAAGCATTTATGGGATAGAAGTCAACGTTATGTTTATGGAATTAGGTCCATCATAGATGGACCCAATTAGATAATACATCGAAAGAGGAACATTGTCGTTCGACCAAAAGGAAACCTGGAAGATGAGATACAAAGCTGGTAGTTATGTGCTTGAAAACGGTGTCCTATATAGGCGAGGATACACTATTTCTATACTTCTCTATGTTCATCCAAATGAGTTGAATGATTTTATCAAAGAAGTTCACAAAGGTTCATGTGGAGTCCATAGCTGGAAGGTCTATGAGACAATTGATAGAAATATAGGGTTACTATTGGGCGACCATGAAAGAAGATTGTGTTGCTTTCATAAAAAAGTGTGCCAAATGCCAGAAGTTTTCTACAATCCACAGAAGACCAGGAGTAATCCTGGCTCCTATCACTTCTCCATGGCCCATTTGTTATATGGGGAATTGAATTAGTCAGATCACTACCGACTACAAAAGGAAGATTCAAGTACTTAGTTGTTAATGTTTACTATTTTACCAAATGGGTGGAGGTTGAGCCCTTGATCGATATGCCTTATCATAGGGTGTCCCTCTTTATATGGAAGCAAATCATTTGCAGATATACCATTCCTTATGCCTTCGTTGTCGACCATGGCATTCAGTTTGATATTGAAGAATTTGAAGAGTATTGTATACGATCTGGCATCTGGAAACTTGAATCAGTGCCTGGGCATCCATAATGCAATGGCCAAACAGAAATCACCAACAAAACCTTACTAAATGGTTTAAGAAAATGTTGGATGAATATAAGGACAATTGGATTAATGAAATTCACAGTGTCATTTGGGCATATAGAACAACTCCCAGAACAGCAACATAAGAAACTCCATACATGCTAGCCTTTAGTACTGAGGCAACAGTACTAGTGGACATCGGTTTGCCCACTCATAGGATATTGAACTTTGATTCACCAAAAAGTGACCTCATGACGTGGCTCGATATATACGTGATAAAAGAAGTCCGAGAAAATTCTACTATTAGGATGGTTGCCTACCAGCAAAGGACTGCAAGGTTTAATAATTAAAGGTCAAGCCGACCAACCTAAAGCAAGGGGATCTCGTACTTAAGAAAGTAATCCAAAACAAAATTTGGAGCCTAATTGGCATGGTCCATATCGTATCTTGGTAGTTATCCGACCAGGAACATACCTATTGAAAACTTTGGAAGGAGAAGAATTTAAGAACCCTTGGAATGCAGACCATATGTCCAAGTATTATCATTAATTAAGTTCGAAACTCTATCCTTAATGTAATAGCTTATTCAAATTAATGAAATTTTAGTTTTCTCTATTATACATCTTTTTTGTGTTTTGTTTTTCGGAGTATGCTACTCATTTAACATGAGAAATTTTAGGTCAAAATTTCCAACTTCAGAAAAGTTTTCAAAAAAATTTCTCACCAAAAAGATGCATGGTTAAAACTTTTGCAACTTTTCCAACCTCAGAAAAGTTTAAGTTCCTCGTCGAAAGGTGCCTAGTTCAAAATTTTCTAACTTCATGTATGATTTGTCCTCAGCAGATCATGAACAAGAAGTCAGTAAAAAAATTTAATTAGAAGTTTTACCTAATCAGGTTAACATACAGGAATAAATATACATTCCTAATACACTTAGTCACCACTGATAACTAATACTACAACTTAGTACAATAAAGATATTCATAGTTTTATCTAAGTGCATTAGTCGAATCTAAGGCCGTACATAAGATTCAAACATGAATCAGATATAAAATATTTAAGGAGGTTATTTAGTCTATAAAGACAATCTATTAATCTCTAAAGGTTACTTAGTCGACAAAAAGATTAATCACAACCACAAGCTTGAATAAAGATAATTTGATCACGAATAATTTCATTAGACTTCATTACAATAAATGAGATAAATGCAAGTACAAGTAAGTAATAAAATATTATTCGGATGGACACTTTCCTTGGGCTTTGTCCATTCTAGCAAGAGGATCATCAAGGGTATATGAAGAATTTATAAAATTAAAATCTCTCAGCATTTGTCTATTACTGTTGCTCGGCCTATCAATCAAAGGAGGAGGACATACTATTTCATTCTTATCCTGAAGATCATAATCCCCTAGATACTTAGTTATTAAACACTGGGGAATGGCATCAAGGGGAATCCATGTGGTGTCCAAATTGAATGGACGCTTGTCACAGTCCAAGAGACCTGGATCATTCCAATGCCATAACTCACTATTTTGATCATATTTCAGCAAATTTAGTAAATTGGTCCATCCCCATTTACAACCCTCGCGATGACTTTGTGCGAGATGATCATCTACATGGCCTAAGGTTTCATTATAACCTTCCGTCCAAATCTCCCTAGGCTGTTTGTGGAATTGGAAGGTCAACCTTTATACCTGATTTTGAAATTTCTTGAGAACATCATTCTTGGTTTTCAGTTGAGAAGCTTGGTCGGCAAGAGCAGCATTTTTGGGTTTCAGCTGAAGTGACAGGTTGGGAATAGCAGTATTCTTTGCTTTCAACTGGGCAGCTTGATCGAACAAAGTTTTCTTGGTTCTTTCTTCATCAACAGTTGGGCAGACAACCATCCTCTATCTAGATGATTTCCTAGATCTTTTTATTTTTTGCTGCAGTACTTCTAATTCCTGTCACAATCTTGCATTCTCAGTCTCCGAAAAGGAGGCACCTTCATCAGGACTACTGATAGATAATTTCTTCAAATTGTCAAGCTCACCCCTCAAGGCATTATTCTTCTTCTCCAGCATAACAGAAATTGCCAAGGCACTCTCCATATCTTGCTTTAAATATAGTTCCCTTTTGTCCAAAGAAGAAGTAATGTCCTGCAATTTTTTTATCGAAACCCCATCCTTCACTTAAAGCCTTATACTTGGTTTCATAGTCGGCGTGGCGCAAGGCTTTGGACTGTTTGTGGTCTTCTTGCAGTTATTTAATCATTTTATAATATGCATCATTATTAGCAGTAACACTATTTAACAAGCAATGAAGATGGATGTATGACTCCTTAACTTGGTCAGATACATCAGGAATGAGTACAAAAATAAAAAAAAACATTATAAAGGAGTGAACAGAAGTTGTATGAAAAATTTATTCTTTTATTTATTGATAGTTAAAGTACAAAAAGTTGTTACATTATCAAGAATTGAAAAAAATAAAGGGACACATAAAAATAGACTGGCAAGACCTTCTCCTTGGCATTGGCCTAGTCTTAACCAACATCAGGTAGGCCGAAATTATTTCCATGAACTATTAAAAACTCAGGAGGCAATGCTGAGGATTATATAGATCCCTCATCATCATCAAACTCCTCATATATGCTGGTAGGATTACCGGGATCATATCTTGTAAAGAATTCAGAGCCTTCTTCGATGCTGACTAGCTTTAAGGCCTCAGTCCATCCTTCTTTAAAGGAAAATTTATTGGCATGTTAAATTTGAGCAAAGGAAGCAAAAATGTCCTTCTTTAAGCCTTTATCAAAGGCAGCTTTGCCTTTGGCCTTCAAAGAGACAACTTCAGAAGTCAGGCTATTAACTTTGTCTTCATCATTTTGGGCCTGAGCAATGACTTGTGCAAGTTTGGCCTCAACCACTTTGGTCTTTCCTTCTGCAGCTTCATCTTTTTCCTTAACGGCCTTTATTCTGTCCTCAATAGAATTGGCCTTCCTCAAATCTTCTTCCCAAAATTTTTGTTTCGTCTCTAAGGAATGTCAACCAGCTTCCAAGGATTTCTTCAAACCATCAAAGGCCCATCAACTTCTCCAAAAGACAAACACAGTTGGTCATCCTTCTCCATCATCTGGTTAAAATCAACCAGGAACTGTAGAAAAATTCATAACGTCAGAAGAGATTCATAATCATAAGGAAAAAGACAAAAAAAAAGGTTACCAATGTCAAGTTATGGAAAGATCTTTCAGTTATCCTGGACCTAGGCATACGGGTTGATGCAGCTCTATCAGCCGAGAGTGTCCCAAATTTGATCAAACCCCTGGCCAGTCGAGGGTTAATAGCAACAGAGGTTGACCCAATGTCCAGGTCAGCCTGAATTTTTCTCACCAACTCTTGTTAGTTGGTGGACTTCTTAGCAGCCTAATGCTCGACCAATGTTTTTTGAACCTGTTTTGAAGGATCAGGCAAACCACTCTTCATTATCTTTAAATGTTTCCCCTCAACTTGAGTTCCATCAATAACAACATGCCTCTTATCACTAGCCTTAGTCGTTTTCTTTCCAACATTAACGGCCTTGGGAGTAGGAGATAAAGGACCACCCACTAGGTTGGGCATCTTCCTCTTAGCCAGGTCTACAGAAGGAGAAAGAGGAATCTCATAAATGTCCAAAGACTCAAACAAGGAAGAATTTCCTCTAGGGATAACCTCAACACTCACATATTTAGTAGAAGTTGGCACAAGGTCCTCCTTAACGTTGATAGAAATCAGAGGCAGAGAAACAGTATATCGGGCAACAAAATATGTAATGGAGCTTTTATACTCCAATAATAATGAATCTGCCTTGGGATGATCTTCTCCTATCCTCTAGTTTAATCCCCACAAAACCTTAAGATCGTAGAGATTGATTTTCCCTTCCTTGGGACACCTCTTCTTACTCTCCTCTACATAAAAAAAGAAGCAGTAATGTTAGTTGACATATATCATAAAAGCAGAACAAAAAAGGAAAAATAATTAAGAAAGTGATAACCTATGCCATGTCTTGATTAGGGACATCTAGTACTAGTATAACCCACCCCAGTGGGAAGAGGGGAATATCAAGACCATAATCCCAATAATCCTTATTGGAATCAGGTAGATCTACTACTAAAGCCTTACTGGCTTGCCTAGTCTTCAAGTAGTAAGTGATTTATCTAACAGTGACCTATTTGTAACAAAACATCAAATCTAACACTCTAATATGGGTCCCATAAAGTTCGTTCAACCTATGTACCCCATTTATTATCCTCAAAGTATTGGGGGCTACTTTAGTTGGAACTGCATCGAAATATTAGAAAAATTAAAGAAAAAGGCAATTGGGTGGAAAAAGTAATGCCACGCTCTACTATAAACAAAGTTAAGATCTAGTGACCCTCATAAAGGGAATGAATGTCAATAGGACCCATGGGCACAGAAAGAGCTTGGAGACAAAGAAATTGATATAGTCCAGAGGATTTGAAGTAAAAAGAAGAGAGAAACTTCGTACCTATTTATAGGTTGCCTCGATAAAAGGGAAGGAAATGATTAACTGAATGAACCATGCTACAAACGTTGGCTGAACGTTTTCCCAAGCGTCAAAAGATGACTGTAACCTTTAGCAGTTCAAAAAATTTTGGATTATTTACAAAAACGCCATCATCGTACAGGGCCAGCAAAAAAAAATTACAAGTACGGGAGGTTGGATACCGACTAAACACTCAAATAATATGTCGAGCAACTTACCAGCCTAAATACTCCATACTTTCAATCAAGCATGAAGCATTAGGGGCTTTTTTTGTATGTAAAAATTATACTCCCACATGGACTAATTAGAAGTGGATATCTTTCATCCATCATGGTCGACTAGATACCTTGATCGGCCTAAGAGATACTTAGCCTGCTGGAATGCCGACAAACACCAGAAAATTGACCAACACGAATATCAACAATTATTCAGATGGGACGCCAACCAGCACTGAATTCCAAGAGTTTTACTTACTGTATACATATGTAAACGCCTGGAAATATAAATGCGTTCCATCTTTAGGGTTTCTGGACCCCTATAAATACAAACTAATCCCTCAGCTCAGGGGACAACTCGAATCACTCATATGCACACCATACTGAGTTATTGAAAACCCTACTAAATAATAACCACAATGGACATAGGCTTTTTTATAGTTGAACCACTCTAAATCTTTATCTCTTGTGTGTGTGTGGTTTGAGTTACTTCCTTTATTTTTATCCATGATTATAAAATTGGAGTTAATCCATTTTTAGACATCAAAACTGATAATGACAACATGAATGAAGAGTCTGGCATCCCAAAGCTCATGCCACTACCTGTATCCATTTTTATATGAAGAGAATGAGATAACGTGAACAAGAAAAACACTAGCGTCAAATCAAAATTAGTGTCGCTAAAACCTATTTGAGTGAACTTTCCAAGAAAGGAAAGCTCTATTGCATAAATAAGTTCTAGTCTATGAAATTATTAACCCAATAATTAATTTTCTCTTTGAACGAATGATTATATAAGAGATTAACCAAACGGTTAACCACCTAAGTTATCCCCCACATATTAACTGAATTGTTAAATGCCCCGTGTATTTTAGAAAAAATTGACTCCCCTCTGAGTTTTACACGCACTTCCATTACTCCCACATACATACCCATCCTAAATAGAAAAACCTATTTCCCTCCCCATTTTGAGAAAGAGTGTCCTCATGCGCATCCCCTTTGTCGATAATCTTTATGGACACTCCAATTTATAATCAGGTCTTGAGTCCTTTTCCCACTAACACCCCTATAACCCAAAGTGGTAGAAACAAGACACGACCAAAATAAGATGGACTAAACTCATATTCTAAGAGAGGCCCTTAAATATTTTTTTGGGGGGGTGGGGGTGGGTGGGGAGTGAAAACCTTGCTAAAAAAATAAAGACTAGTTGATATAGGTCGTTTAACCTATAGATAAAAGATCTAGGCAATCATTACCATATGTCCTCCATTGGCTAAATCTTAATGGAGGGGTACACCCGATCCTATTTTACTTTGATCGACCATACACATCTCCCTAAACCCTTCTCCATACTACACGTGGAACTTTGATTAACCATTCAGTTAATCAATTATTTAACAGTTCGGTTAAAGAATCCAGATTAACACTATAAAAGGGACCCCACCAACATTGATTTGGTCGTATAATTTTTCTTTAATCCCGAGCATCTGAGAAACTCGATATTAGTCAAACATCCCGAGAGAAGTTCAAACTTTATAAAAGTCACTTCCTCTGAGAAATATAGGTAAATCTCCGTGCACAACCCACAAAAGATAGCTCTTCCAAATGAAGCATTACCCAATGGTGCCACTCATAGGGTACACTCCCTTAGGAAAAACTAGGATTACACTAAAAAGTTGAAGAAAATCCGTAGAAATATTGAATTTATTATTTTTTGTAATCAAACTACGCTTACTTTGATCTAAAAAAAATTTGGGTGCATAGGGGAAATACCGAGCCAAAATTGTGATCCCAAGACTTATAATACATTTCTCGACATATTATCTATCACAGATGCCTCCATATCTATTCCAAAACCCATTTCTTAAATAAATTGATCATCTCTATCACTTTGAATCATCTTGAGGCTTGGGACACCTTCGGGATTTTAGCCATGTCCATAAGGGATACATAGATTTATGTCGGTGATTTTTGGTCCACTCTAACCACAAATACACACCTCCTTATACACCTCCAAACTAGTCTTAAGATTCAACAACACTTTCTCTCTAGTGATCGCTTCACAATCATAACAACATGTGCATTTGTTAGTGACTTTGGGTTAATTCCCATTCTAAACTTCCAATGATGCTAGCCTTTGTTGAACATATAACTTTCCCCCCTCCCAAGCCATGTCCTCACATTTTCATACACATCATGTTGGAACCCTTCCATGTGGATCACTATAACAACTGAACTATGTACGCTTTGATCTCATGGATACACGTGTATATAGGAGTAATGCTGAGTCTATCTCATGAGCATAAAATTTGAAAATATATCTCTCGATATGTTGTCACCATAAAGATGCACTCATCTCTCAGATTAATTATGTAAACCCCTTCATACACCTCAAATGATGTATCAAACTACCTTAAGCCATAATTTCTCGCCCACATACATATACCCACTTTTAACAGACTTATGTTATACAAGTTAAACTCCCTCGCACCCATGCATATTAAACGACCACCCATTATCTAAATATACATTCATACATAAGCACTCTTGTGTAATTACACTGGTTTAAGTGACGTTTTTACACCTCTCACTAATACCATTTTCTTACCTAAGCATATATCTACATTTTAAGGGACTCACAAACTAAGGTCTCTCAAAATGTTCTAAATTAATGTGAAAAGTAATCAGATAATGTAAAGATAGATAATAAGTATATAGGTTAGGAATCATAAAGAACAACTAGGGTGCCTAATACCTTTCCCACTCGTAACTTGATTCCTAAACCCATAAAAAGAATATGTTGATTATTCAAAAACTTAAACTTTCATTGTGATTAGCCCAAAAGGGATAACCTTAACCATTTTATTTGTTTTTATGTAAAATAAACTAGTGACTCTGAACAATTGATAACCCTTAACACGAAGAAATTAAGCTTAGGCCTAAATAGTGGCATGCAAAAAAAAAATGGATATAGTGTCGAACAACTTCCAGGGGCATTCATCAATCACTAAACCGATAACCGACCTCATAGAGAAATATCAAGCTAAGAGACAATCCCTCCCGCATCACTACAAGGATTAAAAACCCAGAGACAATGCCCTACGTAACATCCCGCTTTCCTCTTGAGTCCCATACTAAGCCCATAACACCACAATGGGTATATATTAAGCTCCAGTAAGCTATCTTCATGAAAGAAATGTAAGAATCTAACATATTATCGTAATTTTATATATGATATAAGAGTAACAAGGGTCACGTAGTACCCAAATACTACCTCATAACCAATAAGTGATGACTTCACATTAAGAATAATAATAAAACCAAATCTTAACTATAACATACATTCCCCAACTTGTAATACTAATGAGTGATCTACCTCATACTATCATATGAGTAAAACAAAACTGTATCCCTCTCTATATACATATGATGTAACTAGCGAAGCCACCACGTATCACCCAAATAATAAGAAACACACAAAATCTTAATATGAATAGTAATGTGACACGGTCTCCTCATATAACACGCCCATCGTTGGACTAATCAATATGTATAGTTCTCATAAATCACTAAAAGGCTTAAAACTTCGAGGACATCCTTATTCCTTTTTTGGTACACCCATAAGGGTACTACACCTAAAAATTACAAAAACATGAACACACAAACGAATGGGAGGATCGCGATGCAGTCACACCTTCGTGTGGTCACATACTAATCCACCCAACGAATAAAGTAATCCACGTCTCCCGTCGTGAAAGGGTAACCAACTTAATATAGGATCAAAACATTGACCTTCACACAATGTGCTACATCATCACAAATATAGGTTTGCTTGATATCTATTTAAATCCACAACTCCCACTGATATTTTTCCCATAAGCCAAATTCGTACATGTGGCATCTTCACAAATAGAGGTGAAGCATATATATATATATATATATATATATATATATGATACCTCTCTCTAATTGTGTAGACAAATATGTTAAACCTTATTAAATGTACATAAGGGAAGGAAAAGGATTTAATCAAAAATAAAACTACCAACAATATACATGAATCAATGTGTATGGGGTTGTTTCACAATTTTGTGAAATCGGACCCTATCCCAAAACCTTCTGCCCACATCCGTTCACACAAGGTTGTGTTACAGTCATGCATATGGGATCTTGTTTGTAACCTAACAAACTAAAAATGAGGTTTAAACATCCAATCTCACCCAAAACCTATTCAACTCGACCTTTTTCACACCATATCATCTTTAAATGTTATAATGATGAATTACTTCTCAATATGGCTTATAAACTAGGATATTGTCAAAACTATAACTTGTATACACACCTTAGAATGATGAATTACTTATATATCATATTCATTACATATTTTCTATTTAAACCGCCCATTACATTGATACTCTCATATCTATCATTTATAACAGGGGCAAGATATTTTCAGAATTCTTAGGTTTGAAGAGTTATAATATAGGAGTGTCTTTTAACTTTTTTTGGGCTTATGTCATTTGTGTTCTAGGTCTTTATACTCTCTTATAAATCTTGCAATATTTCTTGTAGTACATTTTTTCACGAAATAGACAAAGAGGGAGATTTTAAGAGTATGCATTATACTCATGGGACCCAATAGGACTAGATTGTCTTATTACGTTGACCAAAATATACTTTGAGTCTTGTCCCTGAGGTCATTTTCAAAAATCTTCATTAAATCATTCAGCGGATATCCATATCTTCCACATGTCTCCTTTAATAGAACTATTAGGAAGGTAAACAAACACATAGACTCACACATATTTTTCTCATTAGATTCCGCACAATTTTCTAGGTACTCATGCAAATGAAATATCTGAAGTCACTTCATGTATGTCCACCTACTCACTTGTCACCCCCCCCCCCCCCCCCCCCCCAAGCTTCACTTGTAAGGTTGTGTGTTATTTGTAAGTGAATTAGAAATCATTTTACATGAGAGAGTGTAAAAGTGTGATTTTGTGACTTATTTGTGGCCAAATTATTTTTTCTAAATCATTATTACCATAATCATCATTTTAGGAGAAAAAATATTTAAAAGATAAAACGCTTTCTTAATGTAGATCTTGTATTCTTTCAAGTTTTAAATCTTGTTTTTCCCTTCAATATATTCTTGAGATATTTTCAAGTGTAAGAACTTATGAAACCTAAAAAATATTTTGAAATAAACTTGTTTGCTTTAAGATATTTTTATATCGTGAACAAATATCTTTCTAGTTTGTTCTTATATTATTTTTAGATTTTGATTATCTCAAAAATATGTTTTGTGAGTTAAGACGTTAGTTTGAAATATACTTTCACTTAAGGTTCATTACACGCCTTGAGTACATATTTCACTCCTAGAGTCAAGCTCAGTGAAATAATCTCAATCTTTGAGTACGTAATATTTATTCCAAAGACTATAATATTCATGAGTATGAGCTTATTGCCATTCCAAATCTCATAAGGTATTTTTGCTCCCATACCTCCTATAGACTCGATTCACGGTATGCACGTCATGTTCATTGAATTCACTCAAAACCTCTTAGGTACACTCTTTCCTATCAATATGGACCTTGACATATCTTGGATTATTTTATTTTTCCATTCAACAATCCCTCTTTGTTGAGGTATTTTAGGGAAGAAATATTTACGGTGTATCCCGACATCACCACACCATTACATAATGCCAGTTACCTTAAATTGTTTCCTATTGTCACTATATGAACTCTAATGATGGTGAAACATTTATCATTTTGGAGTTGTTTACACTTGGGAATACATAACTCCTTATCGTTGGACTTACTACATGAAAAGATTACAAAAATGAATCTAGAATAATCATCGATAATCAGGAAGACGTAATGCTTACCACCTATATTTTTTGTGCGCATTGGACCCACGAGTTTTATGTATAAGATCTCTAATATTATGGAGGTATAAATCACATTCAACTTCTTATGGATATTATGTGTATGTTTGACTATTTAACAAATACCACATATGCAAGAAGAATTTGTATTCAAATGTAGCAACCTGCGAACTAGTTCATTACTCAAAAGTTGTCCAAGATTCATAAAGTTCACATGACCCAACCTCTTGTTCCATAGATCAACCGCATCCCCCTTAACACTATTGCAGATAAACCTTTGGATACATATTGACTACATAAATTTTTTTGGTGTTCTAGTTCCCTTCAAAATGCATATACCCTTAGGACTAGAAACTTGACATTTGTTTGTGGTAAAAAGAAACACATTGTAAAGACCATCACACACTTGGATAATAATTATCCTTAAATAAATATAGCCAAGGGACGTTGTCTAATCTAGGAAACCCTAATACCTTTTCCTAATAAATTATGCATACTCCCATCCTCAAAAGTAACCATACATGTTTTGTCTTCAACGATTTTTGAAAACAACGCCTTTATCCCCGGTCATGTGCCTATAATACACACAATCAAAATGGTATGAGGAATTTTTTGCAACCGAAGAACTTATCATAATAATACTTTTAACTACTTTCTCCTATTTTCAGAGGTTTTCCACCAGGCTTAGTCTCAACATTCTTACCCAAATCTTTCAAACTTTCTTTAACATTCTTTAGATTTAGAAATATTATCTATGTTGGAAAAATTGTTTCTATATTTTTCAACAAGGATTTTAAATCACGGTTTAGTGTAAAAACCTCATCACCATTTAAAATACAAGGTCTCTTAATCATTTTGATTTTACAAAGCTTGTAATAAAAATCCTTCAAATATCCCTTATTTTTGCAAAATGTGCTTTTGTACTCAACACGTTGGACTTTGTCATTAGTAAGCTTAAAATAACTCTTCTCATGTTGTGATGGAGACTTTTTAGAGGCATGAGTCTCTTGATAAGGTTTGACAAATGCGGTGTTGGGATTCACGTTGGGTTTTTCATCAAATTTTCCGAACCCAATACCACTTTATCAAGAGTTTTTCTACAAGATAACTGATAAATAGATCGACACGAGAGATATTTCTCTGAAGGGAATTTTTGCTTCGTTGTGGCGAAATGTCAACGAAGGACGTTGAAGATACAAATAGAGTTTTTGGCTAAAGCATGTCAGAGCAGTTGTGACCAAACCTTCACTACAACGAGTGTTCTGGGACTTCACATAAATGCATTTTTAACATAGATTTTCATAGACATAATTACTATGACATTTGGTGTCTACAAACACAAAAAAAAACTCTACGTTGTTTTGAATTTTTTTTCATCATTTTATTTTTCATCACTGCCAATACTAAGTCTACTGGGTCACGTTACATTCATTCCAAAGGGATCGATGTGATAACATGATTAAATAAGGTGTCTTTATGATCTTGAGTGTTAATGAATCTTTTGGGAGACCTCTTGGACAAGCACTCGACATGAGTTTTGGAAATCGGAATAATATAAGCCATCTAAGAGAGAAGAGAACACGTATATTATACTCTTAGAAATTTAACTATTTATTAAAGGAGTGTCTATTTTTCACTAGTCATTTGCTTATAACTAAACTTGGAAGTTGAGGGGCTCTTTAGACACCTTGATCGTAAACCTCTTATACTCGATAGAGGTTCCCATAAAAAATCTTTCTCCCTATTCCCATCGAAATCCTAAATCTTGGGTCACCACTCGAATTTTGGACCCATTTTGACATAGGTATTTTTCGAGTCCGAAAGTTTGCTCGAAACCAAAATTTTAGGTAAACACCATTCTAACAAAGTAAGGCATGCAAAAAATCGGATTTATAAGCTGAGCTTTATGAGTAAAAATCCAGTTTTTACTCAAGGGTAGTATTATCTTCCTAGTGGCAGTCCGTTGGTATCTCACCTTGCTTTTGCAGATGATCTTATTGTTTTTTGCAGAGGTGACAAAAGATCTCTCAAGAAAATAGGTGACTACATCCAGCAGTATTGCTATTTATCTGGTCAAAAAGTGAATTCAACCAAAAGTTCATTTACTGTGGATTCTAAAAGTAAACCTCAATTGAAATAAAAAATTGCTTCTATCTCTGGCCTTAACCACAAGGAGCTGCCCCTTAAGTACTTGGGGTGTCCTTTATTTAAAGGTAGAAACAAAATCAAATTTTATGACAGCCTTATTATTTCTTTGAGGTCGAAAATAGCTGGATGGCAATCTAAATTCCTTTCAAGTGGTGGTAGACTTATTCTTCTCAAGCATGTTTTGTCTTCTATCCCATCTTATCTTCTGTCTTCTTTATCTCCCCCTAAAGCTGTTATTCTTAAAGTACATGCTATCCTCAATAAATTCTTCTGGGGAGGTTCTGTAGATCTTGGTTGGAAGCACCAATGGAAGAAATGGGAGGCTATTTGTAAAAGCAATTCTGCGGGTGGCCTTGATCTGCCCAATTTCAATTATATATCTAAAGCTTCTTTCATGAAATTGTTTTGGAAGTTGAATACTGAAAAGTCTCTCTGGGCCATGTACATGTCTAATAAATATATGAGACATGAAGTTAGTTATTCTAATGGTTCTCATACCTGGAAAAGCTTATTGAGGGTGAAAGATATTTGCCTTCTTCAAATGCAATGTATTGATGGGAAATGGATATGGACTTCTGAATCTTCAGGTGAATTTTCATTCTCTTCTGCCTATGCCTCTTGCCTTGATAATCATCCTTCTTCCACCGTCTATAGCATTATTTGGGATAATAATATTCCTAAAAAATGCTCTATTAATATGTGGAAAATTATCAACAAAAGCATTCCTTTAGATGATATCATTCAAGGCATTGGTATAAAATTATGTTCAAGATGCAACCTTTGTAAGAAAGATGGTGAGACAGTTGACCATTTATTCCTTCACTGCCCAAGTATCACTCCAGTTTGGAAGTTCTTCTCTAATCTTATGGGAATTGATATTAGCTCAATCAGTATTTCCTCTATGCTCTTAAGTTGGTGGATCAAAAGTGGCCCAAAGGATTATTCCAAATTTCTTGGTAAATGCATCCCCATTATTGTGTGCTGGGAGATATGGAAATGCAGAAATAAAGTTCTTTTTGATAATTCTTCATTTGATGGAAAAGCTCTTATTTCTCAGACCATTCAATTGATTTCTAGTATTTGCAAAGGGATTGTATTTAGACATAGAGTATCTTGATTTGATATTGGGATTCAATCTACTTTCTATCTCAACATCAAACAATATATTAAAGTGTCTATCCCTGTCAAATGGAACTACCCCTCCCCTCATAAATTCAAATTAAACGTGGATGGGGCATCTAAAGGTAATCCTGGAAGAAGTGGTATTGGTGGCATTCTAAGAAATCACAAAGGAGACATCATTTTTGCCTATGCTCAGAATGAGGGATATGCTTCTAATTCATTTGTGGAAATCAAAAGTCTATGGTTGGGATCAAATCTTTGCTTGGAATACAATCTTGAGGAAGTGGTGATTGAATCTGATTCTTCTTATGTGGTGAATCTGATAAATCGAAACTGGAAACCGCCTTGGAATCTTATTAAATGTGTGGAAGAAATCAAAGAGAATCTCATCAATACCAAAAGTTCTTTAGTTCACTACTTCAGGGAATCAAATATGGTTGCAGATAGTCTTGCTAACTATGGGGTTAATATTCATTCATCTTCAATCTTCAACAATTTCTCGGACCTTCCAAAGATATCTCAAGGAGCTTATAAGATGGACAAGATGGGATGTTGCTACATTAGATCTTCTTTCAAATAATTTTCCCTTTCCCTTGTAATGGGACTTTTATTATTGCTTTTTTATTGCTTTTTTAAATTTCCAGTTTCTTTTTTGTATCTAAGTTTGCTCAGTTTCCATCTGGGAGAGGCTTTTTCTCCTCTGATTAATAATATTTAGGGGGCTCAGTCCCTCTTAAAAAAAAAAAAAAACTCAAGGGTAGTATCACTCGGCACACCTTCCTACCATTCGATCAGTAGTTCCCTAGGATAATTTGGTGTTTTTATCCTTTAGGGGTTTCCCATAAAAGGTGGTCATAACCTCACATTTAGGGATCTCTCAAAAAATGGGCAACAACAACCCCATATTTAAAACCCTAAAATTAATCTTATTTTTATACATTATCCATAAAAATCCATTCCATTTTGAGTAACTTTCACCAAAACTATTCAAATCACAACATTCTCTTACACTAATTTATTTTAAGATCCAAGTCCTTTTATCTTCAATTTATCCCCTTTGTAAATAATTTTATTTTATTTATTTATAGTCTCTCACTGGTTGATCCTCCCTGATGTCACCATAATAATGTTTTAGCTCACACTTAGTAGTTATCTTTGTGTTTCTATCCCTTTTCTTTTTCTTTAGTATCTCTCATGGACAGTCATGGTCACTCCTCTATGGTGATGTTGTGACAAGTCTAATTTTACTCTTTGCATATATTCTAATTATAACACTTATGCTCGCTCACTTCTCATAATTTTTACTCATATTTTCACTCCACAGACACACAAACATAAACACACACAATAGTAAGGGAAAATAAGTAAATTTGACACACTAGAGGCCGAAAGGCTCCCATACTTTATTTTCTTTGATTCGTTAAGACTTGTTGCCTTATTGCATCTTTGGGGTTAATTTTTTTCTTTTGCTTATTCTTAAGAAAATAGGATGACGATTTTGAGTTTTACACAATCGCACACATCACTCGTTATCATCGATCATATTTCTCCTAATCTCTCACCTACAAGGATGAAATCTTTCTTTTAAGACTCCACACCTGATGTTTAGAGGCGAGTATGTCCGCGGGTTAGGATGTCCACATCAATACTTTAACATATACTCTCTAAATCTTTTGTTCTTGATCTAGGGTTTTCTTTATTTACATTTAAAAAAAGTACTTTATGAGATATACGTCCCATGCCCCACTAAACTTTTCAACCATTGGGATACCCTAACACATCCTAAGTGTAGTTTTTAATTGTTATTCTTGGTTTCTTTAACTTGTAATTAGTGTCTCTTTAATTATAAGAAAATTTTACCTCTGCTACATTTTAAGACATTGGTTATCGAATGAATTCATCACATTTATCTATTCGTTACCTCCTTCCATTTATAGGAAGATATCGTACGGAAGAGTGGATCATAAAAGTTGTGTATTGAGTTATTAGTCACATTTAATTTTCGTAAATCTCTATAGAAGCGCATTTGTCGTTCATTTCAAGCTGAGTTTTTATCCTTTATTGGGTTTTTCCTTGTATATCCATTTTAATATGATCGATTCACTTTATCGCAAATTTAGACCATTGTTTTATCTACGAGGATAAAATATGCATTTATTCAAATATTAGTAAACTTTCGTCACCTGGACCTTTTTGGATATATTTATTTTCCTTTTAAATTAAAAATAAATTGTTATTTAATTTGTTATTAATTTTAAATGGGTAGCACGTAATTCCAAGGATGAAAGCATGTGGTTAGGTTTAGTTGTCTGTCACTCCTATTCATAAAACATGAACTCTTTGTACAAATGAAAAAAATAGGTATATTAAATATGAAATGAACCTATTTCACACTAAATGTTAATTAATCCAAAAAGTATTCTTAATGATCACATTTATAAAAACTGCCAAAATATTAGGATCAAAAGTGAAACTAAATAAATTTGAATAAAAATCAATGACTCTGAATTTACAGGGACAATTGATAAAAAGATTCCCATCATTTCATTTACATAATGCTTAGTCCAAACTCTCTCTCTCTCTCTCTCTCTCTCTCTCTCTCTCTCTCTCTCTTAATCAACCATTTATCTCTTCCTTTGTCAGCTTACAAGCCCGATCTTGATCAACCTTTATCACTAACCTCTAATGACTACATCATCATGTTCTTTTACTTGTCATATATTAGCATAAATAATCAAAATTATAATGGATTATAAATTAATTGTATTTTCTTGTTTTGTTTTTCTTTTATAGGTGGTTGATATGTTTTGCTTGGGTAGATTGGAGTATTGAAATAATTTTATTTTTTTATATGTTATTAATTCTCGATTTTAGACTCGAATACAATTTTGTAGAAATTTAGACTTAGCCCTAAATCGTCAACAAATTTGTTAAATTAACGGATAGGTGTCATATTAAATAAAATGATTTTAAAAATTCAAAAAATCTCTTAAAAATAAACAAAGAAAACTTAAAACCTAAAAATTAATAGAATAACTTAAAAAGGAAAAATCGTACACAATATTTAAAAAATCAAAAGCCCAAAAAATATTTTAAAATAAAATCTCAAACAATCTGTGACACCCACCAACCCCGCTGTCTTCCTCATCACTCCCCCAATCCTTCTCCCTGCTTCACTCCACCCAATCCTCCACTCCGGCGACCTAACCCCCACCCGCCTCAATCCAATAGTCGTATATCTCTCTCTTACACACAAAAATAACATAGAAAACCATTTCAAATCAAAGACTGAATGTCTAATTTGTTAAATTCAACAACCCCCCATCCCTATTGTTGATGTTATTGTGGTGATTGTCGATTGTCCAGAGGTGAAGGATGTGGCCGGGAGGGTGGTTGAAGGTGCGGGTGTGTTGTTAAGATTTTTTTTAAAACATTGTATTTTGGTTTTTCTTTTAATTTTTGGGTTTTAAGTTTTCTTTTTTAAGATATTTTTTGGGGTTTTTAAATCATTTTTATTTAATATGCCACGTGCCCGGTAAACTTAACAAATTTTTTTGACGACGACAAAGTCTAATTTTTCAACAAAAATGTATTTAAGTCTAAAATCGAAAATTAGTAATGTATTAAAGTAAAAAAAAACAATAATTTTTTTGTTCATTAGTTAAAGTCACATTTTTCATCATTAATGTCTTATTTTAACTTTCTTCAGTGTGTAAAGTTCTTCTTCCCGTATTAATACTTTAGGGATTGGCTATTAATTGTTAAGATTTTTTTTTTAAAAATGAGGCTTTTACATAAAAGTCCCATGTGAACATTTTCTCATTATATAAATTCCATTGACCATTCAATCTTTAAATAAGTTCTATTACTTATAATTTTTATTTTTATTTGAAATATATAACATTTATAACAAACTCATCCACAATTTTGGGAGAAAAACTTCTAGGTGGTAAAAGTTTTTCCCTTTCCCAACTTCAAAATCTTATAACTTTTAACTCGAAAATTTGTTTTTCGCTGAATTGATATATTTGAAATTGCACAACGAGGTCTATCAAAATCCATGATCACTATAAAAATCTAACAGGATAAAAGTGTTAAAAAGAGTAATATTTACTCTGTTCATGGGAAAATGGAATCTAGAATGATCACATACACTAAACATTTCTTATGCCAATATTACACAAAAAATAAATATTAATATTCACAAAAGTAACTAAACATAGTTTTCAAAAATATCAATTTTGTAAAAACTAGATTTGTCTATCCAAAGTTATATTTTTTTTTAAACTGCCTTATGTCATGAACACTTAGGTTGTGACCTATGTAAGGTTTTTGAAAATTCATTAAAAGAATTTCTCTTCCCTCCCTTTCTTCCAGATTTGGAGAGAAAGGAAGAGATTTGTTTTATCTTTTGAAAAAAATTTCCTTTCTTTTTTCATCTTTTAAACTTCCAAATGAAAAGAATATAGCATTTCTCTCCTATTTAAACCCCAAACGAAAAAAGATTAACACTCTCCAAAATAGAACTCACAAAGATACCTTAGAATGAGACCTAGGAGTAACAATTCATGTTTTGGGATCAGGTTTCGAACTGACACGACAAAGTTTTTTTTTACACGACCCGTATAGAACAAGATACAACATGGCCAACACGATTTATTAAATTGTGATCAGTGAAACTAAAATGAGCATGATAATCCGAATAAAAATACGATTAGCATGACAACACATTAAGACGACTCATAATTTAGACACGAATACAACACGATTCGACTTCGTGTAAAAAAAAACTGCATGAACATGACTGATCATGCTAATTTCAGATCAATTTATTTTCGTTTCTAAGTGTCCTCCCCTGTAAGACCCCATTATAATCCCATGAAATTTGTGTATGTTAAATGATAGGGGCTCTTGCGTATAGATCCCCCATGAACACTTTTTCATTATATAATTCTCAATGACTTTCAACCTTTAAATAAATTGTGTTCTTTATTTTTTGAGTTTTTATTTGATATAAATACCCTTTATAACCAACTCATCCGTAAATACTAGGAGAAAACATTGGAGACAGTTAAATTTTTTTGTCCTTTGTACCAAACTTCAAAATGTTACAACTTTCTATTAATTACCTTAAATGTTGTAGGACACATTTTTTCACGAAAACTTTGAATAGGACCCCATTATAATTATCCCTTTCTAATATTGCCAAAATATTCTCACTTTTTAAAATAACTTAACTAGTTGCGGGTCGTGTAACCCGTTAGCAGTAACAAACCGGATTTGGATTTAGTATTCAAACCGTTTAGGTTAACGGGTCGTCTACTCGAGTAGGAGGGTTTTGTGACAAACTCGATGTCACAAAACACGAACACAACTCAACACGGCCTTCCCATTGACGAGTCTACCTCAAAGTTACATTCATGTTTGAAATACACAAGATGGTGGAATCAAGAATTGTACCAACATTTTAATGCTAAACAGGGTAATCAAGTTCCAAATATCTTTGAAGAGTACAAGAATAGATAAGTTATTTCAAGACTTAAACATGAATGTATACACCACCATCCAAATTCTAGCAACAATCTTAGCAAATTCACATGTCCACAACTCTGGAGGATTGATCTCAAAAAGTTGACCCGATGCTTGGATTTGAAGATGGCCTCATACAAAAACTATAAGTAGAAAGAATGGAAATTAAGGAAAAAACAAAAAGAAATCATTAAGTTAGACAAGACCGCATAAACATAATAAACTGCAAACTCTAAAGAAATTATTTATAATATATTTCAAAAACAAAGTATTCTGCATGATATGTTGGCATTGATCCAAAACAATTGGAAAACACTTTCCACCAATGTCTAAAGAAATTAATTTTTGTATACTACAACCAAAATAAATAAATAATCCTACAGAAATGTGCAATAATATATTATAGCTGACAATTCCATAGGACTAACGTCCCCCCAGCGGAAAAAAGTTACGATTAAAAATCGAAACAAAATTTTCAAACATTTGCAGTTCGGAATAAAAAAAGGCGTAATTGACGTCAGAAATCATATAAAACATTAGCCCAGACTAAAAGACTAAAGGGTGAGTTTGGAAGCCCAATTCCATGCCTTGGAAATGAAATTGAAAAATTTTGTTTTAACTGGAATTTTCCAATTCCATGGAGTTGGGGTTACCAAAGCACACCCTAAAAATTACCATTTTATGAGTTCCAATTATGAATCGGCATAAAAATATGATAGAATAAGGGTCCGTTTGGTTGACATTGATTTGTTTTCACCGAAAAATATGTGTTTTACTTCATTTTTCTGTTTGGGGATGCTTGATTTCAAATAAATCGTATGAAAACAATAGGTAAAAATATGGAAATGCACCATAGTTTTATCATTTTTGATAGAGTAGATTTCTTAGCCATTCACTCGAGAATTTATTTTTCATAAAAAAAATATTGATAAGTAAAGAGAGTTTATAAATCAAAATTGCATAGGGCTCGAACCCTGTATACAATTAAACCTCCATCACCATTTGTCTAATTTATGTAGTTTGGTGAATGTTTTCAAATATTTAAGTAATCGATAAAGTGCACCGACATGATTGCAAACATATATATATATATATATATAGGTATGTATGTTTGCAATGTATGAGGACCTTAAACGAGGATTTTTTTTTAAAACGGTAGAAAAAATCAACTTGGGCTGATTTGTTTTACCCGGTATTCGTAGATATTTTTTATACTCTGAAGAAAAAAAAAGGCCCAAAATTATTTTTTTACTAATTTAATAAAATTGGTTCGCATTCAAGAATGTCACGGTGTGTGTGTGTGTGGGTGTATGTGTGTGTGTGTGTGTGTGTAATATATATATTTAGCTAAAATATTTATAATAGGGGTGTTTTGGGTATTTTACACCTAAAATCCAGAACTCGGCCCGAAGTCATCCAAGTTCAATCCCAAAAAATATCATTCCCAAACCAGACCCGCTAGGATAGATGCAAGTGACATTCTCATCACTGTATGAATAGCCAATTAATACATACACAGAAATTTACTGTACCAAACACAAACTGCATCAATGTTTTTAAAATGGAAGACAATTTTTTTCAAAAGTACCAAAATGAGAGAGGACAAGGGGAAACAGGGGCGGGGGGGGGGGGGGGGGGGGGAAGTATCAAGATAATGCATATTGTTTAAAAGGGAAAACAATTTGCAAGTATTTCTTTCAATCTTTTAATTTCACAAACATGAAATACAAGCTAAGGAGTGTAATAGATCAGTTTTAAGGGTTATTTGGGATTTGATCTCCCCATTAACCCCCTTCTACTCTAACTTTGGCCTCAAAGTTTGAAAATTTTAATTTGGAGTCTCCACCTTCCCAATAAATCTGTCATAAATAATCATAAAACATTGCTAAATATTATCACAAAGCGTTGTTTAAAGGTGTATTTATGGCTTCCAAAGCCAAGTGTCAGTGATTAATTGGGGGGGGGGGGGGGGGGGGGGGGATACTCCAAACCACTCACAATTTTGACTAGAGATTTAATTAATAATAATAATAATAATAAAGTAATCATACGTACACTGACACAGCACCCGCTATGCATAAGCGTAGTTCGACAAAGTAGGTCTGGGTAGAGAGCAAGGAAGCACTCAGATATCCGCTGTCCTCGTCAAGGCATATCTGCAGTTTTGTGCAACGGAGTGGTTTGTAGCAAGTGTTGGGTGCATCACGGAAACAATTGTAATACGTAGCATCCTCCCAAACAACACAGAAATAATCATCTCGTAGATGAAGCAACGCCACTGAAAACATATAACCATCTTGGTCTGGAGTACCATGTTTCTCAAAATCCGTCTTCCAAAAGTGCTCCGAATGGTAAAACTTTCCAGTGGAAAAATCATAAGAGGTGAACCTATAGTCGCAGTAACTGAACCAGTAGATGATCTTACCAACCACCACATTCACGGAACAGTAGAATTTACCATACAGTCGATTCTCCTTATCATCATGGTCAATCCTCCATTTACTGGTATTCACACCATAGTACAAGAAGTAAAATGGGTTTTCTGAGTAAAGCAATATCTCTTTGGGCACGGGGGGACTGCAATCAAACGCAGAGAATTCACATATTTTGGTGGGGCATCGAGCATTAATTCAGATTGCCCGGTTTGAGGGTCAAAAATCTCTCCTTCACGTCTGACGCCACCTCCAACAATATAGAGCTTCCCATCCACAGCAGCCACTTTCGGATGTACTCTGCCAACTTTCATACTAAAAGTCCTCCACCCCAAATGCAGAGCCTTGGTATCAAGGTAATGGATAGTGTTTTCCAAAGTAGAATTGCCGCCAACAAAATATATGGAAGAGCCTAGGGCCACGCAGGTGCTAGATCGGGGGATTTCTTTGGCAAGCGAGTCTGCGTGGATTCGTAACCCGGATTTCCTTTTGGGGGGGTCAAGTTTTGCCACATCCGGATCAACATCATATCAAGTGTGTTTTCTCTTTATATTTTGGCACTCATCTCTTGCATGGAGGGATAGCCTAAACTTTTTCTGTGAATAGACATTCTCTTCCGTAATGTCAACGCAATAAAACTGGATCTTGTGACTCCTTAACTCTGGCACTGACCCCCAAATCCAAACTGGATTTGGGACAGCTTCTCCATTAGATCCTATATAGGATAAACCGAAAATTATTCATGGAGTGACACGCATGACAACTTCAGTATTTTATACAAATAGTATATATATCAAACAACTAGTAAAAATCTGCCAGAACTTTAATACATGAATAGAGCAAAAACAGTGGCTGGACATTATTAAAACTAACATTTGAGTTCAAAAAACAACAAGATAAAATGTGCCCCAGATCATGAGCTCATGTCGGTAAAAAACGTAAAAAACATATTCTATTGAAAAGAATATCTAGACATCTTCAAAGAGACTAGAAACTCCAGCTGCCCTAATTTTATTTTTTAGCACCAATACCATTGTTTATATCTCAGTCTCCAAATAAAAAAGAGTCCTCATACACTGTATATGTTTAAGATCTCCTAGCTCCCCTATGCCCTCAACAAAAATCCATAATTAATAACTATGGTGTTATTTCCAGTGAGTCTACTGACTGTGGCGTGCAGTTGTTCTAAACCTATTTGGTGCGACACCCAAAAGTGACACATTTGGTGTACAATAATTCTAGACTGACACCCAAATGCGATACATTTGGTTCGACACCCAAATGCGATACATTTGGTGCGACACCCTGACGTGTCGCACCCATATTGGCCCGTGTTTGATCCTCAACTGTTGGTTCCAATCCTTTCAACTTCCACCGGAGCTGGTCGTGCTGTGGTTTATGCTTTGGCTAAGATCAAACATGGTTCTGATGGTTGGGTGGGTTGTGGGCGGGTCATTAATGGGCCAAGGCGAAAGGGGTCGGGTCTAAAGCCATCCATTAATTTATCTGGGTCATATTGGATCGGGTTTAGTTTGGGCTGAATCGGGCCCGAGTCAAAGCGTTCTTTTACAAGAATTTTGACCCTCACATGATATACATATAGAAGGAATACATTTCAGTTACATGATTTTTAACACCAAAAGTGAATAGTACTCAACTTAGGTAAAAAAAAAATGTAACTTTTCGTACATAATTTCAATTATGTATACCCATCGTTTCTTTTTAAACAGAAGATTATGCATATCTCTATTCATCTAAAAACAGACTAAAGTCTGACCAAACAAAAGACTAACTAAACCCATATATGAACATATAAAGAAATGGATCTGACAGCAAACCAAAATACTCTGTTTTTTTCTGGATATTTCGGAGAAGAGAGAAGAACATATCAAATTGATCCAATTACGAATTGACTGAAATTTTTTCAAAAAGTGAATATCATGAATCCGGCAAAGATGTATAGTATTCCAGCAAGAATTTGAGAGGCAGAGAGGGTAATGATGTAGAATAGGATTTTATTATTTTGTTTTGTTAATTCTGTATGAAATATAATAAGAGAGGCTACTCCTCCTTAGTAGATATTAGAATAAGTGAAGGGTATTTTAATCTTTTGATGCTATCCTCGTTAGAGTAGGATTACTACTAGTATAAATAGGTGATGATATAATAGAAATCTCATTATTCTTTGGTTGTTAATACAATTTTCAGATTTGTGCTTGTGTTCTATCTCTTCTTTGCATCTAATTGGTGAGGCTTGCATCAAATGGGTATCAGAACGAAGTGAGCTCCTTGGTGGGTGTGGGTGGGTGGGTGTCCTCCCATTACATCTCCATTAATGGTTCCCAAGAAAAGAAATCAAAACTCTAATTCTACTTATCAAATGGCGGCCATCGAAAGAACCCTAACCCCAATCTTGTCGTGATTAGAGGATCTCTCTTCTTCTCCTCCACCAGTACCACCTCTTAATGCCGATATCCCCAAATCCTCGAGAACCTCACAAACCCTAATTACAACCAAAAGAAAACATACAAGAGCCCCTAGAAATCTCATTTGCTACAAACTCTAGGTTGGTGATGATAAAGAGCAAAAAGAAAATGAAACAAGATGTGAAATCTCACATTTCGTGACCCATTTTGAACTTGGGTAAAATTAAAAAAGAGAAGAAGTTGAACAAAAAAGAGGTTCGATCGACTTATCTCACAAGAAATTTATCCCCGACAAATTGCCTATTGCATTGGCAAGCTCCTATCCTAGGGTTTCGAGGTGCAATAATGGTTCTCGATCTAGGGTGGATGGTTGCTCCATCGCGATCAAGATTGAATGGACATGACTGAAGTCTTAATTGTGTTGGAACATAAAATATAAGGAAATACAATGCAGTTCGAAATCAAGATAAGCAAGAATTTTCAATTTGTTTGTGCGCAGTGACGGACCCAGGATTTTAGTAGGGAGGCGAAAGACTAGAATCTACGTATTATCAAAAATACCATACATAAATAGCCAGAAAAAATGAAGGTTTTAGTGAAATAGTAAATTTATCTATTTCGATTTTTTTGTCAAAAAATATCAAATATGGGTGTTGTTGGATAGATCTCGACGAGTTGATTTCAAATATATAAATTTTGTATATTTTGGATTTGTAGACTAGATTTGAAGTTATGAACTTTCAAAAATTTGATGGGTTTTTTTTTTGTATGAGTTGTCAAATGGCATATTGATCATTTTTCATGTTTTTAGTAGAGGGACTAAATTTATAAAATTATGTGGAGTGTCCTATTTTTATAAACTTTGAGTTAGATTGAACCTTTCCCCAAAACCCCCAATTTAGATATATATAATTTTATTTTAAAATTGATTCATTAATTATACCTGATTAATTGTTTAGATAATTTATATTGTTTTAGGGCAGTTTTTGTTTTTATTTTTAAATAGATTATTATAAATAAATCAAATATTAGCATAAACATAACAATTCAAATAAAGTCAATGTAGTGAAATCAATGTATACAGTTCATACACCAAAATAGTAATCAAACACAAATTTGGGCCTAGGGAAGGCGACAGAGCAGCACCTAGAGCCTACACGGGCATTTTTAGAACTGATGCTTCAAATGAACTGGGTCTGGTAGCTGGGACACCAGTTTGAACTTCGGTGATTGATGCTCATGTTGGTGGGGTTGGGGTAACGGAAAGTGAGCCTGTGTCAGATGAAACTAAAGAGATTGCTGAGGAAGCCATATGTAATCGTATGGCATTGATATGACTGTGTCTCAGAGCAAGTTGTTCATCCCAAGGATCCGAGGACCGTATTGGTGAGCAATGGTACCCAAGTACTGGCTCACAGAAGGTGGTTAGAGTGCTACTACTACTGGTACATTATTGGATTATAAAACTGAAAACCATTCTCCACAACGTGGAAACCATGCTGCTTCTCAAAGAATACCACTGTTTGAAATGATGAACAAGATATTGGAATCAATGATGCATTAACTGTGGTCTCCATTTTTGCCTCTTTGACTCGTGATATACATCTCCTTCCTGACTTCCACAGTTGCCAGGTCTCCCATTGCAGACCCTAAAGCAAAAGGAGTGGTCTGAGGCTTAACTTTTGACACAAATAGAAAAACAATTGGCTCTTCACTACCTTGCTGCAGTACAGGGCACTGCATATGGTACGCGTAGTATCGTAGAACCGTGCAATGCCCATGTACACAAAACTGACAGACCACTTGCTTATGGTGGACTCACAAAGAACCCCTTGTTCATTCAAGAGCATGCAGCTATCATCGGTTATCCTGTAACTCTTCCTGGAGAAAGTGTCTGCTGTTGGGGGTCTCCATTCTTAAAGCTGTTGCGGTAAAGAAGTATGCCAGTCTCAAAGATGGCACAAAAGAACTCAATGCAGCTGGTCGGGTTGTGTATCCATCTAAAGACATGACAGTGAAGAAGTATCATGATGCTAAATGCCGTATTTTTAGCAAACATTATGAAAAGAAGTTATCTCACCAATCTATCATAGCTCAAGCTTTAGCATAGGGTATGATGGTTTCAATTTCAAAGTTGTGGTTCCTCAGCTTAGAAGATTATTCATCTACGAAATCAATGTTTGATTGTTCAAACATGCTTTACAAGATACTGTGAGTTCTGTTAGGCCGGCTCTCTATAAAAACCATTTGGATTAGAAAATCTGATCCAGTTCTCTCTCTTAGCTCTTTTGATACGGTTAAGTCCAAAGCTATTAGATCCTTTTCATTTATTATTCTTTTAGGGGAGGGGGAATCAAACCTTCAACCTCCTATATGAGGGTGAGCCCTGGCCACTAAGCTAGCCCTAGTGGTTTATTAGATCCTTATTATGTTCTTATATGTAATTTCCCTATTAATGGATTGTATTTATTAAAAAAAATGAAAATGAGCAGTATTTTATTACTAATTGTGCGTGATTCCTTTTATCAAGAGGTGTGAGGCCTTTGCCTTACCTTCTACAAAGAGTGATTCTAGTAAATTCTTATGCTTCACCTATTTTCTATTTCTTACCCTACTTTTGCCTTCATTCCCTGCACATTTCAGTGTTTAATAAACAACCAAAGCAATTGAGAAATCTCAGAATATCTAGAGAAGATTTGTATTAAAGATGGAACTCCCCTTTCTATTCTACATCACAATACTGCACGGAAAACTAATATTCTATATTTACAAGGTATATCATCATAATAAATAGACCAAATTTAAGTAGCACGGCACAAAAATTATCATCCTGATTTACTTTTTTAATAGAAGAGAGATTATCAACTCCATGGACTTGGAAAACAACTAAAGAACGCATATAGGGACTGAAGAAACAAGACAGCAAACTAATAACTTGTAATTAAGCGCTAGTACCTAGTAATAAACTGAAACATAAACAGCAATTATAACAGTCAACAAAAGCTACAATTCATTATTATGGAAAAACGTGAATTAACAAAGCATAAGTTTGCATTAGAAATAAAAGTCTACAAACAACTCAGTTTATTAGTAACAGGGGAAAAAAAAGAATGCATAATTTAAGAACGTCTAATGGCCTTCCCGGACGAGAGAGGAAGCGGTGTGGGCCACATCGGGAGCACAAACGGGACAACTACACGCCAAGAGAGGTCCTCTACAATCCCAATCGGACGGCAAACGACGTCCAACCTTCTCGTCGGAACATTGTACGACAGTATACATGATCGCTCCACGCACCTCAGGTACACGACATTCAAATCAAATGGGTGGAAAGACAACGGAACAAAACTTGCGCTCATCAAACACCCACTCAATTCTTCGTCATTCGACCACAAATCACTACGCGTAACCCTAAACTCCGTACACCACTCCCCTGCTTCGTAATGTGTCAGCAGCCACATGCTGAAACAGAAATAATCCGAACATTCGGGAGCTACTTCGAAATATCTCAGCTTTCCTTTACATTCGTCACACAATCGATAAAGCCCATCGTGTTCATATTCACTTTCGATATCCCTATCTTGGGGAAATTGTATCAAACGACATTTTCCAGTGTCCCTATAAGGATCAAACGCAACCATTCCATGATCATACACGAACCAATGTAGTATACCATTGAAATGGATAGGCCCACCGCCCCTTTTAAGCAGGCGAATGGGTTTAGGGGAATACAGTCTATAATCAGTCCAATGACCAGTTTCTGATGAAAAAGTTTCCAAATTTAGAAAATTAGACTCAACAGAGAGCCACTCAGCTCTCACAACTTTATAACTAGTGAGTACATTTTTTTCATTTATTTTACTCACAAGCCCCTCACAAAAGAAAATGGGGTGCTGCATGAGCGCATTTTGCCGGCCACTTGGCAACTTTACCCACTGCCTGGTGACCGGGTCACAAACGTAGTAAATCAATGGGCCTAGCAAGCAACACAAAATCAATCCATTACTCACAGCTAAAACCTTAAACCGATCAGATTGTTGTTGTTCCTCAAAAGTGGACAAAAAAAGGACTGAGAATTCAGGTGACATGCAAACAGGACGTAGACGATCAAGAATGTCACGAAATTTTGTTACGTAAATGTAACGGTAAAATATCTTGAAAGGACACGAAGATGAATTAAATCTCCGGGAGATACAAAATTTAGAAAAAGAGGAATGGGAGATTAGAGAGAGCCAATGTTTGCAAACACACTTGAACCTAAAAATGGAATCCACTGGCAGTCTCACTAGAATTTCTAGTAATACCGACTCCGGGAGATGAGTAACATCGTACCTAAAACGACCAATCTGAAGATCTGGGTCGGTAGTTTTGGTGGTGATACTGGGTCTTTTTCTTTTTCTTTTTCTTGAGGAGTAGACTTTTTTAATTAGTTGATGATCAGTTTTTTCTCTTCTGCTACTGCCGCCGTTTTCTTCCATGGGAGACCGCAAAACCTAGGGGAAATACAAGTGGGAAGTCAACAGTTGATACGATGTTCCGTGTAAGTCGATAACTCAGGTTTACTTGTGTTTCTATTTTATCCTACTCTTACATATTCTCGAATCTAAATTGTGAGTTATTACTAGGACCCTAAACGATATTCGAAAATTCGCATCCGTTTGATATTTGAATTCGAATTTGTGAATATTTACTCAATAAAATGAAAATGAAAATGAATACGAATATGAATACTCTATAAAAATATCTGAGAAAACGGATACGGATAGTACTAATATCCGACATGGATAATTCGTATCCGATGCGGAGTATCCATTTGACCGAATATCCGTTTTACCAAATATCCGTATCCGTCTAACATTAGTTTAAAATATTTTAGGTATAAACTAACACTCAAAATAAAAGTTGGGGTAGAAGTTTAATTATGAAAACTTTAAAAATCTAACCTAATAAATTAAAAACACAAACCGTCCAAAACACACCTTTGCCAAAACCCAAATCGGCTCAAACCCTCTCTCCCTTGTCCCGCACAAACCCTCCATCATGTCCAGTCTCCGGTCGCCAATCGCCGACGACGAAACCCTTCCCTTCTATCCGGCCGCCGACGACGACGAAACCCGCCCAAACCCTTCCTTGCAGGACGACGAACAGCGGACGACGAAACCCAGGTAATATTTTTGCAGGGCTCATGATATTTTTGTAGATCCAATAGTCGCTAGGACTTAATCTTTTTGTGAATGAGAGACATTTCAAAAGTGAAGTTGTTCCGAGACCATCAAAAATTCAAAATGAGCTTTAATTGATTTTCTGCGAGGGTAGTATATCATCTTTTCGTTCAATTTCTTGGTTTATCATTGGTATGCTATTATGCTTCCAGCTTCTTCCCGCGACAGTCATTGGTCTCATGTTTCTCTTGGGTTTGGTGATGGACAAATGATGATGCAGCGAAATATGAGTTTTAAGCCCTTTTTTTCTATACTGTATGTTAATTTAGCAAGCTCAATAGTCCTAACTTTGTAGTGGTCTCTAAGTTTATAAACTTACAGAACAAGCTCAATACACAAAACTAAAATAGTATCTGCTATTTGTTTATAACTTTGTAATTGTTTTTATATAAAAGACTGTTATTTGTTTTTTATATAAAAGACTGTTAAAGTGAATGAGGCTATTAAAGTGACCCAATTCCCATGTATAGATTATTTGTTTTTATATAAAAGACTGTTAAATTTGACCCAATTCCCATGTTAAATTTGACCCAATTCCCATGTATAGGCTATTAAAGTGACCCAATTGTTAAACTGTTTTTGTACTAAAATTGTTAAATTTGTTATTCGTGATTATAGGATTATGTCGGAAGAAGAGGCAAGCCGAACAAATATTTCAACCAATGCATCTTCCCCTGCTCCTCCCAGTAGTGAGAATCAAATCAGTGATGCATCAAAACAAGCAAACAAGAAGCGCACATCTGAGGCTTGGAATCACTTTTCTCATGAGATACACCCGGATAATAATGTTACCGCCACTTATAAGTTCGGAAATCATAAGTTTGACCTGGAGGTGGAGCGAATGCTATATGCTCAAATGGTTGCACGACACGATTATTCATTTCTTATGCCTGAGCACGAGTATTTCATGTATTGGCTTTCTTATTATTTCCCCACATACAAATTTCGTTCAAGAGCTACTGTGAAAAATGATTTGAAAAAATCTTTCAAGATCGAGAAAGAAACACTTTACAAAGTTTTGGAAAATCTTTCTTCAAGAGTTACCCTAACCACTGATATATGGACTCCTAAGCATCAAGGCACCGGTTATTGTTGTTTAACATATCACTATATTGATGATGAATGAAATTTGGATAAAAAGATAATTGCTTTTTGTTGGATTGAATGTCCTCACGATGCGGAAAATGTGGCTGAGTGGGTGAAGGCAAGAATCTTGGAGTGGAATATTAATAAGAAACTAATGACTATTGTACTTGATAATACTAGCTATAATAAGCCAACGGTTGATCATATTAAATTGTGCTTGAATGGTAAAAAATCACTTCTTAAAAACGGTGATATGTTTCACACTCGTTGCACCGCACATATAATCAATATAATTGTGAAGAATGGGTTGAAAGTAATTGATCATTTTATTGAAAGAATTAGGAACAATGTTAAGTATGTTGGTTCGTCACTTCCAAGAGGTCACACATGGAGTATGACTTTACGACAAACCCTATTGAATTCGAAAAAGAATGTTGAACTTGATTGTCAAACTAGATGGAATGCCACTTACCATATGCTTAAGAGTGCTATAGATGTGAGAGAAGCATTTGAGCGTTTAGCGGAATTGGATAAGGAATACCAATGGCTTCCAAGTGAACAAGATTGGGAGCGTGGTAAACTTATCTGTTAGTGTTTGAAAATATTTTATGACATGACAAATCGTTTTTCTAGCACAAAATATCCAACGGCAAACTATTACTTTAATGATGTATGCCAAATTAATTTTCAGTTGATGCAGTGGCAACAAAGTAATGTAGATTACATTCGTTTGATGGCATTGAAGATGCAAGTTAAGTTTGACAAATATTGGGAGGATTGTAGTTTGGTATTGACATTTGGATTAGTGCTTGATCCTAGGTACACAATGGAGTTTGTTCAATTTGATTACCACGAGATATATGGTTCTTTGGCCGATAGTTACATACATAGAGTTCGTGCAGCTTTATTTGATTTATATGGCTAGTATAAGAGTTTAAATGTTTCATCTTCTTCTCCTACAATATTTGAGCATTCTCGTACAAGTGATAGTGATGGTGAAATAACAAACCAAATGAGGGTTGGATTTACTGGAGGGTTTAAAAGGTACATTAGGGAGCGTTCCGGCACTTCATTAGTGCAAAAGACGGAGTTAGAACAATATTTAAAGGAGGCTTTATTTCCTCTTGATGATTTAAATGACCTTTCTTTTGATATATTGAATTGGTGAAAACTTAATGGGCCAAAGTATCCAATACTTGCAAAGATGGCTTGTGATATTCTAGCTATACCTGTTTTGACCATAGCGTCAGAGTCCTCTTTTAGTTGGGGACGTCGGATTATGGATGACTCACATTCATCGTTGGCTTCAGATACCGTTGAGACTCTTATATGCATAAAAGACTGGTTGTCATCAATTGGTGACAAACTAAGTAAGTCAACTAATTATTTATTACATATTAAAAAAATCTAAGTAGTCAATTAATTTTTCATTAATTCATAAAAAAATTTCAGATAATTTGAAGGTCACAAGGGATATTGAATGACGACTACCGAGATGTTGAAAACTTTTTGTTTATGAAGCGATGGTTTTTTTTGGCAAAAACAATCTTTATTGTTATTTCAATTCTTAGTATGTATCGTGGGACCACTTTTTGTTTATGGACGTTGCAAACTTGACTATGTATCGTGGCACCACTTTTTGTTATATTGCAAAACTATTTGCACTTAGTTCATATCATTTACTTGTTAGTTATAGTATTTTCATTATTAGTTGATTTTATTATTGTATGCACTTCATATTCTATCAATCAACAGGTTATTTTGGAACGTGATTGTCTTGCTGATTTAAGGAAACAATCTGGACACACAAATGATCTATGAGTATGGATATTAAAGGCTAGTACTTCATTTATTATTAATTTTCTATAGAGTTGTATTGTAGCTTTCTTAATAGATATTTTTTGCGATGGCTAAATAATGTAAACAAATACGGATATTATCCGAATCCGAGGTATCCGAGCGGATACGGATAGTTGTTTTAACTATCCGGACGAATACGGATACCAATACGGATATGGATAGTGCATCCAGATAGCGGATACGGATATGAAAAACATGGTATCCGATCCGTATCCGTCCGTTTACCACCCCTAGTTATTACATGTTTTTTTTTCTTTTTAAGGAAATTCATTGCGTTTTTATCTATTTACCGTTATTAGGTTTTCTTCTTATTGAATTTCTCTATGCAGACTAATAAGGTTTTAAGAGTCCAGATATATTAATAAACAAAAGTAACTGATTTAATTAAACAAATAATATGAAAACGTTTGGATTGGGTTTAAGTGTTGTCAAAAACCAGCATATAACTCGCGCGATGAGCGGCCAAAAGTATATGTTACGAATATTGTTAATGGAATGTGATGATACGGGAAATCGGCCACAGGGCGTTCTCGTATCAGCAGATCAAAAGCTATATGTGTGTGTTAAACAAGTAAAGCAAGCAAACAGAGAGAAGACAAGGTATAGAGTGGTTCAGCCTCTAAAATAGGCCTATGTCCACTGTGTTGCTCCGTTCTCATTATGTGCATTGCATTTGTACAATAAGATCGTGCCTATAGAGGCGTACAAGTATGAGAATACAGGAGAGTACATGATAGTATTAGAGATTCCGGTGAACCCGTGAGGTGGCTGTGATGCAGATTCTAGGCCTCCAAAGCTTGTGTTGGGGTGATGTAGAGAGAATCTGTGTTGTAGTGCCTCGGGTGTGTCCGGAACCTCTCCCCCACTTCCAACTGTGGTCCTCTATTTATGAGGAAGTGAGTTGAGTCACGTGCCCTGAGCACATGGCGTATACCAAGTCTGCAGTAGACGTGGATGAGGGCGCGCGGCCCACAGAGTAGCAGCGCTGAGCTGTTGGAGGGGGACCGCGGACCCTAAGCTGGGGTGCCGCGGCCTCTAATGGAGAGGGCCGCCCCCTATAGGAGTTCTGACCGCGCCCTATAGGTGTTCTGGCCGCGCCTTGAGTGAGGTACCGGCCGCGGCTTGTATGGCCTGAATGCGATTGTAGAGGTACTGCCACGGCAGGGTGCTATACTTGTACTATCAATAAGCCCCCAAGCCGTAGTGCCAAGGGAGATATATTGGGACTGCGGCTAAGTAGCCTAGGTGCCGCGGTGCTCCCAAAGCGACGATTCTCCTTCCACGCTCCCTTATATAAATTGTTTCTGGTCGTAGACTTCATTACGTTTCTAAAACTTTTGAGAGCAAATCGAGATAAAATCTTGTTCTTCCTTTCTCAAGCATTTTCCGACAACCTTCCAAGGTGGTTTGAAGCCGCGTGTGGTGTTTCCAAGGTGGTGTGAGGCTGAGCATCGCAGATTTCTTCATTTCGAGGTAATCTTTCGATCAATAGACTTCGTAGTTTGCATTTCTTTCCACTTTTTAATGATCGAACATCTGAGTCGTACACCAAACCTATTTTCTAATCTTCATGAACAAACTCTAGCTGTTTGATAGGAATCTAGGGCTTTAATTTAAAATCTGCTTATTCCCTCAGAATTGAACACATGAATGCTGAGTACCTCAATAATTGCTAGGATAAATCTTCATATGTTGAACTGAGACCTAAGTTTGATAATTGTTAGGATCCTTGAGATGCCATGGAAATCATATAACTGTTCTTGCTGTTCTTGATGCTTTTCACCAAGTTCTTCATATTTTCCGAATTTTGATCTTTAAAATAATTAAATGTTATATACATCAACTGTTTTAAGAGTAAAGCCGCGGCATGATGCCCCAACTTTAATCTATTCCCATTTTGGTCCTTGTGGCATACCGTGGTCGTCGGCCGCGGTCTCTTAAAATCTAAGATTTCCCTTTTCAAAACAAGAGTAGATAACTGCAGACATCTTAAAAACGACAGTAGACATTTATTTGTTGGAGGGAGATGCCGCGGATTTATAAAAAATACCAGTAATGTTGAACCCCGTTCTGGAACCAAATCGCGGCGTTTAGTAGGCTGGCTTAGGACCTTTAGGCTGATTTATCCTCCTTGGTTAGATGAGGGCCGCGCCCTTTGATATGGAGGGCTAGATGGTCACCCTTTTAGGTTCAATCAATAGTTGGCAATTCATGTAAATAATCTTTCCGCGGCTTCTTGGTCTTTTCCAAACCATCATGGCTGCGACGCCTAACTGCGGACTCTGCTTTTCAGGTAACGCTGCAGCCATATGAACTTTGACCCAGACGAGTTTTTGAGAGGCTTTTGGGCGAAGCATTTTGGGGCCTCTCCTCCTGAAATTTCTTCCGTGCATCCTCTAAGGTCAATAGGCCCTTGCAAATTAAAAGATTGCCCGAACTACATCAGGCTCGACTCAGACTCCGCGGACTCCGCATCTGGGAAGGCCTTCCAATCTCCGCTGATGGAAGAGGAAGCCAACTCAAGTACCCATCCCATGGGTGAAGGAGATATTGCTACGGCTGCTAGAAATAAGCCTGGAGGTACATCAGGGAGGGCTGAGAGAACCTTGGCCGCGCTTGTTATCCGCAGCTTAATGACCCAAAATTGGGTTGATCAAGTGGCTGAGGCCTTCGAATTTCCAGAAAATTTGACGTGTTCAGCCCCTGCCGCGAACCAAAGACCGTGCGCGGTTCTATCTGATGACGGAATTTGTTTCCCCCTGCACGCGTTCATTTACGGGCTGCGGCTACCTGTCCCAGTTCCTATCCGTCGTCTTTTCCAGACAATGAAACTGGCCCCAGCCCAGTTAGATCCCAACGGTTGGAGAGTTGTTCTTGTCGCGGTCGTGCTTTGGGAGAACTTATTCAAAAAGGACATTACTCCCGCGGAGTTCTTTCATTTTTACCGCCCAAAAGAGAACTCCGTAAAGTTCGCAGGATACTACTACTTTTCACTCCGCGACAGGAATGAAACCCTTTACACTGGGAGGCCGACCAGTGTAAAAAATTGTAAAGGAAAGTACTTCTACATTTCTGGAGAAGGGTGGGAGTTCCACCCTGAAGAGAATGAGAGGGAAAAGTCCTTTCAAATGCCGCGACAATGGGGAACTCCCTCCAAACTAGGTAATTTTTAAATGTCCGCGTCCCTTCCGCATATTTTGTTAACTATCTGCTAACCTTTGGATTTATTTTTCTTTAGTCCTTGATAACTTGACCTTAAACAAAAGGCAAGAAAAGAGGGTTGCTGAGGCATCGGCAGTACCTGCTGAACACAAGAAGTTCAGCACACTAGTTACATCAGCGAGCATATTTGAAGCAGGTTTCTTCCCCAATAAGTCAATTCCCCAGCAAATGGCCGCGGAAGGTAACACTAATAGTCCGCGGAGTATAAAATGTTTCTGCAATTTTTGTTCAAATACTTGTGTTTACAGTTGCTTCTCTTTTTTAGGTGAGGAAGTTGATAGGGAGCTGCTGGCTGCCCAACTGGCGAAAATGGACGAGGACGTTGTGGTTCTTAATAATACCGCGCGAAGCAGGAAGAGGAAGAGGTCCAAGGCCAAGGGATCTGCCGCGGCCCCCTCTGGAGACAAGGCCACTGATCCTGCCGCGGATCAGGTGGTTAATGATGAAAAACCTGCGCAGCATGAACACTTCGATGACGACATAGGGGAAAATTTGGCCGCGGCTGGCCTGATGTCAGCTGAAGTCCCCCTTCAATCGTCCTCTCCTCCACCGCCAATTGTAGTGGCGGTTAATACGAATTTTCCACCTCCCCAATTCCGCGGAGAGTCCGGGCCAGACGGTAGACCAAGGCCTCAATTAAGGCAGCCTGACCCAAATTCTTCCTGGGACACTACCGCAAAGGCTGCGCAGAGAATGAAGTGAGCCTTGGATGCCACGGATCTCGACAGGCTGGTTGGAGAAGATCACGAAGATTTGGAGGACTGTGGCCTCCACAGCCTTCTGAGGGTACGTACTAGTCATTTAATCTTCGCATCTCATATTTTTCTGTACTTTTGCTAACATCTTTTATTTCATACAGGCCGCTGATGTGATTGTGGTCCAGAAGAGGAAGTATGAGGCTTTGTACAGGCTGAAAGAGGCCGAGAAGAGTGCTCATGTCGCGGACTTGCAGTCTGCACGGACCTCTTCTTTTGAGGCAGGTAAAGAGTCCGCTGCCGCGGCCCTCCAGGCAGCCCATATGGACTTGGAGAAGGCCAACAAGGACAGAGAGGAAGAGGAGGATAATTTTAATCAAGCTGCGGAATCTCTGAAATCCTCACAGGCCCAGACAGCCGAAGCCGCCCGTGTTGCAGAGATTGCAAATACCAAGCTCGCCCTCCTCCAGCAGAAATATCAAGAGTTAGAAGCCAAGTCTGCTCAGAAGGATGAAGCTCACGCCGCGGCAATACAAAAGTTGGAAGTTGATCATGGCGACGCCCTCCAGCTAGCCATAGATCATGCCGTGGAGTCATTCAAAGGCTCCAAGGATTTCTTCCTCACCAATAACAGGGCATACCTCCGCGGCTACCAGGAGTTACGGCAGAGAATTATTAAGAACTTCCCTGATGCTAAGGAGACGGTCCTCGCTTGGAAATTAAGTGATGCAGAACATCAAGAGTACATTGCTGAGATGAAGGCCGCGGCTGAAGAAAGAGAAAGGCTGATAGCCCAAGCGGAGGCAGAGGCAGCGACTGAGGACGGAGAGACAGAGACTGTCGCGGGCGGAGAAGAGGCTGATGATGATGATGACGCAGCCTCTTAAATTCTTAATTTCTGTTGCATCATCAACTTTTTGTAATCTTAAATTTCTGTTGTGGCTGCGGCCTCCATTCTGTAATCTATGGCTATTAATACAAAGGCTGCGGCCATATTTTTATCACTGATTGACTGCTTAATATTTCCTTGCTTTTCTATATTGCATGTTTTACATTGCCTGCTATAATGAATGGTTGCACGTTACTGCCACATTATTGAAAATGCGTCCGCGTCTCGATGACATCTCATTTCAAGTCCGCGGAAAGGGATCAGTTTTGTCTGATTTTCTGTCAATGTCTGCGCCCAAACAAATTGTGTTGAATCATCTAAGGCAGCTGCGTACAAGCCGCGACCCTTCATTATGCCGCGTCGTGCAAATATCTTCACTTGACTATCGCGGCCTTGATTTCAAGGTTGGGACTTCCTAATTGCATGGGGTCAGGCTGCCTTCATCGCACCCGATTTTCTGAACCGTTTCTCTTTTGTCATCCCATAACCCACATGGAACATGTAGCGAGCTTCAAGATATTAGTTCTGTAGCACTTTCATGAATGAATGGCTCCCGGAGCTCTGCAACCGTATCGGTGGTCTGCGGCACACTTCGGGTTCCTGAACAAGGTTCCTCCGTAGACATATATTGGTGTTTCCAAGTCTTCTCGGGCTGGGTCGTGTCACAAGCCCTATTATGCGAGATGCTATCAAGCCTCCCCGGGCTGGGTTATGTTATTAAGCCACCCACAGCTAACATGCGAGACACTATCAAGCCTCTCCAGGCTGGGTTATGTTATTAAGCCACCCACAGCTAAGATGCGAGACACTATTAAGCCTCTCCAGGCTGGGTTATGTTATTAAGCCACCCACAGCTAACATGCGAGACACTATCAAGCCTCTCCAGGCTGGGTTATGTTATTAAGCCACCCACAGCTTATATGCGAGACACTATCAAGCCTCTCCAGGCTGGGTTATGTTATTAAGCCACCCACAGCTAACATGCGAGACACTATCAACCCTCTCCAGGCTGGGTTATGTTATTAAGCCACCCACAGCTAATATGCGAGACACTATCAAGCCTCTCCAGGCTGGGTTATGTTATTAAGCCACCCACAGCTAATATGCGAAACACTATCAAGCCTCTCTAGGCTGGGTTATGTTATTAAGCCACCCACAGCTAATGATATATATAAATCCATCCCTGGCTAGATATTGTAAGCCTCCTGGCTCGATGACGCGTCCCAAAATCTAAGAACGGGCATTATAAGCCCCCGTGGCTAATGTCGCACTCCGAGAGCAGAGAATTGGCGTTGTAGGCCCTGGTGGCTAATAAAAGCTCCTTGAATCCTCGGATGCTTTTGCGGATACGGTCATCATATGATAAGATGTAGTTGCACATTGCGAGGGGGACTTCTGGGCTAATGAAGGTCGTAACCCATCCATAAGTGCATCCCGAAGTAGAATAATCCTTCGAGATAATTTTGTTATATTTCCTCTGAAATCTGTTTGAGACAAAAAGTCCTTTTGTGAGATAGCAGGTTATGAAACCAAGAGAAATATCAGATATAGCTAAACCTGCTAGTTCATATATTTATATATGTATGCTGCAGCTAATGACTTTGTTAACAAAACATAAAGTCTTGAGTATTAAGGCTACAGTGAGCTTCATAAAACATAAACAGAAATAGTTGAAATTAGAAAGACTAAGGATGAGATGCGGCATGCAGCCTCTGCCAGGTCTGGCTGAATCTCTTATGCATTCTTCAGGAATCGCTGCAGCATCCCTTGCCCAATTAGCCTTTCAACTTCATCCTTCAGAGCATAGCATTGCTCTGTGTCATGGCCATGGTCCTGATAGAATTTGCACCAGGTAGCTTTGTTCCTCTTGTGGGGTGGAGCTCTCAATTTTTCTGGCCACCTCAAAATCTTGTCCCCTTTGATGAATTCCAAGATCTCTTCCATCGGGAGGCTCAACTGAGTATAGACACCCGACTTCTGCCTTTTTTGACCTCTGACGGTTGATTCCGCGGTTTCATTTACTGCCGCGGCATGCATGGCTGGCTTTGCTATTTCCTCCACTTCCGCGCCTATGTTGTAGATGCCGCGGCCTCCAGCATTAGCACCCTCTGAGTGAGAAAATTGACCTGGGTCTGAAGTGAGGCGTGGCTGTCATAGAGGTGATTAAGGTGATTGTATAGTTGCACAATCTCATCCTTGACTTCTGCACTCCGGCTAGATTCTCCTTCCATCTCTGCTTTTGTTAGTCTTTACAAAGTATATATATAATCTGAGAACAAACTAACAGAAGTGAGCAATCTCATAGATACTGAAGTAATCAAGTAGGAAATGGGGATGCAACATTTTCACTGCTACGGGGCACCGCGGCCGCGGCCATAAGGCACGTAGTAAGATGCACTGCCGTGGCCTCATATGATACACCATGGTAGAGCTAGAGCCCAACTGATTACGCTCCTCAACGTTTGAAGCTTTTGTAACAGCTACCCTAGTGGAGGCCACGACCATAAGACATATTTACTGTCTGGCCGCATCCCCTCCTAGGCAGCAAGGAGCAATCCCAAACCTGAAGCTCGGGAACTGAGTTTCTCTCCCGAAACTTATGGAGAGTGCACCTACTAGGGGTTATCCATGAGTAAATAACCTCTCGGCGCACAACATGACACAGTTTCAATGATAAACCCTAGATCATAGGCCAAGAACAGCAAAAAAGGAGTAGATACAATCCCTCCCTAATCATTCATCTTTTTTAGGCAAAAGCCCGTCATGCTTTTCAATACTAGCTAGATAGAATGATATCAAAGGGGTATGCAAAATAGATCTAAAGCCATAAGATGGAGTATATCTGGATATAAGAAATACCCACTTAAGGGTGTGAATATGATGCGGAGTCCAATAACCAGTAATCGACCCGTGAGGAGATGATCCAAAGGACCCCCAGGGATCGAATAAGGTGTTTGAAGAACTCATATATGCAAAGAAACAAGATTGAAGTATCTCGTTCCCCCAGACGGCGCCAAACTGATGATACGGGAAATCGGCCACAGGGCGTTCTCGTATCAGCAGATCAAAAGCTATATGTGTGTGTTAAACAAGTAAAGCAAGCAAACAGAGAGAAGACAATGTATAGAGTGGTTCAGCCTCTAAAATAGGCCTACGTCCACTGTGTTGCTCCGTTCTCATTATGTGCATTGCATTTGTACAATAAGATCGTGCCTATAGAGGCGTACAAGTATGAGAATACAGGAGAGTACATGATAGTATTAGAGATTCCGATGAACCCGTGAGGTGGCTGTGATGCAGATTCTAGGCCTCCAAAGCTTGTGTTGGGGTGATGTAGAGAGAATATGTGTTGTAGTGCCTCGGGTGTGTTCGGAACCTCTCCCCCACTTCCAACTGTGGTCCTCTATTTATGAGGAAGTGAGTTGAGTCACGTTCCCTGAGCACATGGTGTATACCAAGTCTGTAGTAGATGTGGATGAGGGCGCGCGGCCCACAGAGTAGCAGCGCTGAGCTGTTGGAGGGGGACCGCGGACCCTAAGCTGGGGTGCCGCGGCCTCTGATGGAGAGGGCCGCCCCCTATAGGAGTTCTGACCGCGCCTTGAGTGAGGTACCGGCCGCGGCCTGTATGGCCTGAATGCGATTGTAGAGGTACTGCCACGGCAGGGTGCTATACTTGTACTATCAGAATGTTTTGATAAAAAAATTGTAGTCTCACTATAAAAATTCATCTTAAAAAATATTAAATTTTAATATTATTTTACTATATTAATAAAATGAAATGTAAAAATTTGTAATATTTTTTTGTCCAATTTAATGTTAATCTCAATCATATTTGAATTGATTTTTTTAGAAATAATATTCTTACTTTCAAGATCCTATAAAAAATCATGAAAATAATTAATTTTTTATTATTTTAAAAAATTAGTTGGCATAGGATCCACACCTGACATGAAATTTATATATGTGTGCGTCTATGTATGAAATAACTCAGAGACCCATTCAAAATTCAAGCACTCCTATTTTCGGTTTTTGACAATTCAAATAATCTTTAATGCATATAATGTTATTATTTAATCTAAATATAACTGTAATCACAATATATATAATCATACATGGTTGTCATCATTACATTATATGCATAAATAAAATACATATTACATAAAATTATGAAGAATGAAGAATAGAAAATGAACAATCAAGATTAATTAGGGGATGGGAAAGAGCGGACATACTATATATATAGTCATGCTCTTGTGTGGACTAGTTCGCATTTTAAGAGTGCGGACCGGACATGTGTCACCTGGCGGTGAGCCCAGAAAAGAGAGAGACCGTGCCTATAATTTAGGCGATAATTTCTAGGGGCACCGTTAGGTGACACATGTCCGGTACGCATTCTTAAAATAGGGTCTAGTCCACACAAGAGCATTATTATATATATATATATATATATATATATATATATATATATATATATATATATATCAATTGAGATGTGTCTCATCAACTGAAAAATTGACTCTTGTCTTCCATATCTTTCGTGGCCTTAGCATATTTCTTAAGTAACAGCTAAAAAAAGGAAATGAATTAGAGCGTTACTTACGTAAACTACATCCTTTTATTGTGCATTTTAACTAATTCCCTATGTAACTGTTATAGTTAAATGAATATTCTTATCGAAGAATATTTATTGTAACCATTTCAAGGTTAGTGCCTGACTTATGTAACGGTACTCGTGTAATGTATAGATAGTAATGTGTATACTATATGTACATAGATATATTTAATCCACATATTGTTGTATTCAATAATTTAATTATACAGGGCCCTTTAAGTCAGAGGTAGAGTTACCTCATCGCGAGACGTTAGGCATTGGATGAAAAAAGATAAGGTGTTTTGTATATTTTCGTAAAGCTACACTCGTAGAATTTCTATTTCAAGGGAGTTCATGAAACTACTTGTCTGATAGAATAAAAAAATAGTACTAACTTTTCACAGGTCAATTTCAGTATTAAAAATTCATTTCAAGTATGAAAGTAAAGGTGGAGAAGAATTTTTTTTTGAAATAAAGGCGACATATCAGATAACAGTCATGATGAAGACAAATGAATACAAATATTTTTGGCTAATTTTATCGAGCAACTGATCAGAAAGAACCTCGTACGCTTATTGTTGGGAAGCAGGCTAAACATCGAAAATGTTTCGATGAAATGGATATATCCTATATAAAAGTTGCGGTGAATGAAAAGCATAAATATTATCTCGATGATTTGATAATGTAATGTTTTGTTTAAGTTGAGGTATAATCTTGGGATTTGTAGAGTTTTATTAACTGTTTTTCGTGTGTTTTGTTGGGGTGTATGGTTTCAACCTAAATATCAAATTATGCCGAACGGGAGTTTTAAAAGGAATGCTTACAATATGTAATGTTCTAAGTAACTTATACATTTTACAAAGAGTAAAGGGTTGATTGTATATTGCAAATTGTATAATAATTAATTTTTGCTAAAAATGCTAGCATAAAATCATGACAGTTCCAATAGTAGTTTGTGGCCTGCAAGTAAATCCATAAGCATAACATATTATCATAATCTCACCGAAATCACAAACAAAAATGACTTTAGTCATAGTAATCAGAACCAAACCATACATCAACCCTGTGAGGGTGATTCACTAATTTAAGTATCAATTCAATCAGTCAAAGAAATTGATTGTAAAATATATTATATTTTAAACAAACACTGCTTTTTTTAAAGCAAAATAAAGATTTAAAATAGGATACACTTACCGAGTTAAACTTAATAAACACTTATTTGGGAATAAAGATATCCATGGGGGAATTTTCATCAGCATCATTTTAAGTAATATCTCAAACACTCAAAAATAACACACAATGTATAATATTTGTGGGTGTAACAAAATTATCAGTCCACTAAAAATTCTACTCAAAAAAGTTCCCATTTATTCTCTAGAATTTGAAACTGGCTTCTCCATGTAATACCCCGTATTTTTATGCTATATTAATTTGGGGATTTATTAAATTTAATGTGAGTTAATTATTTAATAAAAAAATCCGGAAATTAATTATGTTATAATTATTAATGTGACGAGAGTTAGTAATTATGGGAAAATTGTTGAATATTACTAATGAGCAAAGTAATATATAATATTGGTTCTATTAAATGTCACGAGTGAATAGAATGACAATTATGGAAATTTAAGTCGGGACGCGTCTGTGTCGCGTCGGGAATAAATGTTGATTAATAAAAGTGAATATTTTATAAGTCGTTCGTATGGTCGTTTTGAGTGCGCCAACGCGTCCGGAAGGGTCGAGATAGTCAGAAAAGTGTACCCGGGGATTTAGTTTGGGACTCGGGGCGTTTTTAGGCCTAATTAGTACCCTGGGAGGGCGTTTTGGACATTTCGCAATTATGGGTAATTAAACCCACGAAATTCTAAGGGTTATATCAGATGTCTAAGGTTGTCTTCTAGGGTTAGAACAACCAAAGACAAGTGACGGCCATAGGAGAGGGAAGGAGAGAGCTTCCAAGGCAATCCAAGGCCCAAAATCCATCCGTTTGCACCGCCACCACCACCAACGCGTAGATCGCGCGACGGGCTACGCAACCACACCAAAATCATCTGCAAATCAGAGCACCAAAAACCCCAGGCAAGTGTTTATCTTGCTTATTTCGTTGGTGCATCTTTCATATTAGTTTAGGAGTAATTAGAATGAGTTTTTATGGAACAAAATCAAAGATTTGAGATAGGAATTGTATGTAGTGATGGATAAATTGATAATTCTGGAAACCCTTGCCATGTAGAGGAATTACCCACGAAATTATGATGTTTATAAGAAGAAATTTCTGCAAATACTTGTTAGAACCATGTTTAAGAGAATTCTAGGGTTCTTGATAATTATGATAATTTTTGGGCTGTTAATCCATGTATAGTGATAGAAATCCACATGCTTTACGTTGGAAATACTTAGTATGATGATATAATGTTAGTAGGATGAATCTTTGGACGTTTGGGAATGAAAAACTTAAATTTGGATGAAGAAATGTGTTAGAACCCGTAATTGCAAAACTGCAGAAATCGCAATACCTGCTTGATCGATCGATCGAGCCCAGAGCTTCGATCGATCGAAGGTTCGATCGATCGAGCCCCAGACCTCGATCGATCGACCCCTCCTGGCAGACTCCTATTTCCCTTTCTAAATTAGTTAAGTTCAATTTATTGTGAAATAATTCTTGGGCGTCATTAATAAAATGTTTTGGGAGATAGGGAAGACCAGTAGGACATGTGAATAAATTTTGGGACCCTTGATGTCGGGCAAAGATTGTATTTTGGGATAATTACATAAGGGTCGGTGAATTTATGATTTAAAGAGAGAGACACGTAAGAGAGTTACTTTGGGACAAATGTGTATACCTACTGAATTTTATAATTTGGAGAATAAAGTCATGAGAGTTGTGTGGTACGTTGGAATAATACCGAATCAAGGTTAGAAACGAACCGTTATAAGTGTTTACTAAAATATGATAATAAGGATAAATGTCGTAACTATGGGATTTGAAATATACCTAATATTGATATGGTAATATTAGTATAGTTATATGATTGTGTATGCATATACTATCTATGTGTGAAAATCATACCCACGCTACTTGCTATCTCTGAGGTTACCGCGCTGGGACAGTCTTATCTCGATGGGACCTTTATGGGGGATATTGACTTGTACCCTAGAAGATAGATATCCTTGGTACAGGCTATCGAATGGATAGTTCAGACGGTCCTAAGAGACGCAGGTATGTGCCATCCTCTTAGAGACTTGGAATCTATACTTCGCCTCAATATTGTTTGTGTATGTGTTAATACAATTCGAGAGTGATTCCGAATGTATGTAGCAACCCACCTAATGGGATACCGGGCGATCACTCCTATATCAAATTATAAATGGAGTTACATATGTATCATTCTTAGCATCACTGTCGAAAATCCATTTAATTACTAATATCCGATTAGGCGAGCGTTAAAATTTTAACTTAACTACTCTTTTAATCAATTAAAATAAAACATCCACAATTTAGTGCGTAAATAAAACTGAAATGAAAATGAAATAAATTAAAATAACCGAACACTCGGTTCAAATTATGCAACCATATCGAATAACGTGTGAAGAATAAATAAAAACAGTTGGACCATGGGACCGAATGTTTGAACAATACCTCCTATCTAGAGTACAAGGAACGAAGCGTCTACCGAGAACCCGCAAGCATCCACTGCTGCTGCAGCAGACATTCGACTCGAAAGAATTTCCATCCAGGCGTCCCTGTGTCTGGACACCTATATAATATATATATATATATATATATATATACAACAAGAGAGGAAAAGTAGATATGCGGGTCAGAGCCCGAATTTTGAAAATATTTTGCAAGTGCATAAATGCTTTATTTTTAGAAAAATAGTTTTATCTCATATTTAAATTGGTATCGCACTCCCATGAGATACCCCTCACCTCTCCTGTAGTAGTGCACACCTAACGCACCCTAACAACATACCCTAGTCAAGCTATCCCTGCCTAACTAGTCTAATTTACCCATCTACTATCTACCCTAGATAGTCCAAGTGCTAAGGGCTAAACTTCCCTCCATTCTCAACACTGCACTAAGTTCGTGCGTGGGGTGTCTCGCAAAGCGAAATCCAAACAAGGAACCCCCCGATACACTACTACTTGGCAGGGTTAATGGTAGAGATCCATTAGGCCCGTAGCACGCACAAATGTATAATTACATATATATATATATATATATATATATACATCTACAATTACATCCGGATAATATCTCCCGAACTGAGGTTCACTTATCATCATCTTAATAATACTCATCCGGATCTACCTCCCGGACTGAAGTGTATTCTATACACAAAGTATTTATCATTTTTCTTTCAAAACTTTCCATTTCCTTTCTCATATCCAGGAAATGTATTTAAAAGCCAATTCATTAGCATGAATTGCTTTATCATAACACATACCTTTTTAAAAGCCAATTTTATTAATATAAAAATGCTTTTCCTTTTTCAATTATCCCATTTCCCTTTTTATACTCAGGAAATGTAATTAAAAGCCATTTTTATTATCATAAAAATGCTTTTACCATATCATATGCTTCCACATCCCTTCTTCCACCCGGGAGTGTTACCGAAGCTAAACATATAACCCATTTCCCTTCCTATATTCAGGAAATGTCATTAAAGCCAATCCATTATCATGAATTGCTTTAATATAACGCGTTCTAAGACCGCCCGTCCGGATTTCTCCACTGTGCGCGCCCCTAAATGGCTATCATCTTCCAGGCCCTATCATCAAGACAACCTGGGATCCTACATCGCAAGACGTCGGGAAGCGGCCATGTGCCTGCGGGATAGTCAAGACCACACCCGGAATCTCCTAACCAGCGCAGAAAAAAAGTATATCAACAAATGCTCACATGGCCTATAGGACTATATCCACCCTGCATTCATTAGCCAGGGGGCTTCACCATACGTACGCAACTTCCCTTATGATAGCGATTTAGAGATGTGTGTAATCCATATTTTATCAATTATGAAAATCATTTATTTACCATTTTGAAAATATTCATTTTTATATTTTCAAAATCATTTCCATCATAACATATATATATACCTAAAACACACAGTATATACATATCCTATATATTCTTCCTAGAATATATATAAACGGCCATAGTGGCCTATAGCATCTAGCGATGACCAATAATCCCAAAGATTCCCTCCAGGAATCATAATCATGCATTCATATTAGCATGATTCTAAATCCAAAGTATTTCTTACTTTAATAATCACTATATATCTCAATCCTATCTAAGGATTTATTGGATATCTCCAATTATACCATTTCTCATTTAGCGAATATATAACTATACTCCCCAAATTTATTCTAATCCACTCATAGGATTCACTCAACCAAGATCAATATGATTATGTTATCTCTTTAGATCATAATCCTCTTTAATACTCAAATTTTAGAAAGCCTGCTTTAAACTCAAAGAGGAGAAGTAATAACAATCTCCAAAATCTTGGGCTGAAAACAGAGTACCGGTCGACCGTTCCTGGACCCCCGATCGACCGCGGGTTGCAATTAAGCCTACGAAACAAAGCAGTAGGCCATTTCTTCTTGACGCGGTCTACCGGCCTTAGGGGCGCGGTCGACCGGTCACACCAGGTCCTCAAAACTAAATCCTCCAAATCCTCCATCCAACAACCCAATTTCATTATCGGGGTTTCTAAACTACCCCCAAAATTATCCAAAACATCTACACGACTAATCCTAGCTTGTATTTTTCCAATTCCCGATTTGATTTCCGAGTTGATGATTTTAACCCGGAGCTGCCATCTTGTAAAAATCATATCAAATCGTAGAAAAATCAGAAAAATACGCGGTCGGCGCCCACGCGACCGTATCGAAAAGATCTACAACTTTCATGTTTTGATCGAAAGCTAAATCAATTCTTTTCCTAGTCAAAATAACCCCACAAGCTTACGGGTTACTATTCATTGTCTTCCCAAAATCCCAAACTCCATTTTTCTCCATTTTTGTTGTTTCTAACCTCACCCAACAACTCAATAAACATCTAATCTATGTTTTACAACTAACACATCAATTATTTTGGGGTATTGAATCATTTCTCTTAGTTTTAAACCCTAAAACCATAAAAACCCCAACTTAACATTTAAACCCATTGTTATACTCCATTAACATGGTTTTAACACCAAAAATCATTAAGAGTTTACACTACATCAATATGTAAACTCATAATCAACTTTTACCCAATTTTATTTTACGGGTTCTAACCCCAAAATCATATTTTTACCAACTATGATATGAGATTAATGCACAAAAGTAAATAAAGCAAGTAAACACTTGCCTGTAGGATGAAATCCGACGACCTCGAGTCGAATCCGGCGGAGTTTGGCCCGAATCTCCCTTTTCTCCCCTCTTTCTCATTCCTCTCTCTCTTCTCTCTTTTCTTTCTTCTTTTTCTTCCTCTCCTTCTCTTTATAAAGAAAGAATAAGGGTTTAACCCTTAAAAACCCAAAAACGATTCGTTTACCCAATTACGGGTTACTTTTACCTCTAAAATCACCCGAAACTTAATTTCGACAATCGGACACTCTTTTCCGACTATCTCGGACATTCCGAGACTCATGGCGCAGTCGAAATTTCCATCCGAGGTACTTGACCGCAAATCACTATTCCAACCCAAAATAAATAAATGCGGGTTTTCTACTCAAAATCTTACCTCTTTTGTCGCTATACTCCACGGCGACATATAATTAAATTACTTCGACCTATATAGTCCCAAAATAATTTATAACACCCTTCGAAAATCATTAAATCCTCCAAAATCCCAAAAATCACTATTTCGAGAAATTCTCCAAATTCCAAATTATACTTAATTATGGAATTTAATCCTCTCCAAAAGGGCGGGTTGTTACAATGTATTCCCCTTAATACGAGTGATACGGGGCTTTGGATAGTAGAGTATGCCCGCACCATAGTTTTTATTTGGGGTGCTATTATAATATATATATATTTTACGAGTAGTTAATATATATATGAAATTCTGAAATCTGGAACTGCCTACTGTGATTTGATATGTAGGACATGGTTGATGACTCACATTGTAAATACTTGTTTTGAGGAAATATAATATGACACTGGAAAACTTTATTGATTAATAAAGTTAGAATGAGAACTTTGGTCACTAATTGAAATATTCTTTTCAAACAATTGAATCGTTAAATTTTAAATCCTGCGAATAACCTAAGTTAAGTTAAATCATTGGGGAATGATAGCATGATTTATGATGAGATAAACCATTGGGAAGGTTAGTGCGATAGGTGTGCACATTTGAAGAGAGGTGAGAATTTCTCAAGAGAGTGTCGCACTATTATGTTGTTGCATTGGCCTGTATCAATTTAAATACTTGCTAAACGAATTTTTAAATCATATACACTATCGGGCTCTGACCCGTTCTTCTCTCTCTCTATCTCTCTTGTATATATATGTATGTACTACAGGTGCGCAGCCACATGGGCGTCTTGCTTAGGATCCCTTGGTAGGAACGTGCTGCAGCTTAGGTGGGAGTTGCAGGCCACTTGCTTAGACGATTTCATTTACTTGATTCCACTTCTATGATTCTGAGTTATTGGGGCATGTGTCGCCCTTTCCACTATTTATCTGTTTTGTTGGGACATTTATATTTCAGTTATTTCTAGTACTGTTACTTTGGGATTTATTTAGCATGTATGTTTCACATTAAGTTTTAAATGTTGGGATTTTGGATGTGAATGTTTAAATCAATTGGTTTATGTTCCAGGATAATTGTTGTATGATTCTTACTTATTGAAAATGTTGTTACTAATTAAATAAATAATTTTCCTTTAAAAAAATAAAATTGGTTAATAATGTTAAAAAACGGTTTTGACACTTAGCTTAATTAAGTAGGGTGTTAATTTGAAAAAAATTATTTTCACGACAGTGATGCTAAGAATGAACCAACTGTTCACCTTGATTTAATTTAATAAAGGAGTGATCGCCTGGTATTTAATTAGGCGGGGTGTCACACTCCATTTATAGCTCCCCTCTTCTATTCAGTATGCTCAAGGCAAAGATCTTAAGAAAGAGTTGAGACCTTGAATATTCAAAAACACAAATCGTAAAATAAGGAAAAGTAAAAAAGAAATAAATCAAAATTCTTGGATGAAACAAACCGAAAGAAAAATAAATAAAAAGGAATAAAGTTTAGGGGAACAACTCGAAATGGGAATAATTGAAAGTATAAGAAAAATGGAACAAAACAAGTTAATAAAATAGAATAATATATAACTATACCCCATCTAATAAACAACAAAAAGGAATAAACAACAAAAGATTAAAAATACCCTACACTTTTCTGATAAAAACTGAATGGGAGAAATGATTAAAATAAAGGGGGTTTAGGGAAAGGTTCAATCTAACTCAAAGTTTATAAAAATAGGACACTCCACATAATTTTATAAATTTAGTCCCTATACTAAAAACATGAAAAATGATCAATATGCCATTTGACAACTCATACAAAAAAAAAAAACATCAAATTTTTAAAAGTCCATAACATCAAATCTACAAATTCAAAATTTACAAAATTTATATATTTGAAATCTACTCGTCGAGATCTATCCAACGACACCCATATTTGATATTTTTTGACAAAAAAATCAAAACCGATAAATTTATTATTTCACTAAAACCTTCATTTTTTCCAACGAAAACTTTATTTTTTCCAGGGAAAAACCTTCTTCTCCGGCGTTGGCAATGGTGCCGCTGGCGCGGACAAAAAAAATAAAAGAAATAGACGATGGGGATAAATATAAATACGTCTTTTAAATTAAATTACCGATTTGGTGTACCCCTAACTCTAAAGGGACCACACAAATAAATATTATTGTACTACGGAGATTAGATTTATAAACTTGACCTTAATTTTTTATAAAATAAAATAATATTAACAGAAAAAGGTAAAAATAAAGGACAAATTTTACAAAGGGAAACCAACTGTCCTAAAATGATTTTTTTGGGTGAAGAGCAAACACATGTGAGCTGCTGATATGGTAAATTGGTCCCATTATAATTCTTGGATAAAGAGACAAGAACTACAATGGCAATATTCGGGTAAAACAGTAGATGAAAATGGCCTGTGTTGTGGTGGTGTGTTGGTTCACGCCTGTTTTTTTACCAAAATGATTTTAGGGGGGAGGCACACCCATATTGCCCCTACAACATTTTATGTGGGGGAACAACGATACGAGATGATTGACTATAATAATAATTAGAGAGTTCCTCTTGTCTGAGGAAAAATTTAAAAGGCGATCAATTATAGACTATCGCCTCAAATTTTAATTTTTTTTTCCAGGTAGATGGTAAGTACGAAGACTCATTAAAAATTACTAATTCTAGTCAAGGTCAAAATGGAACCGATTTGACAAGTCCGTGTTGGAGTAGTTTTTAATCCTAGCCTTGTTAAGAGTTTTCCGACGAGTTATGTGATACCTTATGGCCAATATCTAATCAATTTTAAGTTAAAATTATGGCTCGAGTAATGTAAATGCTCGGGTAACTTAGTGATTGGTGATCCTTGGACCACAAATCACTAAGTCAACTTTTACAACGTGCCCTTATGTCAACTTTTACAACATGCTTATTGAAATGTGCGAAAATAATTCCACGTAAGGAGCACACAAGACGTACCTTCGACGTGGACTTTTTACTGTCATTTGTTTACGCCGGCCGAAGTTTTTATTTGACGTCGATCAAAGGGAAACGTCGCCTACGTTTCAGTCGTCGCCGAGAGTACCTTGTGCACGTGGTAAGATTGCACAAGTAACTTTAACGCTCTAAAATTGTTGCTTGCTTTTCAGGATTTTTCGTCTTTTTTTTCCTCTTTTTTTTAATGTGTTCCGAAAAAAATAACACAAAAACAACTATATCAAGCTTAAAGTGCGACACAAAAAAATTAAATACAAATATAATAACACATGCACTTACGGTGTACTTGACACGAGAAAGAGAAAAAGCACAAATTAAAAAAAAACTATAGGAATAAACTATTTTTTTGTGTTGGAAAAAGAATAAATTCTATGCTACTCGAATTACTAAATTTTTATTTATTTTTGAAATTTTATTTTTTTGAATTTTGATTAAATATTTTTTTTACGAAACTATGAAATTTGAAAATTTTCAGAAAAAAGAATTAATATTTCCAAAATTTTCAAAATTTTAAGTACTTTTGTGAGATAACTAGTGTAAAATATAACTATTTACTCATAAAAGACTCAAATATGATTTTAAACACATTTTTAAAATTTTTATATTCTAGAAATAATACAAAAAATTTCTACTAGAATTTTTGAATTAATTGGATTTTTTTTAAAAATAAAATATAATCCCGGAACTAGTTGTTCAGATTAAACATTTAAATCTGTTAATTTTCAAAGGCTGAGATTACTTACAAATATAAGAGAAAACAGATCTACAAAAGATATTGAATAAACACTTCAAATCTGAAGAGAAAACGGATTTTAAACCATATATAATTTTCAACACGAAAATCATAATATTTAGATCTTTAATAATTTTTCTTAAAAATTCAAATCTAACACTAAGAAAACTTAGTTCTTGATAAAACATACTTGAACATATAATTATAACACTATCTACTACAACACAATAAATCAATTTTTTTCTCATAATAAGATGTGTTGTTTAAGATCCTTTATGTGTTGTTTAAGATCCTCGGGGAGATTAAAACACCAAAAAATTGTTGACTCCTAAATTTTACTTGAGTTAACAATATTTAGTGTTTCAACTAGTTTGGATAATTATATAAAATAATTTATAGTTTGAGACCGCCTAAAATGGTACAACAAGTGTAAGCATCTCAAGAGTCCAAGATTATCAAGATCAAGAACCAACGGTACCAATTGAAGTGCAAAGAGTTAAAATACCAAAAAAGACTAAATTATGCACTTCACATATGCGCCACAAATATCTTTGCGTATTCTTAGTTTGCATAATTGGCATGAATTGATTTAATCAAATATTTTTTTTATAATTTCCATATTTTGGAAAAGTCAGAATATATGTGAATTTGATAAAAATATTTTATATACTCTGATATGAATTTAAGTAATTTTTTTAGATTTAATAGATGGTGTTTAAATGTATTTTTAAATAGTTTTTATTTAATAAAAAATGTCATTTTGTGTGCACATGTATTTTACAAGAAACACATTTGTGCCTTATCTCACTCATATCATTTAGGTATATCGATCGTAGATATAGCTTTAATCTGATCTTTTGTAAGGTGTTAGGCCTGGATTAATGTGAGTTTTTTTAGCCTTCATTTTTGTGACATTATACCCACCAATACCCATTTGACCTGCAGTTTTCTTAATCGTCTAGTGGTACTCTGAACGATAGTTGTGAGTTTTAGGCTTAGTTCAATCCATTCTGGACAGGGGCGTTAATTTTAAAAACGATACGAAAACACGATATCAAATTGATTTGAAATTAACACGATATGTCGTGTTTGTGTCGTACTTTTTTATACAAAAGCGTGTCGTGTTCGTGTCAAAATTATGAGTCGTATTATCGTGTTTTGTCGTATTAATCATGTTTTTACTCGGAGTATCGTGTCTATTTATGTTTAATTTAGCGTGAAATTTTAAGAAATCGTGTTATTCGTGTCGTGTTGTGTTATGTCATTTTTATTTGGGTCGTGTTCGTGTCAACTAAAATAAATAAGAATTCGTTCCTTATCGTGTCGGTCCGAAATACAACCCAAATACACGAATGGGCACCCCTAATCCTGTATCACATTAGTGCATTTTCAAGTTTTAGACCGATATTATTCCCATTAGTACATCATGGCCAAATATATTTAAATTTTATTTTTGCACTGATTTCGAGATTGGTATTATTTTTATTTTGCAAATATTCATTTATACATTTTAGAGACAAGAGACATATTTTACACACAACAAAATTATTTTTAAAGAGAATTAAAAATTAAGAGCAAATATAAAAATCAAACACGTTATTTGAATTTGAAAATAAACTCTCTCTCTCTCAGAATAATTTTTTCCCTACGCCTACATATTCTCTAAGAATATAATCAGACCCTCTATGTATATCTCTCCGGAATTATGGTTAAACAACTCCAACACAATATATTATAGGGTTTATATAGTATAACAAAGAAGAGTCTAGAAACCTAAGAAGATAAAGGGTTGAGATTAAAACTAAGAGTTAATGACTCTAGTAGCGCCTAAACTATATTAGTGTGACCATTTTGATCACTAAATAATATTTTTAACCCTTGCGATCCCTAAACTATGTAAAATGTAATTAGTTGATCATTCCGTTAGTTTTTCTGTTAAAACTAACGGAATTCTTGTTTGAATTGATTCTCCTCATTAAAAAAATACTAAATTGTAAGAAAACTTGCAAAATTAAAAAAAAATGTGGGTGTGTTTGTGTTGGGTAAAAAATGAAAATTTGTGATGCCAATGCGATTTTATTTGGGTTGTGATTATGTTAAGTAATGAAAATAAATTTTTGTGTCGTGTCGCATTTTAATTGGGTTGTATTTGATAAAAAGAATATGAATTTGTATCGTCTCGTGTCGTTTTTATTTCGATCGGAGTCATGTTGAGTAAAAGTATAAGATTTCATAATCCATTTTTTAAAACCTATAAAAAGAGGTTGGTGGGAATTTTTGGAAATGTTTTGGAACCAATTTTATGAAGGGAAAGTCCTTCTTCTCTGGCTTCAAATTTCGCCAGTTTTCTTACATTTTAACATTTTTTTAATGAGAAGAATCAACTAAAACAAGAATTCTGTTAGTTTTAACAAAAAAACTAATGGAAGAGCAAATAATTACGTTTTGCATAGTTAAGGGGCGCTAGAGTTAAAAAAATTGTTTAAGGACCCAAAATTATCACTCTGGTATAGTTTAGGGGCCACTGGGGTCATTAACTCTAAAACTAATGGGAAAACTATTGTCGGTAACTCAAATCCTCAAACCACTAAGGGTACGTTTGTTTGATAGAAAAGGAAAGGAATAGTGAAGGTCTGCATTTTTCTTTGTGTTTGGTTAGCAGAAAAGTTGTGGAAAAATGGTCCTCAAATTTTTCTGCAGGAAATTTTTTTCCACAAAATACATCCTACCAAAAACCTTGGATTTTGCAGAAAAAGTTCAAGGAAAGTTGCTATTTTACCATTAAATTACTATTACTATTATTTTTACTTTTATTATTATCATTATTATCGTTGTTGTTACAACTACTACTAAAATATTTACCAACAACTATTCATACTTATACGCTATTGATTGATATTTTTACGAACTAAATGTTCATAATTTTTATTTCATATTTAATAGTGTTTTGATTTAAATGGATGTTTATTATATAAATCATACTTTTTAGTAATTAAAATAAAAAATGTATTATACTTTTCTTTATTGTAAAGTTATGACTTTATATGCATGTATGCATATAATTTTTTTATTTTTTTTTACAATTTCCTTGAAATTTTTCTCCAGTTATCCAAACAAACACAAGAAAGTAATTTTTTTTCCTTCACTTTATTTTTCTTGGAAATCATTTTTTCACTTAACTTTCCTGACAAACAAACAGCGCCTAAAGAAATCAAGTGCCAATTTTTAGGGTCAAGAAATGCGTACAAAAAATGCAAAGTATAACGGTTAAAGAAACGGAATGGACTTATAATCTAACGACTGTGAAAGATTTTATCCTAAATCTTTCAAACTTCTAACTCTAATTATGGAACGATCTAACGATCGAAATAGTCCTAAGAATATACGAACAAATTATCTACAACTATAATAATAGAAAAGATACAACCATTTCAAACCATTCTAATGGTCAATAACATTTACAAATGGAGTCTAAACTTCTAACGGTAAATAAAGAGGCTTAGAGGCATAATCAGTGAAAAACTCAAAAAAAATTGATGTCTCCAAGACATTAAATTTGTGATTAGTTAATTTGTTGGTTCGGATCCACACCCATTAAATTATATGAATTCGCATCAATTACACTAGCCAATCAATCATAAATTTAAAATATCAAAGTTTTGATGTAGCATAGACTTCATATTTCTTTTGGTAAAAATCGAAGGATATAAGCAATGCTAGGACCAAGACAATTGGAATCCAATTACATTTAAGGCCCGTTTGGCTATCCAATTCCAAGGTTTGGAATTGGAATTGAAAGGTCAATTTCAATTCCATGAAATTAAAATTGGCCTTTCAATTCCATTTCCGTGGCTTAGAAATGGATCGCCAAACGGACCCTTATTGGACAATCAACCGGTAACATCTTAAATGATCCGGTAAGATTATAAAATAAAAAAAATAAAAAATTATAAACCGATTCCTTAAAGATAATCCAACGGTTGAAAACCGATCTAATAGTCAATATTTGTATAAGCTTTCCCAATGATCTTAATGTACCCAACCATTTAAATCCTTAATAGTCGGTCGATAATGGATGAAGAAATGAGACCAATCACAAGGATCAAGATTTAAAAAAAAACTCGCATGGATCATAACACCCTACACACCATCAAATTAAAACCATATCTATGGTCCTAGATAAGCCTAAATGATGTGAGTGAGATAAAGAATATAGATGTGCACACAAAATGACATTTTTAATTAAAAAAATATTGCTTAAATAAATCTGAAAAAGTTACTCAAGTTCACAGAAAAATTTAGAAAATGTTTTTATCATATTTACATATATTCTAAACTTTCCAAAACATAGAAATTATAAAAATTATTTGATTGAATGAATTCATGCCAAAGATGCAAATTAAAAATATGCATAAAGATATGTGGTGCATATGTGAAGAGTGTTGAGTCTATTCTGGTATTTTAGTTGGCGGTCTTAGTTCTTTAACTTGATAATCTTGAACACTTGAGATTCTTACACGTGATATACCATTTACAATGGTCCCGAACTATACATTATTTTGGAGAATTATCCAAACTAGTTGAAATATTAAATAGTTTAAAATCAAGAAAAACTTAAGAATCAACTATTCAAGGTGTTTAAAGATTTATTATTGGAGTTTATCATGGTGATGGATCGTATTGTGGTGAATGGTTTTATTATTTTTGGATTATCTCAATCTTTATCTTGTGGAAAATGTTTTCAATGTTTCATAGTTCTGTCACAATTGAATAATGGTATTTAATTTTATTGAGTTGCATATTTTGGTATCGGGGCTGACCAACTTCAATAACAAAATATTCAGGTCATTACATTATGACATGTTCATCATTGCATCCTTACTAGAGTTCGAAAATGCATCAATTCGTAATGAAGTGGAGAGCCTTTGATATTACTTTTGATGAGACCAAACTAGTCATCCAAGGTCTAATCGGAAGGTGCCATAGGCTAAGGTGGCCATTTCCTAATAGGCCTTGTCGAGTTTTGCAAAATGGAAATGGTGAGAGGATTCTTGATGTCATTTTCAACATTAAGTATGTTAAGGGTCCGACGCATAAACATAGATGTTTAAAATATCGTTGTGTTTTGAAGGTTCCCAAGGACTTAGAGTTGTCGTACTAGTATGCCTTAAACTATCCATTATACTAACTTTCGAAATTTTTTTTGATGTGTTCAAATAACATCAAGTTTCCAAACAGATGATTTCTTAAGAAGAGTTCTCTCACTTCATTTAATGATTAATTATCTCATTTTCAAGTAATGTTCTCTCACTTCATTTAATACGAAACAAAATAATTTACACCATTTATATATAAAAAAAGAATGACATTTTTATAATATAACATTTTTTCTTTAATAACAATTTTTATACATAAAAATATTTTAAATGCTTTTAAAACTATTTTTTAAAATATATACTATTTTTTTAAAACGTTAAAAAACGTGTTTTGTTAAACGATTTTTCATATATAAACAGTTTTATATAGATTAAAAACTCTAAAAACATATTTTAAATGTTTCTTTAAACTGATTTTTTTAAAATAAAATGTTAATGTATAAAAAAATTTTGTTTATAAAAAGGTTAAAAAAAATCCATGTCAATATAAACTGTTAAAAAGACATTAGAATAAACTGTTAATATATAATCTATTTCTTATTTATAAAAAAGTTAAAAAATTCCTTTCTATATAAACTGTTAAAAAGGTATTAAATATATACTATTTTTCAAAAAAGTTTAATAAAACGTGTTTTGTTACACTTTTATTTAAATACAAACAGTTTTTTAGTAACATTTTTTTTATTCTTTACTAAAAAATAAAGTTGTAAAAAAATAGTTTTTAAAAAAAACAAAAAAAAGTTTTTGAGTAACTTTTTTTTATTAATCTTTCCTGAAAAATAAAGTTGTAAAAAACTATTTTTTTTTCAATTTTTTTCCTTAAACAAAAAAACAGTTTTTTGAATGTTTTTATATTTCTAATATATAAAAAACTGTTTTTTTAAATTTTTTTCGCCATTCAAAAAACTGTTTTTGTACAACAACAAAAAATTTCACATATTTTTAACGTTTTAAAAAAAATACATTTTTAACGTTTTAAAAAAATAGCACATATTTAAAACATTGTTAATAGTTTATATAAAAATTATTTTTAAAATTTTTTATATATAAAAAATTGTTTTAAAAATATTTAAACATTTTTGTAATATTTTATATATAAAAATTGTTATTAAAGAAAAAATGTGATATTATAAAAATGTCATTTTGTTTCATACTAAATGAAGTGAGAGAACATCACTTAAAAATGAGAGAATGAACCATTAAATGAAGTGAGAGAACACTTCTTAAGAAACCATCTGATTGGACGACATTAAAACTTGATGTCGTTGAACACATCAAAAAAATTTCCCTAACTTTCGCCCATTAGCCAACATAATTCTCAAGAACCAACATATGGTGTACCAATGAAACTAAATTGGGAGGAGCTTACAACAATTTATACGTTGATTTTTACTTCTTTTCACACATTGGAGTATCTTTTTTAAATATATCAATATTTTCTTTTGTTGATTATTGGATAATTAAATTGTTATATATATATATATATATATATATATAATATGGTTGTATAAGCTCTATCTTCTACTGATGTATCTTTTCATAATCATGTATTATAGTAATTTATGCTATACATTTCTAATTTTAGATAAAAAAAATGTTATTTTTATAAATATACAACTCATGTACGCCACCCATATCATTCCACTTGACCTCAACACTAATAGAATTCTGTTGTGAATTTGAGGCGAACCCCTTCGTCAAACGGAGAGTGATGTGAATTAAAGATATTTGGGGGCTGAAGTGTAATTTTTAAAAATTTATTTGTCTTTTATTTTACCCTTTTTAAATTATTAGTTTTTAGTGGCCCATAAGTAGCTTTAGTATAAGTTTGGGCCTAGCCTTTTAGCTTATAAATACAGGCATTTTAGCGTCTTTTAGTGTTGCCCTAACTTGATGGTCACACAACCTACATCTTGATAAAGGATTGTAATAGACCTTTTTTTAGGCATTGAATATTGGTGAGAGGATTTTTCCTCAGTTTGGGTGAGCTTTCTTTTGTGTGTTGACAATGATACATCAAATCCCACCATTTTGTTTTGGCCATTAAACACAAACTCTATCACCATCATTGAGTTCGAGCCCCAATGCACCTAATCTCGAAATGCAACTTTCTAAAAAGAGGAGAAAGGACAAAGAAGAAAGCTATTATCTATAGTTTCACCAGCTTCTTTACACAGGTACATCAATTGTTGATTGCCACCCTGTGTAGAAGTACTAATGACGATACATGATGATACAAGGGAAAAAATCTAACCACAAGACACTAAACAAATGATATCACAAATGAATCAACTATACATATCATAATCCTTTTTTCTTTAGTAATAATAGTGGTATATAATATAGAAAAAGCAGTCATGAAGTCAGTGCCAATAAGATATGCCAATTACTTTTGTATCTATGCCATTTAGTAAGATAAAAATAACAAGAAGATGATAATAATAATAATAATAATAATAATAATAATAATAATAATAATAATAATAATAATAATAATGATAATAATGAAAATAAGTAACCAACCTCGAGAAATTCATGAGGTTTCTGAAGTAGTAGCTGAGGAATTTTAGCAATGACTCGACCCAACTTCTTGTGTCTAACACCTAGTTCATCAAATTGTTGTATCATCAATTTCAGCTTTCCAGTCGAACAACCCAAAAGATGGGGCCAGCTTTTGATTGCACGGTCAACACTAGCTTTTGGTACCTACCACAGAAGAGAATATACTTATATTTGTCTTATAGATTAAATGCGGTAAGAAAAAGAGCTAGATTATACATTAGAACCAGAGGGAGCATAAGAAGCAACAGAATAAGAAATAAGGGAATGGATGGAAAAGATGAAAGGAAGGGAAAATGATGGCACGTTACCACTGGATAAGTTAGATCATGATCCCACGTTTGATGGAAAATACTACAGTAGTTTGTGGTTAGGTAGGGGTGGCAGTTGTTTACTCGACACGGACTTAGAAGGTTATGGTTGATCTTTCATGACCCGAACCCGAAATTGACGCGGCCCACCAACACGGGTAATAAACATGTCCTGTTGGTGTCAGACTCCAATACTCAAAGGCAATGAATAAAATTGTTAATCCTAAACTTGTTTACAAAGAAAGCATCGAAAAATTAATATATCTTGATCCGTTATTGTGAAAGTACTTGTACATTTAGATGATATTCTACTTATCAGTTGCTAGTTTAGAATTAACAAACGTTAAGATTATAGAGGGCCTATGAACGGTATGTTTGGTTGAGAAAGATGAGGATCATAGCCTTATCTTTTGGATTACATGTGTCAACACAACATGATTATTAACATATTGCTAGTGTCAAGTCATTTGACACGATTAGTTAAACAAGGTGGGTTAGTGTTAGATTATACCTGACACGAACTCGACCAGCATGACACGCATGAATTCCCACCCTAAGGGTAGGTAGGATTCATTTCTTTTTCACCCTATAAAAGTACAATGAAGAAACTAGACCAATATCTTACTTATCCACAAAAGGGAAAAAACACTAAACTCATATATAGTCAATTTGTGACGACAAATTCCATTATTTCCCTATTTTTAAAATTCCCATATAAAACAAAACTCAATCGTCACATCATGCACTGGCATGGACACCACAAGATAAATGACAAATACATGTGATGCCACGAAACATCAAATTTTAGCGAGGTATCAATAGAATAAGTATATTATCACTAGTACTTAATTGAACATATCAAAATGGCATTCTAGGTTCGTTGCCTGCTGCATGTCAAAGAAAATAAGCATTTCCTCATAATTTTCTTGAACGCTTGTAGATAGAATCCATGGATACTTTAGCATCATCTTGCCAACATCCTTATTTACAGCATTGACCTAAAAGACCGATATGAATAGATGCTCAAATCATAAGTTCCACAATATACATAATAAACTCATGTCAAGAAGTTTAATAACTATATATACAATATAACAAACATGAAAACTATAACTATAGAATGTAATATTATGACCCAATAGTTTCACTTAATAATACGATACTGCTGTCAAGATATAGAAAATACAATGACGTCTGGTCATTTTTACTAGGCAAAATAGTCAAAACTCTACCTTTACCAAAACGCAAGATAGGCTATATTTAGACCTTAGACAGCAATGGTTTGCCACCCCACTAAAAAATATTTAAAAAAAAAGAGCAGGAAAAGTTGGGGCTCAACCGAACTAATAAAAATGCGAAACCAATTGAGGCGGCAAAGAAAATGTCGCCCAACACAAAATTTGCACAGGCAAAATGGGGAAAAAATTAGGCCAAATGGGATCAAATTTCCAAAAATGGCTCATACTGATTTTGGGCAATAGCCTAAATTAGCATCAATCGCGCAAGATGGGTTAAAATCCATTTTCCCCGATGGTTTGGAGATTGTCTAACGAATGCAACAAGCTTGTTTTTGCTGAGGCTTATGACGGCCACATAGTAGAAAGTAGTATGAATCCATAAGCGCTAAACACAAGATCATCTCATATGTCTATAAAAGCGACATGTTTTTCTTATATAGTCAAATATTAAGTATGAAATGAAAAACTTTCAAAAATCAAGTTAGAGGGTGTTTTCCAGATAGAAAAGGACATAGTACTCAAAACATATAACCATACCTTCTCAAAATCCCGTATTCCCGGTTTAATGTCCTTCTCGATGTTGTAGAACATGATAAGGGGAAATAATAACAGGATGTCTCTCATGCATCTTTTAGGGACCCCAATATCTTCAAGAAATTTCACCCTCAGCTTCATATGGGATTCCACATGTAGCAAAAGAAGACGTGGAAATGATTCAATGAGGTATCCAAAAGAGACATCTCCAGAACCCAACAAATCCAGACCTCCACGCCTTGCTTGAATCTACAAAATAAAATTTAAACCATATAAACATAGAAAAATAAAATCAAACGCATTTTACGACTGCAATTGGTATAACATATAAAATAATTGATATGAGTAGGCTCGAAAATAAAAATTTGAAGGGTGAATACTGACCTTCTCAAAAAATGATAAGGTTTGTTGCAAATCCCCATCAATAGGAATCGACAAGTGCATCATTATACGGCGGGCATTTTTTCCAAGAGGCGCTTCATTATTACCGTCAGAAAAGAATATTTCCTTCATACACTTAACCTATAACCAAATGAAAAATAAGAAAAAGTCTAGCCAACTAGTAGAAAAAACAAATATGACGAAGATATGATACGTTGAATAGAAATGAAAGCAGGTTCTGGTTTATCATGATATGACTTACAAATTTACCTTTTTATTTTTTTCAAGAAAAGTTGCTTAATTTCTGAAAGCATTTTCAAAAGTTATGCATCCATTTCATTACATGTGCGTGTTGTGTTGAAGTGGTTCTTGATTAAAATTATATGCCAAAAATAACATTATTGGCTCATAATTTGTAGAGGAAATCCACACCAAATCTCCATCTCCTATTAAGGATTCCATTAATAGGGCATACAGGGGACTTTAGTTAACATGACATTGCTATAAACATAGTGTTTCTTGCTAGTGTCATGCATATCATATTATACGGTACAATACAACACAATAATGACACGAATCGCATGGTTGTATCACAGATACCCCATATTATTTTCTTATCTACCTGTATCCAGGCGAAATATTGCATGTTGAATATATCATAATACGATCTGCTGCGATATGGAACACAATTCGGAACTGGTTTGTTAGGCGAAAAAGCACCAATTTTCTCATCTTTTCTTTCTTTATTGAAATAATTTGCTGGTAAATCATTCTTAAAAGACATTTCGGATTGAAACAAATAAATACCAAAAATCTTTTTGCATTTAAGTAGCCTCAAAGCTCTTTTTGCCTCGTTAAGGACCCAAGAATGACCTGATTGGATGCTTCAAAGAATCAAAGCATCTTTTTGTTCTCTCTTGAGAGACCCAAGTTGTAGAACCAGTAAAACCAAAGAAAGAGACCTACAATATTGGTGTGAAACCACGACCCTGGAAGCATTATGTTTGTGTGAGACCGATGACTTTTGTTGCAAGGGTTTGGTACTTAGGTGCGGTATGTTTAGTACGTTTTGACTATGAATCTTTTTAAGTTTAGAAATTTGAGGTAAAAAATTCATCAACCCTCTTTTGTTTTTGAAATTCTTAATACTACTCGTATCTTTCGTAGTAAAACTGCAAGGGCAACTTCTTACCGTTTGATGATGTACTCACATCCTAGGATTTATTTTGTATTATATTATGTCTTCATTTTTAATTAGAATGTGTTCTCTATACATTTATTTATTTTTCACATCATGAATGTATCGCGATACACGATACATAGATTTTTGGATAAGAGATACACGGTAGATTAGTCATAAATTCTTCCAAATTTATCCCCTCAATTTAGTTCCTTTCAGCACCTCGAACAACGTAATTGATTTGATTTTATCTCATAATCTTGATACTGACTTATTCTAACGAGTACCCCAAGTTTCTGGTATTTCATACTAATTTTATAGGTATTTGATGTCAATAAAGAAAGACATAAACCGAGAGACTAGAGAAAGAAAAGAAGGAAAGACAAAAGGGAAAAGTTATAATTTTTACCTAAAATTAAGATGAGGGATATAAAGAAAAGTTAAAGATATCAAGTTTACGAGTACATAGGAAAAAACGGCACCTCAATCGGAGTCCTGGTGTGAAAGTTATGAGCAGTCAAAGATAGAAGAGATAGTCAAAGAAGAATCGGACCGATCCGGATCGGATCGATCCGAGATGCATAGTTCCAGTGAACCCCAGACCGAAGACGGATCGAAGTTGAGGGAAATTAAACGAACCGATCTGTACCAGATGAATCCGGTTAGAAATTAAACAAACCGATTCGAATCCAAGCTGAACCGAACCGAACCGAAGGAGGACCAGACCGGTCCGACTGTCGCAATTTTGGTTTTTTACTCATCCTCTAATGGAGAGTCCTGGTTAAGATAAAACTCTTGAAGTCTTGTAGGGTATTTAAACCGGATTTATTTTCATTCTAAGGGTGGAAAAAATTCATTTGATTTTCCCTCTTTAGTTAAAACCCTAGTTTGAAGATTTATTGCAATTTTAATTCCAAGATCGAAGTTTGTTCAGATTTCTGTGATTACAAGTAATTTTAGTTGATGCTTTTAGTGATTTGGTAAGTTAATTGATTACTTTCCTCTATCTAATCTTACTTCTACATCATTCTTCAATTCTCCCTTAGTTTAATCATGACTTCCTGCAAATCAACAATCGTTTTCATTTATTTCATCATGTTAGGCTAAGTTTCTAAGGTTGGGGTGCATGAACTCAACCTGATGTGGTAGTTGCATGTGTATAAAAGTAATCCTCTAAATTTAATGATTTGATTACGACCGTATTGCGTAGAAATGTGACAATTGTAGATCTTTGAATCTCGTTTGCTTAAGGGTAACCGAGATGCTTCAGAATGAAATTCGAGTGTCACTGTCGCAATACCGATTTACTCATCCTCTGATTAAGTATGGTGCGGGATTGAACCTCATATACGTAATGCTTGGGAGTACTAAATTTTGGGTCTAATTAATCATTTAAATTTACGAATAATTTTATACCAGCAATACACTAGGGTTGAGGGATTGTATTCCCTCCCTGTTTTCTTCATCATCTAGTTCGAGTTTTAAATCATTCATCATTAGTATTTTAGGTAATTTAGAATAGTTGCATTTCTTTCATAATTTCAAAATTGCATTTAGTTGTAACCAATTCTTAAAACAAATCATATTTTCCTTTTCTTTTTAGAGTCAGAGTTAGGATTTCTTCGTCTATCCAACGTCGTTACAATTCCATTGTCCTATTTCCTTGAGGATCGATACCCGACTTAATTGATTATTACTTGAGCGACAGGCTTGCACTTGAGCCTAGAGAGTACACATTTATGAGACACATTCTTAGTCGCGTCAAGTTTTTGGCGTCGTTGCCGGGGAATTAGGTAGACTTAGGATTAGATCAAGTTAATCTCAAACTTTCACCAAAAATTTCCAAAAATCCAAAAACATATATAAATTTGAAAAAGCACAAAAATATTCATCATCATCTCTCATAAGCCCGTTAATGCAAAATTCTGAACTCACTCTAACTCCCCATAATACTCCAATCCACATTCATGAAAATCCAATAGTTGAGTACGATCCTGATAACCCTCACACTCCTAACACTCCACAATTTTGGGTTCCACCTCCCACCCCATCTCACTCAATCTCAAATAACACTCCATTTTCCCTCTTAGGACACACTTCAGAGCATGCCCCGATCATACCAAGTGAGGATACCGAGTCTTTGAGAGAGAGAGACATATCGTAGCACGGTAGTGCAGCCGCCGGTGAGGAAGAGGCCCCATACTGCCCGTTTAGAAAAATCGTATATCCCGAACGCACTGTCACTCCGGAATGCATCATACTCCCGTATAATGCAGGGCAATTTCATTTTAAAAATGGGATGATCCAGATGCTCCCCCACTACCATGGGATGGATTCTGAAAAACCATATCTCCACATCAGGGAATTTGAGGATGTGTGTGAAACCCTCAATAATTAAACTTGCACACAAGAGGTCATCCGCCTCAAACTTTTCCCATTCTCGCTAAAATATAAGGCTAAGACCTGGCTATGGTCTTTAACTCCAAGCTCGATTGCATTCTGGAATGAGCTGCAATATAAATTTCTCAAGAAATTCTTTCCTCCACACCGAACGAACTCCATCAAGACTCAAATTCAAACCTTCCGACAATTAGAAAATGAGTCATTCGATCGATGCTACGAGCGTTTCAATGACTTAATTACTTCATGCCCCCATCATGGATTTGATAAAGGGCAAATCATTTCCTTTATTCATAATGGGCTGAACATTAATTCCAAGCAACTCCTTGAAACCATGGGTAGTAGTCCATTTGTCGACTTAGACGCCCACGATGCTGAGCTTCACCTGAGGTATGTCGCTGAGACTACCCAATCCTTGGATACATCTGACCCTAATGCTCAAAATTGAAATCGTCAAGTGACCACCACTCCATCGACATCTGACCTATTTCATGTAGAAAAGAATTCTATGATGGACAGTCGACTCGATGTACTTGAGAAAGGACTGCGAGATCTACGTGAGGTATATGAACGAGGACCAACGGGACCCATCCCAAACCCCATTGAAAAGGTGTGTGCGATTTATGAGGTGGGTCATTCAACTGAGGAATGACCGACTATACCCGCCTACAAAGTGATGCTTCAAGAGCAAGTCAGTGGTATAGGAGGATTTAAGGGTAATTTCAGTGCACCGTACGGGAATTCTTATAACCCTTCATGGAAAAACCATCCTGATTTTAGCTATGGGCAACAACATGCTGTGATGAATCCTAATTCACATGTTGCCCCTCTTCTACCACAACACTTTCAACAAGCTCCACACATGCAAGGACATGTGCAAGCACCACCACCTCAAGGAGCATATATCACTCCACCACGGAGAAGTCTCAAGGATACGATAAACCAACTTATCAATAACCAGAATGCATACAATGCTAGATATGATCGCATGATCAGCGACATAAATGCAAATGTTTAAAAAATGCAATCATCGTGGAGTATACAAAAGAAGGGAAAGTTTCCTGCCCACGGCTAAAGACCTCCCCAAGGTCAAACTAATGTTAGCTCTACTGCTACGGAACATCATGAGCACTGTCAATCTGTGACCACTCTTCATAGTGGGAGATTCATTGATTTATCATCGCTCCCTCACGATGCAACCAAAGACAAGGAGATTTCGCCCAGCACGAAAGAGGCTGAAGACGTCCCCTTGAATGAGAGTGATAAAGAAGACACTAGTGAGCTCGAGGTAGGAGTGAAACCACCCACCGCGGAACCATTTCCTCAAAGGTTGGTTACTTCCCACAAAGGAAACCCCCGTGATGAAGCGCTAGACGTGCTTAAGCAAGTAAAGTTAAATTTACCTTTCCTCGATGCCATTAAGCAAATTCCTGCTTATGCGAAAGGCCTCAAGGACTTGTTAACAGTAAAGAGGAAGATGAAGGTAAAGAAAAAAGTCTTTCTAGCATAGAACGTGAGCTCCATCCTACTCAATAATCTCCCGCCCAAATTCAAAGATCCCGGTGCACCCACCATTTCTTGCATCATTGGAGAAAATAGAATTGAAAAAGCCTTACTTGACTTGGGAGCAAGTGTCAATATCCTCCCTTATGCCATCTATGGGCAACTTGATCTGGGCGACCTTAAGCCCACAAAGATCACTCTCCCATTACCGGATCGAACCGTGAAGATCCCAAGAGGTGTAGTTGACGACATGGTCATCCAAGTTGACACTTTCTACTTCCTGGTATACTTTGTCATTTGGGACACGGAGCCCTCCTTCACCTCGAGAAATCATGTTCCCATCATTCTTGGGCGCCCGTTCTTAGCTACGGCTAACGTTATTTTCAACACTCGAAATGGGAAGATGCAACTCTCTTTGGGAACATGACTTTAGAGACTAACATCTTCCATATCGCCCAACATACGGGGGAAGAAGATGATCTTCAGGCGATGAGCTTAATAGACGAGATCGTAGAGGAGTATTTTGAGGAAAATTATTATGGAGACGCCCTAGGGTCCTGTTTAGTGTCGAGACACGAGAGTGAGGGGACGTACACCGAATTTGAGATGAAGGTTGAGGAGTTGAGAGAGTTACTTGATGAAAGAGAATCAGATGAGGACACGAGAGATGTGAATTGGGTTTATCAATTCGAGGAGTTATCACCGAGGGAGACACGCATGGTTCCCTCCACCGACAAATTTTCGACCCTTGACTTGAGGAAACAACCCTCCGATATTAAATATACATAACTAGGTGAGGATGAGACATTTCCTGTTATTGTCTCCTCTAGCCTAGACGAAGAGCAGGAGGGTAAATTACTAAACATTCTGAGGAAGCACCAAGGTGCTTTTGGTTGGTGCATTGCTGATTTGAAAGGGATAAATCCTTTGATTTTCACCCACAAGATCCATCTCGAAGAGGATGTCAAGCCCTCGAGAGAAATGCAAAGAAGGATAAACCCTAATATAAAAGAGGTGGTGAGGATCGAAATCATTAAGATATTGGATGCCAGGATTATCTACCCAATCCCGGATAGCAAATGGGTGAGCCCTATTCAAGTTGTCCCGAAGAAGTCGGGCATGGTAGTGATTGAGAATGCTAAGGGAGAGCTAGTCCCCCAACGTACCACCACCGAGTGGCGTGTTTGCATTGATTACTGGAAACTCAATGCGGGAACTAAGAAAGACCATTTCCCCTTGCCATTTATTGATCAGATGCTTGAAAGAATAGCGGGCCACCCTTAGTATTGCTTCCTTGATGGTTATTCCGGATATAACCAAATTTATGTAGATGTACTTGACCAGGAGAAAATGACCTTCACTTGCCCTTTTGGTACGTTTGCCTACAAACATATGCCATTCGGCTTGTGTAATGCACCCGTGACCTCTCAAAGGTGCATGTTGAGCCTATTTAGAGACATGGTCGAGAGAGGACTTGAGGTGTTCATGGACGATTTTAGCGTTTTTGGAACCTCTTTCGATTTTTGTCTTAAAAAATTGGAAAAGGTACTTGCCCTGTGTGTGGAGAAGAACTTAGTGCTAAATTGGGATAAATGCGAGAATATTATGGTCACTGAGGGAATAGTTCTTGGCCACATAGTTTCATCCAAGGGGATAGAAGTTGATAGAGCTAAGATAGATGTCATAGCCGATCTACCCCCACCAAAATCGCTCAAAGACGTGTGCTCCTTCTTGGGCCACCCAGGGTTTTATCGAAGGTTCATTAACGACTTTAGCGCCATTGCTAGACCCTTAAGCAACCTACTCATGAAGGACACCCCATTTGAGTGGACGGAAGCATGCCATAGCGCTTTTGAAAAATTGAAAACCATGCTTGTGTTTGATCCCATCATGCAAGTTCCGAATTGGTCCTTACCATTCGAACTTATGTGTGATGCTAGCGACTATGCGATAGGGGCTGTTTTGGGCCAAAAAAAAGATAAATAGGCTCATGTCATCTACTACGCTAGCTGGCCTCTTATCGGACCACAACTAGATTACTCCACTACAGAGAAGGAGTTGCTAGCAGTAATTTTTGCCCTTGACAAATTTCGGTCCTAACTTATCAGTTCTCCCATCATTTGCTTCACCGACCACGAGGCATTGAAATACCTACTTGCAAAGAAAGACGCAAAGTCGCGTCTCATAAGGTGGATACCACTCCTTCAAGAGTTTAATCTCTCCATTAAATATAAGAAAGGAGTAGAAAACGTCGTTGCCGACCACTTATCACGGCTTTCGTCCGACGTACCTAGTGATCCAATACCCATAGACGAATACTTTCCGGATGAGCAACTCTTTGCTACCACTTCTTTGCCCTGGTTTGCGGATATAGTGAACAACCTTGTCACGGGATCCGTCCCCCCCGATTGGACACCGCAAGATAAGAAGAGGTTTATTACTTGGTCGCGCCTATTTTTCTATGACGACCCTTACGTGTTTAAATATTGCGCCGACCAAATTATCCAACGATGTGTACCGGATGGCGAGATCCAGAAAGTCATCCAATTTTGTCATTCGAAAGCTTATGGAGGCCACTTTTCGAAGAAAAAGACGGCCGCTAAAATTCTTCAATACGGCCTCTATTGGCCAATAATATTCCGGGATGTGAACAATGCTTGTAAATCGTGCAATAGGTGCCAAAGGATGGGAGCTATTACCCGACGAGACATGATGCCATTAACCCGATACTCATTATAGAGATCTTCGACTGCTGGGGTATTGACTTTATGGGCCCATTACCCTCATCCTTTGGTTTCCTATACATCCATGTTGCGATCGAATACATTTCCAAATGGGTGGAAGCTATCGCTACCAAGACAAATGACAACAAAGTGGTGATTAAGTTCCTACAGGAACACATACTTTCCCACTTCGGCGTTCCGAAAGCGATAATCAGCGATAATGGCACACACTTTTGCAACAGGCCATTCGAGAAGCTCATGAGAAAGTATGGTGTCGTTCACAAGGTTGGAACGACCTATCACCCATAAACGAATGGGCCGGCCGAACTAGCAAATCGAGAAATCAAGAACATTCTCGAAAAGATCATCAATCCTACCCGAAAAGATTGGTCACTTAGATTGAACGATTTGCTATGGGCCTATCGTACCGCATACAAAAATCTGCTTGGCATGTCCTCATTTCGCTTTGTGTATGGAAAACCTTGCCATCTTCTCGTGGAATTAGAGCACAAGGCGTATTGGGTGATTAAAAAGTTGAACTATGACATGGATAAGGCCGGTGAAGCTCGCAAGCTTCAATTAAATGAGTTAGAAGAAATACGCAATGATGCGTATGAGAAGGCAAAATTTTTCAAAGAAAGGATGAAACTCATTCACGATAATATCATTCGATGCAAAGAGTTTCTTCCCGAACAAAAAGTGCTTCTCTATAACTCTCGGCTTCATCTCTTTCTGGGTAAGTTGCGGTCACGATGGTCTGGCCCGTTCGTTGTAAAGAACGTATTCCCGCACGGAGCTGTTGAGTTAGACGATTTGAAAGGGGGAAATACATTTAAAGTAAATGGACAACGTCTAAAGCCATATCTAGAGGTGTGTGTAGAAGAAGTTGACACCATTTGGTTGTCAGACCCCATTTACGGGGTCGAATGAGCTAAAAAGGAGAGTTCATCGCACCCTTGACGTGTATGGGGTGAACTATTGTGTATAGTAGATGAGAGTCGCGTGAGTAGTGAGAGTCCCTAGGATTATTGATACAATAAGGTTGGAGCGTTCACATGTTTCGGGAGAATGAGTCGAGTTATTTTACCATAGGTATCGAGAGGGGGTGGAATCCAAAATTAATAAGAAGTACTGTTGAGTGTCAAAAATTTCGAAGAGAACGGTCGCATTTAAGTTAGGGGGAGAAATGCCAAAACCGGATCAATTCTTTTATTTTTGCGGCCCGGATCGGTTCATTTCTTTTACAGTTGGATCGGTCCGGTATCTAAGAAACTCAAAAAAATAAAACGACCGAATCGGTCCGATCCTGTAACAGCCGGATCGGTCCGATTTTCTCTAGTTTTTCCTCTTTCCTTAGGTACACCCCCCTTCTCCCCAATCTATTCCCTTCCCTCCAAATTCGTCCAACCACTTCCCCCCCTTCAATTTCCCTCCCAAATACATTCACTTTTCCCTCCATCTCCAACCCTTTCCCCACTCCTCATCTATAAATACACACCCAAATCCTCCATTTTTCTCCACACCTTCAACTGCGTCACTTATCTCTTCTCTCTGCCTATTTTTCCAGTATCCTCTCCTTATCATAATGGCCCAAAGAGCTGCCCCCATCAAATACGACTCAATTGAAATCTTACCCTCCGACCATGGTGATTTTCACTCCCACCAAGAGGAGCATTGGTGCAACCGTTTCTTTCGTCCGGATCGCAAACTCCACATGGAGCGTGCAATCCAACAGACAGGGCTGCCCAATTCCATCACCGCCCTCTTCATGCCTAGGGGTTGGTGCTGTTTCCTTAATGAACCATACGAAGTGGTTTGGGCTGCCGACGTACGCTCTTTCTATGGATCCTTTGTTTGAACGGGCCAATTCGAAACTCAAGCCTATGTCGATGGTACCATTATTCCCTTTTCTTTGGCCATTCTCATTGCCAAGTTGGGAAAATATAACATTCCCGATCTTCAAGACTACACATACCCAAGGAATGTCCCCCCGGTAGCCAAGGAACTGATTATGGAGCGAATTACCCCCGGCATTGCATGGGGGGGGGGGGGGGGGGGAGACTGTCCCTATTGGTCGGCTTAACGAGAAAGCACGCCTCACATTCAAAATTGTGTGTGCTAACATTTTACAAACTTCCAATGATTCCGCAATGCGTCCCCGTCAAGTCACATTGACATACCACCTCTTTGATCCCAGCACTTCCATTAACTTGGCTCACACCCTTGACGCTGACATTATCATTGCCGCTATGGATGAGAAAGGTACAGCCCCACTTCCATATGCACGCCTGATTACCTCCATTCTCAAAGACGTTGGCATTGATGCTGCGCTAGACCATACTCGCCTCCTCTGTCCCTTTGGATAAGGAACCCGCACTCGGAGCGCCAAATAGCTGGCCATCCTTCGGGCGAGGCGTGGAAGTGATGACGAGGCTGATGATGCCTCGAGTGAGGACGAGGAAGAGGAAGAGGAAGAGGCAAATGCCGATGTGGCGATGGGAGAAGTGGGTGTTGATGAAGAGTCGGCCGAAGAAGAAGACGACCCTGATTTTGAATGGGCTGGTAGCGAACTCACTAATAGAATTTTGACCGTTGAGACAAAATTCAGTGACCGACTACCGACGCGATACAAGTATGATATTTCGTTTCCAAGCGGACTTATACAGACGCCAGGGGGATCCAAATGAGCCATTGCCATCCTACTTTTATGACCCTTATGGCCCCGACGTGCCCAGCTCTTCCCACCCATCCCCCCAGTGATGCTTTGTTGGTTTTGGGGTCAGTTTTTAGTTGTTTGACTAGGTCATATGGTTGTATGCTCTTTCCTGTTATTGTACCACAGTCCTTTTATGTTAAAGTCCGCATTTTCTCCATTTGTTTGTTTTATTTATCGCACTTCTTCTTTTGCCTTGTTTAGCTTTTCATCCTTTTGATTGAGGACAATGCAAAAGTCTAAGTTAGGGGGGGTCACAAGTGCGTATTTCTAAAACTTCACAAATTTTCAAAAATGCCAAAAAATCTCAAAAAAATCATAAAATGTTGAAAATTCCAAAAATATTTTTCTTCAAAATAAATAAAAATTGGAATTAAATTTTTTCAAAAATATCATTAAAAGTCGATTTTAAGTCTCAAAGTGTAAAAATTAAATGCACAAAGTCGAAATTGACCAAAGATAGAAATTGTACGAAAATTGACAACTTAACAAATAAGTGTGGAGATTAACAAAACCCGGTGAGATTTTGAACCTAATGATCTTTTTGAGTTTTGAAATCAATCCGAGTTAACAGTTAACTCATAGTTCTTATTCAGCATTTTAAATAAGTCGTTGATGATCTCAATTCTTTGTTTTGATCGGGTATGGAAAATGGAATGTTGTCTCGAAATGCGCGCTACAAATCTCTAAATTAAATTAATCTCGAGACGCTTATGGTAAATTAATAAGTAATTTGGACAATGAAGTAGGCCATCGTTTGTTACCCAAAAAGATTAGCCATAAAAAGTCATGAAAAAATAATCCCTTTTGTAAGCCAATTGAGCCGAATAAAATTTAACCTTTTCATTTGGTAACCCGAAAAACCCAAAAAGCCCGAAATTGTGAAAAATGGAAAAAGTCAGAATTTAAGTCCAAAAAGTGCAACAAAAAGGGGCAAGAAAAAGAATAGAAATGCTCAACAAAAATAGCAAGGAAAGAAAAGCGTAGAAAAATAGAAAAAGAAGAAAAAAATGAGCAATAGCCCGAAAAAAGCACTAAGGGACATCATAAGAAAAAATTTCCAATTTCGAATTTTCCAACCATTTCCATGTTACCCAATACACCTATAGCCCGAAAAAGTTCTAACAGAGTCCAAATTGTGAAATTAGTTACCGCGTGGAGAGTTAAAACACAAAAAGATAATAAAATAAATAAAAACGTATGTATAAGAGGCAATGTTCCCGTTTTTCAAACCGTATTCCGTTGATGAGATCCAATCACTATAAAATTCTCATCTTTCTACTTGTGTGCGTGAACTTGGTTACAATATATTTACTCGTTATATCACGCACACCGAGAGAATATCCACATTCCGAGTGATTCGTTTGAGAGAGCATTTTGTGAGAAGTTGAAATCAAAGCGAATTTTCGGATAAGTAACGTAATGGTCAATCGGTGGAAATTCGTGGTTAAATTTCCTGCTTCGCACACACGCACTATGATTTGAAACTGTTGAACATGAATTGATGATGATTATTTTCTGGGAAAGTTTGAAGTATAAAATGTTTGCGTATTTTGAATTTTCTTTGAGTCGAATTTTGTGGGTATATTCCCTGTAAACCTTCACGAGACACCACTCGTCCTACTAGGGTAACCTACGGGTTTAAAGGCTAGTTGCATACGCTAAATGCAATGGCTTGCCCGCAAAAAAGGTATTATATCCCAATAAAATGATTTTCAGGAGTTGAGCCTTGCTAAGATTCTTTTACATTGCTCGGGACGTGCAAAGTTCTAAATTAGGGGGATTTGATTAGGCATAAATTCTTCCAAATTTATCCCTTTAATTTAGTTACTTTTAGCAGCTCGAACAACGTAATCGATTTGATTTTATTTCATAATCTTGATACTGACTTATTCTATCGATTACCCCGAGTTTCTGGTATTTCATACTAATTTTACAGGTATTTGATGTCAATAAAGAAAGAAAGAAATCGGGAGAATAGAGAAAGAAAATAAGGAACATCAAAAGGGAAAAGTTGTAATTTTTACCCAAAATTCGTCCTCAAAATTAGACAAAGCATACACATCAACACGTAAATCTCGCAAAAAGAAAATAAGGCTCATATATTCCTACCCGTAGAATGCCATAATTGGGCGCCCATACACCCAATCCTAAGCGCACTTCCCCACGAACAACAAAATAATATAAATTGCCTATATGCATACGCATAACTATGAAAATAACGGCGTACTAAATGCTCTCACAAATCCCCCACTCGATCCTATTTCCGAAAGTCATCAAAATGCTGACTTCCTCAAATTAAATCTCAACATAAAAAATCGATACACACGGTACCTAACATCTGTACTAAAATCTCTAAAATAATTATTGTCTCCAAAATCCATTCTAAGGATCCCCACATCAAGCTGACTAATTCTAAACTCAATGTCTACAACGTCCTTAACTCAAAACTTCACATCTCCAAGAAACACATCTAACACGTATGCTAGACCCTCTACCTTAAGGAGTACGAATCAATCAAGGGAAATCAAAGATCGGCAGTGCGGAAGCTAAACGGACTCATAACCTACGAGACCTAAGACCATGCTCTGATACCATCTGTCACACCCCGCCTAATTCTGGCGTCGGCCGCCATCAAAACTAAGTCGGGCGTGAGTAAATAAAATACCATTCTTAGCATGAGACAGATATGAGACGTAAATAAATCAGTCCATAAGATAAATAATTGAATCAAACTCAAATGCTCATAAATAACTAAGCGATAAAAGATCCATCACACGCTAACTCCAATAATCCATTCTCCAATAATGATTAAATAAAATCTGAAATAACCCTAACAAAAATCCTCTAAACAACTTTGGAACCGAATGGCCCAATAAAACTCAAATGAAGTCTCATAATAAAATACGACTGAAAAGAAAAGTCTAGCTAAACTATGCCATAAAATGAATAACTCCAGCTGCACCTCCAAATGATAACTCCGATAAACTTATGCAGTTTCTCCAATTCTAATCCTGAAAAATATTAGTCAACGCATGAGTCAGAGCCAAAGCCCCGAGAAAGAATACACACTACTCCCCTCAAATAGGATCCTTGAATCCAGACAGTAGCATTATACGCAATAAATATCACAATAGAATATTTTAAATTAAACGGGATAATTAAACGCGATAATTATAATCTACTAACTACCCGCAAAAATTCCCATTTATAAAGGCACACTAATATGATTTTAAATTCCTAAGTCCCACGATGTTAATTTAATTAAATTAACCAACTTTTATTATAGTTCTCATTTTTATTAAAGTGTAACACTTCCCCTTGTCAATCGTCCTCTGACCCGTTTACTGTCGGCCCCGACACATGACAAGGTTCCCCTTGTCAATCGTCCTCTGACCCATTTAACTGTCGGCCCCGACACATGACAAGGTTCCACACACGACACGATATAAATCGTCCTCTGACCCGTTTAAACTGTCGGCCCCGACACATTATGTCGCCACAAATTTTAATACCCGTTTTTATCTTAGGCATTAATTCTCAAGTTCTCAATTTATAATCACCTCACCCTTTTAATCGATGTGAGATCCTCAAAATACCCCTTAGTCCCATACCTTAGGGTCCCCAAGTTATCAATACATCCTATCCTATGTATAGGAGGATTTTCTAACATAAATCTTAACTTAGTCTCGTACTTAGACTACCGTAACGACGATAAAGTAATAAAAATTGTCCCACCTCCAACACAATAAAACCGTGATAATTTTTCCTCACTAGTCCCATTCCTAGAAGGCATTCTAAAATATAGGGAGAGAAATAATACCCAACAACCCGTCGTCACAATGATATTTAATAATACCAACAAGTCACACCAACAAGAATAATTAATCAATGTATAAAACAACGCATGGTAGTCCAATTCAATTAAATCTTTAATTTAATTATCACAACGTCAACAATACCCAAATAATCTCATTTAATTATTTTAAATTAAATATACCAAGTTTTCATCATATATTCATCAAAACCAAATTTTATTATCTGTACATGTATTACATGAGTTGTACGCATCCAAAAATCATTTATTTTAACGCTAGGGTTTTTCTACATGCAACCTACACTAATAAAACCCAAAATCACTCATGAATCCTACGTACCCAAAGGGTTATGAATATTATTCAGATTAAAAGATTTTATAAAAATATCCCCATAATTAGTATCCACTTTTTCTAATTAAATTACTAATTATTTTTAAGAAAACATGTAATTAAGTGTTTAGGCGACACTTAAAACGTATAATACTAAAGGAAAAGAATAGAGTATTCATGCCTGTAAAGATCGTGTTGAAAATCTGATTAGAAATCTGGATTCCTCTCGAAAAATTAGCAAAAGAGTGTTCTTGAACGATCTTGATTCCCAATTAAGCCTTCAAAAACTTGTGCCAAAACTTGTGACAAAAACTTGATTTTTTTGAAGGTTGATGATTATGAGTGAGAGGAAAAATATTTGGAAGTGTTCTCTGGTGAAAAACTGGAGAAATAGTGATTATGAGAGGTCCCCCTACGGATTAACAAGGTTATATAGTGATTAGGAGTCCTAATCCTACACAAACTCTAAAAACATCTCACAGCGCACGTTTTCTGGGAGGGTCGATCGATCACCCCGAAAAACTGACAGTTCGCCTAAAAAAATGCCTATAAGGCAAAATATTGTAAAATCAACATAAAATCCGTTTTAACTCCAATTTTAATTCCGCTTGAAGTTTTATTCTTCTAAAATCATAACCAACATATTTAGCCAATAAAAATTATTAAATTCAAAAATTTATTTTTCTCGAAAATTCCAATTAATTAATTAAAATAATAAATAAAAACTCGGGGTGTTACATACTTCCCCACTAGCAAAGAATTTCGTCCTCAAAATTAGACAAAGCATACACATCAACACGTAAATCTCGCAAAAAGAAAATAAGGCTCATATATTCCTACCCGTAGAATGCCATAATTGGGCGCCCATACACCCAATCCTAAGCGCACTTCCCCACGAACAGCAAAATAATATAAATTGCCTATATGCATACGCATAACTATGAAAATAACGGCGTACTAAATGCTCTCACAAATCCCCCACTCGATCCTATTTCCGAAAGTCATCAAAATGCTAACTTCCTCAAATTAAATCTCAACATCAAAAATCGATACACACGGTACCTAACATCTGTACTAAAATCTCTAAAATAATTATTGTCTCCAAAATCCATTCTAAGGATCCCCACATCAAGCTGACTAATTCTAAACTCAATGTCTACAACGTCCTTAACTCAAAACTTCACATCTCCAAGAAACACATCTAACACGTATGCTAGACCCTCTACCTTAAGGAGTACGAATCAATCAAGGGAAATCAAAGATCGGCAGTGCGGAAGCTAAACGGACTCATAACCTACGAGACCTAAGACCATGCTCTGATACCATCTGTCACACCCCGCCTAATTCTGGCGTCGGCCGCCACCAAAACTAAGTCGGGCGTGAGTAAATAAAATACCATTCTTAGCATGAGACAGATATGAGACGTAAATAAATCAGTCCATAAGATAAATAATTGAATCAAACTCAAATGCGCATAAATAACTAAGCGATAAAAGATCCATACACACTAACTCCAATAATCCATTCTCCAATAATGATTAAATAAAATCTGAAATAACCTTAACAAAAATCCTCTAAACAACTTTGGAACTGGATGGGCCAATAAAACTCAAATGAAGTCTCATAATAAAATACGACTGAAAAGAAAAGTCTAGCTAAACTATGCCATAAAATGAATAACTCCAGCTGCACCTCCAAATGATAACTCCGATAAACTTATGCAGTTTCTCCAATTCCAATCCTGAAAAAGATTAGTCAACGTATGGGTCAGAGCCAAAGCCCCGAGCAAGAATACACACTACTCCCCTCAAATAGGATCCTTGAATCCAGACAGTAGCATTATACGCAATAAATATCACAATAGAATGTTTTAAATTAAACGGGATAATTAAACGCGATAATTATAATCTACTAACTACCCGCAAAAATCCCCATTTATAAAGGCACACCAATATGATTTTAAATTCCCAAGTCCCACGATGTTAATTTAATTAAATTAACCAACTTTTATTATAGTTCTCATTTTTATTAAAGTGTCACACTTCCCCTTGTCAATCGTCCTCTGACCCGTTTACTGTCGGCCCCGACACATGACAAGGTTCCCCTTGTCAATCGTCCTCTGACCCGTTTAACTGTCGGCCCCGACACATGACAAGGTTCCCCTTGTCAATCGTCTTCTGGCCCATTTAACTGTCGGCCCCGACACATGACAAGGTTCCACACACGACACGACATAAATCGTCGGCCCCGACACATTATGTCGCCACAAATTTTAATACCCGTTTTTTTAGGCATTAATTCTCAAGTTCTCAATTTATAATCACCTCACCCTTTTAATCGATGTGAGATCCTCAAAATACCCCTTAGTCCCATACCTTAGGGTCCCCAAGTTATCAGTACGTCCTATCCTATGTATAGGAGGATTTTCTAACATAAATATTAACTTAGTCTCGTACTTAGACTACCGTAACGACGATAAAGTAATAAAAATTGTCCCACCCCCAACACAATAAAACCGTGATAATTTTTCCTCACTAGTCCCATTCCTAGAAGGCATTCTAAAATATAGGGAGAGCAATAATACCCAACAACCCGTCGTCACAATGATATTTAATAATACCAACAAGTCACACCAACAAGAATAATTAATCAATGTATAAAACAACACATGGTAGTCCAATTCAATTAAATCTTTAATTTAATTATCACAACGTCAACAATACCCAAATAATCTCATTTAATTATTTTAAATTAAATATACCAAGTTTTCATCATATATTCATCAAAACCAAATTTTATTATCTCTACATGTATTACATGAGTTGTACGCACCCAAAAATCATTTATTTTAAAGCAAGGGTTTTTCTACATGCAACCTACACCAATAAAACCCAAAATCACTCATGAATCCTACGTACCCAAAGGGTTATGAATATTATTCAGATTAAAAGATTTTATAAAAACAACCCCATAATTAGTATCCACTTTTTCTAATTAAATTACTAATTATTTTTAAGAAAACATGTAATTAAGTGTTTAGGCGACACTTAAAATGCATAATACTAAAGGAAAATAATAGAGTATTCATGCCTGTAAAGATCGTGTTGAAAATCTGATTAGAAATCTGGGTTCCTCTCGAAAAATTAGCAAAAGAGTGTTCTTGAACGATCTTGATTAAACCCCAATTAAGCCTTCAAAAACTTGTGACAAAAACTTGATTTTGTTGAAGGTTGATGATTATGAGTGAGAGGAAAAATATTTAGAAGTGTTCTCTGGTGAAAAACTGGAGAAAAAGTGATTATGAGAGGCCCCCCTACGGATTAACAAGGTTATATAGTGATTAAGAGTCATAATCCTACACAAACTCTAAAAACAGCTCACAGCGCACGTTTTCTGGGAGGGTCGATCGATCTACCCCCAGGGGTCGATCGATCGATCACCCCGAAAAACTGGCAGTTCGCCTAAAAAAATGCCTATAAGGCAAAATATTGTAAAATCAATATAAAATCCGTTTTAACTCCGATTTTAATTCCGCTTGAAGTTTTATTCTTCTAAAATCATAACCAACATATTTAGCCAATAAAAAAATATTAAATTCAAAAATTTATTTTTCTCGAAAATTCTAATTAATTAATTAAAATAATAAAATAAAACACGGGGTGTTACAAAGCTAAAACTCTTGAAGTCTTGTAGGGTATTTAAACCCGATTTATTTTCATTCTAAGGGTGAAAAAAATTCATTTAATTTTTCCCTCTTTAGTTAAAACCCTAGTTTGAAGATTTATTGCAATTTTAATTCCAAGATCGAAGTTTGTTCAGATTTCTGTGATTACAAGTAATTTTAGTTGGTGATTTTTGTGCTTTGGTAAGTTAATTGATTACTCTCCTCTATCTAATCTCCTTCTACATCATTCTTCAATTCTCCCTTAGTTTAATTATGATTTCCTGCAATTCAACAATCGTTTTCATTTATTTCATCATGTTAGGCTAAGTTTCTAAGGTTGGGGCGCATGAACTCAACCTGATGTGGTAGTTTCATCCGTATAAAAGTAATCCTCTAAATTTAATAATTTGATTACGACCGTATTGCGTAGAAACGCGACAATTGTAGATCTTTGGATCTCATTTGCTTAAGGGTAATCGGGATGCTTCAGAATGCAATTCGAGTGTCACTATCGCAATACCGATTTACTTGTTCTCTGATTAAGTATGGTGCGGGCTTGAACCTCATATATGTAATGCTTGGGATTACTAAATTTTGGGTCTAATTAATCATTTAAATTTACGATTAGTTTTATTCCATCAATACACTAGGGTTGAGGGATTGTATTCCCGTCCTATTTTCTTCATCATCTATTTCGAGTTTTAAATTATTCATCGTTAGTATTTTAGGTAATTTAGAATAGTTGCATTTCTTTCATAATTTCAAAATTTCATTTAGTTGTAGCCAATTCTTAAAACAAATCATATTTTCCTTTTCTTTTTAGAGTCAGAGTTAGGATTTCTTCATCTATCCAACGTCGTTACAATTCCATTGTCCTATTTCCCTGAGGATCGATACCCGACTTATCGGATTATTACTTAAGAGACATGCTCGTAATTGAGCCTAGAGAGTACACACTTCTGAGACACATTCTTAGTCACGTCAACTGCACAACTTTTTATGGGTATAAAACATCTAAAAGATATGTTGCCTAGTTTTTTTATTCATTATCGTATTTGTGAAAATCGTTTAGGCTTCTTCAAGCCCATGATATCAATCGTTCCATTTTTCCACAATGGAAGTGGTAAGCAGAAGAGTTTTAAGCCCTCGTAAAGCGACCCACTTTCTTTATATTAATTCAACAAGAGCATAGTATGTTGGTAAATAATTAAAGGGAATTTAGTCATCAATCTGTCATACTCAAACAGTTTTTTGTTTGTGGTCCAACTACTTAGCGAATTTAGGTTGCGATCCTAAAATTTAATATGATATAGTGTGTGGTTATATAACAATGTAAACGTGATATATTACAATATGAGAATCTCATATTATGAAATATACGTGTCGTATTATGGAATATACCTACTGTTGATCACACACTCAACCGCACACAAATTCCCCTCGCTTGAGGGGCTTTAGACCATTTATCTAATAATTAAATAAAGGATCAGATTCCCATCACACTTTAAGAATTAAGCATATATTAAAAACCGAAAGCACTAGAAATCAGTGAATTTATATTTATAGTTCGATTCAATTCTTTTCTTATCTTTCTATTGATATATACCTTATAAATGAGACTGGGAAGTGAGTGAGTGTGAAGACGGATACCGACCCACATGCATAGTTGAAGATAAACTCAACCCCACACACTCAACAAAACAAAGCATGCCCTTATCCCCATTTTTTACAGCCATATCATACACCTTTTTCTTAAACCCCTCACCTTCACTCCCCCATGAATCCCACAAATATAACTCATTTAACTCCCTAACCCATCCATCAACATCTCCAAATACTTCGGAGACTTCATAAATATTTCCAAAGATTACTCTTTTGACACCCCATGTTTTTCACGAAACTCGATTACAGTTTCTCTTGCTTGTTCTTTTATTTGTTCTCCAAACCCATTGCTTTTTAGAGAGGGGAATCGTTAAGGGTAAATTGGATTGTGGGTGGGGATTGAATACTGAGTTTTTTTACTGAAAATTTATTCCAGTTTTACCCTTATTATTTTTACTAAATGAAACTAATATAAAACAATTTAATAAACAATTAAATTTGGCAAAATGGTCAAAATAACGTGCATTCAAGCATTCAGAACCAAATAAGTTTAAGCAAACAACATACACTCAATCAGAAATCCAACAAAAACCATACTTTTCATTTTGAGCCTCAAAATAAACATATAAAACAAAAATCATAAGCACTATCAATAAGTAAATCAATAAAAGTAGTTAATTTCAAGGTCTACACAAAAATACGTTACGAATGAGACTTGGAAGTGAATGTGAAGACAGATACCGACCCACATGCATAGCAGAAGATAAACTCAATCCAACACTCTCTAAAAAAAAAACATACCCTTATCCCCTTTTTTCTCAGCCATATCGTACACCTTCTTAAAAAAGTCACCCTCATCATCACCCCCCATGAATCCCACAAAGATAACCATCCATCAACATCTCCAAATACTTTGGAGATTTCAAAGATATTTCCAACGATTCCTCTATTAACACCCCATGTTATTCAAGAAACTCGGTTACAGCTTCTCTTGCTTGTTCTTTTTCTTGTTCTCCAAACCCGTTGTTTATAACCCAAGGGGAATATTACGGGTAAATTGGATTGTGGGTGGGGATTGAATACTGATTTTTTTTAACGAAAATTTATTCCAGGCTTACCCTTGTTATTTTCACTAAATGACACTAATATAAAACAGTTTAGTAAACAATAAATAATGGTGAAACAGTCAAAATAGCATGCATCTAAAGAATTCAGAAGCAAATAAGTATAATCAAACAACATACATTCAATCACAAATCAGACAAAATCATTCTTTTCGGCCTTAAAAAACAAATGGGCCCTAAGCATATGGATTAAAAATCATAAGCACTAGCAATTAGTGAATCGAAATTTCAAGTTTACCTAATGAATGAGACTAGGAAGTGAGTGTGAAGACAAATATCTCCCCTCATACATAGCAGAAGATAAACTCAACCCCACACTCTCCAAAAAATAAAGCATACCCTTATCCCTTTTTATCTCAACCATATCATACACCTTCTTCTTAAACCCCACACCCTAACCATCACTCCCCATGAATCCCACAAAGACAACTCATTTAACTCTCTAACCCCATCCATCAACATCTCCAAATAATTCTGACATTTCAAAGATATTTCAAGAAATTCCTCTTTTGACACTCCATATTTTTCAAGAAACTCAAACATGGCTTCTCTTGCTTGTTCTTTTTCTTGTTCTCTAAACCCATTGTTTTTAATCAAGGAAAATTGTTAAGGGTAAATTTGATTGTGGGTGGAGATTGAATACTGAATTTTTTTAACGAAAATTTATTTTAGTTTTACTCTTTTTATTTTTACTCAATGACACTAATATAAAGAGTTTAATTAACAACTAATAATGGTGAAATGTTCAAAATAACATGCATTCAAGCGTTCCGAACCAAATAAGTTCAAATAAACAACATATACTCAATCGAAAATCCGACAATAAAACGAACAAACTAAGTATATGGAATCAAAATCATAAGCACTAGCAATTAGTGAATTCGATTGAAATATACCTTATGAATGAGTGTTGGAAGTGAATGGGATAACCGATATATCCCCACATGCATAGCAGAAGATAAACTCACCACACACTCTCCAAAAACCAAAGCATACCCTTATCCCCTTTATTCTCAGCCATATCATACACCTTCTTCTTAAACCCCCCACCCTCACCATCACCATCACTCCCCCATGAATCCCACAACATCCATCAACATCTCCGAATACTTTGGACATTTCAAACATATTTCCAAATATTCCTCTTTTGACACCGCATATTTTTCAAGAAACTCAAACATGTATTCGCTTGCTTGTTCTTTTTGCTTGTTCTCTAAACCCATTGTTTTTAAGAGAAGGAGATTGTTAAGGGTAAATTTCATTGTGTGTGGGGATTGAATACTGAATTTTTTTTACGAAAATTTATTCTAGTTTTAGTCTTTTTATTTTTCCTAAATAACACTAATATAAAGAGTTTAGTTAACAAAATAACATGCATCCAAGTGTTCCGAACCAAATAAGTTCAAACAAACAACATATACTTAATCGAAAATTCAAAAAGAAAATGAGCATACTAAGTTTATGGAATTAAAATCATAAGCACTAGCAAATAGTGAATCAAAATTTCAAATATACCTTCTGAATGAGACGTGGAAGTGAATGTGAAGACAAATATCTCCCCACATGCATAGCAGAAGATAAACTCAATCCCACACTCTCCAAAAAACAAAGCATACCCTTATCCCCTTTTTTCTCAGCCATATCATACACCTTCTTCTTAAACCCCCCACCCTCACCATCACTATCATCATCACTCCACCATGAATCCCACAAAGATAACTCATTTAACTCTCTAACCCCACCCATGAACATCTCCAAATACTTTGGACACGTCAAAGATATTTCCAAAGATTCCTCTTTTGACACCGCATATTTTTCAAGAAACTCAAATAAGGCTTCTCTTGCTTGTTCTCTAAACCCATTGTTTTTAAGCGAAGGAGATTGTAAAGGGTAAATTGGTGGTGATTGAATACTGATTTTTTTACCAAAATTTATTCCAGTTCTACCCTTGTTAGTTTCACTAAAAGACGCTATTATAAAAAAGCTCCGTAAATAATTAAAAATGGCAAAATTGTCAAACTAACATGCATTCAAGCGTTCCAAACCAAATAAGTTTAAACAAACAACATACACTCAATCATAAATCAGACAAAAACAAACATACTTTTTAGCAATTAGAGCCTCAATTATGGATTAAAAATCATAAGCACTAACAAATAGTGAATCAAAATTTCAAATTTACCTTACGAATGAGACTTGGAAGTGAATGTGAATACGATTATCTCCCCACATGCATAGCAGAAGTTGAACTCAACCCCACACTCTCCAAAAACAAAGCATACCCTTATCCCCTTTTTTCTCAGCCATATCACACACCTTCTTCTTAAACCCCCCACCCTCAACCTTACCATCACTCCCCCATGAATCCCACAAAGATAACTCATTTAACTCTATAACCCCATCTATCAACATCCCCAAATACTTTGGAGACTTCAAAGAAATTTCCAAAGATTCCTCTTTTGACACCCCAAGTTTTTCAAAAAACTCACAAACATCTTCTCTTGCTTGGTCTTTTTCTTGTTCTTCAAACCCATTATTTTTAATAAAGGGGGATTGTTAAGGGTAAATTGGATTGTGGGTGGGGATTGAATTTTGAATTTTTTTAACGAAAAATTTATTCCAGTTTTACCCTTGTTATTTTTACTAAATGACACTAACATAAATAGGTTTAGTCTACAATTAATAATGGCTAAATGGTCTAGATAACAGGCATTCAACCGTTCGGAACCAAATAAGTTTCAACTAATAAATTACATTCAATCACAAATCAGATAAAAACATAATTTTTAGCCACCAAAAACAAACGGCCCCTAAACATATGGATTAAAAAGCATAAGCACTAGCAATTAGTTAATCAAAATTTCAAATATACCTTATGAATGAGACTTGGAAGTGAATGTGAAGGCAAATATCTCCCTACATGCATAGCGGAAGATAAACTCAACCCCACACTCTCCAAAAAACAAAGCATACCCTTATCCCCTTTTTTCTCAGCCATATCATACAAATCCCCCACCCTCACCCTCACCATCTCTCCCCCGTGAATCCCACAAAGACAACTCATTTAACTCCCTAACCCCATCCATCAACATCTTTAAATACTTTGGACATTTCAAAGATATTTCCAAAGATTCCTCTTTTGACACCGCAGATTTTTCAAGAAACTCAAAAACGGCTTCTCTTGCTTGTTCATTTTTTTTGTTCTCTAAACCCATTGTTTTTAAGCGAAAGAGATTGTCAAGGGTAAATTTGATTGTGGGTGGGGATTGAACTGAATTGTTTTTACGAAAACTTATTCTTGTTTTACTCTTTTTATTTTTCCTAAATAACACTAATATAAAGAGTTTAGTTAACAAAATAACATGCATCCAAGCGTTCCGAACCATATAAGTTCAAACAAACAACATATATTAAATCAAAAATTCGTCAAGAAAACAAACATACTGAGCTTGGAAGTGAATTAAAATCATAAGCACTAGCAACTAGCGAATCAAAATTTCAAATATACCTTATAAATGAGACTTGGAAGTGAATGTGAAGACAAATATCTCCCCACATGCATAGCAGAAGTTAAAATCAACCCCACACTCTCCAAGAAACAAAGCATACCCTTATCCCCTTTTTTCTCAGCCATATCATACACCTTCTTCTTAAACCCCCCACCCTCAACCTTACCATCACTCCCCCATGAATCCCATAAAGATAACTCATTTAACTCTCTAACCCCATCCATCAACATATCCAAATACTTTGGACATTTCAAAGAAATTTCCAAAGATTCCTCTTTTGACACCCCATGTTTTTCAAGAAACTCACAAACATCTCCTCTTGCTTTTTTCTCTTCATTTTCTTGATTTTCTTGGTTTTCATATTCATCTTTGTTTAAGGCTTGTGGGAGGTGAATTTGATTGTGGCTATGGGGGAAAATGAGTTCTGGGGAAATGGGTATGGGGGAAAATGGAAATCTTGATGGGGTGGGTGAGGGGGGGATAGGGTGGTGGTGAAGGTGGTGGTGGGTGTAAGGGGAAAGTGGGGGTTTTGGAAGGTGAAGAAAATTTGAAGACATATGGGTATTGATGAAAGTGTAAAACCCTTGAGTTTTCATCCCTTTAAACCCTTGAGACAACGGGAAAATTAGGAAAACGAGAAAGATAAATGCTTAATTACAACACCCCCTGAATTATATAGTGATTTTGCAGATAACCCCTTAGTATAAAAAGCTCGACAAAGACCCCCAAACTTTTGAATATTTAAACCCGAAAAATATGCATAACAAAATCGTATGTTGAGAACGCAAGTAATTTCCTTTGTATGTAAAACTCAATAGATAATGCGGAAGCGTATATAAGTGATGGTTCAACTCCCAAAATACCAACAAGTTTTAATTTACTTGAAACAAATTAAAATATTAAATCAAATAATTAATCCAAGTCCTAGAATTTGCCTAAGTCATATTTATCAATATATATCAAAGTTAGGCGAAACTAATTTTTGCAAAAGACTTGAATAAAACAAATTTACCCAATATTTAATATAAGTCCCAAATTAAATAAGTATGATAATTAAACCAAATTTTATCTTGAAATTATCCTAAGCATGGATTCTAAATTAATGATCAAGATAAAATAAACAATATCACACTACGCCGAGATGTACGAGGAAAAACCCAAGACGGGAAATAACCTCGGACGGACCTAGCCACAAGTCCACTAGATATGGAATTACAATTACAAGACAGATAGACTTACAATGACTGACTCGATCCCTCTCAAGCCTCGACGCTTCTTCTCGTAGAAACCTCTTCCTAGTGAACAACCTCGGAACATCACCGCGGTCTCGGAATCCACCGATGGGACTTTATATGGTCACCGTCACCCAAGCATGGAGCCTTTCTCCAAGTGGGTAAAATCTCAACAAAAAGTCTTCTTCTTTGATGGATGTAGAAGCAAACCAAAACTTCTCTTCTTGAATTCGGTAGAGATAAACCGGTGCCAAAACTCCAAGTAAAGATATGTATATAGAACTTGGATAAACAACTATTGGGTGTAAACACTAGAGTGTGTAGGATTTTTCATTAAAGAATAACACTCAAAGCTTGATCTTTTTCCTTAAACAAATTTTCTCTCAAAACACTCTCTAGGAGTTTTTATGGTATGAAAAAGATGCCTCTTCAAAAGTGATTCCCGTCCTTAATTAAGCCTTAAAAAATCAGTTAAGAAACAAGTGGGATAATGGGGTAAAAACTGTCAAAAACTGCTCAAAACTGTTCCCGCCTGGCATTCTCGTTCGAACGACATTGACTCTCGTTCGAACGAGACTTCTAACGAGCGACCAGACTGGGCTCGTTAGAAACTCGTTAGATATCTCGTTAGAACGACCAAACTCGTTCGAACGACATATCGAACGACTGACCAATTTAGGGTCGTTGGCAGTCTCGTTCGAACGAAACCTCGTTAGAACAAAAAAAACTCGTTCGAACGAGATTTCGAACGACTTCCAGAAATTTTTCTAAAATTCTATTTTGGCCCAGAAACTTTATATACTTTAAATTAAAGTTCCAATTAAATTATTTTGAAAGTAAAGCATGGTTTTTATTAAACCTAACACCCAAAAAATATTGTTCCAAGCTCCTATATAAATATAATTGCATTCATACCTTGGGAGCATGGAACCATAGTTGATGATGAAGCTTTATACTCTTTGCCGCTACGTCTTCAACATACACTTCATAGGCTTGAGAATATTACAATTGAATACTATCCTATGAATAAATGTTTTTGTCCGAAATTGAGCCAAAACTATATATGGACTCAATTGGAAATTTGTGTCCTTACATATGTTATCGACTTATTTTCAATGAAAGTGTGATAGATATCAAAACTCAATAGTTTAGGGAATTCTTTGTCGAATTTTTTAGATTAGGGGTTATCTACAAAATTGTTATAGTTTAAGTGAGTTTGGTGTAATTTTCCTAAGAAAAATGATAGGTTTTAGGGTTAATTACAAATTTAACCATGGTATTTGGGAACATTTTGAACTTTAGATCATTTCTTTCAATTTTTAAAATGTTAACTGTGAGGTTTTACTTTAAAAAAAATTCGGACAACCATTAACCATCCATTAGAGAAATTATGTTAAATCCTAGATAGCATTTAGTGTCAACCCTTTGGTTGATTACCAACCAATTATACATTGACATGTCTTTTAAATTATTAAATCATTAAAAAAACAAAAACTTTTCAAAAGAAATAAACATAAGAAGATTAAAGAAAAACATAAAATAAAATAAAGAAGTGTTTTTTTTAAAAAACGTATTTTTTTAATATATTTTATTTTAAAAAACCATATTTTTAAAAAGAAAATAATATTTTTATGTGTTTTTTAAAAAAAAAATATATTTTTTTATAAAAATACATTTTTTATAAATAAAAAATTGTTTTTTATGTATTTTATTTTTTATAATTTTTATTTTTTCTCTTTATTTCTTTTGAAAATTTTTGTGTTTTCAAGTATTTAATAGATTTAAACACATGTCAAGGTATAATTAGTTGGTAATTAGACAAATGGTTGACCTTGAGTGGCATGTAGGATTTAACAAAAATTCTCTAATGGATGGTTAACTGTTGTCCAAATTTATTTAAAATGGAAATATCGGGGTTAACATTGCAAATTTTGAAATAGATAGTCTAAAGTTCAAAATCACCCCAAACACCAGGGTTCAATTTACAATTAACCCTGCATCTTATTTGTTTTGCAATTTAAAATTTGAAGTTTTTTATTTAACTAATAGTACACGTCTCTAAACATTCTCAAGGTGCATTAAGCGTTTATACATTTGTACCTTATGCGAATCTCACCGTAATGTATAAATTGTTGATGCACTTTTGGGAATATTTTTGGAATAAGTTTGAGGTGCATATCATTTTTATTTCCATTTTAGTTTGTGGCCAATACAGTTTTTTTTTTACTTTTACTCGTGAGATAATGTCGTAATTAGACATAACCTCTCGTTTTTCAAATAATTAGACTTATTCCCCGCATTTGCATCCCCCCGTTTGTACCGAATTATTTGAAAATCTGAGAGTTATGTCTAAATACATCATTATCTCGAGGGATTGAAGTAAAAAAAAATCTAATATTTCTTTTTAATTCACTTACATATTTTTGGGCACTAAATCTCCTCACCCCTTAATTTATAACTTATAATTTAGGCTTGGCACCGACTTAACATATGTTTATTAGAAATTTTTATGTAAGAATTATAAAATTTCACATACAAATTATAAGTTTTTTCAATGCGTTACAAAATTATATGTAAATATCATTGAATAATCGGGTATACACTAATGGTTTACTTAACCCGAGAAAAATAGTCGATCAGGGTGTTAAGTCAAAAAACCATTAACATTTATTCACTAACATTTGGGGGGTGTTTTTTTCCTAAATGCAAAATTAACCATAAAGGTTGGGATCATTTTTAATTTTGGAATTGACATTTCAAACGTTGCAATGTTAATCTTGATGTTTACAATATTGTGCAATTTTATCCACTTGTCACATCTGCATTAGGAGACTTAACATAATAGATGGCAGACGTGCCATTCAATCGAGTTATCCATTTCATTAAGTTTCCTGAAAGACCCCATTGCCTAGGGGAGGAGTGAAGTACTTCGTTTTTACCGATGCGTCCTTACAGGGACTTGGGGGAGTTCTACAGCAGTAGGAGCTGGCCATAGCTTATGCATCTCTTAAGCTTAAGCCCCATGAGAAGAACTATCCCACTCACAAATTGGAGTTAACAGAAGTCATTTTTTCCTTAAGGATTTGGAGGCCCTATCTCTTGGGGGAGAAGTTCCGGTTGCTCACGGACCACAAGTCACTTCAGTATATTTTCACATAGAAGGAGATGAATATGAGGCAGCGTATGTGGCTTGAGTTTGTGAAAGATTATCAATTTGACATCCAGTACCATCCGGGGAAGGCTAACACAATGACAAATGCATTGAGTCGTATGTTGACAGGGCCGTTAGCAACAGGGGGGGCGAAGTAGGTAGAGCTTCGTCAAGAGGATGAGGTAGTCCGGACGTACATAATAGTGATAACCGTCACACTCGATATCATTTTGAGGGTTGTGAAGGCCTGGGAAGGGCACCCGTTTTGTGAGGAGAGGATTCAATAGTTATTGGCAAGTGGAGTGGAGTCTTACTAAATTAGTTCTGAGGGTGGCTTGTGTTTCAATGGAAGGTTGATTATCCCAGACGATGAGGACCTACGAGACACAGTTATGGAGGAAACACATGGATCATAGTTTTCGGTGCATGCCAGAGGAGAAAAGATGTACCATGGTATAAGGATACAATATTGATGGGCCGGCATGAAGCAGGACATAATAGAGTTTGTCTCTAGATGCACCACTTGTCAGATGGTGAAGGTCAATCATCACAGACCTGTTGAGGTTCTATAGCCATTGGATATTCTAGTGTGAAAATAGAAGAGTATTTCGATGGACTTCATCACAGGGTTACCGACATCGTAGAGGGATTACGATTCCACATCGGTATTTATAAATCGATTGACCAAGGTAACCCATTTCTTGCCATTTCGGGTGGATTTCATGACAGGAAAATATGCACAGTTGTTCATAGCAGATATAGTGAGATTGCACAGGGAGGCTCTCAATATTGTTTCAAATCAAAATAAGATCTTTGGTGTCCCACTTCTGGCATAGTCTTTAGGAGGCGATGGTGATGAAGTTGCATATGAGCGCTTCTTATCACCCTCAGACCGATGGGCAAATGTAAAGGGTGAATCAAATGTTGGAGGATATGTTGTGAATGTGTATTCTGGACTTTAAGGGTAGCTGGGAGCAGTATTTGACTTTGGTATAGTTTATGTATAACAACTCGTACCAGTTCACTATAGACATTGATGATGCCGGAATCCGCACCACCAGATAAGGTGTTTTCAAGCTCAATCTATCAACAACAATGGCAGCATAGTTATGTAAAGGTAAGAGAATGAGAAGAGGAGAAGAGGAGAGAGCACCAGGATATAAGTGGTTCAGCCTAAATTGGCCTACGTCCACTGTGCGTGTGTGAATAACCTCACTGCAATAAGGCACTAATGGCCATGGATACAACCTCTCAATCTTTCTCTCTCTACTGTGTATCTAGACAGAGTTTCAGCTAGGGTTGGATATCTGGGATCCTTTGCAAGGTAGAGGGTGACCTCTATATATAGTACCTAGGGGGTGTAATGTACCCCCCATGCATGCCATGAGCATGTGTGTGTTTGCCTCACCAATATGGGAATGCCATCTGTCACTGTTACATGTAGAGAATGATGATGCAATATTCTCCCCACGTGTGGGGAATAATCTTGTTATAACTAATTTGTGTCCACGTTCCCTTATCCAAATGTCAGTAGATGCTCGGCTATCGCGTCTGGGGTATGACCTCAGCCTGGGGGAGGCCGAGGTTGGTAAGTCTAGGTACCTGTTCAGTCCGAGTATTCCATGGAGGTCTCGGCCTAATCCCAGTCGAGACAATGGGCAAGGTCGGCCTGGGACGAGGCTGAGCTGGAGTGTTTGGAGTATCGACTGATGTCTTGATGAAGTTGCTGGTGGTCTCCTGCGAGCTCGGCTTATGTATGGCCGAGGTTGCCATCCCAAGGTATACGAGAATGCTACTGGTCCTTGTGACGCCCCTTGGAGAGGCTCATGGTAGTGTCGGCCCTGGCCGACCTTGCTATGGCCGAGGGATGATATCGCGTGCCCAAGACTTGTCCAACGTCGGCCATGATCTTGGCCGAGGTTGGTGTTTCTGGGGCGAGGTTACGCTTGGGGCATATCAGACATAACAATATTTGAGGCTTTGTACAGGAGACCTTATCGTTCACCCTCTTATTGATTAGAGGTGGGGGAAAATAAGCTTCTCTGGCCGGATGTGATTCAGGATATGTCAGTGAGGATCGAGTTTATCAGGAGTTGTATTCGGGTAGCTCAAGGCTGGAAGAAGAGTAACGCCGAAGTGAATCAAAGATTTAGAGAGTTTTACATGGGGGATTTTAGTGATACCGTGGGTATCTCTCATGAAGGGAGTGATGCGGTTCTGGAAGACGGGGAAGTTGGCACTGAGGTATGCGGGGCCTTTTCCCATTATCGAGAAAGTAAGGCCGGTTTCATGTAGGCTCACTTTATCGAAGATTTTGTAGGGGATTCTTAACGTGTTCTATGTGTCATCATTGAGGAGGAATCTCAGGGATGACGTGGCTTATCGGCATATACCGTTTGAGGAGATTGACTTGCAGCTGAATATTTCTTATAAGGGGAGACTTATTGCCATTTTGGGCCGTAGCGAGCGTGAGGATGACATCCAACGTCGGCCATGATCTCGACCGAGGTTGGTGTTTCTGGGCCGAGGTTACACTTGGGGCATATCAATCACCCCCCAGCCCTTAGTCATATGTGGGAGCAGGTGACTAGGGGATTACCACACCTCCGAGGCCTGTCTATTACAAGCCAATATTTGTTTGACACTTGTCCAATGCTGAGGTATGCTTGCTAGGTGGGCGTGTGCTGTTAACCGCCCTTTAGGGCTCCCAAGGCAATGATGGGCCTTGGGAGTTGTGCCTGAGTATTTAAGGGTTTTGAACCCTATTTCCTTTCCTTCTTCATCATTTCTCTTGTTTCCAGCCATCTCGCTCCTGCAGCCTTCTCTCTCTAGAAAGATCCTCGCCGAAGCTCCTGGAGGGTGGTTTTCTCGCGTCTTCTCGTCTCCTCCTTACTATTTCATCCTCAGGTAACCTTCGCCATACGTTTTCCTTCATTTTTCCTGCAAGTCTCCTTATTTTTGCATTTTTGGCGAGTTTCTGAGTTTTTCGGCGAGTTTCTGAGTTTTTCGGCGAGGCCACCATTATTTCAGGCGAATAATTCTTGCCACATTTAGGTAGTTTGATCCCTAAACTGCTTTACTTCACTAGCCAACCTTGTTTGTGGTTTTAGGAATCCTAAGTGTAGTGTCATCCTCTGATGCTCAGACCCTTATATCATCTTCTTGAGGAGTTCCCCTCCCTTAGAGATAAGACCTTAGAAAAGGTTAGACAAATAGAAAGAGCACAGGAGGAGGCTCGTAGGTCACAAGAGTTTCCCATTAGACCCATATTTCCACCACCTCTGAAGGTGATATATCTTGAACCCCCAGAGTTTTTCTATCAGACAGAGGTTCCTGCTGATCCCATACCGATGTCTGAGTCTGAATCTTCTACCTCAGACCCCATGTCTGTGGATTCCTTTCAGGAGGCCATGGACTTCACACCTCGACCTGATCAGGCCCCTGATCAGGCCGAGGTCTCCAGTCGAGCCTCATCCCATAATCACTCAAGCACCTCAAGGTCTTCCACAGAGGTTGAAATTGTTGAGACAAGTGTGGCTATATCACCACCACTTGACGCCATTCCTCTGTCGGCCTTCACTGGTGTCGAGTTCGCTCAGAGGTTCCCGAGTAACCCATCAACATCTGCTCCGACCGACATTGAGTTGGATGATGATGATGAGGCTGAGAGCGATGTCGACGTCTCTGAGGCGGCCGAGATCGAGAGTACTATTACTGAGGTAGACCTTCTCTGCTTCAGATACCTGTATGCTATCAGTCCTTAAATAAAGCTTAGGAGACCTCTGAGGGAGGAGAGGGCTTATCATGGCCGAGATGCCGAGATCTGCCTATACGAGCAGATGTTCAAGTTGGGTTTTCGTCTACCCATTCACCCCATTATCAAATCCATACTTTCTTACATCAATTTGGACCCCTCTCAACTATCCCCTAATGTTTGGAGAGTCATAATAAGGGCCATAGTCCTATGGAAGGCTGTCCACCACTCAGACCTTCCAGTTCAGGTCTTCGTAGGTTGCTATGTCCCCTCCTCGGCCAAAAATCGTCTGAGCTACTACCATTTTGTAGCTCGGAAGCCTGAGAAGAAAATGCTTCAAGTAACCCAGACTTCCAACCATAATTGGAAGCCTCGGTATTTCTTTGCTTCTGGGCCATGGGAATTTGGCCCATGTGTTCCCTCATCAATTCTAGAGCCGAGGATGCCCCTGAGGTGGGGTAAAGTTACAATGTCTGCGAGGGCTGACCCTGGCCTGAGCCCATCGAACCTTTAGAGGGTGAAAGCCCTTCAAGATCAGGGGGTAAATGGTCTGCTCGTCTGTTTCGAGCACTTGATGACTCCCCACTTCCTCTCTGGGACAGGTCTAGGTGGAAGTCCCCTTACCGAGCTTGGTAAGCATTTTTATTTTTTTTAAGTTTAACCTCTGAGTTTATTCATGTCTGATTATCTAACTCATATCTACTAATTTTTTGCAGAGCGACTACAGGACATTTCGGACGAGCTTTGGGAGATGGCTGCACCCAGCTTGACCAGACTTGCCAAGAAAGCAGGCCTTAACGCTCCTCCCCCAGCTCCCTCTGCCTCTAAGCCCCCAGCCACAAAGAAGAGGGCTCCATAAGTTCATGCCCCTAAGGATCAGAGGCCGAAGAAGAAGACTGCTGACGCCGCCATTCCCATTTCTTCAGCTGACGCCCTGTCGGCTTGTCTGGATCAGTTGAAAATAACTGACAGCATAGTCGGCCACAGTCTTCAGGCCTTAGATGCCTTCGGCTCTATAATAACCGAGGCTGACAAACGCTTCTTCAGGTCAATGGACACCCAACTGCTGGTTGAGTTCGGCATTCACAGATCCATTCAGGTATGACTTGATCTTTCTGATTGTTCTTCACCCAAGTGTAACATCTGATTGTTCTCCAACTCATTCATTATCACAAAATATGCAGGGCCTGGCAGCTATGCACCACTTGTCCAACTGGACTCTGAGGAAATTACCCCTCATCCAAAAGGGGCAAGAGGCCGAGAGAGTCCAGAGCACTCTGAACATAGAGATTGACCGTCTCAAATCTGAGCTGAAGGATTCTAAGAAGAATGTGAAGGGGTTGGAGAAGGACATCTCCCAGCTCGGCAAGGATCACGCTGCAGCACTGAAGGGTAAGGACAACATTCTGCAGCAGAAAGTCAACTCAGCTGTTCGGGCCGCCCTTGATGACGCCTCCAAGAAGATAATTGCTGACTACAAGTCCTCTGATGAGTTCATGGGCTTCGGCTTTGAATACCTTGAAAGAGGTATCAAAGCCACTATTAAATGGGCTGACATCAGGGAGAGAGAGGCCGACACTTTGAAGGCCTCTGATTTCGTGGGTCTCGGCTTTGCTGATCCTCAATTTACCCAGGCTCTTCAGGAGGTTGAGGAAGAGGCTGTTGCTCCTGCCGAGACTGCTACGTTGGAGGGCACTGAGGTTGGAGGGGCAGACCATCGTGATGATGCGGCCGAGGTGACCAATCAAGCCGAGGATGTTAACGTTCCCCCTTCAAACCTTTAGAGGATTTTTTTATCATTGTTTGTAACTCAATTGTATTATAGAGCTTGTCTGTAATCGTTGAACATCTTATTATTTCTGAATGTATATCAACCTCTGAGGAGGACCATCTTCACTTTATTTTCATTGAATGCCATGTGATGCTTTTCATTCTTAGTTTCGTTGTAATGGTGTCTGCTAAAAATAAATTTGTAATCTGAGCTTCCACCTCTGAAGTCCTCTTTCTAAGGTTGTCTTTTTGCAATGGTCTTGTTTAAACTCAACCAATGATCCTGAGCTCAGACCTCGTCACCACTGAATGGTGTTATGAAGGTCTGAGGTCATTACCTAAGATGTTATCCCCATAATTAGTCTCACCAAATTAATGATGTTAAGGGTCTGAGGTCATCTCATTATGGTGTCTGAGCTCAGACCTTGTCACCACAATGGTGTTATGAGGGTCTGAGGTCATCACCTAAGATGTTATCCTCATAATTAATCTCACCAAATTAATGATGTTAAGGGTCTGAGGTCATCTATTATGGTGTCTAAGCTCAGACCTCGTCACCACAATGGTGTTATGAGGGTCTGAGGTCATCACCTAAGATGTTATCCTCATAATTAATCTCACCAAATTAATGATGTTAAGGGTCTGAGGTCATCTCATTATGGTGTCTGAGCTCAGACCTCGTCACCACAATGGTGTTATGAGGGTCTGAGGTCATCACCTAAGATGTTATCCTCATAATTAATCACACCAAATTAATGATGTTAGGGGTCTGAGGTCATCTCATTATGGTGTCTGAGCTCAGACCTCGTCACCATAATGGTGTTATGAGGGTCTGAGGTCATCACCTAAGATGTTATCCTCATAATTAATCTCACCAAATTAATGATGTTAAGGGTCTGAGGTCATCTATTATGGTGTCTGAGCTCAGACCTCGTCACCACAATGGTGTTATGAGGGTCTGAGGTCATCACCTAAGATGTTATCCTCATAATTAATCACACCAAATTAATGATGTTAAGGGTCTGAGGTCATCTCATTATGATGTCTGAGCTCAGACCTCGTCACCACAATGGGGTTATGAGGGTCTGAGGTCATCACCTAAGATGTTATCCTCATAATTAATCTCACCAAATTAATGATGTTAAGGGTCTGAGGTCATCTATTATGGTGTCTGAGCTCAGACCTCGTCACCACAATGGTGTTATGAGGGTCTAAGGTCATCACCTAAGATGTTACCCCCATAATTAATCTCTGATCTAAGAATGAAGCAAGAACTGTCATGGGAACTGATCTTTATTAATAACCTCTTCATAATAAGATGGTACATTTACATAAAACTCTATGCAACATCATATGTAATATCTCTTTAGGGGATCGGCATTCCATGGGTTAGTGAAAGGTTCTCCTTCTAGGTTTTCTAGCCTGTAAGTGCCAGGCACAACCTCTTCTGTCACTTTGTAGGGGCTGTGCCAGTTTGGGTGAAGCTTATTTGCTTTCTGTAGGGTCTTCTTTAGCACTAGGTCTCCCACTGCAATGGGTCTTGACTTCACCCTCTGGTTGTAGAATTTCGCTGCCCTCTGTTGGTAGGCTGCTTGTCTGACCTCTGCGTCCTCTCTTCTTTCTTCGATAAGATCTAGGTCTAGCCTCCTTTCTTCCCCATTATTGTCAGGGTCATAGGTCTGAATCCGATGAGTTGGGAGCCCTATCTCCGTTGGTATGACGGCCTCTGAGCCATGTGCCAACATGAACGAGGTTTCTACTGTTGGTGTCCTTGCCGTGGTTCTGTAGGCCCATAACATGGCGTAGACCTCTTCAGTCCATCTTTCCTTCGCATCTTCTAACCTCTTCTTGATTCCATCCAGGATAGTTCTGTTTGTGACCTCGATCTGACCATTTGCCTGAGGTCGGCCAGGAGATGAGAATAATTGCTTAATCCCTACTCTTAGGCAATACTTTTCTAAAGAGGAGTTCTTGAACTGGGTCCCATTGTCCGAGATGAGAGTGTTTGGGAGGCCATATCTGCATATAATATTCCTCCAAATAAATTGGAAGGTCTTCTGCTCTGTGATTGTTATCATCGGCTCTGCCTCTACCCACTTTGAGAAGTAGTCTATGGAAACTATTAAGAATCTATAGTTGTTGGCGGCTCTTGGTAGGGGTCCTACTAAGTCAATCCCCCATACTGCAAATGGCCATGGAGAGGTGATTGACGTCATAGGCTGATGGGGCTGATGGGGCTGATGAGGAATAGTGGCAAATCTTTGACATTTATCACACCTTTTTACGTAAGCTGCGGCGTCCTTGAACAAAGTTGGCCACCAGTACCCCTGTGTGATGATTCTCTTGGCCAAGGGTCTTCCCCCTATGTGGCTAGAGCAAGAACCCTCATGAACCTCCTGTAAGACCCGGGGAACTTCCGTGGGATACACATATTTGAGGAGAGGCAATAGAAGTCCCTTTTTGTACAAGACGTCTCCTATCATCGAGAACTTGGCAGCCCTATATCTCAATTTTCTCCTCTCTAGCTTGGACTCAGGTAGATCTCCCCCTCTAATATACCTGACGAGGGGGTCGAACCATGAGTCTCCTAGGTTCAAGTTGTGACATGGGTTACATACCTCTTCTTCCTCGATGGTTGCCTTTCTCAAGACCTCGATTGGAATGGTCCTTCTAACATCTGTCTTCATTGCCGAGGCCAGCCTTGCCAATGCATCTGCGTGACTGTTACTTTATCGAGGCACTCTCTTCAGTTTTGCCTCTTCAAAATATTTTAACAACCTTCTTACCCTCTTCAAGTACTTGGCCATCCTTTCATCTTTGGCCTCATAGATCCCCAGTACTTGATTGACAACCAGCCTTGAGTCACTGTAGAGTAGGAGTCGCTTTACGCGAAGAGTTGTTGCCAATAAGAGACCTGCTATCATGGCCTCATACTCGGACTCGTTGTTTGAGGCCTGGAACTTGAATCTCAGGGCGTATTCAATGTTCGCACCATCCGGATCCTAGAGTATCAACCCCGCACCGCTTCCACTGTCGCAGGAAGAGGCTCCAGACGTCTGTGTCTGATGAAAAGGCTCCTTCTGTCATGACTCCTTTTTTGAAGAGATATCGATCCTCCTCATCCTCCACAATTCTGCTCATAACTTTTTTGGATGCGACCTCTTCCAAATTTCGGAAGACACTTGGTGTCGTCTCTTCCTCCTCTCGGAAGACACTGGGTGTCGTCTCTTCCTGATTTTGGAAGATACTGCGGTTTGTTTCTTCCATGGCCCCCAGGCCTTTCTCTACCTCGGCTTCTTCCCAAGTGAACTCAACAACAAAATCTGCGAGGGCCTGCCTTTTGATGGCTGTCCTAGGTTGGTAGGCGAGATCGTACTCCCCCAACTCGATGGCCCAGGTCATCAACCTCCCGAATTTCTTAGGTTTATGCAGGACCTGTCTTAGTGGGGAGTCAGTGAGGACTACCATGGAGTGGGCTTGGAAGTAGGGCTTCATTTTTCTTGAAGCATGTATCAGGGCATAGGCCAACTTTTCCATGCAAGGGTAATTCTGTTCAGCCCTTGTAGGGCTTTACTGTTGAAATACACAGGCCTTTGGATCCCATCGTCTTCCCGTATTATGGCCGCACTGATGGCTGATTCGGAGACTGCCAGATACACATACAACTTTTCTCCCGCGATGGGTCGAGATAGCAATAAGGGGGATCCCAAGTAAGATTTGAGTTGGTTGAAGGCTGTTTCACACTCTTTGTCCCATTGGAAGGCCTTTCTTAGAACTTAAGAATGGAATACACTTGTCCGTTGCCCTAGAAACAAACCTGTTAAGGGCAGCCACTCTCCCCGTAAGTCTTTGGACATCCTTGATACTCCTAGGAGTCTTTATGTCAAGTAATGCCTTGATTTTCTCAGGGTTCGCTTCAATTCCTCTCTGGTTAACGATGAATCCCAGGAACTTCCCAGCTCCTACTCCGAAGACACACTTTGTTGGGTTGCGTTTCATTATGTATAAGTCCATAACATCAAAGGTCTTCTCAAGGTCTGCTACGTGAGTGCAAGCTTTCAAGCTCTTTGTTAGCATATCGTCCACATACACCTCCATAGTCTTACCTATTTGATCTTTGAACATCTTATTGACAAGACGTTGGTACTTTGCCCCTGCATTTTTCAGACCGAAGGGCATCACTTTGTAGCAGTACGTCCTTTTGTCAGTAATGAAGGCTGTCTTCTCAGAGTCTTCAGCATCCATGAAGATTTAGTTATAGCCTGAATACGCATCCATGAAGCTCATGAGCTCATGTCCCGCCGTCGCGTCCACCATCCGATCTATCCGAGGTAAGGGATATATGTCTTTTGGGCAAGATTTGTTCAGGTCAGTGAAATCCACACACATTCTCCACTTCCCATTGGCCTTAGGCACAATGACTGCATTTGAAAGCCACTCCGGATAGGTAACTTCTCTTATGAACTCGGCCTCTTCCAACTTTTTGACCTCTTCTCGGATGATGTCGTATTTCTCCCTGGAGTAGACTCTTCGTCTCTGTTTGATAGGCTTGGCATCTCTGGTCACGTTGAGCTTGTGACTCATTACTTCAGGGTCGAAGCCAGGCATATCTGCGTGACTCCATGCGAAGACACTCTGTCTCCTCCTGAGGAAGTTTATCAACTCTTCCTTGGTTCCTAGCTCTAGGGCTTTACCGACCTGGATGGTTTTTTTCGGCTCGTCCTCATTGAGGACGATGGATTCTATCTCTTCCGCGGCCTCTCCTTTCTTCAACTTTGTTTCATCTCTTGGGTCAAGAGTGTCAATGCTATAAGTGGTGGTTGCCCTCTCATGGGCTTCTCTCTCTTCGGCCGAGTTGAAGTAACATTCTCGCGCTGTGGTCTGGTCACCTTGCACTGCCCCTACTCCATAAGGAGTCGGGAATTTTAGCATCTGATGGACCGTCGACCGCATAGCTTCAAACTCTTTAAGGGCCACCTTTCCTGTGATGAGGTTATAGGCCGAGAACACGTTCTCGTCCATGACGACAAAATTTATCTTCTTGGTCAGCCTCTTAGGACACTCATCACCCATCCGTACGTCCATCTCATACATGCCCAAGGGGTGAACCTTTTCTCCACTGAAGCCTATCAATGGGTTATGATAGGGCATCAGCCTCGCTCTGCTACGTCCTAGGCTCTTGAAGCAAGGCCAGAACATCACGTCCGCCGAGATCCCCCCATCTATGAGGATCCTCTGAACCTCGCACCCATGCACCCTTGTTGTTATGACCAGAGGGTCATCATGGGGGGCTAATATACCCTTGAAGTCGAGTCTGGAGAACCCAACTACGAGGGTGTCCATGTCTATTTTCTTCCTCTTCTGCACTGTGTCGGAAGACGTTAGATTCACAACTTCAAGCTTGGCCACTAACCTGGCCTCTGCTACGTGAGACTTCCTATCAGTTACTTCAGAGCCACCTCCTGCAAATCCTCCACATATGGTGTCAACCCCAAAGGATATCATACCGATCCTCTTCACCGGGGTGTTGTAATCTTTCGACGGAAGATCCGGATCGTCTTCGTCATCTCCTTCTGAATCATCTTCTCTTCTGGCCGGGACACTGTCACGGCATTGGACATTTCTACTTTTCTTAGGGTCATCTCTTCCACCCTTTGGAGCCTTGCCATCCACATACTTCCTCAGCTTTCCAGATTTCAACATCTTTTCAATCTCATCTTTTAGAGCGAAGCATCTATCCGTGACATGGCCATGATCCTGATGGAACTCACACCATAGGTTTTTGTTCCTCTTATGTGGTGGGGCCTTCAGTTTTTTTGGCCATCTCAGAGTCCTGTCAGTCTTAATCTCATTGAGGATGTGCTCTCAGCTTACAGTCAGAGGTGTATAGTGAGCGAACTTGTCATCACCCGACCTATTCTTCCCATCTGTCTTACTTTGGGACTTTCCACTGCCACCACGGTTCTCATCCTCATACTTGGCGGCCATTGCCTCTTTCGCATTCATTACTTTCCCTGCGGTTGCCAGAAGCTCCTCCATAGACCTAGGGGCTCTTCCGCCAGTTTCCACAATAGCTTCCCCTTCTGGAGACCTCCTATAAGGGCGGTCATGGCTATGTTCTCTTCGTAATCTTTGACCTCCAACTTTTCTTTGTTGAATCTTGCTATGTAGTCTCTCAGGCTCTCACCCTTGGCATGCTTGACATACAGCAGGTGGGTAGTCTTCTTTTGAGGCCTCACCCCAAAGCAGAAGTTGTGGATGAATCGCTCAGCCAAGCCTTTGAAGTTCTCAATTGAGTTCTTCGGAAGGGAGGTGAACCAACTGTGTGCTGCCCCTGTCAAGGTCCCAGAGAAGGCCCTACACTTCATCTCATCGGGTATCGAGTAGATGTCTGCTACCGACTGGTACATTTTGATATGATGCACAGGGTTTGTGCTGCCATTATACTTGGGAGACACTGTAGGAGGCTTGAACTTAGCTGGGGTTGGGAACCCCACTATCCTAGCCACAAATGGGGAGCCCTCTGAGTAACCCCTTTGTAATGGGTCCCTGCTTTTAATGAGGTCTCCTATATTCTCCTCAAGGCGTTGGATAGAATCATTCCATGGTCTTCCGCCATCGACTTGGCCGAGGTTATCCCCTGCCACCTCCCTAGGATGGACCGAGGGTTCCCCTGCTGCGATACGTCGGCTGTTGACCTCTTCCTGTTCCCTGCCTCTTCTTTCACAGTGTCGGCCTTGATCAGGCCGACCCTGCCTGTTCCCTCTCTGTGAGCCTGTTGCGCTCCTTGATCTCGACAGTCTCTGTCTTAGGTCATTCATCGGGCCCAATCTCTCAAAGGCCGACCCTCTGCTCAACCTATCAAAGGCTGACCCTCTTTGTTGGGCCTCTTCACCTCTTCGGCCGACACAACCTTGACTTTGCCTAAGATGTCGTACAGTGTTATTTGACACCTCATACGGCTCCCAGCCACTACACCAAATCTGCCCATTTGTCAAGGTCATTGACCTTGACAAATTCACCTTGTCAAGGTTAATGACCGTGACATTTCGAGGCGAGACAACTTTTTTTGTCACGGTCGTGTCACGGTCATTGACCTTGACAAAAAACTCGCGTTTTGTGTCACGGTCGTGTCAAGGTCAATGACCGTGACACGTTTGTCACGGTTCTAAACCGTGACATAACCGTGACCCCAATTGTCACGGTCAATGACCGTGACACGTCCGTGACAACTTTTTCGCGGATTTGTCACGGTCAATGACCATGACAATTCTGGGCAGAATTTAAAAAAAATCTGCTGGGCAGTATGGCCACCGCCACTGCCCAGCAGTATATTTGTACCTGTTATAGCAACGTTGTACCTGTTCCAAACATCATATATCCAACACAAACTAAAGATAATGCAAATATATATTCATGACGATATAATCCAAATATTCAAAATAGAAATAATATACATAACGATATAATCAAAATATAATTAAAATGGACAAACTTAAAAATAATGTTACTACATGTCTTGGGTAAAACTGAGGAGGTGAGTAGGCCACACGACATACGAATTGACGCACCCACTAATATATGTCGTGCCGCATTGTTCGCGCAACCACAATAGGGAGTTCTCCTTCCCGGGTATGACATGCGTGACGAGCACCCTGGACTCCATCTCTTGAAGCGCACGTCCATGAACTATTCCACCCTCGACGATATTCGGGTCCCTCAACCCCCGCCCTATCCGCTGGCTATCAAATACGTCCAATATGAACACGCTCGGCCAACCAAGTGTCGACATTGGTCTATTGAAGGGCGCCAAATAGGGAAGTGGATCGTCGAAGTACGAACGTGTCGGTGATGAAGAAGCGAGGTCCACATCCTCGTCATCCTGCGCCTCGTCCTCCCGCACCTCCTCCTCCACCGCATTCTCCTTCCCTTTCCCTTTCCCTTTACGGTCTCCACCCAACGTACACTTCATGAATGTGTACATATCTTGGACCGTCGCCTCCAAACGGGACAGCTTCGCGTCGTGTGAATCCACCATTCGAGACAACCCAGTGTCGCTCGTCTCCAATCCGATGATCCTAGATTTGGCCACCCGCGAGCTCACTCCCCTTGTCCTCCCTTTGCGATCAGAGCCAAGCACTTGGCTGAGTGCGTCTGTGGACAAAGATGCCTTGTCGGCATCAGACTGCGACTCATGCACTTCCTTAAGCTTTGCCTGAAACGACAAAAAACACATGATTAGTAAAATAAGTAAACTAAAAAATTATAACGTAATTAACAATAATTAAACTGTCGGATTACTTACAATTGTGGCCGCGACGCTCGGGGACACCTCCTTGTCCTTCCCCTTCTTCGTTCGAAGAGCCACATAAGTATCGAGCCTATGTGGCTTACCCCCTGGCCCACTCCCTGAAATAAAATAGAGTAAAGTAAAATTAGTATCGGCCCCGTAAAGTAAAATAATATCCAATAATATATTTCTGTAGTTATAGATAAATTAAATCTTACCTGCATCCTATGCTCCACCTCAGCGTAAGAGGTCACGTCCGTCTTTTTAGCCTAATTTTCCCTCCCCGATTGGCAATATGCCAATTGTCGATCCTCGATCTCATTGTCAATGAACTTTTGCCATTGTGCCAATGAGATCGGCTCCTTGGGCGGGACGGATCCGCGCCATTGTAAAATGGACTCTCGTGTTTTTCCAAAGTACCGTGTCCGCATATTTTTCTTCCACGTCTTGTGTTGCTCCCTCAACTGCTCCAAGACGGAATCGCGTAGCTTTGGATCCAAGTTGAATTGTTCCTGTCCAACAAATACAATGTTAGTTGCGAATAAATATAAATATAAAATGGACTCTCGTGTTTTTCCATATTTGGGGAGCCTAGCGGCGGAGGAGCCCTCGTCGCCTCCGCTACCACCGAACCCAGACGACATCATCATAAACAGCATCATCATCTTCGCCTTAACATCTGAAGGAGACATTTTTGCTGTAAAAAAAATGTTATTAGTACAGATAAAAAAAAATGTTAATAGTACACATTTCATTTTACCTAATTGAATTAATTGAATTAATAGTACAGATAAAAAAATGTTCCATCTATATTATAACATATGTGTAAGTTCCGTCAACACCATTTCGTTTCAATTTTGTAATATTATGTTTTTTCCAAATATTTAAAGAGTTATTAAATGGGTGCCCCACCCCCACCCCCACCCACCGCCACACACACACGCACACCTACGCACCTACGCACACACACACACACACACACACACACACCCCACCTCCACCCCTACCCACCCCACCCCTACATATATGTTAGTTGATGCCATTATATTTTTACCCTAATTAGATTCTAAGGTTATCTCAATTTATATTTTAAGTTTGTATCCATTTGTGATGTTCAAGTAGTTTGAAATGTTGGAATTATATACTATTACTTTGACCGTTAGTTTGTGCACCAACTAAATTGAACATCACACACACACACACACCCCACCCCACCCCACCCCCTGCCCCCTCCACCACCCCCTCCCCCACCACACACCACCACACACACACACACACCCCACCCCACCCCACCCCCTACAAGTCTAAGGATGTTCTTGATTAAAAATGGGAAATCTCATATCGTTTGCAAAAAGTTCATAGATTCTTAATCCCTAGGGTTATGGATATCAAATTTCTTTCACAATTATTTCTTCGATTGCGATGGGCGAAGTTCAATTATATGTTAGAACAATAGATCCTCGCAAGTTGGTCAATCATTGTGTGAATAGGTATGAGATCATAATTTGGAGGAATTCACGTCCAAGAAATAATTTGGATTGTGATACCCCTTGATAGACTTATATGTTTTGTTTACCCGACCGATGAACTATTTTATAATCCTATAGAATTAAGTTTTAGAATCAAGGAATTGATCAGATATTCATTAAAATCGGTTAGTAGAAAATTTATTTAACCAAGAGGGTATCGAAAACATAACGTGGGGAATCATAATATACCGTAATCAACTTTAATAATAAGAACACATTCTTTCGAGTGATTTATAAATAATTAAATTTGAGTGCAATCATGATTATACCTAGTATTTACTTTGAATAAAGGATATAAATTAGTAGTAGTAGGATATACCTAGTATTTACTTCGAATAAATAAAGGATATAAATTAGACGGTTATAAATTGGGATTTCCTAGTATTTACTTTGAATCCAGTTTATTTATTTATCTTTGGTCCCTAGTATAGTCATTGCCCAAGTAGTAGGAGCGAAACTCTATAAAACCCTAGTTTAGCTAAAGCCTGTGAATTATACCTATATATATTGTGTAAGCGAGGATTTTAGCATAAGAATCAATTGTGGAGGGTTAGAGAGGGAGTGAAAAAAATTATACCTATTCACACACACACACACACACCACCCCACCAAGGGCGGACCTAGGTGGTCCCGAGAGTGGGCGGCCGCCCACCCCTTGTTTTCGGAAATTTCTGTACAGGTATGCGCAAAAAAAATAATATTGGGGCCTATGTGTAAACTCTAGGATCGGAAGGTGTATCTGTTTGTTAGTATTTTAAAGCTAAGGGGCAGAGTATGTAATTTATTATACTTAAATAGAAAAACACGGAAGAAACATTTTACCAAAACCCTAAACAGAAGAGTAGAAGTACCAGGAAGAGAATGTTTTTCAGGTAAGTTATTTGTTAAGTATATAAAACTTTTTTATTCAAATGTTTAATTTTTTTAAATTAAATGTTAAAAAGTATTTTTGTATTCCTTCAAAGGTTTAAATCATTCAATGTTAGGAGTATTTTTGTGTTCATTTGTAAATATTTAGGAAACTAACACTATTCAATGTTAGGAGTATTTTTTTCTCAAATCTTTAAATGTTAGAAATATTTAGTGGTATGTTAGAAATTAGGGGTATTGTATTTTTGTGTTCAATATTTAGGGGTATCGTATTTAGGGGCAATGTTAGAAATATTTAGGAGAATTTTCAAATTTCAGTGTTATTTTTTCAGTTAATTTTCAATATTGAAGTATAATTTTCTTATAATTTCAATGTTAATCCTAAAAAAATTGCCTTTGGGGCTACCGCCCCTGAACCCCTACATTGCTCGAAAAATTTCGCACCCCCTTACTAAAAATCCTGGGTCCGCCACTGCACCCCACCCCACCCCCTGCCCCCCTCCACCACCCCCTCCCCCACCACACACACACACACACACACCACCCCACCCCACCCCACCCCACCCCACCACCTGCCCCCCTCCACCACCCCCTCCCCCACCACACACCACCACACACACACACACACCCCACCCTACCCCACCCCCTGTCCCTCTCCACCACCCCCTCCCCCCTCCCCCAAAACACACCACCACACACACACACACACCGCACCCCACCCCACCCCACCCCACCCCCTGCCCCCTCCACCACCCCCTCCCCCACCCTGCCCCACCCCGCCCCACCCCCTGCCCCCCTCCACCACCCCCTCCCCCACCCTGCCCCATCCCGCCCCACCCCCACACACGCACACACATACACACATATATATATACACATACACACATAAATATACAGACAAATATATATATAAATGGAAGAGAGAGAGAGAGAGAAATTGGACCTGAGAGAGAGAGAGAGAGCAGCGTCGAGTCGAGAGAGAGAGAGAGAGAGGGAGGGAACGGTGGGAGGGAAAAAAAGGGGGAAAGGGTTTTTGCTGGAAAAGTTGTCACGATCGTGTCAAGGTCATTGACCGTGACAAGAATTGTCACGGTCATTGACCGTGACAAGCCCGTGACAATTAAATTTGTCACGGCCTTGTCACAGTCAATGACCGTGACAATTAGTCGTCACGGTCGTGTCAAGGTCAATGACCGTGACATAAAACGCGTGTTTTTTTGTCACGGTCAATGACCTTGACAAGGCTGGCCGGCTGAAAGGTGACAATTTGCCCATTTTGGTGTAGTGAACAGTCTTCCGGGGCTTCTTCCGCCTCTAGATCATCATACCTGTCCTCTGGGCAAGGGTTTCCCTGCCTCCCCAGGCGCAAGCGCCTAGGGTCAGCAACGTCCCTTCTCCGTTGGGGTGCAGGCTGGTCCTTCATTGGTGCCTAGGGTGGTCCCCTGGCGCCAGGATGAGGCTGAACTACCGCCAGAGTGATCATGTCCGGTGAGACTCTAGGTGGCCTCATCATAGTTTGGCTGAGTTGTGCAAATTGATCCTGCATGACTTGTTGTGTTGCAGCTAAAGATCTCAAGGCTGCAGCGACTTCCGCCATTTCGGACTGGGGGGCGCCTGACTGGAACTAGGCCCTCCACCCCCAGGTGGCGAAAGAGGCGGTGGTAAGTCTGGTGCCATATGTTAACACTATAGAGCTTGAGTAGCAGGTGAGCTTAGTACCTCAAAGGATCTCTTTCAATGGTGAAACAGCTCCGTGCTAGGGGGAGGCCTGGTTCAGCACCAGAGTCTTCGGTCAGTTTAAGCAGGAAAAGAGGAAGAGATAGCTTCTCGTTCCCACAGACGGTGCCAAAATGATGATGCCGAAATCAGCACCACCAGATAAGGTGTTTTCAAGCTCAATCTATCAACAACAATGGCAGCATAGTTATGTAAAGGTAAGAGAATGAGATGAGGAGAAGAGGAGAGAGCACCGGGATATAAGTGGTTCAGCCTAAATTGGCCTACGTCCACTGTGCGTGTGTGAATAACCTCACTGCAATAAGGCACTAATGGCCATGGATACAACCTCTCAATCTTTCTCTCTCTACTGTGTATCTAGACAGAGTTTCAGCTAGGGTTGGATATCTGGGATCCTTTGCAAGGTAGAGGGTGACCTCTATATATAGTACCTAGGGGGTGTAATGTACCCCCCATGCATGCCATGAGCATGTGTGTGTTTGCCTCACCAATATGGGAATGCCATCTGTCACTGTTACATGTAGAGAATGATGATGCAATATTCTCCCCACGTGTGGGGAATAATCTTGTTATAACTGATTTGTGTCCACGTGCCCTTATCCAAATGTCAGCAGATGCTCGGCTATCGCGTCTGGGGTATGACCTCGGCCTGGGGGAAGCCGAGGTTGGTAAGTCTAGGTACCTGTTCAGTCTGAGTATTCCATGGAGGTCTCGGCCTAATCCCAGCCGAGACAATGGGCAAGGTCGGCCTGGGACGAGGCTGAGCTGGAGTGTTTGGAGTATCGACTGATGTCTTGATGAAGTTGCTGGTGGTCTCCTGCGAGCTCGGCTTATGTATGGCCGAGGTTGCCATCCCAAGGTATACGAGAATGCTACTGGTCCTTGTGATGCCCCTTGGAGAGGCTCATGGTAGTGTCGGCCCTGGCCGACCTTGCTATGTCCGAGGGCTGATATCGCGTGCCCAAGACTTGTCCAACGTCGGCCATGATCTTGGCCGAGGTTGGTGTTTCTGGGGCGAGGTTACGCTTGGGGCATATCAGACATAACAATATTTGAGGCTTTGTACAGGAGACCTTATCGTTCACCCTCTTATTGATTAGAGGTGGGGGAAAATAAGCTTCTCTGGCCGGATGTGATTCAGGATATGTCAGTGAGGATCAAGTTTATCAGGAGTCGTATTCGGGTAGCTCAAGGCTGGAAGAAGAGTAACGCCGAAGTGAATCAAAGATTTAGAGAGTTTTACATGGGGGATTTTAGTGATACCGTGGGTATCTCTCATGAAGGGAGTGATGCGGTTCTGGAAGACGGGGAAGTTGGCACTGAGGTATGCGGGGCCTTTTCCCATTATCGAGAAAGTAAGGCCGGTTTCATGTAGGCTCACTTTATCGAAGATTTTGTAGGGGATTCTTAACGTGTTCTATGTGTCATCATTGAGGAGGAATCTCAGGGATGACGTGGCTTATCGGCATATACCGTTTGAGGAGATTGACTTGCAGCTGAATATTTCTTATAAGGGGAGACTTATTGCCATTTTGGGCCGTAGCGAGCGTGAGGATGACATCCAAAAAAAGTATCCAGCGGTTTTTGTGATAGGTACATTCGAATTTCGGGGATGAAATTTCGTTAATAGGTGGAAGAATGTAATAACTCGTACTTTTATTATTAATTAATTTTCGTGTGTTCAATATTATTAATTTAATTGGGAAAGTTAAATTGGGTTTCGATAAATATTAATTGGCAAGATAAAATATTTATATTTAATATTATTATTATTTACTTGCATGCGATAAGTAAATAGACATGTGATTTATTATATGTCGCGTATGAGTGAAAGTGACGATTTATTATTATATGTCGATAGAGTGTTACATCAGCGGATCGGTATAATTTATGGGTGATACATACGATACGCATGTGTCGGGTCCGATTAATGAGATGTTAAAATATTTGGAGTTAGGTAACTCGGATGACCTTTTCAAGTGCACCGGTGATTCGGGAAGGGTCGAAATTGTTCAGGATATGTACCCCGAGCGTTATGTTTGGGTTTTGAGGACTTTTTAGACATATAAGGATCCGTATAAGGGTAGGAGGGTCTTTTTACACCGAGGGTTAAGTGAAAAAAAAGGGGATTAGGGTGAATTAAGGGAGTATTTAAAGGTGGGGGAATATTGATGGCATCCCACCTTTGGTATTCTGCACAATTGAGTTAGAGAGAAAGTTCAAGAGAAGAGAAAAAGAGGAAGAAAGAAGAAAAGGGCTTGGAGAAGAAAAGATAGAGGATATCTCCAGATCCAACCCATCATCAAACGTAGAGAACTTCATATCTTAATCCACCAAGGAAAGGGGTTACTTTCTTTGAATTTCAATTGTATGTAGTGTAATACCCCATAATTTTAATGATTTTTAAAATGGAATTAATAAGGATTAATTGTGAGATAATTTAAAATTCATCCGGATTTAAATATTACTTAGGAATAAAGTAATAAGTGATTTACGTGAATATTACTTAGTGATTAAAAGTAATATGTGATTAAGACTTTACATATGATTATGATTTAATAAAATTGTCGCAAGTGATTAATACGACAATTACGGGAATTAAGTCGGGACGCACGTGTGAGTCGTGTCAGAACTAAATTTAAATAAAATAAAAGTAAATTATTTTTATGTCATCCAAATGGTCATTTTGACAACGTCAAAGTGTCCGAAAGGTAAATAATCAAAAAAGTCTACTTGGGGGGTTTGATTTGGGTCTCGGGTCATGTTAGAACCGAATAGACACCCCAGAGGGGTATTTTAGTCATTTTACACAGGTGGTGAATAGTAATCAAGAAAATTGAGGATTATTTATAAGTCTAAAAGGTGGTAAGATTAATAGTTCATTCACCAAACTTAGAGAGAAAGATTTAAGGGAGAGTAAGATATTTATCTGGGAAAGTAAGAGACACTTCTAGGAAGCCAAGAGGCCAAAGGTCATATCATCCCCAACAATTCAGACCTACAATCTAAAGGCAAGTGATTTAACCTTTGTAAACTTAGCGTGTATATTGTCCATATTAGGATAGTTGTAGAATTCTGAAAAGTTGAATGATTTAAAGATAACCTATGGTGATTTTAATTGATTCCTTGGAAGGAGAAACATGTAGGATTAATCTCTTTTTTATTATATAATTTAATCCACGAAATTTGGAATCATTTGGTGAAGAAAATCTTAGTTTATAAGTTGTTCTTGGAGAAATGACAAAATATGAGGTTTCTGAATTTTAAGGGAAATAATATATTTTCATTCAAATTTCTTGATAATTTTATGTTGGTTAACTATTAGAAATCATTTATACACCTTGATATATCATTTGGGATGAATTATAAGGAGTTTGGGATCATTTGTTGAGGTTTTGAGGATTGAATGTGTTAAAAACTTGTAGGCAAAGTATGCAGAAAACGTAGGTTGATATCTGTTTGATCGATCGACTGGTTGATTGATCGACCCATTGATCGATTGACCTAAATCATCGATCGATCGATGATCCCGAAAAATGTGATTTGCTTTTTTTAAGGTTTGATTAAATCCCAACTTTTAATAATGCTTAGTGTTAAATAATTTGAGCATAATAGGACTCAGGGAAGGCTAGTAGGGCAGTGATTAAGACCCAGTAAATGTTAAGGTGTGGGATTAATCCTTAAAAATGAAATAATGGGTTAAAATTCGAACTACAGATTATCGAAGAATAAACCCGATCAAGGTTAATATTAATTCGTGAGAATTCGTGGATTAGAGTTCTACCTACTGAATTTATATGAGAAGAAATTGATAACCTTTGAGTGTGGAGAAAGCTCGGGAATATATTGTAGAGGGGGCTTGAAGGTAATCTCGAGGTTAGGGACAAATCCCCAATTAGCAACAGTGTCTGAGATTAAGCAACCGAGGCAGCTCAAGCATGGCAACTCAGCGAGGCAGCTCGGTGTGGCAACTCATATTTTTGCTTGTTGTATTAGTCATATTGTATTTTCATTATTGATAACTGTAAGCTTTAACGGTTGTAATGACGTAACGATAATAACAAAAGAGTTCGTATGAGGTCAAACGGTACTTGCGAGAGACCAGGCTTGGCAGGGCCTGGGAGAGCTTTCATGCTCTATCGAATGACCTCACCGTGGGAACTTTAGAGGGACTTGGTTTGGAGGATTGAGAAGTAAGGCACCGCTGGGGCTTGTCTTGACCATCTTAGATACACCTGGTAAAACACCGATGGACCCTAACCGTGGAACCTCAAGCGGAGCAGCTTGGAGTTCCATCGGGCATTGAGTTATAGACCAAGTAGCCCTCTACTTAATGTCACATCTACTGTAGGTGATGTCACTAGCCAGCTAAACAATGTCAGACATGCACTTGAGTAAACCAACGTGGTATTTGGGGCTGTCAGGCAGTTGGTGAGCCACCTCTGCGACAACAGCCCCCTGACACATAGTGGATAGGCAAAAGGCATGTCTTGGCATTTAATGTTTATGACATGGAGACAACTAGTGCATCAGGCATTTAACACTGTGACATAAAGTATGAGGGATGTCTTTCATAGCTTTAATGACTGAGTTGCCTCGGGGGTGGTGTGGAGGGCTATTTAAGGACCCCAACCACCTTTGAGGAAAGAGAGAGACTTTTGGAGAGTTCAGAAGTTATTGCAAAACCAAAGAATTTACTCACCCACCATTGTCATTTATTACGAAGCTTTTAATACTTGACAGAGATTCTTGAGGGTGTTTTTTGTGTGTTTCTACCTGCCCACCAGGGTGTATCTAGGGTGCTTACTTCTCTCTCCCTCTATCTAAGCCACTTCAAAAGTTCATTATTATTCCCTGAGTTATACACGAGAGATTTTGTGAGTTTAAGCCGAGTTTACCTCCATTGGGTTCGTGTTTATATGTTATGTCATTAATCCTAAGCTTTGACCAACTAACTTGTCATTACCATACTCAATAGGGGGTCACGCCTCCATCTATAATCTAAAGTACCCTCTTACATATATAAAAAGTAAAGTCATAATCTATACATACATAGGATATTAGAGAGAAAATATACTACGTATGGAATTATCATATGATTGTGCGAATGCCTTATTGATATTATATAGGTGGGGTGAATACTTATATTATAACTTGTATTGTGTATGAGATAGAACAAATAATAATGAAAGGAAATCACCAGGAAAAGAAGAACAATAAAGATCGCAATCACACAACACAAAGATGTACGTGGTTCGGCTAACTGCCTACGTCCACGGAGAGGTCTATTATTATATTTAGTATCTCTCAAGAGAAGTTTTTCTATATGCCTTTATCCCCGGGCCATGGGTACAATGTATATTCTATAAAAGAGAGAGGGGCATTGATAACCACCACATTCGCCCACTATCCCCTGAATATCTCCTCTGAGATTTTTGAGGATAGACTGGGTCAGGTCCTTAATTCTAACTGTCATTTAGAGCATCCCATAATTTGGGCCGGACACCTCTTATTTCTAATTGGGCTTCGTCCGGCTACTCTCATGGTCCTAAAAGGCGAAGAAGGTACCCACAATTACCCCTAAAAAATTTAGGGTCACAAATCGGGCTCAAATTTTTTTAACAATGACTCTGGTTCCTTCCAGATGTAATTATTGTGAATCATAAGAAACTTGGGGTGCAAAATGTCTCTTTACAGAAGATTTAGGCAGCAAATATTCTTCGCTCAGAGTGAACTATCATTGGAAGGTTTAAACTGTTGAGTTGGATGATCATCGTCGTCGTTTCAAACTCTTTCCATCTCAAATCGTCTCTTGCTCTTCCAAGATTCTTCTTGTCCTTAGGCTTGTTCTTCATCGTCTTCAAGCTAGTTTATGTCCCTCGTCTTCATTTACCTGTGGTCTTGCATCGTCTCAGGCTGACCTTTGCTGTGTAAGTTTCTAATTCTCTTCTTTTTCTTCCTTTCTTTCTTTTCTACTATGATTAGGGTTTATCTATGGCAAAGATGGACAACAAGTCTCTAGTTGAATTTAGGAAATGCTACAATATCCCCAATTGGGTGGATATTGAGTGTGCCCCCATTCCTCATAATGTTCGAGATGCTAAGGATGGGCACTGGATTCACGTTATTTTTCTATCCCGGGGGGGGAGGGGGGTTAACTTTTCCCCCAAATCGTCTCTTCTCACATTTCTTTTAATATTTCGATATAGTCCCAGCCCAATGCTCTCCAAACGCTTGGAATATTGTCAATGGTGTTCAACCAACTCTATGGCACTAAATTAGGCTTATTTGAAATTTGTTTTTGTTACTACTTTTCTCGTACCAGTTCTGGTCTTCTTTATTTGAAAGCGAGGAGTCCGAATAGGGTGTTGGTAGTTAATCTACCTGATTCCCATAAATATTATTGGACTGAAGGATTCATATCTAGGAACTGGCAGTTCCCTCCTTAGGTAGGAGGTGCGAGGTATACGGGACCTCGAATTCCTACCTATGAGGAGGACTATATAGGTTGTTGCTCAATCTTTTTGTCTTTTCATTGCTGCTATAATGTGTTCCTCCTTTAATGTTTTCCTTTTTTCCATTACAGCGAAGTCCAAGAACCGGGATCCTGCTCTTCAAGAGATTCATGTTGCTGAGCTACCTAAGGCCTGAAATATAAGAGAATCTATTACAGAAGGTGAACAGCCAAGGTCGGCTGCCTTCTTATTGGAATATAAGAACATTACCTCCAGCTTCGTCACCCGTCCAGTTGACTCTATTCCTCATCTCGACATCTCAGAGGAAGAGGAGGAGGACGAAGGTGCTCTTCAACATATCGACCTAGACGAAGAGGCGGAGAGCAGTTCAGAGTTTGGTGCTGCTAGAGGTGGTGGTGAGGCAGTATCTAGTGAGGAAGAGTCCAGCGAGGAGGGTTCAGGTGGTGGAACGTCAATCGAGGGAACCTCTAGCTCGGAATCAGGTTCAGAAAGCTCGAGTAAGGAGGAACATGGCTCCCCCAAGGAGGAAAAATTTAATCATAGATGATGATGATGATGACATTATGCTATCGCACAGGCTAAATATGCAGAAGCCTGGGTTTGGGGATACTGCTAATGGTTCCCAAACCGCAGCACACGAAAAAGAGAGGAAGAAGAAAGACGATGAGTTGAGGAGAGAGAATAAGAGAAAAAAAGAAGAAGAGAGAAAGAAAAAGGAGGCTGAGAAGAAAGAGAGAGAGGAAGATAGGAGAAAATAGGAGGCAAGGAAGAAAAAGTCCAAGGCTATTCTGGTCCCTGTGTCTGTCCCAAATGATGGGGCCTCTGTGGCTTTAACCCCTCAGCTCGCTCATGCGATGCTCGAGAGAGCAGTTGTAGGAGTGGATCGCGAGTAGTCATAAAAAATGGGACTTGACCTGTTAGCCCTGAAGGCAAGTCAGGGGCTTGCGTTGGTAAGTCTATTCATTCTTTCCTCTATTTGTTATAGTTACTCCTATATTTTTTTAACTCTTATTCTACCTCTTTCTGCAGTTTTTGTCTGACTACATCATTCTCGATCGCAGTCGTGACAGACTAGCGAAGAGAAATTCTGAGCTTAAGGCGAGCTTGAAAACTACTAGTGAGGCTCAGAAGTCTTCTGAGCATGCCCTTATAGAGGATAAGGCCTTTTTTGATAAAAAAGAAGGAAGCAACACCCAAGGAGCTTCGGGAGTTGTGGGAGTCTTATGGCCTGGTTGTGACGAGAAAACTGGTAGTTACCGAAGAGAAAAAGGTGCTCGTCGAGGAGGTGGAAAAGATGAAGTTTGAACTCCATCAAGGAGATCGCTTACAATGATGGATGGGCGGCGATGCACGAGGACGCTGAAGTTAAAATTGGTTACATCAGTCGGTCCAACTTTAAAAAGGGTTAGGATAGGGCTCTGCTTGCTGTCGGGGTGGCTACTGATTCCCCTCTCTTCGATGAGCATGACCCACGTCCCAAGCCAGTTATAGAAGATGTGCTTACTCCTGTTGTTGATAAAAGGGTTCCAGCTGCTCGAATTGGTGAGGGCCCTGTTGTTGTTAATGCTTTTGTTGATCAAAGAGGAGGCCTTACTCTGGTTGAGGGAGGTGTAGGGGGAACTGGAACTGGGATGAGTGAGACCGCTGCTGACAAAAGAAAAGATTCGACCTCCTCTGAGCAGGTTAAGGTTACAAACTAATCTCCTAGGATTTCCCTTATATTTTTGTGTTCGTATCTTTTCTTCTTTCTGGTCAATGTACTTGTACCCAACTCGTGTCGATCTTAATGAAATGAAGAAATTTTGGATTTTTGCACCTACTGATGTGTTTACTCTTCGTGTCTTTATGATTTGTAGTTTGTTAACATTGACAAGTATATTCCTGCTACCTTTCGCCTAGGACAAATTCTTGGTACCAACGTGAGCGATCAAGTTCGCCGTGCCTTTGTAAAAATCTACAAGTCTCTCAGATCAAGGAACCAGGACTACAAAGACCAGTCTGAGCTGGTTGCCAAGTTGAAAAATAGACTTGAGGAGATGAGAGAGATTGGCACCTCTATTCAAGAATAGGTGAATGCTCTTAAGGCATGGCTCTTAGAGGCGTCTGAAATTAACTTGGTTGGCGAGATGCTTCAGCAGGAAAATGATGACTTAAGGAGGGAGATTTCCCGTTTAAGGGAGAATGCGTCGAGTATTGCCCCATCAATTATTCAAGGCTCTTCATTGTCAATGGGGCAGTGAGCTGGAGCTAACATTTACAGTTCTCAGACGGAGATCGTCAAACTAAAATGAGATGTGCACGACTTATGTGATTGTTGTCGGGCTCCAGAGGGATGTCACCAGACTGAGGCATTTATTCAAAAATAGCCCTCTATAGGTGTGGGCAAATGGATATAACCAAGGTTGGACAGACGCTCCCATGAAGTTGAAGGAGATCGAGGAGCTAAACTTCATAAGAGGGTGGCTAAGTGCCCTTATGGAATTACAAGTGCCCAGGAACTCCGTCCTTTAGTACATACACGAGATTACTCCATCATCCTTAATCCCAAATTCATTCAGAAGAGATGACCGTTGGATACTAATAGACGCAATCCCAAGATAGCTGTTGGAGCCGAGCTCGAACAAGGTTGAGGAGGAATTTATCCCTCACCTAGATGACGATCGAAGAGCGCTGGTAGCTGATTACCTTACCGAGCGACCTGGTCCTCTTTAGGGTTTGATTTATTTTGGTACATGTAACTGTTTGTACATTTAGTGGTGTAATGAAATATTTATGTTTTGGGCAATTGCCGACTAAACATGTGCTAATTCATTTTAGGCTTTACTGGACTCATCTCGAGTTATCTTCTAGTCGACTAAGTATGACTTAGATAGAGCTAATTATCAAATGAATATCCCCCCAGTCCAGTACACTTCAGTTATACCATTTTACCTCACTTTTCCTTTCAAGCTGTGTCGTTACACTGCCTCAGGCCTAAGTAGGGCAATGGCGAGGATATACCTGCTAAACGAACAATCCATTCGAGCAGGATTTTTGAGCCAAACCATGTTGGCGACCAACCTAGGTTGACCAAATTGCCTAAGGACCCCCTGTAGGGCTTTATTTATTGCCGGGGGAAAACTAGGAGGACAATTGTGTTAGTAACAAAGGACTGAGGAGGGTTATTATATGTTAACCTTGGTAATGCTTGCCCAATATGGTGCAATGGTTGGGGGCTATTTATAGGATCGTTCGGCTGGAGTAAGTTGACCAACTTATTGTAACTTGTGATCTTAATTACGCATATTAAGACTGAAGCCTATAAGTTTGGAAAGGATTCATATACGACGATATATCTAAAAAACCAATACTCATAGAATGCCAAGGCCAATCGAGTTTATTAAATAGAGTCAGGAAGAGAGAGCAACATTAAATTGTAATATAAAAGTTTGCAATTTGCCTAATTTTCGTTAATTGTGCATAAATAGAGAGATGTAGAAGTAGAATTTCTTCAGGTTGGCCGCATTCCAAGCTCTTGGTATCTCCCTGCCCTCCAGCGTTTCCAAGTGATAGGCTCCTTGTAGGTCGTCCCTTATCACCTTGAATGGTCCCTTCGAGTTTGGCCCTAACTTGCCGTCCGATGGATTCACAGCGCTGCCAAGGACTTTCCTTAGGACATAGTCTCCAACTTGGAATGTACATGGATTGACTTTTTGACTATATTGTTTGGCTAGTTGTTACTGGTAGGAAGCCAGTTTTACTAGAGCCAATTTTTGTCGCTCATCGGCAATGTCAAGTTCAGCGAGTAACGCTCCATCGTTCTGGCCCTGTTCGATCAGCGTGGACCTCATGGTAGGGAGACCATCTTCTAATGGAAGAACTGCCTCTATTTCATACATGAGTGCAAACAGTGTCTCCCCAGTTGCTCGGCTAGGGGTGGTGAAATAGGCCTAGAGGATGTGGGGTAGTTCGTTTACCCATGCACCCTTGGCTCGCTCCAGATGCTTCTTCAGCCCATCGATCACTGTTTTGTTGGAAGCCTCAACTTGACCATTGCTCTGAGGGTATGCCACAGAGCTGAAGTAGTGTCTGATTCTACGATTATTGTAAAAGATTTGGAAAAGGCCACTCTCGAACTGGGTTCCGTTATCAGTAATGATTGTTCTGGGTATCCCGAAGTGAGTAATTATATTTATCCATATGAACCTCATCATATCTTCATCTCAAATGTTCGCTAGTGGTTCTGCCTCTATCCATTTGGTGAAGTAATCTGTGGCGACCAACATATATTTTCAATTTCCGGCTGCAGTGATCAGAGGGCCTACGATGTCTAGACCCCACTAATAAAAAGCCACGGGATGGTAAGAGATTTCAGATCGTTTGCTGGTTGGTGGACCATGGGAGATTTCTCTATATGGAGAACATGCTCGAGGTTTAGCGATTCGGTTATTTAGTTGGTGCTCAGTTGTGCAAGGAAATAAATTTGAATCGTTCTCCTCAAGTCAGAGTCAATTGCTGAGCTTAGAGCTGCTAGGGCATCGGCATGGCTATTTTGTCCCCTGGGGAATTATTAAGCGCTAACGCGATCGAAGTCGGCCATTAATCCCTTCACAATGGTGAGGTATGCTGCCATCGTTTCGTCTTTTACATCAAAATTTCCACTTATTTGGTTGGATACCAGTTGTTGACGCGACTCATAATGTGTCTCAGAAGTGCGTACTCTCTAGGCTCAAGTGTAAGCCTGTCGCTCAAGTAATAATCCGACAAGTCGGGTATCGATCCTCAGGGAAAAAGGACAACGAAGTTGTGACGATGGGAAAAGACAAAGGAATCCTAACTTTGACTCTAAAAAGGAAAAGAGAAAATGATTTGTTTTTGGGAATGATTAAACTAAATGCAATTATGAAATTATGAGAATATGCAATTACACTAAACTCCCTAAAATACTGAGTGAAAGATGATTTGAAACTTTTGAACTAAGTGATGAGAAGAATAGGACGGGAATACAATCCCCCAATCCTAGTGAATTGCAGTTATAATATTAATCGTAAATTTAACTGATTAATTTGACCCAGAATTTAGTACTCCCAAGCATTACGTATACGAGGTTCAAGCCCGCGTCATACTTAATTTGATGACGAGTAAATCGGTGTCGCGATAGTGACACTCGAATTGCATTCTAAATCATCCCGGTTACCCAGAGGCAAACGAGATATAAAGACCAACAATTGTTGTGTTCCTAAGCAATACGGTCGTAATCAATCACTAAATTCAGAGGACTAATTTTATACACACGCAATTAACACATCAGGCTGGGTTCATGTATCCCGGCCTTAGAAAATCTAGCCTAGCATGATGAAAGTAAGGAAAACAGTGTTTAATGTGCAGGAATTCCTGATTAATCTAAAGAAAACTTGAGAATAGATGTAAAAAGGAGTTGAAGAGAGGAAATAACTCACTAATTTTTACCAAAGCAGTAAGAACAACAATAAAGAACACAGAATTCTGAAATAACCTTCAATCTTTGGAATTAAACTGTAAATTATATCTAAACTAGGGTTTCTAAAAAAGAATGGAAAATTATCTAAAATTCTCCGTCCAAATAATAATAATAAAATTGGTTTTTATACCCTACAACAATTAAAGAGTTTCAGCTGCACTAGGATTCTTTTTCGGAGAAAATAAGATTTTAAAATCTCGATAGCCGGACCGGTCCGGGCCTTAGGCAGACCACTCTGCCTCCAAGGCGGATCGGTTCTTTTTATTTCCAGGCGGACCGGTTCTTTTATTTTTCACCCTTCTTCATTTTGCTTTCGATCCGAGGTCTACTGGGGTTTTACACATCGAACCGGTCCGGGGCAGGGGCGGACCGGTCTGCCTATTGACTTTTTTTTCCCAACTTTGACTGCTCATATCTTTTGTTTCGGGACTCCGATTGAGTTGCCGTTTCTTCCTATGTGCTCATGAGTGTGATATCTTCAACTTATATTTAAGTACGTCATTCGAATTTTGGGTGGTAATTACACTTTATTCCCTTTTGGCTTTCCTTCTTGTCTTCCTTGATTCTTCCGGTTTCCTTCTTTCGTTTCTTGACATCAAATACCTATAAAATCACTAAGAAATACCAAAAACTCGGTGTACTCATTAGGATAAGTCAGTTGCAAGATTATGAGATAAATTCAAATTGATTACGTTGTTCCAGGTGCTAAAAGTACCCAAATTAAGGGATAAATTAGGAAGAATTTATGCCTAATCAAACCCCCTTAACTTAGAACTTTGCGCGTCCCGAGCAATGTAAAAGAATCCTAGCAAGGCTCAATTCTTGAAAAACATTTTATTGGGATAGAATACCTTTTTCACGGGCAAGCAGTTGCATTTAGAGTATGCAACAAGCCTTTAAACCCCTAGGCCACCCTAGTAGGACGAGTTGTGTCTCGTGAGGGTTTGCAGAGAATATACCCACAAAATTCGACTCAAAGAAAATTCAAAATACGCAAAAATTGTGCAATTCAAACTTTTCTAGAAAATAGTCATCATCAAGTCATATGTACAAGTCTCCAACCATAGTGTGTGTGTGAAGCCGAAAATATAACCGCCAATTTCCACCGATTGATCATTACGTTACTTATCCGAATATTCGCTTTGATTTCAAATTCTCATGGAATACTCTCTCAAACGAATCACTCGGATTGTGGCTATTATCTCGGTATGCGTGATATAAAGAGTAAATATAATGGACGCAAAATCACACATACAATTAGAAGGACAGGAATTTCATGGTGAAAGGATCTCATCAACGAATTACGGTTTTAAAAATGGGAACATTGCCTCTTATTCGTGCACTTAATCTTGTTTAATATCTTTTGGTGTATTAGCTCTCCACGCGGTAACCAATTTCGCAATTTAGACTCGGTTAGGACTTTTTCGGGTTTTAAGGTATACGAGGTAAAATGAAAATGGTAGGAAAGATTGGAATTGGAAAAGTCATTTATGATGTCCATTTGTGCTTTTTTTCGGGCTATTGCTCATTTTTTCTTCTTTTTCTCTATTTTTTCTGTTTTTCACTTCTTTTCTTTTCTCACTATTTTTTTTAGCATATTTTTTTTCTCTTACCCCTTTATATGCACTTTTTGGCTCAAATTGGGTTACAAAAGGGGTGATTTTTCGCATCTTTTTCTGGCCAATATTTTTGGGTGATAAACGATGGCCTACTTCATTGTCCAAAATACCAATTGCGTTACCATATGCGTTTCGAGATGAATTTCAGTTTAGAGATCAATTTTGGCATGTTTTTCAAAGCAACATCACACACGTTTTTCATAACCGATCAACATGAAGGATTGAGATCCTCGATGACTTTTTAGGCACTGAAAAGAACTTTGAGTTAACAATTAACTCAGATTGATTTAAAAACTCGCAAAAAGTGATAGGCTCGAATCTCACCGGGTTTGTTAATCTCCACACTTATTCGTTAAGTCATTAATTTTCGCTCAATTTCCATCTTTAGTCAATTTTGGCTTAGTGTATGTTGAATTTTACAATTTGAGACTTTAAACCGACTTTTAATCAAATTTTTGAAAAATTTGAATTCAAATTTTTATTTATTTTGAAAAATATTTTTGAATTTTTTAAAATTTTATATTTTTTTTTGAAATTTCTGGGCATTTTTGAAAATTTGTGAAGTTTTAGAAATACGCACTTGTGACCCCCCTAACTTAGACTCTTGCATTGTCCTCAAGTAAAAAGGACTAAAATCTAAATAAGGCAAAATAATAAGTGCGATAAATAAAACAAGCAAATGGAGAAAAATGCAGATTTTATAACAAACAAGACTGTGGTACAATTACAAGAAAAAGCATACAAACATGTGAACAGGGAAAAAGAAAGAAAAAACTGCATAACCACATCAAGCTTCACTTGGGTGGAGGATGGGAAGAGTTGGGCGTGTCGGGGCCATAGGGGTCATGGTAATAGGATGACAGTGGCTCATTGGGCTCCCCTTGGCGTCGATAGATGTCCGCTTGGAAGCGGAGTATTGAGCTCGTATTGCGGCGGTAATCGATCAAAAAGTTGCCGAAGTTCGTTTCAAGTGCCGCCATTCGGTTTGAGAGGTCGCTTCCTGCCCACTCAAAATCTGGGTCGTCCTCCTCGTCCGCCGACTCTTCATTCGGACCGACATCCCCCATCTCGACATCTGCATCGGCTGCCTCTTCTTCCTCGTCGCTCTCGCTCGGGGCAGCCTCTTCTTCACTATCATCTCCTCACCGTGCCCGTAGGACAGCTAGCTATTTGACGCTCTTAGTGCGGGTCCCTTGTCCAAAAGGACCAGGAATGCGAGTATGATCGAGCGGCGCCGCTATGCCAGCATCCTTGAGGATAGAAGTGATCAAATGGGCATAGGGGAGTGGGGCAGTACCCTTCTCATCCAAGGACGCATTGATGATATCGGCGTATAAAGTGCGGGCCAACTGGATGGAAGTGTGTGGGTCAAAGAGGTGATAGGTTAAAGTGGCTTGCCGGGCCGCATGGCAGAATTATTGAACGTTTGCAATATGTTGGCACACACAATCTGAAAAGCGAGACGCGCCTTCTCATTAAGGCGTCCAACGGCGATGGTTTTCCCCGTCCAAGATACATTCGGTGCAATGCGGGCCATAATAACTTCCTTGTCGACCGGGGGGACATTTCGTGGATAGGTGAATTTGGGAGGGAAAGGTTGGGGTTGGGAGATGGAAAAACGGATTGGAGGGAATGAATGAGATTTGGGAGAAGGGGGTGAATCTTGGGAAGGGGAAAAATCAGACCTGCAGAAGGTGGACCGGTCCGGGGTAGGGGCGGACCGGTCCAGGTACTTTAATATTCAGAAAGTTCGACTAGCGGATCGGTCTGCCTTAAAATTAAAGGAACTGGTCCGGATCTGGGTTTTTGAGCTGGATTTTCCCCGAACTGAATTTTGATCTCTCATCTTCAAAAAATTTCACTTTCACAACCCACTCCCTATCAATCTGGACTAAAACCCTCTCGATTTCGCTGGTCAATGCCCTTTGACTCGATATTCCCAAAACATGAATGCTTTTTTCCGAATGTACCCTAATCCTATTGACGCTCACTACACACATGACTCTCACATCATACGCGTCGGGAGTGCGACGACCTCGCTGTAACAGCTCACTCTACCCCGTAAACGGGGTTCGACAACCAGACGGTGTGGAATTCTTCCGCACACGCCTCTAGATATGGCTTTAGGCGTTGTCCATTCACTTTGAATGTACTTCCCCCTTTCAAATCGTCTAATTCAACAGCTCCATGGGGGAAAACATTCTTCACTACAAACGGTCCAGACCATCGTGATCGTAACTTGCCCGGAAAGAGATGAAGCCGAGAGTTTTAGAGAAGAACTTTTTGCCCAGGAAGGAACTCTTTGCGTCGAATGATGTTATCGTGAGCGACTTTCATCCTTTCTTTGGAAATTTTGGCATTCTCATACACATCATTGCGTAGTTCTTCTAACTCATTCAATTTAAGCTTGCGGGCTTCACCGGCCTTATCCATGGCATATTTTAATTGCTTAATCGCCCAATATGCCTTGTGTTCTAGTTCAACGGGAAGATGGCAAGGTTTTACATACACAAATCGAAAAGGGGACATGCCGAGTTGATTCTTATATGCGGTACGATAGGCCCATAGCGAATCGTTCAATCTAAGTGACCAATCTTTTCGGGTAGGATTGACGGTCTTTTCAAGAATGTTCTTGATTTCCTGATTTGCTAGTTCAGCCTGCCCATTAGTTTGCGGGTGATAAGTCGTTCTAACCTTGTGAACGACACCATACTTTCTCATGAGCTTCGCAAATGGCCTATTGCAAAAGTGCGTGCCATTATCACTAATTATCACTTTCGGTGTACCGAAGCGGGAAAGTATGTGTTCCTGTAGGAACTTTATCACCACTTTGTTGTCATTTGTCTTGGTATCTATAGCTTCCACCTATTTAGAAATGTAGTCTACCGCGACAAGGATGTATAGGAAACCAGAGGACGGGGGGAAAGGGTCCATGAAGTCAATACCCCAACAGTTGAAGATATCAATAATGAGTATAGGGGTAAGAGGCATCATGTCTCGTCGGGTAATGGCCCCCATCCGTTGGCACCTATTGCAAGATTTGCAAGCAGCGTTTACATCCCGAAATATTATGGGCCAATAGAGGCCGCATTGCAGAATTTTAGCGACTGCCTTTTTTGTCGAAAAGTGGCCTCCACAAGCTTCCGAATGACAAAATTGGATGACTTTCGGGATCTCGTCATCCGGTACACATCGTCTGATGATTTGGTCGGCGCAATATTTAAAAAGGAACGGATCATCGTAAAAGAACATGCGCGACCAAGTAATAAACCTCTTCTTATCTTGCGGTGTCCAATCGGGAGGGACGGCTCCCTCGACAAGGTAGTTCACTTTATCCGCAAACCAGGGCAAAAAGGAGGTAGCAAAAAGTTGCTCATCTGGAAAGTATTCGTCTATGGGTATGGGATCACTAGGTACGTTGGACGAAAGCCGTGATAAATGGTCGGCAACAACGTTTTCTACTCCTTTATTATCTTTAATGGAGAAATTGAACTCTTGTAGGAGTAGGATCCACCTTGTGAGGCGCGGCTTGGCATCTTTCTTTGCAAGTAGGTATTTCAAAGCCGCGTGGTCGGTGAAGCAAGTAATGGGAGAACCGATGAGGTATGATCGGAATTTATCAAGGGTAAATACTACCTCTAGCAACTCCTTTTCCGTGGTAGAGTAGTTGAGTTGTGGTCCGGTAAGGGTCCGGCTAGGGTAGTAAATGACATGAGCTTGCTTATCTTTTCTTTGGCCCAAAACAGCCCCTATCACATAATCACTAGCATCACACATACATTCGAATGGTAAGGACCAATCTGAAACTTGCATGATGGGAGCGGACACAAGCATGGCTTTCAATTTTTCAAAAGAGCTTTGGCATGCTTCCGTCCACTCGAATGGGGTGTCCTTCATGAGTAGGTTGCTTAAGGGTCTAGTGATGGCGCTAAAGTCCTTAATGAACCTTCGATAAAACCCCGCGTGTACCAAGAATGAGCGCACGTCCTTAAGTGATTTTGGTGGGGGAAGATCACCTATGACATCTATCTTTTCCCTATCAACTTCTATTACCTTGGATGATACAATGTGGCCAAGAACTATTCCCTCGGTGACCATGAAATGGCATTTCTCCCAATTCAGCACTAAGTTCTTTTCCACTCACCGGGCAAGTACTTTTTCCAGTTTTTCTAGACAACGATCAAAAGAGGTGCAAAAAATGCTGAAATCGTCCACGAACACCTTGAGTCCTCTCTCGATCATGTCGCTAAATAGGCTCAACATACACCTTTGAAAGGTCACGGGCGCATTACACAAGCCAAATGGCATACGTTTGTAGGCAAACGTACTAAAAGGGCAAGTGAAGCTTGTTTTCTCCTGATCAAGTACATCCACCTCAATTTGGTTATATCCGGAATAACCATCAAGGAAGCAATAGTAAGGGTGGCCCGCTACTCTCTCAAACATTTGATCAATAAATGGTAAGGGGAAATGGCCTTTCCTAGTTCCCGCATTGAGTTTTCAGTAATCAATGCAAATGCACCACCCGGTGGTGGTACGTTGAGGAACTAGCTCTCAAATAGCATTCTCAATCACTGTCATGCCCGATTTCTTCGGGACTACTTGAATAAGGCTCACCCACTTGCTATCCGAGATTGGGTAGATAATCCCGGCATCCAATAATTTGATAATCTCAGTTCTCACTACTTCTTTCATGTTGGGATTTAGTCTTCTTTGCATTTCTCTAGAGGGTTTGACATCCTCTTCAAGATGGATCTTGTGAGTGCAGATCAAAGGACTTATCCCCTTAAAATCGGCAATGCACCAACCAAAAGCACTTTGGTGCTTCCTCAGAATTTTCAACAATTTACCCTCCTGCTCTTCGTCTAGGCTAGAGGAGACAACAACAGGAAATGTATCATCCTCTCCTAGGCATAAATATTTAATATGGGAGGGGAGTTTCTTTAGTTCAAGGGTTAGAAATTTTTCACTGGAGGGAACCATGCGTGTATCCCTCAGAGGTAACTCCTCGAATCTAGAAACCCAATTAACATCTCTCGCGTCCTCGTCGGACACACTCTCTTCGAGTAACTCTATCAACTCCCTAACCTCTCTCTCGAAGTCGGTGTACATCCCCTCACTCTCGCATGTCGCCACTAAACAGGACTCTAAGGCGTCGCCAAAGTAATTCTCCTCAAAGTACTCCTCTACTATCTCATCTATGAAGCTCACCGCGTGAAGATCATCTTCTTCCCCCGTATGTTGGGCTATGTGGAAGATGTTGGTCTCTAAGGTCATGTTCCCAAAGGTGAGTTTCATTCGCCCATTCCGAGTATTAATGATAGCGTTAGCCGTAGCTAAGAATGGGCGCCCAAGGATGATGGGAACATGGTTGCTCGAGTTGAACGAGGGCTCCGTGTCCCAAATGACAAAGTCTACCGGGAAGTAGAAAGTGTCAACTTGGACGATCACGTCCTCGACTATGCCTCTTGGGATCTTCACTGTTCGATCCGTTAATTGGAGAGTGACCTTTGTGGGCTTGAGGTCACCCAAATCAAGTTGCCTATAAATAGAGTAAGGGAGTATATTGACACTTTCTCCCAAGTCAAGTAAGGCTTTTTCGATTTTATTTTCTCCAATGATGCAGGAAATGGTGGGTGCACCGGGATATTTGAATTTAGGTGGGAGATCATTTAGTAGAATGTAGCTCACATTTTGTGCTAGAAAGACATTCTTCTTTACCTTCATCTTTCTCTTTGCCATCAACAAGTCTTTGATGACTTTTGCATAAGCTGGAATTTTGCTTAATGGCATCGAGGAAAGGTAAATTCAGCTTTACTTGCTTTAGCACTTCTATCACATCTTCACGTGGGTTTCCTTTATGGGAGGGAATTAACCTTTGAGGAAACGGTGCCGCGGAGGGTGGTTTCACTACTACCTCTGGCTCACTAGCGTCTTCTTTGTCACTCTCATTCAAGGGGACATCTTCAGCCTCTTTCATGCTGGGCAAAATCTCCTTGTCTTTCGTTGTGTCGTGTGGGGGAGGTAATAAATCAATGACTCTCCCACTACGAAGAGTGGTCACAGCTTGACATTGCTCCTGATGTTCAGTAGAGGTGGAGCTAACACTAGTTTGACCTTGGGGAGGTCTTTGGCCTTGGGCAGGAAACTTGCCCTTCTCTTGGACAGTCAACGCGGATTGTATCTTTGACAGACTTGCATTTATGTCGCAAATCAGACGATGATATTTAGCATTGGTTGCAATCTGGCTTGCGATGAATTGATTCATAGTATCCTCGAGAGTTCTCCGCGGTGGAGGGATATACGCTCCTTGAGGTGGTTGTGCTTGCACATGTCCTTGCATGTGTGGAGCTTATTGAAAGTGTTGTGGTGGAGGAGGGCCAACATGTGAAGTAGGGTTCATTGCGGCATGTTGTTGCCCATAGCTAAAACTGGGATGGTTTTTCCATGAAGGGTTGTATGAATTCCCACGCGGTGCACCGAAATTACCCTTAAATCCTCCTATACCACTAACTTGCTCCTAAAGCTTTACGCAGGTATAGTCGGGCATTCCTCAGTTGAATGACCCGCCTCATAAATCGCACACACCTTCTCGACGGGGTTTAGTATGGATCCAGCTGGTCCTTTTCCATATATCTCGCATAGGTCTCGAAATCCTTTCTCAAGGGTATCCAATCGACTGTCCGTCATAGAATTCTTATCTACGTGAAATAGGTCGGACGCCGATGGAGTGGTGGTCACTTGACGATTTTGATTTTGAGCATTAGGATCAGAAGTATCCCATGATTGGGTAGTCTCGGCGACATACCTCAGGTGAAGCTCAGAATCGTGGGCGTCTAAGTCGATAAAAGGACCACTTCCCATAGTTTCAACAAGTTGCTTGGAGTTAAGATTCAGCCCATTATAGATAAAAGAGATGATTTGCGATGAATCAAATCCATGATGGGGGCATGAAGTAATTAACTCGTTGAAACGCTCATAACATCGATGAAATGGCTCATTTTTCGATTGTCTGAACGCTTGAATTTGAGCCTTTATGAAGATTGTTCGATGTGTTGGGAAGAATTTCTTGAGAAATCTCGATTGCAACTCGTTCCAAGATGGAATCGAGCTTGGAGGTAAAGACCATAGCCAGGTCTTAGCTTTATCTTTGAGCGAGAAAGGGAAGAGTTTGAGGCGAATCACCTCTTTTGTGCAAGTTTGATCATTGAGAGTATCGCACAGATCCTCAAATTCCCTAATGTGAAGGTATGGCTTTTCAGAATCCATACCATGGTAATGTGGTAACATATGGATCATCCCATTTTTGAAACGGAATTTCCCAGCATTATACGGGAGTATAATGCATCCTAGAGTGACAGTGCGCTCGGGATATAAGAATTCTCTCAGCGGGCGGTATGCGGGCTCTTCCTCACCGGTGGATGCACTACCGTGCTGCGATATCTCTCTCTCACTTAACGACTCGGTGCTCTCACTTGGTGTGCTCAAAGTGTGTTCGGAGGTGTGTCCTAAGAAGGAAAACGGAGTGTTATTGGAGATTGAGTGTGACGATGTGGGAGGTGGAATCCAGAACTGTGGGGCGTTAGGAGTGTGGGGGCTATCAGGGTTGTACTCAACTATTGGGTTTTCGTGAATGCTGATTGGAGTATTATGAGGTGTGGGAATGAGTTCAGAATTTTGCATTAATGGCTTATGAGAGATGATGGTGAATATTTTTGTGCTTTTTGAATTTTTTTATGTTTTTGGATTTTTTTGGTCAAAGTTTTAGATTAACTCAATCTAATCCTAAGTCTACCTAATCCCCGGCAACGGCGCCAAAAACATGACGCGACTCAGAATGTGTCTCAGAAGTGCGTACTCTCTAGGCTCAAGTGCAAGACTGTCACTTAAGTAATAATCCGACAAGTCGGGTATCGATCCTCAGGGAAAAAGGACAACGAAGTTGTGACGACGGGAAAAGACGAAGGAATCCTAACTTTGAATCTAAAAAGGAAAAGAGAAAATGATTTGGTTTTGGGAATGATTAAACTAAATGCAATTATGAAATTATGAGAATATGCAATTACACTAAACTACCTAAAATACTGAGTGAAAGATGATTTGAAACTTTTGAACTAAGTGATGGGAAGAACAGGACGGGAATACAATCCCCCAACCCTAGTGTATTGCAGTTATAATATTAATCGTAAATTTAACTGATTAATTTGACCCGGAATTTAGTACTCCCAAGCATTACGTATACGAGGTTCAAGCCCGCGTCATACTTAATCCGAGGACGAGTAAATCGGTAACGCGATAGTGACACTCGAATTGCATTCTAAATCATCCCGGTTACCCATAGGCAAACGAGATATAAAGACCTACAATTGTTGTGTTCCTATGCAATACGGTCGTAATCAATCACTAAATTTAGAGGACTAATTTTATACACACGCAATTAACACATCAGGCTGGGTTCATGTATCCCTGCCTTAGAAACTCTAGCCTAACATGATGAAAGTAAGGAAAACAGTGTTTAATGTGCAGGAATTCCTGATTAATCTAAAGAAAACTTAAGAATAGATGTAAAAAGGATTTGAAGAGAGGAAATAACTCACTAATTTTTACCAAATTAGTAACAACAACAATAAAGAACACAGAATTCTGAAATAACCTTCAACCTTTGGAATTAAACTGTAAATTATATCTAAACTAGGGTTTTTGAAAAAGAATGGAAAATTATCTAAAATTCTCCGTCCAAATAATAATAATAAAATGGATTTTTATACCCTACAACAATTCAAGAGTTTCATCTGCACTAGGATTCTTTTTCGGAGAAGATAAGATTTGAAAATCTCGATAGCCGGACCGATCCGGGCCTTAGGCGGACCGATCTGCCTCCAAAGCGGATCGGTTCTTTTTATTTCCAAGCGGACCGATCTAGGGGCGAACTGGTTCTTTTATTTTCACCCTTCTTCGGTTTTCTTTCGATCCGAGGTCTACTGCGGTTTTACACATCGGATCGATCCGGGGCAGGGGCGAACCGGTCTGCCTATTGACTTTTTTCTCCCAACTTTGACTGCTCATATCTTTTGTTCCAGGACTCCTATTGAGGTGCCGTTTCTTCCTATGTGCTCATGAGTGTGATATATTCAACTCCTCTTTAGGTACCTCATTCGAATTTCGGGTGGTAATTACACTTTTTACCCTTTTGACTTTCCTTCTTATCTTCCTTGATTCTTCCGATTTCCTTCTTTCGTTTCTTAACATTAAATACCTGTAAAATCACTAAAAAATACCAGAAACTCAGTGTACTCATTAGGATAAGTCAGTAGCAAGATTATGAGATAAAGTCAAATTGATTACGTTGTTCCAGGTGCTAAAAGTACCCAAATTAAGGGATAAATTAGGAAGAATTTATGCCTAATCAGTTGTGAATCATCGAAAACTTGAAGATGCCTTTATCCAAGCAACCGTGCCTTTTATAGACCCACGATCAACACCTTGTACTCTGCCTCGTTGTTGGAGGATTCAAATCCAAGCCTGATTCCATGCTCGGTGGTAACTAGCACGATGCCTACTCCTGCTGCCTGGAATTAGAGGCTCCATCAACATACAACTTCCAGATGCCTATTTCTTGTAGGACTTCTCTTGGATGATTGGTCTCGAGCTGATCATAAGGTTATTCTCCTGTGAACTCGATAATGAAATTAGCGAGCACCTACCCCTTGATAGCAGTCCTTGGAGGAAAATGAATGTCAAATCTTCCGAGCTCGATCGACCATTTCGACAGTCGGCCTGAGAGGTCTGCTTTCCTCAGCACAGCTTTGAAGGGGTGTGAAGTAACTATGAAGATGGTGTGGGCCTCTAAATAGTGCTTTAGTTTTCTCGAGTCTACCACCAGTGCAAATGTGAGCTTTTCCAATTGCAGGTATCCCTGCTCATCATCTAAGAGAGTTTTTCTTGCATAATAGACCGGATGCTAGCTTCGCTCTTTCTCACAAATTAAGGCGGAGTTCACAACATGATCTGATACTGCAAGGTAGAGATATAAGGGATTATTTTCTCTAGGGATTACGAGCAAAGGAGGCTTGTTGAGGTAGGCCTTAATCTCTTCTAAGGTCCTTAAGCAACCCTCGTTCCATACCACACTCTTAGTTTTCTTCAGCAACTGGAAGAACGACTGGCATTTTTTTAAAGATTTAGAGATGAACCAATTTAGGGCAGCGAGCATTCCTGTGAGCTTCTGTACATCTCTCATAGTTCAAGGGGATTGCACCCTATTGATAGCATCGATTTGGTTGGGATTAGCTTCTATACCTCTCTCACTGACCAAGTATCCAAGGAATTTTCCATACTGGACATCGAAAGAACACTTACTGACGTTTAGTTCCATTCGATACTTCTTGAGGATTTCGAAGGTTCTTGCTAGGTCGGAGAGGTGGTCGTCTTTGAGCTTGTTCTTGACGAGCATATCATCGATATACACTTCCATGATGTCTCGCATTTGGTCTTTAAACATCCTGGTAACCAACCACTGATAATTTTCTCCCGTGTTCTTAAGTTCGTAGGGCATAACTTTGTGATAAAATAAGCCAATAATTTGATGAAGGCGGTCTTATCTTGATTCGGCTCATGCAGAGGGATTTGGTGATATGTAAAATATGCGTCTAAGAAACTCATTCTCTCATGAGCTGCTGTGGCATCCACCAGCTGGTCGATCTTTTAAAGGGGGAAGTTGTCCTTGGGGCAAGCCCTATTGAGATCGGTGAAGTCGATATAGACTCTCCACTTCTCATTGCTCTTAGGGACTACTACTGGGTTGGATAGCCGTTTGGGGAACTAAACTTCCCGTATGGAACCTGCATCCAGTAATTTCTCCACTTCCGTCTCTACTGCTTTGGCCTTCTCTAGATTGTTCGAAGAGCCTTCTGTATAATTGGTTTGAAGGCTGGATCCATGTGTAATCGGTGGCAAGTAATGCTGGGATCAATTCTGGGCAGTTTGTAGGGATCCCATGCAAAAATATCCAAATTGCTATGAAGTAGGGTGACCAATTCCTTATTCTCGTGATCAGTAAGGGAGGTTCTAATAAAAACATTCGCTCAGTCGAGCCACTCTCGGCTATGACTTCTTCTAGGTCCTTGACGAACCTCTCAGAGGGGAGGAGCCTGGTCTCCTCCACTCCTGGTCTGCCATATCTTAACTGCTATTTTGAGGGTATTAACCTCTCCTGTCCTTCGTCTTTGTTTCTCGCTTCCTCCACTTTATTCTCCTATTTGGGGCATATGACCGCTATGAGGCACATTTTTGTCATTTCTTGATCTCCATAAATTTCAACTACTCCTCATTCTATTATACATTTCAACTTCTGATGATAGGTCGATGAGACGAACTTCATCGCGTGTAGCCATCCTCTGTCGAGGATGTCTTGGTAAGGTGAATCAATATCAACCATAAGAAATTCAATCATCTTTGAGATGTTTCCTGCCCTCGCCGACAGGACGATCTTTCCCAAAGGGATGGTTATCTTTCCAGCGAAGCCAACCAAAGGAACAATGGACTCTCTTAGGTCGGTAATGCTTAACTTCAGCTTTTTAAACTACTCAAGGTATATTGCTTTGGATGAGCTGCCTTGGTCGATGAGTAACCTCTCGATGTCGTAGTTAGCTATCCTGAGTGTAATGACCAACGCGTCACGATGTGGAGTTCTCACTCCCACTAAATCCTCATCTGTGAACACGATATGCTTATTGTAGTTGACTTCATTCGGACGTCGATGCTTCCCAGCTTGGGTTTTGGCTGGATAAATCTGAAAAGCTTTCATCACTACTATAAGCTTCTTCACTTCCATTCGAGTTGTGTTCCCTTGAATCTGCTTGAGGTATGAATTACCGTAAACTCGTGGCCGATATCATCTTCGAGAACATTATCGGGCTTCTGATTTCCATTTGTATCTACCTTCTTTGCTTTCTTCTCTATGAATTCGTTTAAGTGTCCAGCTTGAGCTAGCTCTTTGAGGTGGGACTTACGGGATTTGCAGTGATCGGTTTTGTGCCCGCCTTCCTTGTGAAATGCACATCTCAATGCGTTATTCCGCTTGGAGGGGTCTCCACCCGTCTTCTTGGGCCACTTAATAAATGGTTCGTCTTTGATTTTTGCACGGATCTTATAGATCAATTTTCTAAAGACTGTATTCACGGCTTGGAATGCCTTCGAGGCGTCGCATTTGTTCCCATTTTTTAGGCCACTATTGCCCCCATTCTTATTCCCTTTCTTTTGAGACTCACTCTTATCGCCCCCTTGCCGGTAACCTTGGTGCAAACATTTTCTCCTGTACTAGGGTGGGTCATATCTTTGACTTTGGCGTATTTCTCAATACGAGCCATTAAGTCATTAATGGTCGTGGCCTCCTTCGTAGTGAGGGACTGGTGTATGAGGCAGGAGTGACAGGAAGATCTTGAAGGATGCTACAGCAACCTGATCTGAACAATCCTCGACTTCGTTGAACACCTCCCAGTATCTCTTCGCGTAGTCTCTAAGGTTTTATTGAGGTTTTTTCTCCATTGTCAGTCAAGCGTCCATCCTCTTAGGATGAGAGCTTCTTGTAATGAAGCGAGCTGTGAACAACTTGGCTACAGACTTGAAGTTCTTGATGGATCTGTGAGGGAGCTTCTTGAACCATTATTGGGCGACATCATGCAGGCTTGACGGGGAGATCTGGCACACGAGTGAATCGTTATGGTTCCATAGGGTCATGTCATTCCTATATTGTCTGATATAACTGATGGGATCAGTCTTGCCATCATAAATTTTGAACATGAGCATCGCGAACTTCTTCAGGGCTTCCTCTTCCTCAATCGCCCTAAAAAAATGGGACTTCATCTGAGTTCTGAGAGCTCGCCTGGCCAGCTCTCTTATTGATCTGGCACCTTAATGAGATGGGTGTTGGTACATTTCTCTCCGGACCAAGCTTTGTATATCATCGTTCCTTTGGCCAGGGGTCCTATAGCGGTGAGCTGGTTGTTGCTGCTCGGACTGGTCGTCATTCGACCTGTGTCTCTCAGATCTTTGCGACCCACGCCCTGGGCTCCTTCCTCGGCTGTGAGATTTTCTCGCCTGAGGGCTAGGAGTCTGATTATGGCATTGCCTCGTGTTATGATGGAGATCCCTTTCCATCTTTGTGACACCTCTCCTAATTAATTACCGGGTGATCAGTCCTTAATTAATTAATTAATTTCAGAATATCAAGTTGGTTCAGATAATGCATCACTGTCGAAAACTCAAATTTTAATTTAATAAAAGCTAATTACCTAATATTTAAAAAGGTTAGTGTCAAAATTTTATCTTATTAATAACCATCAATGAAGGAAAATTCAATCACCACAATACAACACAATAATAATAATAATAATAATAATAATAATAATAATAATAATAATAATAATAATAATTATAATAATAATAATAAGTAAAGAACTAACTGAATTTAAATAAAGAACTGGAGTAAACATTTCCAGTGAAAAATCCCATACAATAATCCGAATACATGAAATCCAAGTCTGATAATGGAATCCATCAAAGCTAAATCTCTGAATGTAAGAAAGGAGGGACGACATGTCCAACTGAAATAAATGACTGATAGATATGGAGAAATAGACTCAGATACGTCTATTAGCAATATCCCGTAGCTTCCACAACAGCTACATCTCGACAAATGAATGAAATATCCTAAGTCTGGTGTCCCTGTGGCTAGGCACCTAAAATAATAGAATAAGAAAATAGATTTGCATAAAAACAGGTCAGAGCCCCGAGTAGAAAACAGTTTAAATATAGCAAGTGCTTAAATTGATTTAATTAGCACATATCCATGTTAATGTAGCGTACTCACTTGATATGCTCACCTCTCATCTAATGTGCACACTTAGCGAGTCTAACTACCCATACTAGTCTCATCACTTTACCTGACTATATGTAGGATAATCCCTATGCCGGGTATAATATCTAATGACCAGAAACCACAAATTTTAATATTTATGAATAGGTTTAAGGATGTACACTCATTATCTTAGAATTCTTTATTCACAATTGGTGACCCAATAAGTATATACTTTAATAAAGTGGCAGACATGAAACACACAATAGGAACTCAATATACACATATATATCACACTATTTATACATACACATATAACAATACTGCACCCATAGTTAAGAAACCCATGGTGCTAGGCATACTCAGCTATCTAGTCCCACAGTAACGCTCACGCATAAAGGATAACAGGTTCAATCTCTCAAGAACCAATAAAACATAAACACATATTGGAGGCGAACATAGTCCCAAGTCGATGGGATACGCACATACCTACGCACCCATACTATCGTCATCACTATCATTCTCATAGATAGCCCTTACCTAGGTTCCATGCTCTAGTGGTACGACTCGAAATCCCCCGAAGGCCCACAAGATATGGTTGTCCACAATGCGTTAACCCTCGTTCGATAGCCTGTAGCTAGGTATGTCATACACATGATATTCCAAGTAATAAACATGCACACAACTTATATATATTAATAGGTAATCACATAATCCAAATAATATAATCCGTAAGTAATATTAACTCCATTACTCTCCACGATATCCATATATATATAGCCTCCCTAGGATTTACATTCTCTCCTAGGTTTTCACACAAATTCGGTACTCCGAGGACCATTACACCCTTAATTCCCTAACACTTTGGAATTTAAGCCACCCGTTACTCACGTAGGTTAATACACTCATTTGGACAACCCTAGAATGGTTTTTAACTCGAACGGACCCTAAAAACACAATCTGGAATCTAGTTAGAAGTTCCAGGATTCTTGTTCGAACAAGGTCGTTCGAACAAAGTTTCCACTTCAAGCGAACTCAACAACTTGTTAGATGGGTCGTTGGAAATCTCGTTAGAAGATTCGTTCGAACGAGGTCGTTCGAACAACTTGGGCAGGTCTTCTAACGAAAATTCCGAACAGCCCCAGTTCTTCCCCAACTTCGATTTTTCACAAGTTTTAATCTTAAAAAACATACAAATACTCAACCCAATCCAAATTAAATGTTCCTACACTAATCCCAATCACCCTAAGATACTTTCTAACACGAATTAAAGGTCAAATCCTTATATAATCAATTGGAATTTAAAAATATCTTAAATATGAACCCAGAATTTTAATTGTCCAAAACTCTTATTATAATTCGTGATTAGGATATAAAATTCCTAGATTTTAATAGTCCAACCAAGGGCAAAACCTCTACATGCATACCCACCTCCAATTCATAAGGTTTCTTCACAATTTAGTCTAATTAAACCTAAATTTTCATTGTACTAAGTTTATATCATCAAACCTAAATTAATAAGAACAATATATGCTAAAAGAGGAGCAAAATAAGAACTTGCCTCGGAATGAACTTCTGATTATTGCGCTGAAATTGGTATGGGAACTGTAGACACCTCATTCTGTTACCCCCTAACTCACCTTAGGTCCCTAGTACCTCCACTCATCACTGTAAAACCTGGTCACGTCCCGAGTACTGACCTAAAAGCCATCAGGAACTCCCCGGCTCAGTTTGATCCAAAAGTCAAACTCTTCATCTCGACTGAGACTCAATGATTCTTCGAAGGGCACTGAATTCCCTTTCCAATGGTCTGTCCCATACGCAATTCTAACTTACCATGCGGACGAACGATCCGTTTGACTCCGAGAGGTCACCGAAGGCTTCTCGAGCCCGGTTGACCAAAGTCAACTCCCCGAACCGGTCCAAACTCTTTGGAATGTCGAAGTACATCTCCTAACCTTTCTAACGGTCCCTCCCGTGCTCGATTCGGACTTACCATGCGGACGAACGATTCGTTTGCGTCCAAATAATTCCTCGTCCAGCGGACCGACAAACGCTTCGAGCCATATTTGACCCAAAGTCAACTCCTGAACTCGGGATCGATCCAAAGTAATTTTGAAGGTCTCAGAAATACCTTTCCAACGGTATGCCCCGTGCACGATTCTGCCAACGATTTGCCCTCGGCGACCAATTTTCTGAAAAAGCCTGAGGTGCACTGCCAAATGGCAGGTCCCAGACCCTGCCTATCGGCACCTGCCGATAGGTAGTGCCATGGAAATGCCGATCGGCAGACCCCTGGGCCTATAAAAGGAGGCCTTGGCCTCATTTGCAAAGGGAGCTCAGATCAGAAGCAAATCACTTTCAACGAATCCCAGAAACCTCTCTCGAAAGCAGCGTGATTTCAACTTCCAAATCCTCCTTTTACTCCCACTTTTCATCAATCCTTTCATCAAACTTGATGAATTAACCACTCTCCATCATCATCCAAGTGCAAGGGCTACTTCTCAACATTCAAGATCAAGCTCAAAGTCTCCAAGAAGGTCCATCTCTCTCATCTTTCTCTTCAAATCTTCTTAAATTTGCAATAACTTGTTTTTATTACTTAAGCATTTTTATTATCTTATTTCACATATCCTAAAAACCTTTTTATATAGTATTATTGAACATCTCCTATTTTCATATAAATAAAACCCAAAAAAACAAGAAAAAGAGGGTTTGCTCATAAATTCCGAATAGGGATTCTCACACTTTCTCCACACTTTTCTCACAACTAAAACACTTTTTCTACACACACACACACTTACAAATAAGATATTTCTCCATTTGGATTTATGGGTTAAACCCCACCCCTCGTTTGTATGCGAACTAGTGGACTTTAATGCCTTTATAGGCTACGTAGGCGTCTCGGGGTAAAACCCGAGACTCGAGTCCTTTTCTCACTTTTTCTCTTATTTTCTATCTTCTCTTTATCACATTTTCCATTATATTCTATATACTTGTTGTTAGTAACGTCTTATTCCATATGCGTTATCGTTCCCTTATAACGATCAACGTAGGGGTAATCACGTAAATCTTATTTTCTACACTAATCTCACATTCCTATGGATGACTCGCTTTGTCTTTCCCATGATACAAGTCGAGGATTCCTACCTCCTTTCTATATATACACATGCACACATATCACGGGGGGGGGGGGGGGGGGGGGAATATAAAGGAAAATAGCAAATATCCATGAGAAACCGAAAGGGCGGAATGGGTGCCTAACACCTTCCCATTTTGTAACTAAGCCTCCGAACCCTTCTCGAATCATTTGGTTTTACACGCACCAATATGTCTTTGGATGCCATCCTTCGGGGTGGCTCCCCCCTTTCTTTTGTCTGTTTTGAGTAAAATAGACTGGCGACTCTAAATCTCTCTACATTTTCACACCTCACAAACCGACGCCGGCCGAAGCGCTCTCCCAAGAGGCGACGCGCGGGACCGAAGGATCCCTTCCTCCCTCCGCGGCGGGGATCGGGGATGGCCACAGTGGCGACTCTGCTGGGGATTTATTTTATTATATTTTGAGGGCTTGATTCTATTTACATGGATGCTATATTTGTTTATATTCCCCCCCCCCCCCATATCTGCCTATCCCCCTTTCTCATATGTATATCCCATGCCTTTGCTTATATTCACACACGTGTAGAAAATTCTCCATGTACACTTCACACCACGTGCACCTAGGATCACATGTATATCCCCATGTTGCACGCATCACCCATCCATACTTGGTGTACCTTTTGGGGTACTTGTACATTGGCTCCCTGTTTTCGCATAATCAAGAAAGGCATTCTCATCATAAGATACTAATAAGAGGATCATGCATGATTCACACGATATCATCAAAGAGCATTGATATTTACCAAATTTTACCCAGTAACTGGAGGGTCACTTCGTGATGGGCGCTGGTCCGGCAGGTCGCAGTTAGCCTAAGCGATATGACTCTCACCTTCCATTGGCCAAGTACCTTCGACGTATATCGGACGGTTCCCCCGCATCGTACCGCTTGACCGAAGTCATGACGGGAGGTATATCGCAGGGAATTCGTTCACGTACGCCGAGTATATCGAATTCTCTCTCACACGTATCGTCCCCACGAGGTATATGGTGAGGCAATTCACATACACTCAGGTATATCAAATGGCTTGTCCACACGTATCGATTGCCCGCAAGAGCAAAACGTATATCGTGGAAGTCACGCCAAAGGGGGGAACCCATGCCGATTCACCCAACCAACTGCATACCCGCATATAGGTGTCAAGCCTAGGACACGCACTTTAGATTGCCGGTTTTAACCCGAAACTCTGCCGAATTTCTGGGTCGACCTGCCGCCCAATTTTTTGCGCATTTTTTAAAACGGGACCCTGTCCGCGAGCCTGGTTACAAGTCTAAACATAGCTTTGCATATATTAGGATCCCCCACTTTTCCAGGCTCGGGTCCCGTCCGGCATTGCATTTAGGAGAATTAAGTACAAGTGAGAACATAATAATCATACTGAGTTCCATCTCCAAAAAAAAAACATTTCTTCCTTCTTTGTTAAAAATCCAAAAACATTTCTCCCTTCTTTATTAAAAATCCAAAAACATTTCTCCCTTCTTTATTAAAAATCCAAAAACATTTCTCCCTTCTTTATCAAAAATCCAAAAATAGTTTCTTCCCTTTTTCTCAAAAATAAATCTCATCCTACACCTTCTCAGGTCGATCGCACGCCCTTGGCCTGGCTCCTTATTGGCTATGGTCTTTAGTCAAATCACCTCGGAGTTTCATTCACTCCTCTACTACTTCTTCCGAGTCCGGAATCCATCCATCTTCCATGGAGAATGCGGATCAAGCACCATTCATACAACCGGATCTGCCGATAGTTCTAGCCCAGCTCGTGGCCAAGATTGACAATCTCCAAGCCGAGGTCCGAGAAATGCAACGAAACCAAGTCCCTATTCCTCAAGAGCTCAAGGCCCTGTTCCCTCGTGTTATGGGTCCACCCGATCCCATCTGGGTCCCGAAGGAATATCAGCACGCTCCACGTGCCCCTCCTGCTAATGGGCCGCCGCCTGTCCAGCTTCCAATGCCAAACATTGCACAGCCTGTGGCTAACCTGCCTGTGGTTGCTGATCCAAAGGAGGAGGAGTTGAATAAAGTCAAAGAAGATCTTAAGATGCTCACTAAGAAGTTCGACCAGGTCCGAATCTCTGGGAATTACATGGACTACACCCATATGTCTCCTTATGCTAAAGCGAGGTTACCCGAGAAGTTCAAGATGCCAAATATCGAGAAGTTCGGGGGGGTGGTCCCCCAATTGTTCATCTTCGCAGTTATCACCGTTCCATAACTCTCCTAGGGGCTTCTGAAGAGGTGATGGCCCAATTGTTTCAACAAACTTTGAAGGACAGTGCTCTCCGATGGTTTTTATCTCTTGAGAAATCCAGAATCCGTAGCTGGGAGGATGTAGCCCGAGAATTCATGTCGCAGTACAAATACAACGAAGAGCTTGAGGTCACTCGTCGGGATTTAGAGCTACTCAAATAAAAATCTGGGGAATCAATCAGTAACTTTATAGCCCGATGGACGAAAAAGCAGCTACCATGACCAATCGTCCATCCGAAGAAGAACAAGTCAACACAGTGAAGAAGAATTTCTTGCCCCATGTCCGAGCAACCATGGGAGGACAGTACTACTCCCACTTTCGAGCTCTCAGAGAAGAAGGAGTAGAAATCGAGGAAAGTCTTGCCAAAATAGAAGTTGAACCGAAGAAGGTGTCCGGACAGTTCACCCCTAGGAAGTATGACAAGCCTGCCAATGCTACACTCTCAACCATCGACAAAATCTCTCAGCCAACCGCATCATGGGCACCAGAAAGTCGCCCTGCCCCCATCCGAAGGGAATACACTGAGCTTCATGCTCCCCTCTCCAAAGTTTACCAAGCCCTGTTAAGCCGAAACCTTATCAAACCCTTGGATCCACGTCCATTGCCAAATCCACTCCCAAGAAACTTCAAGACCGATGCTCATTGTGCCTTCCACCAAACTGCTGGCCATACAAACGACCAATGCTTCCATCTTTGAAACATAATCCAAGATCTTATTGACCGGGGTACCATTGCCCCACCAGCCAATCCTAAGCCAAACACTACTCATAACCCCCTCCCAAATCACACCAATGCCATCTTCTTGGAAGAAAACCCTAATTTCGATCCATCAACCCAAATCACCCTCCTATACCCTTCCTGAACCTCTTTAACTTTGCCCATATTTAATCCTACACCCTACTATCCTCGCTGATCAAGCATTGTCACTCCTTACCAGAGCATGCATCACTGTCCGTACCCGTTCTGAAAGTGGAAGTATGGAATTGTCAGATGTATTAAATCAACTCCTAGAGTTCAGGCTAAAATTGCCCTCACAGATGATTATCGATTGCCAGAGGTTCAGCGCGCTGTTTTTGGAAGCATGGAAATGGGCCCGAGAATTAGATAGTTGGGTAGTACCAACCGATGAAGTCAGCTTAGATGGTGTTATCCAGATCATGGCAGAAGTATTCAAGCAAACCAACAGCATTTGTAGTATCACCGAGTTATTTGATGCTTTGAAGCTGCAAGGACACCTGGTCCCTTCACCCTTACACATCCCCACATAATGGGAAGACCTATATGAGGAAGTCGTTGAAGTTGTGGAATGCATTGACTTCATGGGGGAAAACAAAATTGTTGCCACCGGATGAGGGGAAGAATTCGAAGATTCAAGCAAAGAATAAGCTTCAGGAAGAACTGGCCCAGTAGCCGACTTATGTGGGATGATATCATTTGAAGAACTCCTCGGAGATATAGATAGGGTGGCAGAACAACCTGAGATCGATGAAGAAACGGGATTCATATTTTTCTCTTTTTCGGTAAATCACATGACCAGATCCAGGCGACATTACCAGATTCCGAACTCGCTACCAGCAAATGACAAGGGGAAGGGCGTTGAAAACCTTCCTATGCCAAAGATGACCCTCGAGGAGAGTAAGATCCTCGATCAACTGAAGAAAACTCAAGATAACATCACTCTATGGGGGGATTTTCATGGCTTCCCAGCAGCACAAAAATGCTTTAATCAAGTTGCTCACAGGACTCATAGTTCCTCCTTCTACCACACCAGAAGAAGTGGTAAATTTGGTCGGGTCCTTGACCTCCACCCGAATGCTGTCATTTTCTGAAGAGGAAATCCCCAAAATTGGGCCGAATCACAATCATGCACTCAACATCTCCATCGAAGTTATGGGGAAGGTTGTACCGCTTTCGCTCGTTGATAATTGATACGCTTTGAATGTCTGCCCACTGAGAACCTTCAAATGCTTAGGGCTAAAAGAATGTGACCTCGCTCCAATCTCCGCTGCCGTGCGTGCCTACGATAATACTCGTCGGGAGGTGATGGGATCCATAAAACTTGCAATAGGGGTGGGTCCTATAAACCCTGTCGTCGAATTCCAAGTCATTGATATCCCGACCTATTTCAACCTGTTGCTCGGACGACCCTGGCTCCACAGTATAAAGGGTGTCTCTTCCTCATTCCATCAGAAATTGAAGTTCTTCGCCGATGGGAGAGTCATCACCATCTTGGGTGACGACGTTAGCGCCGAGGGTGCAAGCCCTAGCAGTCCAATTCTCGAGATACAACATGGGTCAAATGATATGCTCCTATCAGGATTCCGAGTTGAGCCATCCCTACTCCCGGCAGGGGACGGTTTCAAAGAAAGGGTTTGTCCAGAATACGACCCTCATGGCAATGTTAATGTGATTCAGATGTTCAGAAACATGCACTTCATGCCCGGACTGGGGCTAGGACAAAGACAACAGGGGATACTTGAGCCCATCGAACTGAAGAAAGCTTTCCTTCCTTGCAGCTTGGGATATCAACCATCAGAACAAGAGCTCAAAATGATCCGCCAGTCTCGATCAAAGAGAGGGTTAGACTTCGTTCGAACTATCTCGGGAGATTCTTTAAATGGATGATTCATCAAAGAGGGTGAAGACTTCCCCTTTTGCCGCTTTCCAGAACCGTAGTATGACCATGCGGATAAGAAGATGAAGCCTGGAATGGAGATCTTCTTCGAAGGCAACTACTCATGGGCCGAGAGTTACCAACACCAGGTGCCACCGCTTATCAAAGGTACTAAAGAGATTGAGGAAAGTGACTCCGAAGATTTCTTCAACCTGCAGACACTGGGGCTGGCACTTTGCATGGTTCATTCAGGCGCTACATCATTGGATCCCTCTCATCTGATCAAAGCTACTGATACACCTCTCCTCAATTGGCATGCTGCGCGAGTTCTACCTGTTGAAATCCCACCTAACCCCAATGTTTACCCTATTTCTTCTACTGTTGTCCATCCTTGCTCAAATGTAATCGAGACCTCTTTTAATGAGGTTCTCAATGCTGTTTTTCCTATCAATGAAATAAACGAAGATTTTGAGTATCTTGCCGTGCCTTACATTAATTGTTTTGATTCTAATCGAACTTTTGATGATGATGATTTTGCAAATGAACAATTCTTAACTGATTTAAATAAGGTTAATAACAAACAACATAACCGCGTTCAAGTTAATGAAGAAGAGATTGTTATTGTTAATCTCGGTTCTAGTAGCCAACTGCGCGAGATTAGGATAGGGGCCACCCTTGACGAGCGTGAGCGCGCATAACTCAAAGAATTGCTAAAGGAGTTTGTGGATGTCTTCGCATGATCCTACGACGATATTCCTGGTATTGATCCTGAAATAGCTCAGCATGATATCCCCACTCTCCCAGATTACAAGCCAGTTAAACAAAAATTGAGAAAGCTCAGCACCAAATGGTCGCTCAAGGTCAAAGAAGAGGTGGTCAAACAGTTAAACGTGGGTTTCATTCGAGTGATCGAATATCCCACATGGCTAGCCAATATTGTACCTGTACCGAAATCAGGAGGAAAGGTTCGAATGTGTGTGGATTACCGAGATTTAAACAAAGCCTCTCCGAAGGATGATTATCCGCTACCCAATATTGACATGATCGTGGATAACACAGCCAGTCATGCTCTCAAGTCATTCGTCGATGGGTTTACCGGATACGACCAAATCAAGATGTACCCCGACCACCAAGAGAAAATCTCATTCATCACCCCATGGGGGACCTTTTGCTACACCGTTATGCCATTCGGTCTCAAGAATGCTGGGGCTACCTACCAAAGGGCTACTACAACCATCCTGCATGACCAGATTCACAAAGAGGTCGAGGTTTATGTCGATGATATGATCATCAAGTCCAAAACTAGAGAAGGTCTTACCCCTGCTCTCCGAAAGATCTTCGAACGACTGCGGCAGTATCAAATGCGACTCAATCCACAGAAATGCGTCTTCGGCGTTACAAAGGGAAAACTCTTAGGATTCATAGTTAGTGAGAAGGGGATAGAAGCAGATCCCGCCAAGCTGAAAGCCATACTTGAAATGCCTCCTCCCCGAACAGAGAAAGAAGTCTGAGGTTTCCTTGGGAAATTACAATATATCAGTCAGTTCATCAGCCAGCTAACCTCCATCTGCGAACCAATCTTCAAGCTCCTCCGAAAGGATTCAACCAAGGTTTGGAACGAGGCCTGCCAAGAAGCTTTTGACCGAATCAAACGATATCTAACCCAACCTCCAGTTCTCATGCCACCACAGCCTGGTTTCCCTTTGCTCCTATACCTAACCGTAATCGACACTATAGCTGGGGCTTTGCTAGCCCAATACCTTGAGGACTCCCGCAAAGAAAGAGCCATCTATTATGACAGTCGCAAATTAGCCGAGTATGAGGTCAACTACACTGCTTTAGAAAAGGCATGTGTCGCCCTTGTCTGGGTCACCCAAAAGTTACGACACTATATGCTCGCCTTCCCTATTAAGCTTGTATCCCGAATGGATCCCATCAAATACCTTCTTGAAAAACCCGCCTTAACCATCCGAATGGCCCGATGGTTGATGCTCCTAACCGAGTTCGACATCATGTACGCCACACATAAAGTTGTTAAAGGAAGAGCCATCTCTAACTACCTCGCTGACTACCCTGTAGAAGAAACAGATGTTTGGATCTCTGAATTCCCCGATGAAAATGTCCTCTGCAACACTCAAGACTGCCTCCGATGGAAAATGTTCTTCGATGGCGCTGCCAACAGAAAGGGGTACGACATTGGGATACTGCTGGTTGCCCCAGATGACTCTCATACTCCCATCGCCATCAAATTGGATTTCCCTTGCACCAACAACATGACAGAATACGAGGCATGCACAGTGGGCCTCAAGGTCGCTCTCAAGAAAGGTATTCAATACTTTGATGTGTATGGGGATTCTTCCCTCATCATCGGTCAAGTGCTTAGAAAGTGGAAAGTCAAGGACGAAAAGCTCCAACCCTTTCATGCCCAATTAGAAGAGTTAGCCTCCCAATTCTGAGATATCACCTTCCATTACCTACCCCGAGCAAAGAATAACCTAGATGATGCTCTCGCTACTTTGGCTTCCATGGTCGACATGCCCGAGGGAATAACAATGACCCCCTTCCTAGTTCAAAATCAAGACAAACCAACCCGTTGCTACCACATTGATCTTGCCTCCACAGAAGACCCCGAACTAGCCGATTGCTGGTACTATGATATATGGTGCCTCCTCAAACATAGTAGGTATCCTGAAGGTTCCAACAAGAACGACCGAGCTACCCTCCAAAGGCTGGCCGCTCAGTACATCATCTGTCACAAAGTACTAATCAAGAGGAATTTTGTTGGAACTCATTTGCACTGTATCGCAGGGGCTGACATTGAAAAGATAATGCAGAAAATCCACAGCGGGGAATGCGGGCCCCACATGAACGGTCACATGCTTGCCAAGAAGATCATCCGACAGGGCTACTACTGGACCACCATGGCCCAGGATTGCACCGCCTATGTTCGGAGATGCCCTAAATGCCAACAGTTCTCCAACCTCCAACACCTACCTCTGCGAGAATTATACAACATGACTTCTCCCTGGCCGTTCTCTACCTGGGGTATCGACATCATAGGAAAGGTTACGCCAAAAGCGTCAAACGGGCATGAGTTCATCCTGGTTGCCATCGATTACTTCACCAAATGGGTCGAAGCTGAGTCATACGCAGTATTAAATGCCTAGAAGGTGGCCAAATTCATCAAGAAAAATACCATCTGCCGATATGGGGTCCCGCACGAACTAGTGTCAGATAACGGATTGCACTTCGAGGCAAAAGTCACAGAAGTTGTCAACGAGTATGGGATTCGGAGACATAAATCTTCTCCCTACCGACCTCAGACCAATGGTGCAGTTGAGGCCGCCAACAAAAACCTCAAAGCCATCATCAGCAAGATGATCGAAAGTTGTAGAGATTGGGCCGACCGAATCCCGTACGCCCTCTGGGACTATCGAACCTCAATTCGAACCTCTACTGGGGCTACCCCTTACTCCTTGGTCTACGGCATGGAGGCAGTCCTACTTGTGGAGCTAGAAATACCCTCGCTACGTGTCATGCTCGAAAGCAAGGTTAGTGAAGAAGACTGGTGCCAAGGCCGTCTTGATGAGCTAGCCCTTCTGGACGAAAGATGACTAAAAGCTCTTTATCACATACAGGGATACCATCGCCGAATAGCGCGATCATTAAATAAGAGAATCAAGGACCGCGATATCCAGGAGGGGGATCTAGCCCTCAAGGAGATGATAGAACCCATCTGGGACCCCAGAGGAAAATTCAAGCCCAATTGGAGCGGCCCTTACATTGTGAAGAAGATCTTGTCTGGCGGTGCCGCCATGCTCACTGACCTGGATGAGGAAGAGATGGCTCGCCCAGTCAATCTGGATTGTCTCAAGAAATTCTACCCCTAGTCCGAAATCTCGGCGCGCTACGACTCTCCTCATCCCCTTGCTATTCTAAAAAAAAAAAACTCTTCATTTCCCTCCACCCAGAAATACGTGGGCCTGATCCTCTACAAAAAACCACTTTTAAACAAAAACTGTTCAAAAACCCCAGAGGTACGTAGGCAGCTCATACACCCCACGTGAGCACGACCCCTTCTTTTTCACAAAAATCTATTCTTTTCTTATCTCCGAGAACGACAGTTCATTCTAAACATCTACTTGAACAAAAGAATTATGTATGCCTTAGCAATCGGTATAGATAATTCAAAACGCAAAATTCATCGAAAGGCACAGCTGGATGATCAGAAACTTGTTTATTTCATTAATAAGAAACTACAGCACAGATTACATAAGAAAAAGGAACGGATAACTCCCTTCCCCTTACTACCATAAAAACCAGATAAAATCCTCCACATCTGTCACATAAATAAACTCCCCATGAGTCCTACCCACAGCTACCAGAAGAACCTGCACCCTCATCATCTACATCCTGAGGACCCCAAGTTTCTCATGCCTGATGGAGTGCCTCAAACACTCCATGGACCGATGAGCCTTAACCATTCTCGAAAAGACCACAACACCCCCTTCCATGCAGTCAGATAAAATGAACCACCTTTGACCAGTCTCTACTGCCAACATCTTGCTGACTACCTTATTCCACAACCACTTCATATAATCTTCGGGAACATGCCAAACCTTCCCGACAGACTGAGAGGGACGGGTCAACGGACGCCGATTTTCCCACAGAGATCCAAGCAGCAGACGCAAGCGCTCAGTTAAATCTTCTACCGGAAAGAAATTTGAGGTCCGAGGGGGCACGACCTGCGCCTAGCCAAATTGGCATAAGAGACGCCTAGGGAAATAAAAAGAGGTATGTCTTAGACCAACCAGCCGCACGTATGAATACTCTCCTAGCTCCAGAACAGGCTGCAACTATCCCCACCAAGGCACTGACCAATATAGTCCACGAGCCCCATACTCCACAAACCAATTCTCCCAGTTCTCAACATACAGGCCAATGCGGATGAAGTAGCGTGAAAAAAAGGTGGGTACAGCCGACAAAGGATATTCTGGAGGGGTCGACAAGTGGAATCTTTCAGACAACCACATGAACAGCATCACAGGGCTACCCCTCAAAAAGTCAGAACGACCTTCTCTCCAGGCATCCAGACCATTCAGAGTCTTTGCCAATATTACCGCCATAGGATTGCGACGATATGATATCCATGAAGTAATGGCTGTAATTTGTGGGTCCACTCGCACCTCTCCGGTCACCAACAGCAATTTTGAAACCAAGCTCAGAACAACGGCTCCGGTATAGCCAGCATCACCTACTTCCCGCAAATGCACGGACTGCAACACCGCCGGGAGGGAGATCATTTCTCTAAAAACCAATGACCTGGCCACTGAAGGCGAGATATGAAGAAGCCCGGCCAACAAATCCCTAGGAGAGAGGGAAAATTCGGGTAAAGCCGCGGCAACCCTAGGATTCACACCTAGCATGGCAGAAAATTCCTCGTAGGTAGGACAAACTTCTTCCAACCCAAAGTGGAATACATGGTCTTCGGGGTACCAGAATTGTACCACCGCTGTCAGTATATTCCACTCAAAGGGACGATTGCGCCACAAGGAAACTCGACGCATGTTGAAAGCATCATAGTCGACATTATAAGAGCACATAGCTTCCAATGCTTTGAGGTAGCTAACTAACTCGGTGCTACTAGGGAGAGCCATCTTGTAGGGAAAAGAAATAGTAGGCAAGTGGATAATGATGCAAAGGTGTGATAAAAATATTCCACCCTCACCCCCTTTTTATACTTGAGAACTCTCACAAAAGACATAATCCCTACAGAAATCGGAAGGAATCCTACCCCACAAGGTACAAAAAGATGTAGAGGGTACCAATCAAATCTTTCAATTGATAGGACTGGACTGAACTGCCAATAGGCAGGCCAGGGTGCTTGCCGATCGACAACCCCCCATTTCTGGAAAGTTCCTCCTTTCCTCTTTTGTCAAATCAGGAAACTCAATAAAAATAAATTGATATTCTCAACAGAATTTCAAAATCTCTTTTTCTCCCTATATAATTTCCCTTTTTTAATTAAAACTTTCCTTCAAAAAATTCCAAAAATATTCGTTTTTATGGTCTCAGCAGCAAAGTTAAAAAGCACATGTGCATACATTCATTCATCATTAAAATAAAAGATAATAAAAAAAAAACTACATTCCATTGCATATATATGTTTTCTATGTTACATCATTTTGCAGGAAATAAAGAAAAAGCCAAAAACAAACGGGACTCAGCCCGAACCCACATTCTCTCCCTCTCTCTCTCTCAAGAGTTTCCACCTCTGTGACGCGCTCTCTTCCCCCTACGACGAGACGACGCGCCCCCACTACCCGAGCCAGAGTCCTCCCCGGACGAGGTTGACGGCACCAAATAAGAAGGAACAGGGACAGCCTCCCGAATGTGGGTAGTCGCCGATGATATCCAATCTATGATGTCTCTCAGCCAAGTGGTCGACACCCAGATTTGCTGCAAGGAAAATGACGGAACCAGTATCAAGCAAAAGAAATCAAAAAGAGGAAAAGGACCGAAAGGTTTACCGCAGGAAGAAGGACCTCCTTTGTCAAACCCAGCTCCTTTGGATCCATCGCAAGAGGACGGTGCAGCATCGACACTATCCCTCTATCAGCCCGCCGGATGTTGTACGAAGGAGTGTGCATCCGAACAAAAGGAACCTCCGATGTTGCCGCCGCCGCAAGTGCCGACGGACCACCACCACTGTGGGAAGACCCCACCGCCCGACTCGAACCAGCAGGAGGGAAAGCAAGGCATCATGAATGCTGGGTTCCATCAACTAGCTCGTCACAAAGTCCATATAGTCATACGGCGCAGCCGTATCGATATACAATGCATAGGACTCGCCGATCATCGCTGCGATATTCTCATACTCTAACAGCTATCGCTCCCGCCTCATAGACGTAGGAGGCTGTGTGGGTGGCACCACCACCTCCTCCTTAGCGACCTGACGAATCACCCTCTCCCCGAGGTACCAGGAATGGCCGAACTCATGCGCCAGCAAACGCCTCATCTGCGCGTTAACCCCAGTCATCCCCGTGTCCTGAATAGATGTCCCCCAAGGATAAAAGATCACCTGAAAATCCCCAAGAAGGCATGAGTTAATACAAGATCAGAAGGTGGAAAAACCAAAACTGAAATGGAAAGAGTCTTACCCTACCACTGGTCAGTTCATTCAAGACCTGAATCACTGCCTCCAGGGAAAGAGATCCCTTCGACTGTCAGTTGGCCTTACGCCATCGATACAGTCGGTAGAAGTCCCCAACAGTGTCGTCCTTCAGAGAAATCAGTGGGGTGTTGCACCCAATCACCTCATAGAACCACGTCTGAATTCACAAGAAAAAAGGAACGCATAAGGAAAATGCGAATGCATAAAATGAAAATGCGCAAAGTAAAGAATACCTTAAGGAGATACGTGGCTTCAGTAAAAGTCTGTCAGCAGCACCGGATAAATGCATCCAGAGAAGAG